>ML682060.1:9783380-9909873 GCA_007922195.1 Podocnemis expansa | reverse complement strand
GGATGATGCAGGATGATCGCTTCCCCCTGCTGCGGCCACAGCCAGCAGGGGGAATCGCTTCCCTGCCCCGGCCAGAGGCAGCAGGGGCGACGGCTTCCCCGCAGCGCCTTTTAAACTGGTGCCCGTGGAAAAGCCCCTTTCGCTTCGCCGTAGTTACGTCCCTGCTTAAAGATTCACGGAGTCACTTTTCGCATGAGCTTTCATGGGACAAAATCCCGCTTGGTCAGCTGCGATGAAGATGGGGGAACTTACAGAAGGGGACGAAAACAAATGCAAGGGAGGCAGGACACGGGACCAGCTCACCCAGCAAACCAAACCAAACCAAATCATAGGGCTGGACGGGACCTCGTGAGATCATCAAGTCCAACCCGCTGGGAATTGAATCCAGGACCTTCTGCATGTTAAGCAGAGGTGTCAGCCACTACACTATTTGCAGAGCAGGTGTTAAGCTTCACCCCCCGGGGAGGCTCACCTTGCCGCAGCCAGGGGGCCCCCAGAGGACGAGCGAGGGGATTTCGTGGGCCTCCAGCAGGGCCCGCAGCAGGGTCTTTTCTCCCAGCACCTGATCCTGCCCCACGTAGTCCCCCAAAGTGTCCGGCCGCAGCCGATCGGCCAGGGGCTTCCCCTCCAGCTTCTGGGCCAGGCTCGGCTCGGGGCAGCCTGCGGCCGGGCTCGCCTCCGGCTCCTGGCCCCGGGCCCCAGAGGAGGCCTTGTGGAAGAGGGGAAAGACGGGCCCGCCGCCCTCCTCGCCGCTCCCCGCCGGCCGCATCTTCTTGCAAGGTGGCTGCGGGGCCGCGCCCGGGGGCTGCAAGCAGCCGTCCAGGTGCGCGTTGATGAGGGCGGCGGGCAGCTCCCGCAGGCACACGGGGCAGCGCACCGCCTGCGCCCCGCTCCCCGCCATGCCGCCGCCCGGGAACTCTCCCGCGCCCCGCAGCGCGCGGGAAGCGCACGTGGGCAGCCCGCCTTCTTCCGCCTCCTGCCCGCGCGCGGGCCTTCGGGAGATGTAGTCCTGCTGCTGCTGCTCTGCTGAGGTAGGGTTAGAGCATGGCGAGGAAAGGGAGGACACCTGGAGAAAATGTCATCTTCTTCTGGTCTTAGGGTGCCCTCAGAGCCGTCCTTAAGGGGCAAAAGGGGCGACTGCCTAGGTCAGTTGGGAGCATGGACGCTGGCAGGCCACGCCTGTGTTCGCAGCATGACCCCTGAATTCTGTGTACTATGGGAAAGTACAAGCATGTTACCCCCACGCCCCTGGCTCTTGGGAAAGAGGATCTGGAGAAGCTCACACCACCTTTCAGGCAAAGTAAACAGGTATATTAATCATTGCAATGACTGCTAGAGATATGCTAAACTGTATAAATAAAGGACACCGGGATTTTCCCGGGACGCTTCTTTGCCGTGATCCACGACTCTGCCTGGTTTCTTCCCGCATAGGTCTTTGGGCGGCCTCGCGCTTTTGGGGCTCCCATGCAAGTGGCGGGAGTAAGGGAGCGGCGACCTTCTTCAAGCTGAGGAGCTAGCCTGTCCAGGAAGCCGGAAGGGAATTGGGACAGGCAGCGTTTCTGTACTCTTGCTTAAGTAGCCATCTTCCCACAACTGCTCCCTGAGGGGAAGAGAAAGGGCAAGTGTTGAGGTCAAACTTAGGAGCCAGCCTCAGGGAAGCAAACGGGGATAAAGTCAGGAGAATGTCGCATCCCCGACCTTTACAAAACAGGACCTTCTCTGTCAATTTACATCAGCCTTGCTAGAAAGCGTTCGAGATCAAATCAAATCATAGGGCTGGAAGGGACTTCATGCGATCATCGAGTCCAACCCCCTGGGAATTGAATCCAGGACCTTCTGCATGTTAAGCAGAGATGCTAGCCGCTACACTATTTCCAGGGCTCTTAAGGAACTTTTTTCCTTCTACACTTAACAAGGGTTTTCGGTCGGCAGGGATGTCTTTTTGAGCAAACTTCTTTCTGCAGATAATGAGCTGCCGAGGGAGGTGGTGGAGTCTCCATCTTTGGAGGTGTTTAAGGCCCGGCTGGACAAAACCATGACTGGGATGGTTTAGTGGGAGTGGTCCTGCCTCTAACAAGGACTAGATGACCTATGAGGTCCCTTCCAACCCTATGTTTCTATGATCTATTATACCTGAGAGAGAAGACCCCAGGCTAGCACTTGTATGGAAACACTGGGTTTTTAGGGTTCATGGCCATCAATCAACACATTAAAGAAGTTTTTTGTCCTTCCTTCTGCACTGTAAGTATGCCCCATTGTCATTGCTTGCAGTCAGGGCACCCGTTCCAAAGCATGGCAAAGAGGAAAGCAGCTGTGGCCGTTTGGGTCTAGTTTAGCCAAACAAACAAGGAATCCCTGATGTAAAACAAACAAGGAGTCTTGTGGCACTTTCACAAGCTAACAAATAAATAAATCTAAAATCTTTAAAAGTGCCACAAGGCTCCTTGCTTGTTTTACATCAGGATATCTGAGAAGAGGCCAAAGGTCCCTTGTTTCTTCCTCTCATCCTCAAACAGTGCCTGAGTTTCATTACTTAGATCACCTGCAAAGCAATGAGGAATGTGTGAATACTTATATTAAAATAAGACGGGAGAGGAGAGAGTCAGGCAGCATAAAGGAAATAACATGCATTAGACAATTGGAAGCCAGTGGCTTAAGGTGAGAGAGGACCTGGATTTATTTCTTGATATTATCCAAAAATAGCATCTCTCTCTCTGAATTTTCAATTTAACAAAAACTTCATCTAAGAAAAATTATTAAACTTGTAAAATTGTGTTCCCATCTTGAACAGAAAACCAGAACCACAAAGAAGAGTACCTCCAGATGTTCCTGTCCACTTGGCTGTGAGGTTGATGAAACATCACCATGACACATTCGGTATTGCCTACCCCAAACATCAAAAATAGTCACAAGTCTGGCTTAAATATATCATTAAAACTCACTTAAAAATGAAGAGATGTTTAAAGAAATAATAAATGAGGGGGAGCTATTTTCTTTGACTTCTGGGTTTTGAGCCTTTAGGATAAAGTCAGGTCATGTTTTTCTGCTTCTCTCTGCAACTTTTTAGCCTGAGGGCTAGACATTTATGATTTTATTAAAGAAAAATTATTTCACTGCCCAGTGTTCCCTCTATGTTGATGATGCAGCTGAACAAGTTATGGGTGCACTTGGGGAGCCAGCAGGCAGCAGGGAAGAAGCCCATTGGGGCCTGGAGAACCAGCAGGGAACTTGCTCAGCTGCATCATCAGCTTAGAGCAGTGGTTCCCAAACTTTTTCAGGTTGGGGACCCCATTGTAAATCTTTGCGGACCCCTCCCCCCCAGCTGATTATGTAATCTGGCCTGCATGGGCAGACTCTGGCCCGCACCAGTGGGACAGCTGGTGAGCAGCGCTGCCACCACCATTGCCTGCACCACCAGGGAGCTGAGCCACACAGCTGTGGTCCCCTGCCCTTGCCCCTGCTGGGGAGCTGCTGTGGCTCCATTCCCCTGCCAGGCTATAGCCACAGACGGGGAAAGGCAGCCCTGGCAGGGAGCATCAGAACTGTATCTGGATTCCGGCCCTGGGGAGGGAGAGGCTCTGCAAACCCACTCCAATGTGTCCATGGACCTCGGGGGGTCCCTGAACCACAGGTTGGGAACCACTGGCTTAGAGGGAACATTGCCTGCAAAGTTTAAAATGGGGGGCCCCGCACAAACTGATTCGCCCTGGGACCCGCTACCCCCTAGGGATGGCCCTGCCTAGAATGCTTTCCCCTAAAAATAGGGTGTTCTTCTAGCACTGCTCGGATACATTCAGTAATAGGTCTACCCCTGCCGGAGCACACAATCGGTTGGAAACCTTTCACCCTCGTCTCTCAGGAGAGGGCTGTTGGCTGCTGCCCCTCTCACCACCCCGTGGCTGTATAGGTGGCTGCTTCCTGCTCTCTTCTCAGTTCCTTTTTGTCTACCTCAGTGACAGTTCGTGGAATAGCCCGCTCCTTGCGACTTCGCAAGCAGACTGTCTTAGGGCTGCCAGATACCGAAGCCTAGAAAGGAGGACAGGAAAATATGAAAAGGAGGACATTGGAGGATACATGGAGAAAACGCAGAATTAATGTAATATTCTTCTGTTTTTAGGGAGCGCTGGAATGCTTTCCCCTAAAAATAAGGTATTCCGTGGCATTCCAGCATACTTTAACCCCTGCAAGTAAAAAGCCAGACAAAACTATGTATTTTAAAATGCCTGACAGACAGAGAATGTGAAGGTAAGAAGGAGGACATTAAGGTAAAAAGGAGGACATGTCCCCTAGCCTGTCTCTGCTTTATGAGCCTTCATTTTGACTGGGAACACCTTTTCGTGGATGTCGTTCCACAGAAGAGCGCTTCTTCCATCCTGCGGCCAGCATGGGAGCAGAAACATCGCTCCCACTGGCCGCCTGCCATGCTGGGGTTTAAACCTTGCGCAGCCTGCAGCAAGGCCTTCCCCAGGACGATCCCCATGAGAAGTGCCTTTGGTGTCTAGGCAAAAGCCACTTAGTCACTGCTTGCTTCCCTTTGTCAGTCTTTCAAACCCTGGGCAATGAAAGACAGGGAGCAAAGGCGCCGTGTGCTGGCCTCAGGCCAAATGTGGCAACCCATCCCTGAAGCTCCGGGGCGTTCTCCAGCACCGTGTGCTGGTTCGGCACTGGAGCCCCCATGGCATCACTCTCCCATAGTGCATAAAAAGACTGGCTCGGTACCAGTGTGGGCACCGAGGTGTCAGCGCCAATCCCGCTTCCCCAATGGGAATCACCGCAGTACCGACAGGAGCTGGTGCCAGTCCCTGCAACGCCGGAAGCCTTTGAGGCAGAGAGGACACTTTTTCTCCTGCCAACACCTCCCACCCCAGTACCTCCCAAGAGGATGGGTAAACCAACCCTCAGTCCCAGTGTCTGGTCACCCCACAAGTGGCACCGATCACCAACCCCAATCTCGGTGCCAAGTTCCCCGTCCTCAGAACCCCCCATGCAGGAGGGCCCTGGCACCACCGAGTCCTCTCCTTGGCGCCATATCACGCTGCTCTCACCAGCACCGTGATCCCGGTCGCCAGAGGCCCCTCAGTCTCCGAGTCTGGAGGACGATGTCCTGTGGGGCAGCAAATACTCACATCAGTGGCCTCCGGCACCATCTCCATTCAGGTACCGGGCCCATGAATGGTCCCACGCTACCACTTCTCCAGGCTCAGCACCGGTGCCTCCTGCACTGGACAGGGCCTTAAATCCCATGCCCCGTTCCTACACTGGGGATCTCACAGTACATTTTGACCTCCTCCGCTGTGTTACTGGTTACGTGGGTTGGAGGTCCAGTCCCTTGCAGGACACACTGATAACTTATTTAGGCTGGTATTCACATCTGCTGTGCCCATCTCAGTTCCACTCCACTCCAGTGTATGGGACCATGCTACATCACGTTGGCAAGCTCCGGGCTCCATTTCCCTGGTATCCGACACAGTGGACCTCAAATATCTGGTCCCAGCGTTGGAGTTTCCTTCCTTTGCCCACCACCCGGCACCATGCCAAGAGTGGTGGAAGTGGCACTAGCCCCAGGACAGGCCACTCGTGACCTCCTCCTGGCATCTTCAGATGCAAGGCAATCAGATCTCCTGGGATGGAAGGTCTACTCTTCCTCCACTTTCCAGCTATGGGTGGCAAATAACCAGGCCCTGGTAGCCAGATACATGATGGACGTCTGGGAGTCCATGAATAAATTTAGACACCTCCTCGCGCAGGAAAATAGGGAAGACTATGACCTCTTCCTTGAGGAGAGCAAAATAGCATCCCAGGATTTCCTGTTATCAGCCTGGGATGCCGTAGACACCGCTTCCAGGACCATGGCCTCTGCCATGACTCTTCGACGGGTGGCCTGGCTTAGAGAGGCGAGGGTGCCTTCTGCCTCACATCGGGTTATTCTAGACCTGCCCTTCAAAGGTGGCTCCCTCTTTGCGACAGGGACAGATGCCATGCTCCATAGCCCTCAGGATCCCCGGGGGGAGGTGAAGTCTTCGGGCCTGCTGTCTTCACAGCCCCGTCCCCGAACCCCTAGTCCTTAAGGTCCTGTCAATGCCTCCAAAGCCCACTGAACCTATGAACGCCTCCATTTATTCACTCCTAGTGGATGGGCCTCCAGCCCTTTCACCCAGTGGCCTTTCCCACGCCTTTCGGGACAGCATCATCTGCTGCTGAAAATGAGAACAAATACCTACTTTGCGGGGAGGGATGACCCTGATATGGGATCCCAACATTGGGTTTCTGCCCTCCTCTCGCTACATTCACCTGATGCTCTATTGGGACCTGTATAGATCCCTACTGGCGGCCCTCCCCTTGTTTTTTCTCCACGTCAAGTTTCCCTGGGTGGGCGTCAGAGGGACCTTTCCCCTCCATATCTCCCCTGTCCTCCTAAGGGAACGAGCAGTTGGGTTATCTGCGATGGCTGAGAACCTGGGTTTTTCCGGCACCCTGCACATGCAAATGATCATATGGAAGTCGTCTTTCCAAACCCCCTTCCCTTCCCTGGGAAGGTGCCCTCCCTTTCAGGCCAGCCCACGTTGCCCACCTCGGGCTCACTAGGCCCATCAACTCAGCTGTGTCTGGCTTCGGACCCCAACTTGGGGATCGTCAAGCCAGTAGCCTATGTCCATTGATGGGTAATTCCCCAGCTGTGCATGCTTGTACCTTCTGACCCGAAGCTTTGCAGTTTGTCAACCCTCTGCATGGTTATGCCCCCCCCCCTTGTTAGGCTGCCCCAACCCCCAGGGGGCTACCACGCTGAAGTACTTTCCTCCGCTGGGGGTGGGGGTCTCCTTGACCTCTTCCCTCACATCACTTACTCCAGTTTTTCCTAGTCCCAGAAGGACTTTGGGAAATTCAAGCAGGTTGCCCAAGGACTCTCAGAGGGCTGTCCTATAGGTGAGGAGAGGCACCTTCAAGCTAGCTTGTTCCATTCCTGGTCAAAACAGATTCGGCATGTTGGGGGGATATTAGTTCCTTCACAAACAGTCCGGGTAGTCCCTTAGGGGACTTTTCGTCCCGGTGTGGGATAAATCCATGTCAACTATCAGGTGACACCTGTTACTCTCTCTCTGATGCCAGTCCATGTCCTAGGGGGTTTCCCTGACTGACACCGGCTATCCTGCCTTTTCAATATTTGCAGGACATCTGTAAGTTATTTGTAAGGCATTCATCCTCATTCAGGTGAAGCGGTGCTCCCCTTTTCCAGAGTTTCTCTCATTCTCATGGTGCCGTTTAACGCCCCCCCCCATCCTTGACGTACTCATGGTGCCGTGGTCAACCCGCTTCCTGTTCTTTCCTCCATGGGTTCCTAATGGAGGGGCTAACCGACATTCTACTAGACCCTACTCTCTTTTACGAGTCTTTCCCAGTTCCGGAGCTCCATCATCTGGTTCAGCCATCCTAGCCCCAGGTCGTGTCGGCCCATGGATGCGAACTGGGTTAATGGGTCCTGAGCTACCCTAACGGTCTCCCTTCTTGCTTCCTTCCCTACTGATTGTGTCTCAGTAGAAAAAAAAAAAGTGAAGAAAGAAAGCAAAAAAAGCAAAGAGGGGGGCGAGGGTACACCCAACCATGGTGATATGCCCTCTCTCCATCCACAATTGATGGAGTCAACGCCCCCCTTTTTTCCCCTTCATACTTGGACCCCTAAGGCCCTCTCCTCCCTCCCTCACAGGGGCGGAGCCTTTCAATCTTTTTCACTAAAGGTTTTGAACTCAGCTCACCACCAGACTTGGTGTGCCAACTGAGGGGCTGCACAACTGGGGTCCTTTACAGGAGGTATTCCTGCGACTCCTAGTATGACTGGGGTGTTGTGAACTTCAGGAGATAGTTTTTGCTCCCCATGACGCCAAGGGTCTCATGTTATAGTCCTTGCCTTGCACTGCAGTGCCTTATTTTGTGGCCCCGAGTCTTTTCCCCAGCACCTGTGGTGATTTACACCTAAATGTGTGCCTCTAAGAGTGTATCCTTAGTCCCATATGCTGATTCAGGTCGGCTGCAAAGATGCCTTCTTAAATAGATAGTCACCTATCATTTAATGCCTCCTTGTGACTTACATTGGCGGACCAATAAAGGTCCTACTTCCTATCCCCCCTTCTGTCCCCTTTGCTTGTCCGGCTTTAAGCCCACCACCAGACCAAGTTACTCTGGGTCACATAAATTCCCCACTGTCAGTTAACAGGCTTATTTAAGTTTTAAAGCCAGGGAGTGTCTGTCTCTTTTGCCTTGACAGCTACGTACAGCCAACTGTTTGGGTACCCGGTTAAAGACAACTTCCCAACCATGATCGGGTAACCCCACCTCTGTTCGACGCCTTGCAAAAGGTGATGTTAAGGTGTCACTACTCTTTGCTTCGGTGGGTCAGGGGCTTTCGAGTGATGAAGGCCTCTCATTTTCCCTTTATCTCCTGGTTTTCCTTGCCTGGGTCATGGCCCTTATACCATTTCACGTCCATGTTTGCCTTACCATCCACGATTTGGTAACTGTTTAATTTTTTTCTATGGTAAGGTGACTTTAGGCTGCCATTGCCCCTGGTGTTTGCAGGTCAGGAAGCACTTGCATAAACTGGCCCTCTGCTTCCCTCTTAGGTCAGACTATCTTTACTTCATGGTTTTCCCCTTACCTGGGCCACGGTCCTTACGACGATACCTTGGGTACTTCCTATGGACCTTCGTTCCCTGGGTTACTGACCCTCGTTGGCAGTCCCTGTGCTGAAGGCGGCCAAAGAACCAACTCCACCCACCATCCATCAGCATGGCTAGCAGTCACCTATTACTGAATGTATCCAAGCAGCGCTCGAAGAAGAACGGTGGGTTAGTTACTGGTAACTGTCCTTCTTCAAGATAGGCTGCTCAGATTCATTCACAACCCTCCCACTGTCCTTGCAACTTGGAGTTGGTGACTTTTAGGGACTGAGGAGGGGCCAGGCGGCAGCCACATATATAGCCACGGGGTGGCGAGAGGGGCAGCGGCTGCCAGCCCTCTCCTGTCAGGCTAGGGCAAGAGGTTTCTGACCAATCGTGCACTGCAGCACGGATACACCTATTACTGAATGAATCCTAGCAGCCCATCTTGGAGAAGGACAGTTACTGGTAAGTAACCCACAGTTCCAGGGCATTCCAGCATACTTTTACCCTTGTAACAAAAGCCAGACAAAATCATATATTTTTAAAATGCCTGCCAGATGGAGGATGTGAAGGTAAAAAGGAGGACATGTCCTCCTTTTGCTTGACATCTGGTAGCCCTAACTGGGGGAGACTAGCTTTATTTATTTCATGCTGAGTGACACAGAAGTTGTAACCAATGCTTCTCTCTACCCCGAATGTAGTCACACCTTTCTTTCCAGCGAACTTCATTCGCTGGTTCCAAAGGGGCAGCTGGGTTAGTCTAGTTCAGCAAAACAAGCAGTCCTGTGGCACTTTTAGAGACTAACAAAGATCATGTGATGAATACATTTCTTAATAAGTGCCACTAGACTCCTTGTTTCTTTCATTTGCTGGGAACCCCTCCTTTCAGCAAGAGACAAGGGCCTTCTGGTGAAAGATAGGACAGGAATTCTGGAGCTGCCCAGAGCTCTTTCTTTAGGCCTGGGTAGGGTTACCAGATGTCAGGCAAAAGGAGGACATGTCCTTCTTTTTACCTTCACATCCTCCGTCTGCCAGGTATTTTAAAAATATCTGATTTTGTCTGGCTTTTTACTTACAGGGGTTCAAGTAATCTGGAACAACCCAGAACACCCTATTTTTAGGGGGAAGCATGCCAGGGCCCCCTAAAACCAGAAGAATATTACATTAATACTACAATTCCTTCATGTGTTCTCCAGTGTCCTCCTTTTCATACTTCCCTGTCCTCCATTCCATGTGTTGGTATCTGGTAACCATAGGCCTGGGCACTGGGTTAAAGCTGGGGCAGATTAGGGGCTGTGGGCCCCCCTGCCTGTGGCTCTGCCTCTGTCCCCACCCCTCCAGCTGAGGTTCCTTGGAAGGCGGGTCAGTGTTGGGGGGCAAGGGTCCAGAGGCGTTGGCCCCCCAGGGAGGGATTTCCCCAACACCCCCTGACTCTCTCCCCCAAATTTCCCACCTCCCTGGTTACCAGCTAGTAACAGTGTTATACCAATTTAGTGAGCACTCCACACACACCTCCCCCTACACACCCTCTAATTTCAAGTCCTGGGGAAGCTTCTGCCCCCAGGGGTGGGGGGGCCAAGTGGCATGCATGGTTCAGCTTCATACCAGAGGCTTTACTGGATGCTGACTGGGCCCAGCCCACCCCTGGAGCAGAGCGACCAGTGCTGCTGGCCTGCCCCAGCCCCACAGCCAGCTTAGGGGCAAGGTGGGAGCACAGAGCCTGGCCTATGGGTTTTTTTGTGTATTTTTTTTAAGTCTTCCCATTAGCCTATATTGTACAAAACATACTTTGGTTTTAGTAAGTAGGCAAGTATAGTTAGAACAGTTAGCATCACCATTCATCCACTAAAGTTGATATAATGGTAATTATATCCAGGGTATGTCATTTTTAACTCCTATTATGGTTTAGCTTTTATTATTTTTTATTACATAATTGCTTCCCTCTTGTAAATATCCAGGTCCGTCTAGTGTTAAGATGTACTGTGCTGAGGTTCTGAGATGTAAAGATGTCTGTCTGCCATGTAAATAGTACCTGTTTTCTGGTTTGAATCTTAAAAAGTGGTGTCAGAATAGTAGGACATAGGAAAGGTAACAGATGAAGTTTTGGATTGAGCTCATGATGAAGGCTTTAGGATTATTATTTATACAGTGAGCAAGGGACTTTACAGAAAATGAAGTAAAGCAAGTCTTAGCTGAAGAGTTTATAATCTAAGAAATGTACTGAGAAATTTTTTACAATTTTTTAGTAGTTCCTGTATGCCTATATTATGTTCCTGCCTGGCGCTAAGCCAGGGCTGGACAAAATTGGCTCCCAGATAGGTGTCAGCAGTTTTATTTTTGGTCACCAAAGGGTGCTCCCCTGCTGTATTTCTGCAGCAGAGCTAGGAGCCAGGATACAAACCCTGGTTGCCATGGCGACCTGGCACCTGGGCTTTGTTGAGCCCTACTCTAAACACTCTTCACAGTATTTCACCTGGGTTATGGATGTTGCTATTATTGCAAAGAGAGAAGGAGTATTATACATGTCCCTTTCCCACATAACTGCAAGCTTCTGTAGCTCCATGCAGTTGAAGATATCTGCCCAGGAGGACTGCAAATGCTAACTCTAAGGTGTAAACTGTCTTGGGCAAAAAGGAAGGCTGGCCTGCTGAGAAAGACTGAAAGGAAAAACTACTCAGGAATGATTTGGAGAGCCATGCTGCACATTAACAATACTTAATTCTAGGTCTGTCTTCTCCCTGCCCTCCCTCAGTGCAGCCCAGCCCGCAAGACGACCAATTTATTGTGTTTCTGTGATACCAGCTGGCTCTCTAAGCCCAGTCTCACAGGTTTCTGCTTCTTCTGATTATTAGTGCTGTTGGAGCTCTGTAGTTTACCTTGTCAGTGGTGGTCTCTGCTGTTGCATTCGATAATTGTTTGACTCCTGGAAGCCTCCCCTTGGTTACCCTGGTGTTTCAGGGAAGTGTTGCAATAATGATAATGGAGAGAAAAGAACTTTGGCAGTGGTGTCCCCATCTCCTTTTTCTTCCTAGCTGCCATCTGAAACATAGCCTTGAGCCAGGATCACAGCATTTTGTACTTGTCTGCCTTTTAACATTTTTCCCCAGACGACCAAACATCTGTCAGCTAGGGAGCAATGTGCCCTTTTCATTAGGACATGTCATTCTCAATAGATAGGTTACTACATTTGGTGTTCATGCCCTGGGGAAGGATGTGGTCTTTAAATAATTCCAAAGAGCCTAATTTGGCTTTCCATGGCCAGTGGGGTACTTCTTCACAGTAGGAGGCAGTTGTGTAGTCCAAAGCATTTCAGAGCTTTTGAGTAAGGGGAACCATGCAATGATTTTTACTTGGATTACAGCCTGTCATTTCTCTAACAGCTTTTAACTATGCTCCTCCTCATACTTGCGCAAAGTAACCTTCAAAATATAGTGTGGGCTGGAGTCAGCCCTGGAATATACTAGCTGAAGAGTTAGTGCACGTAGTGAAGGGAGAAAGCTTGCTTGATGGAGATTTGAGGAAGAAAAATCTAGGAATCTTTCTTGCACTGAGGAGTTACAACACAGCAACCAGGCACTGTTCCAAGGATAGATGGGGCAAGCTCAGTTAGAAAATATGCTGACCTAGGACGGTGTGTATGTGTTTCACACAGATCTAAGTTAAATCCTATGAAATAATTTTTTCTATTTAAAGTGAAAGTGTCTGGATAAAAATCACATATTTAATTACATAATCCTGTATTATAGAATTACTTATAACACTGAAAGAATATTTAAATTCTGACCTACTTGGCATAATTTATGGTATTTGTCCAAATTGAACAAAATGCAAACAGTAAACAATGCAACTGTATTGGTCTGTTTCAGCTTTTGGGCGCTCATGAACTACCACAAAGCTGTATTTGGGTTCACACCACTGCTAGACAAGGTTTACAAAAATAATTCAAACATTTTATTTACTTCAGATTTTGGGTCCAAAACAAGCTGGGCGTACTTCTTACTGTACTACTGAAATGTTAGATTCCTTTGCCCCCACTGAAATCAGTAGTATTTAGAAGAAGTTTTTTTTCAACCTGTTGGTGCAACGTATTTTTATACAAATGTGACAATGGAATTTAGGGCTTATCTACACAGAGAGGTTGACCAGAATACTTATCCCTGGAATAGCTCTCTGTGTAGACATTATTCCAGAATAAAAATCACTTTATTCCAGAATAATTATTGTGCTTCCAAAGTAGAGTAATTATTCCAGAATAAAATCACTTTTATTCCAAAGTAGAGGATAATCTCTTTACATTATTTAGTGTCTGAACCTAGATAAATCATCAGTACAGGAAATCCTGACACTAGCATATGCTGTTAATCTCGTGTTTTCATAATAACTAAAAACACCGACAGATTTTAATTAGAAAAAATATGTAACATTTGTATTGCATGGTTGACTTATTTCTAAACTAAAAATGCAAGTGTAATGTTAATGTCTGTTTGTTTATTTCTCCTCATTACAGACAAGAAAATGAAAATGTCAAACATCATGAATGTTCACGGATTTATGAAACCAAGCTGGAGAGAGATGAAGATGGTAATCTAATAGGGTACCAGACAAAGATATTTAAGATTAACAGGCTGGAAGAAATCAATACACAGTACAACAGTACCAAACTAGGAAAAATGGCTTTTTTTCAGTGCTTGGAAAAGGTGGAAAGTGTGAGAAGTTTTTGGGAAGAAAGAATCAGTGAACCAGAGCCTGGCGCAGAAGATGAAGAGGTAACCAGCTACTCAGATATTACCTTCCCTCCTCTGTTCCTTCTGTGTGCACATGTGCTTGTGCGTGTGTATTTGTACAGTGGAATTTCATTTTTCATGCTACTTTTCAAATTTTCCATTGAAATATAATTCAGTTACTGTGGTTATGAGATATTTTCAAATGTGTGTGCCTAAAGGTAGGCAACTAAACCTGAAGACCCATGGGAGTTGTTAGTATTCAGCACTTCTGAAAAAGCAGGCTGCTTATTTAAATATGGATTTATTTCCCCCTGTTCCACAAGCTCTGTAGATTCCCAAGTTAGAAAATTCTGGAATAATTATTTGAAAAATATGTAAACCTTTCTGTGCCACTTAGCTAAACATAAGACAAATATACTAACAGGCTGTGATCCTGCATGATTGAAGTGAGTGGGAGCTTATTGACTTTCATAGGGGCCGAAGCAAGTGCTAGTGTACATATTTTGTGCAAGAAGATGGTTCCATGCAGGGGCATCGCTGCCCCGGGGAGGGATCTGGGGCACAGCCCCAGGCCCCGCATCTGGCATGCAGGCCATGCCCCCTGGCCAGGGACAGGGCCGGAAGCCACCGTGCGCCACCGTGGGCGGCTGGGCCTGCATCCCCAGCCGGGGCCGGGGCTGGAAGCAGCCGCGGGCAGCTGGGCCCTGCATCCCCTCTGGGGACAGGGCCAGAGCAGCCGCTGCTGCTGCGGGCGGCCAAGCCCCAGATCCCTGGTTGGGGATGGGGTTGCTGAGGCCGCAGGCGGCTGGGCCCTGGATCCACAGCTGGGGGCAGGGCCAGGAGCGGCCTCTGAAGTCAAGCCCCACGTCCCTAGCTGGGGATGGGGCTGCCATGGCCGCAAGTGGCTGGGCCCCAGATCTCCGGCCCATTTGGGCCGGAGACAGGGGGGCCACCAGACTCAGGGCACTGGCGCTGGGATTTCGGGCACATGCCCTGGGTGCCCAGCGCAACGACACCCCTGGTTCCATGTTCAGCTAAATTCATCTTGCAGGTGGTTTGAAAGAATAAAATTTTTCCTGACATCATTTCATTTTACTAAGGGGAAAAGCCAGGGACACTACTGACTCAACTGACCTGTAATTCAGACAGTAGTTAGGGAGATGTACTTAGAACCAGCGCAGTGAGAAATTATTTGTTTACCTATCAGTTTGTGAAAAATTACATACAGTCTAATTTTTATCAGCAGAAGTAGTGTTCAATATTCGAAGCTGAGAGATGGAAACCTGAGACATTAGTATAATTTTAAAATTATTCCAAGATATTTTGCTTTTATATTAAAACACTAAGTAATTTACTTTTTTATTTTTATTTTCATCATAACAGTTTTTAGGAAAATAAATCTTTTATGATTATTGGTTACTGTTAGTCACTTTTAGACAGAAAATAATCTATGTGTAAGGTCCTACTTAATATGTGATATTGCAGAAATCATGAATTCCACAATATTAGGCTTCTACCACGGTTATGGTTTAATTAGCTTATTTTGCACAGTCTGTAAATTTGCATATGTTTTAAGGTTTGCAGCACACTCCTTTTTCTCTGTTAATACAGTAGAATGCCATTTGTCTGAGCTAACAGCAACTGGGGCTCAGGCTGTCAGCCACACATGGCATGACTGCCACTGTCAGCCCTGTGCATTGATGATGGTAATATAGCTGCAGCAAAATGTCTGGTTAACATCCAAATCAGCAGGCACAACATATACTTGAGTGTTTATATTGTTCCAGCAAATTTTTCTGAAACAAATAGGTCTTCGCAGGCTTTTCCAAATTACCACATTTAATAAAAGTTCATCATTTTCCACAATTTTCTGTGTCTTGGCCACAACTCATCTGCAATTATTTGATGATTATCCTGTAGTACAAGTAGGTATCTAGGTATTCGAAAACCCCACTCCTTGTCATATGTATGAAATGTATTTAATGCCAGTCAATTTCTAAGAAAAATCATGACTCTATAGGATGTTATATTAGGATGTTATATTACAATGCTATTGTCAAACCTACTAGTTCCCATCACTAACAGGTTATTTTCTAAGTAGTGGTGGGGTGTTTCCTTAGGGGTTTATTTTGTTTTTTTTCAGGGGGCGGGGAAGAACCTTGTACTAAATAAAATGAGGGTTGTGTCTGTTATAAAATTTGAGGCTAGAATGAGGAGGCAGAAACTAATATTGTTGAAGTGCACCTCATCTAGTCTTTCTTTCATTCTGCCTGCTGCAACTGTTATCTGCAGAGATTTGGAATGAAGCTTCCTGTTACGGTAAGATTCTCATTCATTTCAGTCCACAACCATGTGACAAGAATGTAGCAGGCAGAAATAGGATGACAGGATGAACTGATACCCTGTACTGTAGTAAACCTCATATGTGCAGCATCTTCAGCTTACTGCAAGCAGGTTGTCCATTCTAAACTGGCACTTTAAGATTGTTGCTAGTGCTATACATTTCTGGCTGCCAGGGCAATAAAAGAAAAATATTGCTCAATGATAAACATAGTTTTGGGGATTGTTATAATAATCTGGAACTAAAAGGTTCTTCTTTGATTGCTGCTCACTTATATTCAATATTAGGTCTACGTGCCACAGAGTATGATTGGTCGGAAACCTTTTAGCCCTAGCCTGTCAAAGCAGGGTCGGCGGCCAGCACCCTGTCTGGCCATTCCCGTGGCTCTATATATGGCCCTGACCCTCATCCTCCTCAGTTCCTTTTTCCGCCCTCAGCGACAGTTTTGGAACAGTCTGTTCCTGGCGATTACGCAAGCACTTGTCTGTTCTGCCGTGTATGAGTCACCCGTTCAGCTGTGAAGGTCTGTTCGTGTTCATTGTTCCACCAAGAACTGCTGCTCCTACTGAGCATACAAACCTGGAGGCAGAAGACTGCTCACAACTGCCACCAACAATGCCAGACTTCAAACCCTGTGCTTCTTGTGGCAAGGCCTTCCCGAGGGATGACCCCCCAAGAGAAGTGCTTGTGGTGCCTGGGTGAATCCCACCAGGCTACTGATTGGTCCATCTGTTGGTCCTTTAAACTGAGGACCCTGAAAGACAGGGAGCAGAGACGCTGTGTGTTGGCCCTGGAGCAAGCATGGCAGCCTACCCCTGGAGAATTAGGGTCTTCCTTGGAGCTGCCAGCATTGCGTGCCAGATTGGCACTGGAGCCCTCTTGGCACCACTCCCCTCAGGAGCACAAGACAACATGCTTGGCACCCACCTCGGTGCCAAAGTACAGGCACTGCTCCAGCTCTCCCTGACTGCGCCAGTCTTGGGACTGGGTCCAGGAGGTCATGAAGGTCCCTTCCACCCCGGAGGCATTTGAGGCAGGAAAAGCTTTCTTTTGCCTACACCTCCACCTCCCAAACCATGGAAACAGAGGAAAACCAGCTTTCTTCTCAGGGACATGGACCACTCCGTCCCCCATAATGGTACCGAGTTCAACGGTACCACAGTCAGAGACAGTTTCTCCCTCCTCTGAAGGGCCTGCTGATACTGGTCTAGAACCTACAGCCAAGTGCCTCAGAGGGTGCTCTCCTTCTGCCCAGCACCATAGTGCTGCCTCGTCACTGGCACCGACCACCATGGCCCCTTCTCACGCGGGTGCCAGGGCAAGCCCAGCCCCTCAGCACCAGGAAACATCACGGTCCTCGACCCCTGAGGAGGTAACCACCTCACATAGGGGCAGACAGGCCTGTGAGGGATTGCCTGCACTGGGCCCCTCCTGGTACTGACCTCGCAAGTGGTCTCCACAACAGGAAGCTTCCTTGCAGGAAACTTCACACGGTACCAAAGGGCCCAGGACTATTCCACCATTGCCTCCAAACCCTGACAGGGCTTTAAATACCAGATCCTGGTCTTACAGGGAGGACGCTACTGCCCCCTACAACTTTGTTCGCTCGGTAAGAGCGCATGCAGGCTTGGAGGTCGAACCCATCAGTGGGGATCAAAACTTCCCATTCGATCCGGGGCTCATGTCTGCCCCTCCCTGACGTGATCGTGATCCCATTGTACCCTAGTGTACATGACCTCACCAGGGTATGCTGGCAGACTTCCGCTTTGATTCCTCTAGTCTTGTATATAGCAGGTCATAAATATCAGGTCCCACTGGAGAGTTTTCCCTTCTTAGTTGATCACCTGGTACCGAGCTCCTGGGTGATGGAAGCCACTTTAGGGTGTGGGAGCCAACATTCCCCAGATCCCTTCCTGAGATCCAGGGAGGCAAGGCAGCTAGACCTCATGGGCCAGAAGGTGTACTCAACCTCTGCCTTCCAGCTTCTCATTGCAAACCAAGAAGCGCTAGTGGGATGATACACACTAGATATCTGGGAGTCCACAAGGAGATTCTAGGATCTTCTTCCCTGGGAACACCAGGAGGACTATGACTCCCTTATAGTGGAGGGCGTGCTAGCATCCTGGGATGCTGTCTTGGCAGTGCAGGATACATCAGACACGCGAGCCATGGTATAGCATCAGCCGTCATTATGAGATGCGCAGGATGGCTGCAGGAGGCAGGCTTGCTTCAAGACGTGTAGCAAGCTATCCAAGACCTCCCTTTAGAGGGAGAGTCTTTGTTTGCGGAGGCAAAGGACCATCTGCTGCACAGCATGGGGGATCCCAGATTGACCCTCAGGTCACTGAGCACGCTCTCCCCACAGCTGCCCAGTCACCCCCCTAGCCCTCACCAGCAGTGCAAGCACCGGTTGTAGAGGCACCAAACAGGGCCTCCTCTGCTGAGTGAGAGGCAAGATCAGCCCTCCAGGGCCCCAGGATCTCCTCGGCCAGCTGGGCCTTCCCATTACAGTGCAGTGCCGCCCCCTCCCCCAAAGAGGCCGCTAACTTGCTAACCCCCTCAGGTTCCTCCCACTCTTTTATATCTCAGCAATCCTTCAAAATCAGCGGCAGAGGCCCTAGGTGCGACCCCATCTGCAGTTAGAAGGGGAGGAGTGCTATTCCTGGGGGCTGAGAATCCTTTCCCCAGGTTGAGGTGAGGAGTGACCTGACTCAGAAGTCAGCGGAGGAAACCACACTATTCCTCCATGCTCCGGGGCCCCATCTTGTTTTCTTCTGCTAAACTGCTGCCAGTTCCCACCATGTAGGCCGGATTCCTGGTGTCTGACTCGAAATCGCTGCCTGTTCTCTCCCAGGGTCTTATACAACCCTTAGCTCAATATGTCCAGAGCTTCTCCTCTAGCATTGCTCATGCTAAAGCCCAAGATATATGAGTTCACTGAGATTTCTGCCTTTGGTGTCCAATTCAGCCACTTTAGAGCTGAATTACACTCCTAGGGACTTGGCATTCAGATCACTTCCCTGCAGTTCACCCACCCAGGCTCCATTCCAGTCATGCTAGAGCCTGAGTTAGTTTGGATGCATACTGGAGTACTGCACTCACTTAACATTTAGCTGTCTAAATTTATTCCTCCATGCAGAACTAAGCATCTGGTTTGCTCGCCACAGTCCTCTTTCTTTCACTCACACCAGGCCTGGGTTTTGATAACCCCCACATTGTTGGACAAGGAAATAGACTTCTAACCCCTCCCAGCCCTACAGTTGGAGACCCATGGGTCTCGTCACCTGGACCTCCTGAGATATACAAGAGAAGGGACACGAAAAGCCCCTTAACCATTCCTAGCTGCTTTTGCAGCTTGCTTGAGTTGCCCTGTCACCACACTCCTAAGGTGGTCTGCCCCAGGGTGTACCCATACATTGCATGGGCGTAGAGAGAATCCTCCTTACATGCACGAAGGAGACGGGAAATATTTTAATGCTTCCCTACCTTGGCGCATGCAAATCTAATGGCAGGAAACTGGGACTATGGGCACTGATGTTAGTCCAGTCAGGCCCCCATAGGGATGCCCTCCCAAAGGGTCTCTCTCCCCTTCCTCTCTCCTCATCTCAGGTTCCCCTTACAGACCTCTCAGGGCTCCTTGACCCCTCTGTATTCCTGTGCTGGGATGATCCTTCACTCCTACTAGCAATGCTACATCACACTGAGTGTTTATGCCTCCAAGCGAGCCTGCATTAGTGCCTTGGCCCTCCAAGAGGGGAATTAACCACCATTTCCCAGTTGGTAATGAATAGTACGCCTATTCCTCCCCTCCCCTCCCCTCTAGGGGTTCCCTGCTTCCCCATAAGAGAATGAACAGTTACCAGAACCTTGCAGGGAGTCCTTCACTCAGAGATGTGGGGATTATCTGCACCTTCATGGGCAGCCTACACAGGGGACTCATCTGTATTCTGCATACCCCAACAGCCCATACCTGGTGGGACAAACCCATCACCTGGTGGTAGGTACCACTGAGGTCCTTGAGCGAAGCAGTTAATGTACTGCATAATTCGCTTTTAGACAAGACAAAGGCCTAATTTTTTGGGGCAGTACCCCCCCCCCACTTACCCCTCATCAAGGTAGGACCCTTAACGTTTCTTGCTCCACCCACGCCCTTGGCTGTCAGAACAGTGGCGGAACATATCAGCGCTTTCTCACCAGAGGGCCATAGAAGCATACACCTTGCCTGTTCGTCCAGGGGGAGATTCCCCTATACCAGAGGGCACACACACAGGGAGCAAGTGGCGTAGGGGGAAAAGCCACAGTGTCCCTGCACAAGAAACTGCAAAACGTTACCTGGTTCACTTAAGCATCTGAGTCTTACTCAAGTGTAGGACAGCTCCACAGCTTGCGAGTCTCATCTACTTGCAACCCACAGACGGCCCATGGTTTAATCATAACAGGTCACCAGAGAACCTACATACCTTGAGCACCTATCACAGAGGACTGGAGGGACTCTTATTGGCATAGCACTTCATCCCTCTTTTACTTCCTATTACCAGTCTTTCTCATATCTGTTGAGCAGGGCAAGAGGAGCCTGGAGAATGAGGGCAGTTGACTCCCGAATCACTAGTGACTGACTAGGCCCAAGTCAAACACCCTTAGTCCTTCTCCTTCCTACCCTCATATCCTAGTTCTAATCCCTAAAGGTTCCCTTCCTGTTCCAACAGTTGGGCTTTCTTAGGTTGGGACCCCACCGAAGGGACATCCTGAAACAAAGAACTTCCTTTGGTACCAAAACATGGACTTAGGCCATCCGCTCGAAGCCTTTTCCTTCTTTATTAAAAGGCTGTGGGGCCCTCATAAGCCCACTCCTCTGGGGGACAGTCTACTTTCCCTGGTGGGGGACCATACTGGGGTCCATCTCAACCAAATCTGAACAGGGTTATATTTAGAGGTCACAAATCTCAAACCCGTAACACTGGTGAGTCTGCATTACCATGCCTTCCCCTTCTCATTGAAGGGACCCAGAAGTCATACCCACTTCTAGGACCTGCGGTGTGCTGCTGCTATCTTTCCTTCTGCTTGGTTAGCTAATACCCATCGAAAGGAGCTCCTTCATCAGGTCGGGACTGCACCCACTAGAACAGGGCTGTGCAACAAATGCCATCCTTGTTGCACTTTCAGCGCTTTGATCTGTAGAACCAGCCTAGACACTCACACATTGAAGTGTCAAAACCTCAGTAGTGTGGAGACGGTGGGTTTATCCTCTCGTTTACCCCCTGGGACATGACAGTTAAATTGTCACACAGTGGGTAGACGAAGCATGGGCACTTCTTTTGTCTTCCTTGATTATTTTTAGCCACACTTGACATTGAGGGAATCCAAAGCAGATTAGGGTGGCCCCGTATCAGTACTTCAAGCCTCCAAGGCAGGGTGACACACAGCCTCTCACTGGATCCCTCGTGCAATGTTCTTCAGAACAAATGGAGGGTTAACAGGACATTCCCCCAAGTAGGCCGGAAAGCCTACTATTCAGGCATCCTTCCATGCCTTGTGTTTGCCTTTATGGGGGTAGCTGCACTGAAGGCAGGAAAAACCCAACTCCACCCACTATCCACAGTACACTAGTAGTCATCTATTACTGAATGATGTGAGCAGTGCTCGAAGAAGAATGGTGAGTTTCTTACCAGTAACCATCCTTCTTCATGACGGGCTGCTTGCATACATTCAGGACCCTACCACCGTCCCTGCTGCCCGGAGTTGGCAACTAGAAGGGACTGAGGAGGAGCAGGGTTGGAGCCATATATATAGCCATGGGAGTGGCTGGAGGGGTCATTGGCTGCCGACCCTGGTCTGACAGACTAAGGCTAAAGAGTTGCTGACCAATCATGCGCTGTGGCACGTAGACCTAATACTGAATGTATGCGAACAGCTCATCTCAAAGAAGGACGGTTACTGGTAAGTAACCCATCAACTTGCTTTAATTAGTTGTCTCGCCACTATCAGTGTTAAGCACTCTTCTTCCTAGAGGCATATGAGTGTCAAAAAAGGAATAAAAAATCAGTGCAGTGCAGAGAGACCCTACATCTAAGTAAGAGTTTCTGATTCTTCCTATATATAGGAAGTGGTAGTCTGTATGGCTGCAAGCCTCTTTCCCATTTCTTGGTGGAAAAAAACAGAGCCATACTTAAAAATTTGGTGCCCAGGGTGCATTCCAATCAGAATGCACCCCTTACAATGGCCGGCCTCTGGACCAAGCAGTGAGGAATGCACCCTTTAATGGAGCGGCTCAATGGAGCTGCTCTGGCGCACCCAGGGCAAAGCCCCGCTGTAGTTACGGCCCTGGAAAAATCTTCTATTAATCATTGATTTGCTTCATCGCATTTGGCATGTTTCAGGAGTCAGTGCTCTGTTAGAAGTACTGCTACAATGGTGTGCAAAAGGTTTTGAAATTCATTGGAAAAGGTGTGACTGACTGCAGACCTAGAGGAGGAAAAGGAGTAAGCATGCAAGTAAGGTTTTGTCCTCTTACCCTGACCTATCAGTTTAGCCAAAAGAACAACTTAACTAAAGCTAAAAGGTAGTGTAATTCAATTCTAATGACATACTGGCATCTTCCTTGAGCCAAGAATTCCAAATACATAAGTGTGAATTATGTTTTCCTAATACTGATCCCGAATTAACTCCCACAGAAGTCAATGGCAAAACTCCCAGATCCTAATTCAGTACATCACTTAGGAACGTGGTTAAATGTAATGCCTAAATGCTTTGCTGAACTCCCTGGACCTAAGCCATGGTGTCACTGAAGGTATAGAAAAAAAGTGAGCCCTGAGCATAAAACCCTTGAGCTTTATCCTATTGAACACTGTCATAATATTATATAACAAGTGGAGGAAGCAATAATTTTCGCTGCAGAAATAAATTGGTGTGGGGGAAGGGGGATGTAGACTTAATTTCAGTGAGTGGATCGGTATCTCACTCCTGTTGAACTCGATGGCAAAACTTCTGTTCATTTCAGTGGGTGTGATACCAGTGAGCTTCTGAGGGAAAATGTACATGTTCAGAATATTCATAAGTAATGTGTTCATTTGAAAGGCAAATAATATCAGAGGCTAATTGGGCATGATTACAGAAGAAAATAATCTTATCCCAGGAAACGGCTGTCTTTCTAGAGATGTTAAATATCTAATATAAATAAAAATGAGGCACTTGTAATAGTTTCAGTATAATTTATTTTGGTAAGACCAAAAGCCTAATCTGAAGACCAAGACCTGAGGAGCAATGAGAACAAAGCTATGAAAACCAAATAATGGTGCTACAAATTCAGTTATGTGTAGAAGCACTATGAAAATCACTGGGAAAGAGCTTTAGTGTGCATTCCTCAATTGGCACTTTTCGGATCCCAGAAGAGAGGAAACGTTACTAAGTGAATCCAAAAGGGATAGTCATAGGAAATTAAGATTTCTTTGTTCTTTATACACATTTTTGTTTCCTCTGGTCCAGGGTTCAGAATGGTCCCTTCCCATTATTTTTGCAAAGATATGGGTTTAAATTAAAGAACATTGAGCTGCCAATGAAGAAAAGACCAAAAAGCATGCGAGTTAAGAATTTAAAACAAGGCCATTTTGTGATCAACTTTCTGTTGCATTCCATCAGTGTAGCTAACATTTACATTTCTACCTGTGGCTAAAATTCTGCCCTTGGATATGTGCAACATATCTCTCAGTGATTTCAGTTAAAGCTGTGCAACTGCAGTCAGGAACAATTTGGCTCTCCAAACTCTTGCTGTACCTGAAGACCTACAGTCTAGTAATTATTTATGGCACTATAGAGTTCAAGAGTTTTGGAGTTCACTGATAGCCTAATTGTTTTAGTCAATCACAGTCAAGTTCAACCCTGTCTGATTAAGGTGGTTGATTTCTGACTGCATCCAATTACAGGATGCAATTCTGGCCCATTGAATTCCATGAAAAACCTGAAAATTGAAACGTTTTGGGGGGGTTCCTTTTGTCTGTTTTTCAGCAAAAATCAACATTTTTTTTCACAGAAAGCTGAACAGTTTTTGTGGAGAATTTTGTTTAATCAATACCCCAATTCTCTGTTGAAAAATTTCCCTTCAGATTGGTTTTCAACCAGCCTTAGAACCAGTATTTTGATATAGGGCCTAATTGTAATAGGTGTACTCAGTAGGCATTTGGCATTCCTATTAGCTGTTAAATTGATACTGGGTGGTGACTCTGCTCATCATTCTCTCTTTGGATACCCCATTTGGAAGAGGGACCAATGGCTGATCAGTAAGCCCTCTTTTCAGTCATGTCGCTGATGACTGCGGAAGTGGTGGCAGCATACAGTCTCTTTTCACACATTTTTCCATTGCAAAGAACAAAGGTCTTGGGCCAGCAACTCCCATGAAAACTTTCATGTTAATGGCAGCCATAACAGTGTTGCCATGATTAGTCAAACATTATTATTTTACTTAATTTCCCAGTTCTGTGGAGTCACGTGATATCTTGATTTTTATGATAATCTCATAATTGGGGGGAGGTTCTTATTCCTGATTTTTGAATGTTTGGGATTGACAATATGACAATTGCTGTCCTATAGGTAGAGGAGATAAGTCCTTTGCCTGCCAGCCTCTGGACAAATAGTTACACCCATGCACAGCAAGAATTACAGCACTCCCAATTGCACTGCCCAATGAATCCTTTTTTTGTGACCTTTGCACACTTTATATGCACCTGCTGTACAGTACAGGCTTAGCTCAAGCCAGCCTCACTGAAACTATTATCTAACTCTACATGACATCCTCTGTCCTCTAATTTCCAGCCCTGGAAGGCAAGCAGTTTCCTTTTTCTAATCACAAGTAGATGTGGTAACACCATCTATTGCAGGGGTGGCCAAACTTATGGAACTCAAGAGCCGCACAAATCGATTATTAAACCTTCACGAGCTGCACTGAGACATATAACCACATATTTTTACCTACTCCAAAATTACTAAGCTTAAAATTCATTGCGCACTTTAATTTTATCATAAAAATAGGGCAAATATTGATCCACTAATGTCAGATTCTAATAATTATTTAGGATTACCACGAAACTAGGCCTATATAGTAAAAATTTAGCTGTTGCTAGATGTAGAACACTACAAGCTTGTGGCAAGTTTTTTTTAAAATCTGGGCAGTAACTTGTCAGTGCAGCAGGTAAAAGCTCTGAGATGCTGATCTCTAAGTATTGCACAATGTTTTGAATTTCATTGTGGAATATGATACTTCACAGCAATGAGTTGTGCCAAAAATTGCAAGTAATCTACCTCCAGTTTTAAACTTTTCTCCTTTGTATTTTCATTTCTTAGTATTCCACATCATGTTTAGGACTTGTAAAACATGATTTTATTTTAACAATGAGTAAGCTGCATTAGGGTCTCTGAGATAATCTAAACATGCTATGGCTTCTCTGATCATGTCACGCTTCTTTCCCCCAGCCCCTGTTGCCGCTTCCCTGCCGTCTCTTGCCACACTGCTGCTTCTCTGCTCTCCCCAACCATGCCACACTTCTGCCTCCCACCCCATCCCGCCACCTACCATGTCCCCGCTTCCCTGCCAATATTTCTGCCAGTAAACTTGTTCACTAAAATACTCATGGATAGTGAAGACAAAAGGACTGAGGACTCAGACAACATTAATTTTAAAATGAGAGTAATAGTAAGGGAAAATACTGCTTTCATCTTAATCCTGTGAAGAGATGCATACAGGGACACCTTTTCAACTGTTCAGAATCACAACAGATCTATGACAATTTAGGGGGATCGTTGCGGGGCACGTTGTCTCCACGGGCTCAAACCAGAGCCTTCCCAGGATTTGAGCTATATACTCAGCCCCTTTTCCCCAGGGCACTGTGGCCCAACGGCCAGAGTCCAGAGTCACAGGCTCTGACTGGCCCCGAGGGAGCAGACCCAGGTAGGGGGGTTCAGGCCCACCTGCTCCACTGAACCCCAGCCCAGGGCCCTAGAGTTGCCGGGGGGGGGGGAGGTTAGCCCAGTCGGCAGGGATCCAGGCCACAACATACCAACTGAGACCATGACAGTATCCCGACCCACCCCGATAGGCACTGCCGTGGGCTGCTTCCTACCTGGGCTGTAGACCGTGTTCCCTCTTGTGAGTCCCGGGACCTTCCTGGGTCTGCCACCTTGTTGGCCTCGGTCTCAAAGTCCTCACGGTGGTTTAGGCCTCTTCCAGCGGCTCAGCTGGTTGTTGGGGTTCACGGCTCCTCAGTGGCGTGCTCTCTTAAGGCAGGGGCTAGAGCAGGTCCTGGATAGGAACCTTGCGCCTGCGCCTGCGCCTGCGCCTGCTCCCTCCAACAGCCTGCCCCTGACTGAGGGGAACTGCTGCCTTTTATCCCTGGGCAGCAGTTGGAGCATGCCCAGCAGGGCCTAAGGGGAAGGGCTAACCCTTCCTTCCGGGCATATAAGCCAGTCTGAGTGTGAGGTGTGCCCACCCCGTCACAGGGACATAAAGTGCAAGATCAGAGCCTGTTTCAGTAAGTGCTTTGGAGTCCATGCACAGAAGTACTATGGAAAATATCCCATTGAGTTTATTCAGTTTGGGGTCAGGCCCTGTATAAATTCGAAATATCAATATCTGGTTTTTATAATACAAAGTATAATCCTTATTGGTGAGAGATTTTTTTTTCAGAAAGTTTACAACATAATTTTCTGTCCTCAGCCCTTCACAACAATTACTCTTGTCTGATGGGCTCAGATACCCATAGAGTCATTCATGAAGACTGCCCTGAAATATAAATAGATTTTGACTGTACAACAAAAAAGAATTAATACATGTTGAATGCTATTTAATCAGTAGAAGTATGGTGCTGCTATTGAACTTTGCAGGGAATGTAAAATATCTTGGTAATTGACTTAGTTCTACTAATTAAAATTTTCTTATAAAATAAATGTGCTTAGCAGTTCCTTCTGCAAACAGATGACATACTGATGTCTCTGGCACACTTGTTCAATGGACTTAAGGAATATTTTTTTCTAAAGCCAGTTTTCTGTAGTGGTGGTCCATCCTAAGTCTAAATCATTTTGCATGCTGAAAATGAACCATGATCCATAATAAGTACTTGGAACATTCTTTAAATAGAGGGGATTTTTTTAATAGCCTTTTGACAGTAGGCAGTGGTTTTGGATGTAACACTTGTGTTGATTTTCAGTCATTTCTGATGATTTTTATTTAATTCTCAAAATACAAATACAAGAGAAATAATTTTGCATTATATTACAATATCTGGAAATGCCAGGTGATTTTTAAAAAAGAAAATTAATTTACAATTGCTTTTCAGGTTTAAATTGCTAATTATCATCCCTTATCTGTTGTTTATTGTAGACTTGTTCCTGATCAATTTATGTTGCCAGTTTTAAAAATATGTACACAGAAAACAGTTTCCATAAAGAAAAGTATTTAAAAAAAATCATGCACTGATGCAATTAAAGACTGTATCATTATGCACACAGACAAGGAGGGTAGAAATTAATATTGTGTGGGTAAACTGGAGAATCTGGCAGTTATTTTCTCTGAGTGCTTGCCTTTCCCTGCAGGCTCTCACAGTGCTACCCCTCCCCTGCGGGCTCTCTCAATGTGGCCCCTCCCCTCCCTTACCGAGCTGCTTTTTCCCTGCAGGCTCTCCCAGGGCTGCCCCTCCCCTGGCCTGACCATGCTGCTATCTCCTGCAGCTCTCACGAGGCGGCTCCTCCGCTGCCAGCTCTCATGTTGCCACTGCCTCTCTGCTGTCCCCAACCACTGCAAATTTCTTGCCCCTGGCTCCTGCCCTGCAGCCCTTCCCTCCTGCACTCTCCTGGGAGCTGCAATTTTTCTTTAAAGAGCCTCATGCAGCTCGCGAGCCACAGTTTGGCCACATCTGATCTATTGCTAAGGTTGTCTAATGCTTCTCATTATAAGGCCCTGTTTTCAGTTGCTTATAACTTTGCCAAACTTTAACTGTTTAGGCAAAAGTTTTCCATCCCAAGTGTGTATCTCAAGCTGATTTTTTGTTTAGAAAATTTCAGCTAGAACAGTGTACCTGTTTGTGAGAATATAATGCAAAATATGTTGTTTTGCCCCTGTTAAAAAAAAAAAAACTTTACAGTTGCTTTACTGAGAAGCTCTAGGACTTCCATGCTTTGGAGCAAGCACTGTAATTTGATCAGGAAAGGGAGAATTAGACAGGGGGAGAGAGCTGGCAGTCAGGGTGGGGAGGTGGATAGAAGAAAAGGAGAGACATACTGTGAGTACAGTGATAGAAGGGTCTACAATCATGAAAGAATATTTCCCTACAGATCCTGGAATAGAACCCAACAATGATTATCAATATTCCTCTGCTATCGGCAAATAGCTATGAAACTCACAGGCAAAATATGTGTCTCATCCCCCTCTAGTGGCTAGTCCACATAGAAGATGATAAGCCTACTACTCCTCCCAATGGCTCAAAGGATAGAGGTCTTTAGTATGGCTCTAAGATCTGAACCATACTTTTGGAGACTGGTGTGGTGCAACGAGATAAAATTTCTGGGGGCTTTTTCTGTATTTGGGGAAAATTTGTTTTGTTTTATTTTTAATAGGAAATTACATAAGAAGGCTGCATTAAAAGAATGTTAAATTTACATGGTCAAGCATGCAAAGGTCAGGAAATATGAGAAATAAGGGGGCTATGCAATCTTAGTTCAGCCCCCTTGTGCGTTTGCATCATGAAAATCTTTAATTACATGACACACTTTTTTCCTGCTACTTTTACTATCCAAATAGTGTTCTTTGTGTACATTTTTAATCTCTTGCATTGCTTATTGAAAGGTGGAAAGAGAGTAGCAGATGACTTGTATGGCTGGTGCTAATAGTTTTGGCTCATTTGAGAAGTGCTAGGATGTTAGAGTAAATTACCTTGCAAGCAATGCTACCCACATCTTGTCAGTAGGTCCCCTGCACCTGTTTTACACTTGTCAGTAGGCCATCGCTTTTTTTTCCCTTATAGGTTCAGGGAATGTGTTGAATTGTATGACAAGATCCAACCTACCCAGCAGTATATCCATGCCTTCTTCAAATAGGTAGTGCTTCGCTGGAAAAAGCATTGTGAGTGTCCAGCAAATTATTTTTAGTAAATCAAGAGACCAAAGTAAATCAGCTTTAAAAAATGGATCTACCCTTGAAGGTGAAAGATGGTTGGATTGCAGGTAGTTTCTGCATTTTAGCTTCATTCCTGTGGTACATGTCATGGACTGTGCTAACCCGTGGGAGAGACAGAAAGACCTCTGCAACTGAAGATACACAGGTAGTAGAAATATTTTTTAAATGAGATGGACTGGTTTCCTATATTAGTCTTGATATTTTTAATTAAGCAAATGCTGCTTGTAAAGAGTTAGAATGTGTATTCTATTAATCCCCTTGTTATGTGTTCCTTAAGGAAAAAAGACAAAGAGAAATATAAGTGCATCATTCTCCTGGGTCACATTCACTTCTTTCACAACCTGCAGTAAATCCTAGCAAGATTACTGTAATTTTTAAAAAGCTACATCTCCCCCTTCATGCTATTTGTTGGTTCCTGTCTGAACATTTTTCATACTCTAATGACCTCTGCTGGGTGAGACAAATAGGATCCTTGTCTTTGGCCACTGCTTGAATAAGCATGTCAAACCCTTGCACTAGCACCATTAAGGTCACATGATCAGTGATGGGACACTCAAACAAGATCCCGAAAGAGGTTTCTGAGAGTTCCCATTTTTTGGGTTAGTATCTATTATTTTACCATTATTAGAATGTGAAGATATCATTATCAGCCTCAACGATCCAAGAGCTAGTTATTTGATTTTAGTAGATTATAATTATAGTATTGGTTGTTGCAATCTAAATACAAAGTTTAGTATATGATGTCACAGTGAGGACATGAGTATGGTGTGTACCAGCTGGGGTTTAGCTTGAAAATTTTTAAAAAGAATTTCAATAGAAAATGTGACAAATATAAAAAAACTTATTAATTTGGGCTTACGAAGGCAAAGTTAAGAGCTCTTCTGAAGTAGTTTCTGTGATCCAGATTGTTGGAATGTTTCGACTTAATTACATCACTGCAAATTTCTGAATTATATTAATGGATCCGTCTGTGCAGTCTCAGAATTGATGTCTTGTGTATAGTCTTTAAATTCCAAAATATCACTAGATTCCAGTTTTGTGTATTCTTTGCCGTTGTTATGAATTGCAAGAGGCAATTTTCTCATGGTTAATAGCATAGAGTTTTACATTTTGGGCAGGAAGGACAGGGATAAAGAAAGGATAAAGCTAAGCTGTGTATAGTCTAATCTCTTTATGTTGTTTTATACATTGTCTTCAAACAGTTAAAAAAAACCAAAACAGTTATTATAAGCAGAAAGTAAAGCCAAAAAGTGAACTGAAATTATTCCTAAAAATCTTTCAGTTCTTTTGGTATTTCTAATAACTATAAACTTTCAGTGATAACCTGAAATGACAACTCATACATGTGTCTTATTCATCACAAAAATTACACTTTCATAATATTGTATTAATGATGCTCAGTGAATTTCTTAAAAAAGAGAAAAATGTTTTTTGGTACAATGCAGTGAAATTAGATAGGCATGATGCATTCCATTTATGCTTCTGCAATTATAAGAAGGAGAAAGTATAAAGTATACACTTTCAGGGTAAAATATGTTTAAAGATACTTCTTTATCTCATGATTATACAGATTTACTTGTTGGGAGCTAAAACTGGAAATCTTTGTTCTGGAAATTTAAGACTTGTATGAAGAAATTTAGACTTTTTGGCCTTTGAATTTATGTATTTGTTGAGCATATTTGGCACACAGTGAGTTGAGTAACAACGTACTGATGAACTTTATATTGTGCATTCCATCAGTGTTGGTTATCATTTCTAAGTTATACTGGTGTGATACAGTGACCACATTTGGTCACATACAGCTATTTTGAAAACTGAGAGATTTCTAGCCCACACATTGGAAGACATGCAGAAACTAGGCACCCTTTTGAGAACTCATCTCCTTATTTTGAAATAAGACTGCCTCCCTGAGGCTTTTGTGTTTTTGCTTCCTCTCATAGTTTCAGTGGTCTTGTTCTGCTCATTGTCTCCTTTGCACACATATTCACTCTCCACCCCTACTTCAAGCCTTTGCTTGTCTCAAAATCTGGTTTCTGCAGGATCACTTGCCAAAAAAAAAAAATATCAAGGCTATGGAAATGATATACTCATGTCACTTATGCGTTGCACATCAGTTATTTTAGAGGGAGTTGACTTTGGAGGAAGGTCCAATTCTTTGCTCAAATATATGTGTGTAATTCCATTGAAGTCAATGAAAATAGTGCTAGTTCATTTAGGGACAGAATTACTCCTAGGGTTTTCAGAGAGAGAAGCCATGAAGAAACAACAGTGTTATTTCATTGTGCTTGTCTGTGACTTTAATGCTTTTATTTGTCCACTGACTTTAGCTGAGTTTTCCTCAGACATGCAAGACCTTTCCTCTCAATTACAGTTTACAGCTCCACTTTTATCAATGTTGGCCTGTCAGTGACAGCGCTTGAGTACTGCTTTTAGTGCTCATGGTGTTGCAAAGGAAATGGAAAACTGATGATTTCAATGTATTAAGGTTTGGCACCTCTAAACATGAGAAGGAGAAAACCCCCAAACTGTAAGAGGTTTTAAGACCATCTGTTTTTCCTTTAGTGTGTACGGAGGTAAAAACACAATGACAAGTAAGCTGAAAGGAGCTTACCACAATATTGCAACTCAGCAAATTTCCAACAAAAAGTGCTGCCAGTTAAAATGGGTTGTTTCCTGTGAAAGACAGTCTTGCAAGACATGACCTTATGGCACAATGTAGTGCTACAGATGTGCTGTTCTCTACTTGCTCTACCTGGCTTCTGTTTTTTTAAAAAAGGATTGCTTCCAGACCAAACTATGTTAAACTGAGATTCCCCATGGGGAGAGAGTCTCATTTAATAAGTTTTTTACAGAGTATCAGTTAGTCTGTAATTAGTCATAAATCCAGCCCTTGTTTTGTTCTTCCTTGATTCAGTCTTCCAACAGCCCGGGTTTGTATACTACTTTGGACTGGTTTCCTTCTTTGAGCCAGGAGTCCGCACAGCTCTCTTTTTCAGATTTGTGTATGACTATGTCTACACTTAGATTGTTAAATCGAATTAACTTAAATCAAACTAATAATCTTTAAATTGAATTAAGTTAAGTCGAATTAACATGGCTCCACAAGAAACCCAAATTGAATTAGCATGTCCATGGACAGGACTTCCTAGTTCTATTTAAGAGAGAGGCACATGGGAGGTGTGGCAACATGCCCCCAAGAAGGGCCATGCCCCTACTCAATATATAGAAAGAGGAGGGCACAATGGGAGGAAAAAGGGCAAAAACCATTAATTCAAACTTATGGTTAGTTCGAATTAACATGGCTACCCTGGGTTAAATCGAACTAATAAATTCAATTAACAGTTGTTTCGAATTTAAGGGAGGTTTTATAATTTTGAAATGACCTTTCCTTATTTTGAATTGAGGGAGGTCCTTATTTTGAACTAAGGAAAGCTAGTGTAGCCATGCAATACTTTAAATCAAATTAATCATTATTAAATCCATTTAAAGTGTAAGTATAGAGGTAGCCTATGATGCTTCCCCTCCTTAGAACAGGAATCCTCATTTTGGGGCCTGTGTTGGTAACTCTGCCAGCTACAGTCATGGATCACTTCTCTGAGTTGGTCTCTTTTAATTCTGTACTTTCTCCCTCTGCACACTCTTGCAGCTAGCTTCTCGTTCTCACTTCTCCTTTGGCACTCTGGAGGCTTCTTTTAAATTACTAGGCATGGCACCACTTTAGTCACATGACTCACCATTCATGTGGCTATGATAACTTCCCCTGCATGGGGATGAGAGCTGAGAGAGGAACAAGTGGGGGTAGACCTGGCCTGTTTGGACAAAATACTAAAGTGCCACTGAGCTAGAGACAGTGAGTAAGAATGACTGTAACCTCCAGTGGCCAGCGTACCATCTGGCAAGTGTGTAGTCCTCCTGCTCTAATGACTATCTAATTATTTATACACAGTGTAACAGCTTCAGCAGGAGAGACTGAGAGCCCCTCTCACTATCAGACTATCCCATAACTCACTGGTTGGAGCACTCTCCTGATAGGTATGGGAGACTGCTGTTCAAATCATTCCTTTTTTTCAGGCGGAATTGAACTCAGGTCTCCTGCGTGAGTGCTCTAATCACTGGGCTAAAAGCTATAAGGTGGACACCTCCTAGTCTAGCTGTATTTCTGAGTGGGGTCTAATTCTGTTGACATGCTCAGAGCATGCCAGTTGGATCAGATACCATAGAAAAGGTGAGTGGTTGAGTACCTGTCCTTCTCTAATTCTTGAATTATACTGGGGCTTTGGTGGGAGACAGACATCTGGACACCTAGTGTGAGGCACTAGTGCATATGCTCAGAGATGGAAACTTAAGCATCCAAGGAATTTTTGCACCAAAAAATTTAAGGCCTGAGCAAGCTAAGGCACCCATTTAAAGTGCAAAACAAATTTTGAAATGTCAGGTTAATTAAAGCCCTCATAAAAATCTAACTTATACTTAAAAGTGCATCTGTATTCTTAAATGTGAGTAGGAAGTGGGGGTGGGATGTAAACAGCTGTGAATGATTTGCTTTACTCTTTTGTTCTCTGCAGAAAAATTTGCTATAGAATTCTGAAAAAGGGCATGACACAGTAATGTCCTTTCCTCATCATGGTCTTCATTAAAGCAACACCAAGGAAGGGAGCAAAAAGAGAGCAAGTTAGACTGTGCAATGTAACTTTCAATTGCCTCTTTTCCTTTTTGCAGACAAAACCACAGCAGATATTGGTCCCACTCCTTGGGAGGACTCAGGTTACTAGTGCAGTGGAGCAGTGATAAATGCAAAGTTTCACTTGTTTGTAACATGGATGTAATACTGGCCTTGTGACGACCATATAGCATACTCACACCTGTGTGTCTTGGCATGTGTGCGCTTTGATGTGCAGGTGTATAAGTACACAGGCACTGTGTTCATGAAAGATTTGTTTTTGAATGGCTTAGTGTTATCTTAAACTCCCCCATTCATTTTACCACATGGTTGATTTTTGTAAATGAATATAGCCATGCACTGCATTCCCAATCCTATGCGCAACAATTAGATCACCTTTCCCAAGATGACAAACACATACAGAACTGATATTGTGTGTGCAGTACTGTTTGACATTATATAATGCAGTATAATATTAACTTCAGAGCTGTTATTCCTTCATCATCATTGCATTTGCCCATCTGTTCCATGGGTGTAGTTAGCAACATAGTGAAGATGCTTTACTATTTATTGTTATTTGTATTACTGTAATATCTAGAGACCCAATTTAAATTGGGGTAGACTCTTTACCAACTCATATTAAGAGACAATTCCTGCTCCTAGTAGTTTATGGTCTTAGTAGAAGAGTTTAAAGTGGAAGGAGAAACAGACAAATGGATGTATGAAATGATTTCCTCAGATCATATAGCAGTTCAGTGACAGAGATATCCATGCAATCAAATTGAGGTCACTGAGACCCACTCCCGTGACTTGTCTCCTGGACTTTATTGTTCTATAGTTAGACTTGGAGAGGCAGAGTTATGTGGTACCAGAATTCCCAGTCTATCAGGTCTCGGCTTTCATCCAAGTCATTTTATAAATGTAAACATATTTTGTGAAGGTTCTTCACATCAGTTGTGCTAGATTATGTCGCATTTTCTTGGTAAGTAAAACCACATACAGCAAAAATAGAAAAATATAGCTTCAAAAATGTTTAGCAACTTTCTAGCTCAAGTATGTCTAAATGTTAATACGACTTCAAAGAAAGGTGAAATGCCCAGTGTTTCCTTAGATATGTAGCCCAGTGAAGATTCCCCTCTCCCTCCCATAAACAGTCAATGGTGTCCTATTGCAGTTATCTCACCAGCCAAACTGTAACATACACTGGAGATATATCCAGACTGCCAACTATGACCTTTCTTTCTGGCATGCATTATAGCCGTGTGACGTCTGACTGAACATATTTAATGATGGTCATGGTGCAGTGAAAATTGCATTCTAATGCTGTGTACATGGTCAAGGATTCTGACCAAGGGCTTTTCACATTGTAGAGGTCACGTTCCAGTCGCAACAGATGGGATGAATCTTCCTCTCAAATGATTGAGAAATGTAAGAAGCTGATCCTTATTTTTCCCTTAAATGGTCAGTCCCTATAGTTCTCCATGTTTTCTCCCTCTACACTTGCTGAAATTCCAACTTCTGTATGAGGTCTGTCTCACTGTCAAGTAGGCCAAATTCTGGCCTCAGTCATGCACCCAAGATTATGAGTGAACTTGAGTAAGAATTGCCCATATTTATCTGTATATAAAGGATGAGTTTTTTCTTCATATGTACGGTAGTATCTCTGCTTCTGCAGTACAGATGATGGACTATTTTGGGTATAGTCTCTGGACCTAATGTGGTCCTCAGTGGGTGACTCATCTTCCCTGAAGTATGGAAAACTGAAGTGGATAATTAAGCAATAAACTTCTCATTTCTAAGTAATCCTTTCTGTCTTAGTTACTCCCCATTAACACAGTATGAATACCATTGATACCTAAAATACTTGGTATTTCTCTTACTCTTACTCTTTAATCCAGTGGCAAGAATGGACGTGTCTAATGACAATATAACTCAACCTTTTAACTGTTTTATGTACTTCTAGTTTACAAGTAAAATAATTGTTATGGAGGATAGGACTGCAGAGTTACATAGTACAGTATCATTCATGGTAGGGAAAGGACAGAACTAAGTTGTAGTTCATGTAAAGGGATTCTTTACTAAGGCTTTACAACACAGAGGGAACCCAGTATTTCTCTCTAACTCTTTAGCTCATTAGCTAACTAACTACAGCCTGCGCTGTCTAATGTTGCCACACAAGAGTTCCCTACATCCAAGCTAGAAGTAAGTAGTCATTGAAAGGACATATGGATTATTCATGAGTTTAATTTCATCTGCCATGCCATATAAAGATGTGCATATTTATTTGAGCTCATATACTAAATATTGACTGGAATTGAGGGTTATAAAATAAAACTTGCCTGTTCGCTTAAGTAGTGATTGACAGTGAGACAACAGAAGATGTAGGATGGTTTTCTACTAATGGGTAATTACGCTACGGTCTCTAATATCCTCATAAAGCTTTTAGGGAGAATACAAACCTAAACACATTTTGGTTTTGCCAAATCAAACTCTTCTCTCATTTGCCAGAACTATGTGAGGCCCATGCTTGATATGTCTGAGCCGGGAGAAATTCCCTGCAACACATTCAGATCCTCTCTATCCTTGATGCTACATAAGTTCTTTCTGTTCTTTTACATATTCTAGAATTATTTCAATTCAGATATTAACTTGATTGTTTCTATAAATGCAGAGGCTTACATCATGGGTGGTGTAGCATGCTTGTGAGTGTATCTGAAGTGTGCTGGAAAGTGCAAACATGAAGCTAATGGGTCCCATTGGTCAACAATGGATGGGCCCCTAGGCTATCTCATCTTGTATCTTGAAAGCAGTACCTTGTATCTATTAGACTGGGGCAGGATCTTTCTCCCATTCTGTACATCCGAGCACTGGATCATAAAAACACATGCTCTGATGTTCACCAGTTGCTTTTTTTGGTAATATTAAAAAAAATTAAAAAATATTTTCCCTAATTTTAAAATACTTTTGTGTTCATTATTGTGTGTCACAGCACTTTTGGGTTGAGATGTAAGGAAAATCAGTATAAAGCTACCTGTCTTGTAATCTTTAATAGTTAAATACATCACAGACACAATACTATCTTCCTATAAGGACAGCAACTATATACACACAGTATATAGGAATATATCATTTATACATAAAAACAAATCTGCACCATGAATATTTCATATAATATATTTCATATATTTCATCTATTTTCAGAAGGTTTTAACTGGACATTTACAATAATGCCTCTTTACAGGCAGCATCCTACCATTGTACATTCGTGTGAATAAGAATCTGGTATAAATCTGGCGACTGGAAAAGTCTCAGGGCAGAAAAGATGAATAGACTACAATGTCATAAGGCTCTGTGTATCCTGAAAATGAGTTTTATCAATTTTCCCTCATATTGCTGATCCCACTCCATTTTTAGTGGGAGTCTGTTTTACTTCTGTTTCCATCTATGAACTGACTAGCGGGGGTTTCTGAACAGCACCACAGTTGTGTGTTTCTTAAACAATTGCAGTATGTTTGCTGTTCTCTTCTATGTTCAGTGCAGCTGCATGAGACTTTACTCCATCATAGACAAAATACATCCCAAATTATTTTCCAGAATTAGCTCTAGTCTAGTGTGTAGGAAGATGGCTAAATCACATACCGTCACTTATTGTTACCTCTGTCAGGAGATCTTCAGAGAACAAATATCAAAATCTATAGCTTGGAAATCACGAGTTAAAATGCATTTATTTGGTGATCTTCTTGCCCAAGTGCATATATTTCTGCATCACAAAACCAGTTTGGTTCATATAACAGTCTCTTCTTGATGCCCAAACTGTAACAGTATGAAGAAGCTTACATGGTTCCTCCCTCACTCTCATGCTGGCGTACCAAGGGCCAGCTAATGCCAAAGCCCCTAGGCCTCAGTGAACACTGACAAATGCATAGCTGAAAACCAGTCTGGCTCACTTGTGTGTTAGCATTGGTAAAATAGGTATTGGATATATAAGAAAGTATTTAGACTTATGAAAGGCTTGTAGGACATTACTTATTATTAATATTACTTAAAATATCTGTATCCCATGTTATAAGATTATGCTAAGTGTTTACATTGTAATCCTCTGTAACTGTATAACTGATGAAACAGGAAAGGAACATTAATACAGTAATGCTGACTTCCTGCAGAAGGTGTTAAGTCCTACCTGCCAGGAAGGCCTAGTTAAATCAAATAAGCCATTATGAAACATCAAAGAATAAATACTTTGCTGAATGTTCCCTCTCCCCACACTTATGAACAGGAGAGGTGCAGATGCATGAGTCTCATCATTTTGAAATCTGAAGTAAGGGAATATAAATCCTTGACAAAAATGAACTGTATCTCTTAAGCTGCTTAAACTTTCAAGAGCAAAGATTTCTAAGCATAAGCAAGAGATCCACAGGGCTTGGTTTAGGTTAGTCCCAAAGAACATATGGAGCTTGTATATGACAGCAGCTTCTATTATCCTTTCAGAACATGACTGTAACTCATTACCTGCTTTAACCTTATAAATAACTCTAATTTCTTTTCTTAGTTCACACATCTTTAGTTAGTTTATTATAGAATTGGATACAGGCATCATCTTTGGTGTGAAATCTAAGGTGCAATTGACCTGGGATAAGTGAACTGTCCTTTGGGACAGGAAGTAACTGGAATATTTTGATTTTTGGTGTCAAGGACCATCTTTCACAAAGGCAAGGTTGACTGGGTTGTAAGAGAGACCAGAGCACCGAACAAGACTATCTATGACTCCATATTAAAGCTGTGATAGTTCACACATGTTACTTGGTTGTGAAAGCTAAGTGTCAAACTTATAACCAGTCTGGGGGTTTTGCCCTGCTTCCTCACAATCTGCCCTGAGGCTGGCATTAGCTCTCCTGGAGAGCACTCCAGGATATAGTGACATTCATCTTCATAAACAGTAATTTCACACAAGTTAAAATATTAAATTCACTGAGTTTGCTTCAAGAAGAGGAATGAACTTATAACGATGGGCCAAATTCATCCTGGGTATAACATTACTGTGCTGCTTAATTTGTGTGTAACTGTTCCTGTTCCTTTTACCCTGATATTGAATAGGACAGATTCTTGTACAGCACAGAAGGTGCAGTCTAGGAGGAGAAAAGCAAGATGGTTTTGAACTTCTATTTTGGAAACTTCAAAAGCTAATACAGCTCCTGGGATAGGTTAGAGTAGTCTTAAGGACCTTGCCATGCTTCCTGTGATCTATTCTGCAGCTCAGAATTGCTGGAATGCAGAGCACTCCAGCCACTTCCTTTCTCATTCTTGTAATAATCCCTCCCACCTTTGGCACACATATTCCACGGGCTGTGGAGAGGAAGGAAGGGGGCGCACCATCACACCATGTATTGTACACCCACTCTTTGCTCCCCTTGCACTAGAAGGCCATTCTGCTAATGTTCTGCTGGTACAGCAGCATAAAAGGACTGTAGCATGAGCTGGAATATAGACACATATTTCAATTAAAAAAACAGTTTCAAAGAGAAGCACAAGGAAGTGGAGATAAGCTATGTATTTATTACATCAGTAATACTAAGGCTGTAATAGGGTTGTAAGTCAGGGTTTTCCAAGTGTCTTTGTCAATGAAATTAAAAACAGCAAAGTTGTCATCTTGGATAATCCAAGATTGGGCAAATCTTTGTGCCTCTGTTTCCCCTTACAGTCTTTTTCTGTCTTGTCTCTTTAGATTGTAAGCTTTTCGATGCAGAGGCTTTCTTACTTTGTGCATGTACAGTGCTTTAGCACAGTGGAATCTTGGTCTTGACTGAGGCCTCTAATATATAATCAAAATATTATATAAAAATCATTTGGAAGGATTTGATTTTTACTAATCAGGTGTGATGATACAGCTAGATGTCCCCCTTTTTGGAGTGGGATTAGTGGGGAATGCCACTCACTCAATTTATTCTGCTACTCATCCCATCCTTAAAGGGCTTGTGTGGCATCAACAATCCATCCTTGGGATCAGCAACTTTTGGGGACTCCTGTATCAGCCGCTCCTCCCCAATCCTCAGCCAGTGCCGGTGCCCCCTCCCCTGAAAAAAAGCAGCTGCTGCCTGAAAATTCTGTGTTGGCCATGACTGGAGTACCCACAAAAGCCGCTCAGAGCATCTTCTTTCAGAAGTGGCTGGGGGGAGGGGCCAGGCACGTCACCAAAAGAAACTGCCTGGAGCTGTCTGGAACGACTTTTGGTGGCAGGAGCAGGAATTTCAGCAGCACCACAGAGGGTACCCCGTGCTGCTCAGAATCAGCTGCCATGCCACTCTTGGCACATATGCTGGGTGAGACTGTCTGGATGCATCCCCCTTGGAAGCCCAGCATTGTTGCTTTATGTGGTAGACAGATGAGGTATTAAGATACTTTCTCTTCATGAACATGCCACCTGCTAGCTTTGGTGTCTCAGGGAGCTTGGGATGAATTCATAGGAAGTTAAAATATGAAATCTGATATGAATAAAGCATCAGAGGAACAGGTTGATGTAAATGTTATCCTAGACTATAAAATACTCATGGAAGGATAAAATGGATTAATGTGAATGTATAAATAGCTTGGCAGTATTCAAAGAATTTTTTATTTTCCAATTTTGGTGAGTAATAGTTTATTTTTAAGCAATTTTTAATTTTTTATTAATTTAAATGTCCACAGTTATCCAAAATAAGTGTCGTATGATTTTTTAGATTTTATTTTATTGGCTTTTATTTTCATAGTTGCAGGGAAATTATGGGGAGGGGCAGATGTCAAACAATGGATGGGGCTCAGACAATAATTATGTTGTCTATATGTTACAGCTCCAAAGGGGCAGCTGTGTTAGTCTAGTTCAGTAAACCAAACAAGGACTCCTGTGGCACTTATCTGTTAGTCTTTAAGTGCCAGAGGATGCCTTGTTTGTTTATATGCTACAGTGTGACACATTTGAAGTCATGATGTATCAGTGTCTACCAAAGTTAGAAACAAGTACTGATTATTTCACTGGGAAACTGGGATTCTCCTGTTTACAGTGGGATAATGGCACTCATTAGCTAGCTGATATAGACTGAGATAATGAATATTAAATCTGTCGTTGCAAGTAAATACATACTTATTATAAATCTACACACATGGTTAAAATTAAAAATTCTTATACTTTTTGCTGAATCAGGGGCATCAGTTGTTGTTAATAATATATTTATTTGTGTTGAAGTGACTAGGGTGCCAGTTAAGGGCTAGGGCCTTAATCTGTACAGACATCCAGTAAAAAGACAGCTAAAGAGCTCACAGTTTAGATTATGATAAATTAAATTAATTTGAACTAACATGGCCCCACTAGGAAAGCCAATTTCAAACTAGCATGTCCATGAACAGGACTTGCTAGTTCAAACCAGGAGAGGGGCAGCATGGGATGTGTGGCAAGATGGCCCCCAAGAAGGGCCATGCCCCCGCCCAATATATAGAAAGAGAAAGGCACCCTGGGAGGAAGAAGGTCAAAAAGCATTAATTTGAGCTAATGATTAGTTTGAATTAACATGGCTACACTGGGTTGATTCAAATTAATAAGTTCAAATTAACCCTTACTTCAAAATTAAGCAAGGTTTTATGACTCTGAAGTAAGCTTTCATTAATTCGAACTAAGGAATTCCTTAGTTCAAATTAACAAAAGCCAGTGTAGTCAAGCGTTAATTTAATTTGAATTAATACTCAATAATTCAAATTAAATTATAAATGTAGACATCCCCTAAGAGAATAAAAGGGACGTCTATCACTTAGTTTTCACATTGATGGGGTTTCTTATTGCACCTCCTTTCAAAAATGTTAAAGTGAGAAACTCTAAATTCCCTGGGTATTTTTGAATGCTCGTCGATAATTCAATTCCATAACTGGTGTCCCTGTGTCTCAAGGATAGAGTTGAAACCGTAATCGTACTAGCAAAGGAATGATGAATCAATGGATGTATATTATTCCATAAAAAATGCTGGAAGCCATGACACACTTTTTTTCTCACCCATCTTTGAAGCATCAGACGAAGTGGGATTTTCTCCCATAAAAGCTCATGCGAAAAATAAATCTGTTAGTCTTTAAGTGCCATTTGACTCCTTGTTTTTTTTGCTGGACTAGACTAACATGGCTATCCCTTTGGAAATTGACTCTCTTCTCTTGTCTGTCTTTATGTTCCATATCCAGATCCCAGCGTAGGCCAAGGCTATTCCTTAAGCAAAAATGTTTTTAGTACATGTTAGAATGTAAGCCAGAATAAACAATGAAAGTTCTGTGGCACCTTAAGGACTAAGGTTTCATGGGTTACAGGCCACTTTGTCAGATGCATGAAGTGGAAACTACAGTGTTTATGTATATCTCCTAATTGTACTTTCCACTTCATGCATCTGACAAAGTGGCCTGTAACCCATGAAACCTTAGTTCTGAAGACACTTGTTTTTCTTTAAGGTGACCCAGGACCACTGTTCCCTCTAAGCTGTGCGTGTGTGTGCGCGCACACAGGTCATGAAATCTGCGCACACAACAAAATAAAGTGCGCACAAAAAAATTCAATAGTGCTAATATTGGTGCTCACAAAGAAAAGTTTTTGCGCACACAAAGAAATTGTTTGCGGACACAGTCTAGGACTCTCATTGGTTTTGCTATATAAAGTCACAATAGTGAATCAGTAACAGGGGTACTGACAACATACTGGGACTGGGATCAGGAAAGTTATTAAGTTTACCTGTGCCACTTGGAGTGCAGACTGAGTACAGCATGGAGTTTTTTTGCCTCACTGGAGAACAGGATTGGTATTCTCAGGGCAAATGCAATCTACATCTGCAGTAGAGATGTTTGGGGAACACTGGGCCAGTTCCTTGCTAATATAGATCAATGTAGTTACAAGTCTAGGAGAGCTACTCCAATTTACACCAGTTCTGATCCATTGCATTATATGCAATGGAAAATTAAAGAATCTGTACTGTGATTCACAGTTTTCTGCTGAGAGGAATTTCAGAGAAACAATTTACTTTTCAGTTGTAACTGAAATGCAACTCTAATGTTAACCTCTGTCCTGAAAATTGCACATCTGCCAAACTTGTATAATAAGTGAACTGAGAGCTGTTCAAAATCTAAAAGTTATTCTTCTATTTCTCTGAGATTATAATTATTGATATACATATAGCAGTGTAGGTATTTTGCTATCTAATATAGTAGGATATCTAATATAGTAGGTTAAAAGGCAGGCCCTCAAAATGATTGCTGGTATAAATAAAAGAAAAAGGAAATTGCTCATATTGTATCACTCAGGATCTAGAACTTGAGGTTTTTGGTGTTTCGTGGGTTCACTGGGACTGTTCCTAACCTTCCAGCTTTTTGAATCCTCTAATTTTTCTGTATTCAGTTTTGAAAAAGTGGGAATCTTACAAGATGTTATAGAAAACCTCTTCTCAGTTACCTGTCCCCCAGCTGCTAACTACCTGGTTGTTAGATGCTATTCTGGTAGTCATGTTATGCATACAGTAAGTATGTAGGCAAATGCAAAATCATGGTTAACTGGATGCCACATATATACTGCTATGGGTTTTTTAGTTTGCAGGAACCTGCCACTTGCATTGCTTAGAACAGGGATCCAGTAAAGAGAAGAAAACACATCTCCTTAGCTATGGATATTTGAAAGATGACTGCAATATATGGTACTTCAATTCCACTTTTGTTCAGTTCCACTTTTGTCTTGAACAGGACAGGGCACCTGTGTGTCTAATTTTTTTAATGATCCACAATACAGCTGCAGACAGCTTCAGACTATGTGTCCTTGATAAATGCTCATTAACCTATAGCTGGGTACATTGCACATACACTGAGTTCCATGTTGTCCCTAGATATAGACTTTTAGCTTAACTGAACATCTGACATCTGTATTGCTGAGGAACAGCTAAGGAATAATCAAAGTTTACAGTGACCTCCAGTGGTTAAAAACTTCTTTTGGAAAAGTGTAAGTGATCTCACAGTGATGTCTTAAAGGCATTTATCTGAGGAAAAACAACAAGGAGTTGTGTGGCACTTTAAGACTAACAGATTTATTTTTTGCATGAGTTTTCGTGGGAGAAGATCCCACTTCCTCAGATGCTTCGAAGTATCTGAGGAAGTGGGATCTTCTCCCACAAAAGCTCATGCAAAAAATAAATCTGTTAGTCTTAAAGTCCCAGACAACTCCTTGTTGTTTTTTCACTGGACTAGACTAACACGGCTATCCCTTTTAAAATTTATCTGAGGAGCAGACATAGAATCATAGCGTTGGAAAGGACCTTATGAGGTCATCTAGTCCAACCCCCTGGTAAAATACAGGACCTCTCTCACTAAATCATCTCAACCAGGGTTTCTCAGACAGCTTTTTATATTCAGAGTTAATTTTTTTCTTCTTCAGTATCATGGGTTCTTTTTTATCTTAGATTTTCCTCCTTTTTCTCCCCTTTTCCTGCTGGCATCCTTTGGATACATCCCAAATAGTGACAATAATATTATAGCACCCCTACATATTTTCCTGAAGCATAATACTTGCTGTTTTCTGATTGTACTGTGCTGCTTTAGTGGCATGGGATCATTTTTCCATGTCTGTTTTCCGCCCGTATCTGTCATTTCTACATTTTCCACCTACATTTCATTCTTTTGTACTATCAATTATAACATTTTTTACTTTCCTCTAATCTTCACTCATTACTGCTTCCTTCAGCTCCTCCCACTGTTTCGCACCTATATTCAAGCTGATCCCTATGTTTGAAAATGTCTCCCACTTTTTATCCTCCAAGAACCTTCTCTTCCTTTCTTAAAACCCTGCCCCTTCAGGAATCCTTCATAAACTGGCAAGTAGTTCTCTCCACTGTCCTGTTTTCTATATGTCCCATATTAAGACTTACTCCTGCTGAGTCTAATTCATCTAAATAATCCTTATTGACATGAGTATTCTCTCCACATTCATGTGTACATCTTTGAAGGATTTGGGTGTTAGAGCATATGCTTTTTTGGGCTGAGATTTGTATGTATTCTCTTGTCTTTGCCATCTCTAACTTTTGTTCTGTGAGTAGGCAGTAACTAAACTGATTATTGGCAAAATATGTAGTGTTGACTGGATGCTCATGGGCTTTATTGTTCCTTCCCAGTGCAAAAGGCAGAGCTATCTACAATCATTAAAATAAGAGTAAAATGATGCTGAACTATGCAAAAGGCTGAAAAGACTTTATTTGGATCTCTTAATCTTTCACACTCTAGTTCCTAGGAAGATTTTATTCTAGCTAATTCATCTGAATTTTGTATGGCTATATGATACAGGAATCATTTGCCTTTCGCAAATGATTTTCATTCTCTAACACTGCATGTACTAAATAGGTATGTGCGTAGGATCAAAAATCATCAGCCTTCAGCCAGCTGTCCTGAACATAAAACCATGAATGCATAACACAGAAGGTTCTCTGTAGCAAGCATACAAATATGGTAGACTCTCTTCTCCTTATGGAATAAGGCAGAGGAGCAAACAGCACAGAAACAATGAATTGGGATTAGAATTTGTATGAGAGGAGCTACTGCTGACTTTCTAGGTTGAATTTTACTGATTGTTATAGGTCATAACTGGACATGTAACAGAAATTGAAATTGATTGAGCTCTGCAAGGCAAATAAATAAATAAAATATCAGTGCAGTTCCTGTTCGAAAGATGGATTAGTAGTTTAGGCATCAAAATTGAAATAACTGAGCTCCTTGAAATAGAGTTCAAATTCTGGTAGGGTTGACTCAGGCTTAAATCCTTGCAAGATATGTGAATTCACTACTGTGCATTTTATTTGTGTGAGTCTTTATAAACCAGTGTCCTGGCTGCTTTGTGTGGGTATTAAAGAAGCAACGGCCCTTTTTGTAAAAGTAGTGGGTTAACACAATTTTCCTGATCAAACCTAAGCCTTTTTCTCTTTTGGCTTCAGTGGAATTTTTATTCTTGTGAGTAAATACTGAAAAATCAAACTCCAAGTGATAAGAAGCTTTCAGTGTCAGATATGCATCTTATAACTGCTTAGTTTCTTAGTAGTCTATCTTAAAGTTGCTCCTAGAGAATGGTGCAGTCTTTTGGAAATTAAGGACATATTTTTAGTGTGTAATTAAATATATCTCAGAATAGTTTGTTCTTTCATGTTTCAAGGCAGATGAAAAGCAGAGCTTATCCTAGAGCCAGGATGATAAGCCAGTAACAGACCTAACTTTGGTTGCTTCTGGAGTGACAGACTCATGCTGCTCTCCCTGTAAGGTTTACACCAGTAATCTTTGTGTAGTGTAACACAGACATCAGGTTTCATGCCCTTGTAAGAGATAATGGACTTCTGAATTGACATTGATGGTGTCAAGGCATCATGGAAATTTAGAAGTCTATAGTTGTCAGCAGTGCAGCAGGTGCTGGTATAATGAAGGTCCAAACCCTGCAACGTGACATATAGATGTCATGTCTGTGGCTGGCTCCTCTGCAGTGGCTCATAAGTCTCTTAAATAAACTAGTTCGGGTATGGCAGTACCTGCAGAAAATGATGCCAGTCCGGCGTTAGGCAGATTTGTAAACACAATGTACGGCAGCATGAATGTTAAATATCAGGATTCCACTTGGCTTTTATTGTTTCATGTCCTTACATGGCTCAAGGCATGCTCTTTCATCTGTGCTAATAATAGGTGGGATTTATAGATGGCCTATAGATGCAGCCCTAAAGAACAAGCACTAGTAAAATGTGTCGTAGCCTCATAACATAAGTCTGGGTGCACTTTTCACAAATGTAGTAGGCTCTCACATATACCCTGTACTGTGCTTCACAGAGCACTTCCACAGGGCAATATTTTGACTTAAAAGCCTTAGCTACTGACATAGGGCATTGAGGAGTATCTGCTCCTAAGTCATGTACAGTGGGCCTTTTCCTGATATCTCTTACGCTGTCATAAATCTGACTAACTCTACTGAAGTTGATGGGGCTAGTTCAAATGTAAATGTAATTAGAATCAATTCCAGTGCCTCCAGGAGCACTGGAGAAAATGCACATTAAGTCATAGTTAGATTTGTTAGTGGATGATTTCCTCTCAGCCAACTCAGTTACAGTCCCCTCCAAATCCTCCTTGGAGTTTATAGAGCTGTTGATGGCATTAAACTTTCCTGATCTCTGCTCTTAAAGAGATAAAGTTGTGAGATTCTGTCTGGCCTTTGCTCATGTGACTTCTTGCACCGTTTCCTTCCTCATGCTCATCCATTCAGCTCTTTACACAATTTAATCTAGAATAGCACTAACAGAAAGAAACACAATGTTGTATGGCTTCAAATCCCTTATAGCCTAAGATAGTCCCTGATCTGATCAAGACTACTGATGACTCATTCCATCCTCAGGAACTATAATTCAAGAGACAATCCCTGTAGAAGTCTTTATCCAGGAGCACAGGAAAGTGTTGCAACCCAGGATTAAGCACTCTTTGCACTTTCAGTGCATCTCTGGCTGTCCTTCCATGACCACCTCGTCCACTGTTGAAGACAGAAAATTAGCTTCCCTTCAGAAGTTCACCATCAACACTGCCAACACCTCCAACTCAAGAACATCATAGATAGAAGTGGCCAGGTGGTTTCATTCTCAAAGGCCATGGCTGAACACCTCCTGTAAATATCAAGAGTTCACTGATGTGTTTGAAAAGAAAATTCAAGATACCTTCCCTCATGCACTGACCCTATGATTGCTGAATACATTGGCAACCAAGAGCACATGTTGCATTTGGATGAAGCTATGCAGTGTCAGAGTCTGGGTTGGCAATGTTACAAGATTATCTCCAAGAAAATGTAACTAAAGGCTTCATTTGTAAATCAACATCACCAGGTGGAGCACCATTCCTCTTTGTCATGAAAAAGGATGGCAACCTCCAGCTCTGTCAAATACTAATCTTTGAATCAAATCACAATCTGTAATCAATTCTCTCAGCCTCTGATTCCTGACATGTTAGATCACGTGAGGACTGCCCAGATATTTACAAAGCTAGATGTTCTGCGGGAGGCAGCAGTCGTGTATATATTAGAATGGGTGGGGAATAGAAAATGACAATTTAGGACCTGCTATGGCTGTTTTAAGTATTCCGTAATGGCATTTAGCATAATGAATACCCCAGGCGATGTCCAACATTTCCTCAATGATGTGTTACAGGATATATTAAACCACTATGTTGTTATTTATCTTGATGTTATACTTGTGTATTTTTTCCAACAACCCAGAGTAACACAGTTTCCACATCAGGACAATCCTAGAGAAACTTTGGCAACATGGCCATTAGGCAAAATTACAAAAATGTGCCAGTAGAGTTTCTAGGTTTCATCGTTTCTTCTGAAGGAATTTTGATGTATTCACAGAAGGTCCAGGTTGTTCACCTTTGGGCTTCACACCAAAATGTCCATGACCTGTAATGCTTTTTAGGTTTTTCCAACTTTTATCATCTGTTTATCCTGAACTTCGCAAAGCAGATCACACAACTCACAGTCCTACTCAGAAAGACTGTTCAATTCCATTAGTGACCTCACTTTTGTACAATTCAAGTTCACCTTTACCACTGTTCACAGACCGGCTCACCAGGACACCACATAGGCTTTTTTCATAGAAGCAGACAGTTCCAGTTGGACCAACACTCTCACAAAGATGCAGATTTTACATCCCTATGACTGTTTCTCCCGGAATCTCACCCTTCCAGACCAGAACTGTGAAATTCTGGAGAAAGAACTAGGAATCAAAACAATCCTTAAGGAATGGCATCACTGCTTTGAGGGAGACCATCATCCAGTTTAACTTTTTACTGAACAGAAAAATTGAGAGTGTCTTTGTAAGGCTAGAACACTGAATCAGTGACAAATTTGATAAACTTGTTTTTTTCACAAATCAACTTTATTTCCTACCATCCTGGAATTATAAATGGCAAAGTCTTGTCCTAGAAGAGAGACTTTAAACTGTTCTGTCTCTGCTTCAGGAATACCCTCTGATGAGTTAGCTGTAATAAACAGAGCCACATGATCCTTGAGAGGGAGTCACATTTGTGAAGGGATATGTCTACATTCTCCTTGGTCCCCCCATGCATGGTGGCACTACAGCTGTGCTACAACTTCCTCTTAACAGAACATCTGGGGTGCTTCAAACCCACTGGTTGGTATATCATTTCTTCTGGTGGTTCCAAATGCATTCTATATTTCCACAGTTGCCTGTTGCTTCTTGTAATGTGTGTACTCATGCCAAGAAAACACAAGATATGCTCTTCAATCTCTTTCAACTCCTGGATATCCCACTTAGGCAATGGGCAACTATCACATTTGATTTTATTATAGAACTGTCAGAGTCCAGTGGATTTACAATGATCTTGACAGTACTAGTCAGCCTTACAGAAATGTCCCATTTTATTCCCTGTGCCCCCGTGCACATCTAAAGAAACATTCCAATTATAGATAATATTGGCCTTCTCCATGGTCTCTCAGGTTACTTGTTCCAAAAGGGTAGCTTTGTTAGTCGAGTTCAGCAAAACAAACAAGGAGTCCTATGGCATTTTTAAAGACTAACAAATTTATTTATGGCATGAGCTTTCTTGGGAGAAAATCTCACTACGTCAGATGTTTGAAGACATCTGACAAAATGTGATTTTCTCCTACAGAAGCTTATGCCATAAATAAATTTGTTAGTCTTTAGAAGTGCCCCAGGACTCCTTCCCAAATTACACTATCTCTGATTGTGGCCTGCAGTTCACCTCCTGATTCTGGCAGGAGACACTGCAAATTCTAGGAATTCTCACACACCTCTCCTCTTCATACCACATTCAGACCAGCAGCACAATGGAGAGAGTAAACCAATCTTGGCTTAGTACCTATGCTGCGACACCAGGTACCATGAGTGTGAGTGATCCTCATTATTACCACATTCTGAATTTGCATACGACAGTGCAGATCATGCTTCCATGAGTCAAAGCCCCTTCTTTGCGAAATGCATTTCCATCCATAGTTACCTGTAGCCTCCTCCACCCAGCAGCATTGGACTGAGTTTAACAAATCCATCATACCTGGGAGAGAAAGAGGGACCACCTTGAAAAAGCAAAACTGGATTACAAAAGGCATACAGAGCATCATCAGCAACCATTTCCCCCTTGTTCAGTGGGCAATAGGATGTAGCTCTCAGCAGAATGCTATCATACAAGGTATAGACCTTCCCTGCCAAATAGATCACCAGTTCCTGGTCCCTAGGGAATCAGATTATATACCAATCCAGTCACCATCAAGCTCCATTTCCTTCAGTCACTCAGGATCCAGTCTGTTTTCCTTGTTTCATTGCTAAAATCAGACGCAAAAATCCCTTTCACCAGGATCAATCGCCTCCTCTGCTGATGCATGTGCAAGGTCATGAAGAGTATGTTATCCATGAGGTTCTACATTCCAAGATTAAGCAGGGCAAACTCTGCTACTTAATTACCTATCAATGTTATGGTCAAAAGGCATGTACTTCGGAACTGGCTCTTCTTTTGCTTCCACAATGAGAAACCAGATGCAGCATTTCCCTGAGAACACCATGTGGGAAGGAGGTACTATCATGGTCCTTCAGGGTTTGAGCCTGACTCCTCAGTGTTCCCAGTTGACACTTATCGCTCTCCTCTCACCCAGCAGCTCACTACTAAGCATATGAACAAGAATGTTCATGAAACTTGAAGTTACATCATGGCGTGCTTCTCTGGTCCTGACTGGAGGAAACACCATGACCTTGATTTTCAGGGATTCCTATTTAAACCTAAACAGATGCACAGGCACTTGGCTGCACAAGTGGGCTGTACATGGCTGCTACACTGGACCCTTCCTTTTTGATCTGTTCCTGGTTCCTGCCTTCCTACCCTGTTCCTGATCCTGGCACCTGGACTCCAGACCTGGCATTGACACTTAGCTTGACTCCCAACTCTGACTCTAGCTCTAACCACAAGACCAACCACCTATGATTGTCCCTGATAGTCCAGTTCAATGAACCAACATTTTACAGTGAAGTAATGTTGTTGGTAAATACCCCTGCTGTCATGTCACGTGACTGGAGCAGGACATAAAGACCAGTCGCTTGCAATCACTGCAATGTGTCACACTTTTATTGCATAATTTCAGGAGAAAATCATATTTTAGATAAAAATTGAGTAACTGAAGCCACCTGACTCAATCAGGCTGCAAGAGATGCTGGCAAACAAGTGCATGAAATGTCTTTAGAGCTTTCAGATTTTTTTTCAGAAGCAACTAGTATTAACGGGAAACCAAAGAGTGTGAAATCTTCCATGCTGCTAAGCCAGCAGGCTAGAGTCACTCAGTATCCCCAGACATCCCAATGGGAGCATAAAGAAGACTGCAAGCTATTAAGGAAAAGTTTTCAAGAATACTAATATTCATACAGGAATGTTGCTGAGAAAAGGCACATTTTCTTTACACGAAATGAGCTGTCTCATAAGGCCATTCTACATTGTTCAACTGACTTCCATACCACTGCTATATCCTTCATATTAAAGATAATAGTTAACAGACTATTCAGAAAACAAATTAGGTAGTATAGCTGACAACGAGGTCAAAGCAAAACTTTTGTATGGAATGGACTTTGTCAAAACATAAGGTTCATTCTTCCTGTCTAGTGAAGTGAAAATGAAAGATGTAATATTAGCTACCAGATTAATTTGATAGAGTAAAACTGTTAAGAGCTTTGACTCCTCTCATGTGGCTGCTCCTCAGAAATAATAACTAATCTCTTGTTAATGAACTTGTTACACCATTATTACACAGTCTGGTCTACCATTATTGTTGCTAAACACCATTTCTTATCCAGCATTAATGGAGTTTATTTTATGCTAACAGAAACTGTGCTATTACCCATACCCACATCCTTCAACAAGTCTATAGACCTACTGATTTAGAACTTAGAACCAATTTTTGTTAAGACAGCCAGTATAGAAGAGCTAAATATTTTTGTTAAGATAGCCAGTATAGAAGAGCTAAATGGGGTTACAAAGTCCTGCCTATCCCTCGAAATTTATGCTAGAGCCTGGTTTCAAAACCTACTGGCCTTGGAAATTTGTTTCAATATATAGTACTTACATAGAGAAGCAATTTTGGGATGATTAGGACAAATCTTAATATGAAAGTAAGTGATTTCTTGCATATTTGAAATGGAAAGTACCTAAACTGAGAATGATCAGGTCTTGTAAATACATCCATTGCTTCCAGTTTATTCCAGTTTATGCACAAACCAGAGCCATCTCAAAAAATGACAGCTATACTCAATAAGGATACAATCAATGGATGGATTTTTCAGTAGCACATTGTCATAAGCATATAAACTGATTTTGCACTTTCCCCTGTTTGTTGTTAAATCTTCAGTGGTTGAACACTTGTGTACAGTCATAACTAGTAGTTCAAGCGACAGCTTAAAAAGAAAGGTGACGGGATAGCCCTGTCATGTTGTCTTTCTAGTTGAAATGTGTGGGAAAAATCCATTAGTTGATAATGAAGCAAAGGGACAGTTGTAATACATCGACCCAATTCAGTAATATTGGTCCAGTCCAAATTTTTTTAGGATAGTCATCAGATAAGGTCATTCAACCCTATTAAAGACCTTCTCTGTATCTAGCAATAAGTCTAATGAAGGAATCTCTGATATCTTAGGATTGTTGGATCAAGTAAGAGATTTTACTTGTATTATCAATAACCAATCCTTCTTTTCATGAAACCAATCTGATCTTCATGCATAATCAATGGAATGATGGTGTTTACTTATGATGCTAAAATTTTTTCAGTTATTTTGCAGTTGTGTTCAACAGAGCTATGGAACCTGCCACAGTTGTAACCATCTTTGTTTTTTAATATTAAAATAATTAAAGCAGTTGTCATGACATGAGATATGGTTCCTTTCTTAAATGTTTCAGTGAAAACCCTTGAAAGACTAGAGGATAACCAATTACAAAATATTTTGTAGCTATCTACTGGAAAGCTATCCATCCCAGAAGCTTTGCCTGTGCAAAGTCGTATGTTGAGAAAATATTGTCCATGAATAACACATGTTCTGAAGTTAGGCTATTAAAAGGCAAGACTTGAATGAAATGATCAAATTTGTTGGGGGTCAAACTTGTTGGCTGATCTATATAAAGCTTGACAGGATTGCTTAAATTAATTGTTTATATCTTTGGTACAAGGATGTCCCTCCCGCCTTCTTGCAATAAGGAAGATATATGATTTCTGGCTATTTCCATTTAAAACAATCCCATGATTAGTCTACCTGCTTATCTCCCCATTTATAATTTCTTTGTAAATTGAATGTAAATTAGATTTGGCTGGTTAAGCACTTGATCTATGAATATTTGGAGTTCTTTAAAGACTGTAGGAAATTTTAATTAGTTGGGTCAGTCTTGTGCATTCTCTCAAAATCATCTGTTTCCTTAGCTAGAGAATGCAATACTTTGTCTTTTTCTTGTCTTTTGCGGGAACACTTTAAGAGATCATCCCTTACATTATCTTTCAGAGGTTCACAAAAAAATGGTATCTGAGGTAACTGAGTGCTTGTTTTCTCATGTAAAGTTAGAGATAACTGAATCAGCTGTGCAACAAAATTTTGCATCTTTTGGCAGCAGGCTGATCAGCTTCTACATACATATTACGACAAATTTCCAAGGAAATATCCACATCCTTCAAGAAAAATATAATCCTTCCATCTACATGGGACATACTGCAGTGTATTAAAATGATGGCACCATCTGATTTTACTAATTCTTCTGTCATACCACCATGGGATAAACGGCACCTCAGGATCAAGGCCAAGTCTATGCTTAAGATAATTTGGGCAGAAAAAGGATTTACAGAATTTAAAGAGATAATACAAAATGATAGACTGATCTTCTTCAATTACCTTTGTAACAAATACCAGCAACCACTGTCTCACAGTTCTTTCTTTCAGTGACTATGCTAAAGGCTTCATGCCAGGCTGGGGAACAGCTGGTTGGTGTCAACTCTCTCTCTTCTAGAATAACCTGCTAAGAAACATGGAAACAAAAATCACTTTGTAGGAGTTACTTATAAGTAACTTAATGCCTTTTTAACACCCTCTCAATCTTAGTCTTAAAGGAAAATGGGGAAAAAAAGAATTTAGCCTTACTGTCTTGTGAAGACTGGGATGGTATCTGGATTCATGTTAAACATAGTTAAGATTCTTTATTCTTGGGTTTTTGTTTTTTTTTCCGGAAGAAGTATTACTGGACTCTGGAGCATTTATTTAAGGCTAGCCTGGCAAAGCACAGTGTGTGCTAGTGAGGCAAACAGACACATGCCAACCTTTCTCATGTCCTCCGTGCATGTCAAAAAATGCATGTGTTCAGTCCCCCCCACAAGGTTTTGCAAACATTGAATGCTGAACTTCATTATTTATATGCTTTTTCCAATTTGTTGTATGCTTTATATTTGATCTAAAAATGAAATGCCACCCCCCCACACACCTCCAAACTGGGCTACCAAACTGTGTGGAAACTAGTTTAATGAGAACTGAATTTTAAACCGTGTTACAGTTTTCAATTTAAAAAGAATATTTGAATTGGAAAAGGCACAGAGAAGGGCAACAAGAATGATTAAGGGTATGGAACAGCCTCCATATTGAGAGAAATTAAAAAGACTGGGATTGAGAAAATAGGCAACTAATGAGGGAATAGGATAGAATTCTATAAAATCATGAATAGTATGGAGAAAGTGAGTAGGAAGTGTTATTTATAACTTCACATAACAAGGACCAGGGGTTAACTGCTGAAAGTAATATACAGCAGATTTAAAACAAACACGAAGTACTTTTGTACACAGCACATAGTTAACCTGTGAAGTTCTTTGTCACTGGATGCTATGAAAGCCAAAAGTATAACTGGCTACAAAAGAGAATTACATAAGTTCCTGATGAATAGATTAATCAATAGCTGTTCATTAAGATGGTCAGAAATGCAATCCCATCTTCTGGGTGTCTCTAAACCACCAACTGCCCAAAGGCAGGACTGGATAACAGAGATGGCTCACTCAATAAATTGTCCTGTTCTATTTATTCTCTCTGAAGTATCTGGCACTGGTCATGGTCAGAAGACAGGATACTGGGCTACATGGTCTTATCCATATGGCTGTTCTCATGATCTTACATTTAGTGAAACCTATTCACATCAATCTGAGTGAGAAGAGATACAAACAAGGAGTAAAACTGAAGGATTTGTATCTATGAATCGAAGAGCTGTTACATTTTGTAACGTGAAAAGATGCTATGAATCTTTCTCCAAAAGGGACTGTTATGATCATCTATTCTGATCTTCTTTATTACACAGGCTATAGAATTTCACCCAGTGATTCTTGCACTGAGTCCAATAACTTGTGGTCAAATTAGACCAAGTAATATTATTTTAGTTCTACTAATAGAAGAAGAGAGCAGATGGGGATAGGTCAGGGAAGGGAGACAAGGGCCTCTGAGGTAAGAGGAGAGTATGTTTCATAACAAGATGCTGCTCTTCTCATGTTTCCGAGTTCCAAGAGCAGTCATTGGACACTCCGGCATCTAAAATTGGTCTTTCATTAACATCAATACAACAAACAATTAAAGCAACCTAATGTTTACTTTTTAACTTCTGCAAATTAATAATTTACAATGAAAAATATAAGGAAATGCAAAAAAACTCCTGGATCCTGCAGCACATTGCACATTAAACAGTGCACATTGCACATTCATAGTCTTTCTCATTCCTGCTGTTTATTGAAATTGTAGTTTCACTTTTTGGTGGAGGGTTTAAGGATATAGTACGAAATAAACAGAATGTTCTGCGTGGTCAGAAGTGTGCTGCAGGAGCCTTCACCTTTTCTATTTCTTAAGTGTGCAAATATGGAACTAGATTGTGTGGCTAACCTCCTGCTGATATACAGCAAGGGAGCAGGTGCAAGAAACCTACATAGGCTAGTCAGTTTCTCAATCTTTATACTTCCCATGTCAGAGGATTGATTGGTGCAGGTGCCAGTAGCAGCATTCATTCTCCTAGATGAGGCAGGTAGGAAAGGGCATAAGGGAGGGAGAGGATAGGGCCATATCCCAAGATCCCTTATTATTGGCCACAGGAGAGTGTGGGGCAGTCCCAGGCATACAAACTGTCCCTTGGGAAAACAAACAAGGAGTCCTGTGGCACTTTTAAAGACTAAGAAATGTATTTATCACATGAGCTTTTGTTGGAGTAAACCACACTTTGTCAGACACTGACAGAGTATGAGGAATTTACAGAATGGGAGGAAAATAAATGCAGGGATGTGTAAGTCATAGGATCAGGTCAGACTGTTACAACAAATCAATGCAGCAATTTAGATTCAGACAGTGGGGTACAGCATATAGAGGAAAATGAGGTCAAATCACCCATTGTGGTGAGAAAAGAATCCATAGTCCTTATTTAACCTTGAGGCAACAGTGTCAAATGTGCATATAAATTCTAATTCTGCAGTATCTCTTTGAGGCTTCTATTTGTTATCCATTTGTTTGAGCACAGCTATAAACAAGTCATCAATGGAGTGAGCAGGGAGATTGAAGTGTTCCCTTATTGATTTTTAAATAGTGTAATTTCTGGTGTCAGACTTGTGCCCATTTGTTCTTTTGCACAGAGACTGCCCTGTTTGTCCAATATATAGGGCAGGGGGCATTTTTGGCACATTATGGCATAAATCACATTGGTGGATGAGCAGGTGAAAGAGCCCTTGATGGAGTAGCTGGCTTGATTAAGTCTTTTTTGTGTGTTATTCTGCTCAAACTTATGCAACACTGCTGAATGTATTATACCAGAGATGTTAATGTATGCATTTGAGTTCTGATCCAGTGTTCATGAGCAAATGTTTGGTTGTCCATTGAAGTATATTCTTGTTCTCAGGCTATTTCATTATGGAATGACTGCCACTGTCTATCTGGACTGATGCAGCAATTTCAGTGTAGGCATGCCCTCTAATATAGTTCAGAAGTCAGGTTTTATGTAACAGTTCTCCTGTTGCTGTATCAATCTACTTCTCTAGAGGCAAGTTATATTTTATTAAAAGAACAAATATATATCAACTTGAAGCTTGTCTCCTGAGACTTGAAGCAGAGCTCTGTGTAAGCTCAAAAGCTTCTTTCTCTAACACAAGCTGGCCCAATAAAAGATATTACCTGAGCCCTCTTGTTCTCCAGTGCCATTGGACTGACATGGCAACAACAACTCTGCATGCAAGTACATATCAAAGCCACCGAAGTCATCAGACTTCTCAATATAAGAGCATATCTGGCTACCCTTCTCTTGTCAAGTTCCAAAAGGATAGCTGTGTTAGTCTAGGCCAGCAAAAAAAACCAACAAGGAGTCATGTGGAACTTAAAGACTAAGAGATTTATTTTTCGCATGAGCTTTCGTGGGAGAAAATCCCACTTCGTCAGATGCTTCGAAGATGGGTGAACTCAAGCCTTGGGAGACAGACTTCTCCTTCCCTACAGACAGCCACCCAATCTTAAACAGATACTCAACAGCAACAACAGATCTAACAACAGAAACATTAAAGCAGGCACACACCCCTGCAACAAACCAGGCTGCCAAGTCTCCCCACATATCTGCACAATAGATACCATCATAGGTCTTAATCAAGCCTGCTACTCCATCAAAGGCTCATTTACCTGCTCATCTACTAATGTGATCTATGCCATCATGTGCCAGAAATGCCTCAACACTTTGTACATTGGACAAACAGGACGATCCCTGCGCAAAAGAATAAATGAACATAGAACTGATATCAGAACTCACAAAACAAAAAAAAAAAACAGTTGCTGAGCACTTCCATCTTTCTAATCACTTGATAAATGATTTGTTAACGGCCATCATCAGAGATGTGACTGGGAAATCAAGACTTCAAAGAGAAACAGCTGAACTCGAATTAATATGCAAGCTAAATTCTGTGAAAGCAGGACTTAATTGAGACTATGGGTTCTTTTCCCATTATAAAAGGTAATTTGACTTCAGGCTTCCCATGGTTTGAACCTAACAACTGCTCTGATTTGCTGTTAGTGTATGAGCTGATCCTATGTTTTATACCCCCTTGCATTTATTTTCATTCCATTCTGTAAGTTTACCCTTCTCTTACCTCTAAAATTAATGGATTCATCTTCCCCCACCTACACAGTCATGTTCTCTGACATCTATAGATAGAATATTTGGATAGAAAGCTGGCTATATCATTGGGTTCGGTGGGTAGGGATCAATGGCTCAATGTCTAGTTGTCAACCAGTAACTAGTGGAGTGCTCCAGGGGTCGGTACTTGGGCCAGTTCTGTTCAACATCTTCATTAATTATCCGGATGATGGGATAGATTGTATGTTCAGTAAATTCACAGATAACATGAAGCTGGCAGGAATGGTAAACATGCTGGAAGGCAGGGATAGGATTCAGGGAGACCTACACAAATTGGAGCTCTGGGCCAAATGAAATCTCATGAGGTTCAACAAGGACAAGTGCAAAGTCCTGCATTTAGGATGGAAAACTCCCATGTACTTCTACAGGCTGGGGACTGATCGGGTAAGTAGCAGCTCTGTGGAGAAGCACCTGTGCATTATGGTGGCTGGGAAGCTGGACATGAATCAACAGTGTGCTCTTGTTGCCAAAAAGGCCAATGGCATATTGGGCTGCATCAGCAGGAGTGTTGTCAGCAGATTGAGGGATGTGATTTTTCCCCTCTATTTGGTGCTGGTGAGGCCGCATCTGGAATACTGTGTCTAGTTGCGGGCTCCCCGCTACAAAAAAAGATATGGACAAATTAGAAAGAGTCCAGTGGAGGGGAACAAAAATGATTGGGGGGTTGGGGCACATGACTTATGAGGAGAGACTGGAGGAACTAGGCTTATTTGGTCTGCAGAAGAGAAGATTAAGGGCAGATTTGATAGCAACCTTCAACTACTTGAAGGGGTGCTCCAAAGAAAAGGGAGCTAGGCTGTTCTCAGTAGTAATAGAGGACAGAACAAGGAGCAATGGTTTCAAGCTGTAGCTGGAGTGGTAGAGGTTGGACATTAGGAAAAACTTTCTCACTAGGAGGGTGGTGAAGCATTGGAATGGGTTGCCGAGGGAGGTAGTGGAATCTCCCTCTTTGGAAATGTTTAAGGCCCAGTTAGACAAAACTCTGGCTGAGGTGATTTAGTGGGAGTGGTCCTGCTTTCTAGCAGGGGGTTGGACTAGATGACTTCATGAGGTCCCTTCCAACCCTATGATTATATATTAAATATAAATATGTCCTTTATTGCAGTGCTTTGGTTCTAGACTTTCTGCAAAAGGAAGAGATTTGTTATGGCAGGTAAGGGATGTCTACATACAGTTTTGCACTGATTAAATTGGTAGACAAAGCAATTTGATTTAGTTAGTTTTCAGGGGTCAGCAAGCTTTGCCAATCCATTTCAGCCCTGGCTACTGCTCCTTCAGTGGGTGCCAGGGACAGGGCCAAAAGAGGGAGAGGCCAGGCCTCTGGTTCACGGCTGGGGTTGGCTCCTGCCGTTGCCAGTGAGCAGCTTCTGGGTCCCAGCTAGGGCCACCTCTCTCCCCGTGGCCTCTGGGTCCAGCCAGAGCCGCCTCTCTACCCCACCAGCAGGTAGGCTTTGGGTCCGGCTGGGGGCGCCTCTCGCCCCCACTGGCAGGCAGCTTCTGACTCTGCAGTTTGAGCCAGAAGTGGTGGGGGAGGGGTAACCTGCCCCACTCACCTCTAGCCCTGCTCAGCAGGGGGCATGGCCAGCGGGAGTCCAGGAGCCACGCGCCACAGCTTCTGCTAGCCTGGAGCTGTGGCACATGGCTTATTCTGCCCAGCTGCACAGGCTGGGTGAGCAGAGCCAGCGGGGAAGCCTGAGTGGCACTGCGTGCCAGTTAGGCTTGGCCCCTGTGCCATTTTTGGTATGGGTGCCAAGGGTTGCCCACCCCTTGTTTAGTTACTTCGTACTGTGACTGCAGTCATATTGATATAAAGGAATTCACGTTGGTATGGAATCATGGAATCATGACAGGACAAGAAGTGATGGGCTTAAATTACAGCAAGGGAGGTTTAGGTTGGACATTTGGAAAAAATTCCTAGCTGTCAAGGCAACTAACCACTGGAATCAATTGCCTAGACAGGTTGTCAAATCTCTATCATTGTAAGTTTTTAAAAGCAGGTTAGACAAGCGCCTGTCAGGGGTACCTTAAGAGGGTACTTGCTCCCTCTATGAGTGCAGGAGACTGGACTCGATGACCTCTCATGTTTTCTTTTAGTTTCTATGACTCTATGGTAGCTTTCTTCAGCAAATTAAAAATCTTTTAGTGCATTTGCAGGAGTAATGCATTCCCACTTTTGGCCTAACACACAAATTTTTATATGTGAGTATAACACTATAATGCAGCTGGGGGCAATTAATCTTTTAGAAATGTATTAATACATAGGCAGATACAGTGGATGTGAAGAACTATTTTAATTAACACCAGATAATTGCTTTTTTTTTTTTAGCTTCACCCTGCTTTCTTATTCCCATAACCATGAGTTTTGCGAGAAGCAGAGAAGGTTTTACCTTAAATGTTAATACCTAATATAGAGTTTAGTGGAAGAGCACTAGTCCCCTCTTCTGCCATGGCATGGTATTGTCACAAAGATCCTTCTGCTAATTCAAAGTGTCTGATGAAGTGGGATTTTCTCCCATGAAATCTCATGTGATAGATAAATAGATTTGTTAGTCTTCAAGTGCCCTAGGACTCTGTTTATTTTGCTAATTGATGTATTCTATGTTTGTGCTGGTCTCACAGTTATAGAAGATACCGAAATTTGGCTATGTCTACATTACAAATCTTAGTTCAGACTTCCTTAGTCCAAACTAAGCAGTTCCCGGTTAGTGCGAACTAACTGTGGCTTTTTAGTTCGAACTAGCCACACATCCTAGCAAGCACAGCTAGTTCAAACTAGTGGTTTAGTCTGATCTTTTTTAGGTTGAACTAAGTCATAGTCTGTGTCTACATCGTGCCTAGTCTAAGCACTTAGTCCAGGCTAACCAGTCAAACTTATTAGTTCGGACTGTTCCAACTAAGAAATTTCTTAGTCTGAACTAGGCAAAGCCTAGTGTAGAGAAGGACTAATTGGCTAGTGTAGACATAACCAAAGATCACACAGTGAATGCAAAATTAACTATTTGTTCTATAAAGCCAGCTGGACACAGATTGAGAGCCTGAAACAGATTAAGATTCTGCCTAGTTCTGTTAAGATAGCCTTTCACATCTTAGGCAATCACACGGTGTCTGTAAGTTCTGACCTGGGCTGTACAGTCATGGACTGGAGTGTGGACATATTCTGAAAATGAATGGAAAACTTGGTGTTGATATTCATCAGTATATTTCTTTTGTAAGAACTGGTAGGTTACTTTGTAAAAGTGCTACATCCCAACAGGCTAAGTGGCAATTTTGGAACTCTTCCTCACAGCTTTTTAATATAAATTGGCATCAGTATAGTTTCTCTTCCCACTGAAATCACATTCATTGTATTTTAGGGTGTTCTGAGGGAGTGAAGGGAGTTACTTACATCCTGTTGTCCATATAACCACTTCTAATGACAGTCCCTTTTAAGTCTTCTCAGGCTATTCATCCTATATTAACTTGTGTGTGTGTGTGTGTGTGTGTGTGTGTGTGTGTGTGTGTGTGTGTAAGAAAAGGCCTTCTTTCATGGTTTATACATTTTTAATACAGGATGCCAACTGCCAGAAAAGTTTTGGAAGGCAACCAAAGATTGTAACCAGTCTCCCTAGCAGATGAAATGAGGTACAACCCTGGTGCACCTGGAGACAGTGCTGCTTTCATTCCTTCATTTCAGAGCTATGACACTTCTGGCTTTAGCTTCAGAAAGTAAGGAATTTTCCTTCAAACTGGCTTCCTGGAAATAGTGTTTTGTGCTCTTAATGGGTAATTTATCACACTATGTGCCTCAGCACTGTGAAAAAATCTCTTTTTTTTTTAATGGGTAAAAAAACAGGGACTGCTAAGCTGAGGTAAAAATCTTCAGATGAGGCATCTGGGCACATCTAAGGCAGCTGGGCACATCATTAGTGGAGGCTAACCAGCAATAAAAGAGTCACCAACTTTGTCATTTATGGTTTAGTATCAGACATCAGATTATTTTTTTGCATAGGACTACTGATTACGAGACTGATGTTGTAATCCTTACTCAACCTTCTTGGCATTTTTTGACATAAAGAGTTCCATTTACTACAGCAAGACGCCTAGTGTGAGAGTGAATTCTACTTGAACTGAGTAAATATGATTTGGCATGACTGCAGTGAAACTCACCTGACTAGTTGCTACTCAATGTGAATTAGATTTGCAGAATCAGGGCGTACAAGATTATAATCTCAGGACCTCTTCTTAGGCAATATTTCACATTATAATTGTTTGTGAACCAAGCATTTTCTAGAATGAAGTACAAATTATGGAAGCATCTTCTTCTAAAAAATCATATTATAAAAGCCTTTGGAGGGGTCAGAAACAGAGTACAGGAGTCTTATAACAAGTTCAACCTTAAGGGAAGTCCTCTAGGGCTATGTCTACACTGGCAAGTTAATCCGGACTCAGGACGCTTAGTTCAGACTAGCTTAGCCCATGGCCTAGTTCGAACTAAGAAATGGTTAGTTTGAACTTGTTAGTACCGGTGGTTGGTCCAAACTTAAGTGCTTAGTTTGAACTTTAGTTTGAACTAGGCACAATGTGGCCATGGACTAACACTTAGTTCAAAGTTAAGAAAGAAACTAACTGTGCATTCTAGTTCAAACTAGAACACGCAGTTAGTTCAAATTTATAAGCACGAGGTTAGTAAGAAGTAACCCAAGGTCAGTTCGAACTAACCTCAAACTTCTTAGTTTGAACTAAGAAGTTCAAATATCCTGTGACTAGTGTAGACAGAGCCTAGAAGTCTTATAATGATGTGTCTTTGTATATGCCACTTCAAGGTAGTTTGATTAAAAAAAGACTGCTAAAGATTTGGGGAGATCAAGCCAGTTGTACTGACAATGGTTACCAGACCTTATTGCTTATTTATTGAGGCTGTATGACATCTAGGGATTTTTAAATAAAAAAATACCTCTAGTCATTAGGTGGTTTCTAAAGATTCCCTACAGAACTCCAAAGATGATCACCTTTTAATTTGTTTCAGGCACTTACTGCTGTGATTTATCACTAAGGTAATCTATAGGATACCTTGTTTCCAGACAGATTATGGAAACAGAGGTCAGAATTCATAATTAACTGACAGATCAGAGAGAAGTTGTATACAGAGAAACCTATGGGATTGTAAATTCTCTAGTCCTACCTCATGAAGCTCAATGCCAGAATTTTCTTGTGATATGTTCCTAACTTGTGTAAAGTAGTTTCTTTTTTGACCCTAAAGTGGAGTTCCACACCACCTTCTTGGCTGAATCCCACGGGATCTATAAAATATGTCACTTATGATGCAGTATGTCAATTATTTCAACCCCTACAATGAGATAGTCCAATGTAACTGTTGGCCTTTGTTGGTTTTCATGACCTGATTCTATGTTTTACACCCCCTTGCATTTAGTTTCATTCCTTTCTGTAAGTTCACCCATCTTCGAAACATCTGAGGAAGTGGGATCTTCTCCCACGCAAGCTCATGCAAAAAATAAAGCTGTTAGTCTTAAAGTGCCACACAACTGCTTGTTGTTTCTTTGAAATGAGTTGATGTTCATCGTTTTTGTTATTGTTTTTGATTTTTTGGGGGTGAGAACATTGCTGATGTCTGTGAATTTTCATGTAGCATGACTTTTTCACTCTGCTTCATAGCTTTTTATTCTTTCTTTCCAATCTCTCAGTTTCTGTAAATTTATATTGTTTCTCAGGGACCATTGCCTTATGTTGGAGCAGGAGCAGATATGCTTTAACCAATTTTAAAAGGGATAGCTGTGTTAGTCTAGTCCAGTGAAAAAACAACAAGGAGTTGTGTGGCACTTTAAGACTAACAGATTTATTTTTTGCATGAGCTTTCGTCTCCCATGAAAGCTCATACAAAAAATAAATCTGTTAGTCTTAAAGTGCCACACAACTCCTTGATGCTTTAACCAAATCTATCTTTATGATACTACTCTATATAGTAGTCTCTCACTCCTGTTCCAGCATATGCGAATATGTATTTTTTGATAGTGGATTTCTCATTCAAGACCCTAAATTTCTCTGTAATCTAAAGCATCTCAGGGACTTCTTCAGAAATGTCTTTCTTTTGCATCAGAGTAAAATGAGACAGTTTTCTTTGTAAATTACCTATAAAATCTGTGACTGGTGTCACATAGGAACAAAATGCCAGGGGCATTAATTAGATATGCAACACAGCTAGAATTTCTCATGTTATATATATGAATATAATTTCTCTGCCTAAAAAAAAGCTACATCCAAAATTCCAAACTCTACAGTACTTCCTCTGTTACAAAATGATAGAAGTATGTAGTCTTGTCTTTACTTTTGTCAGGCTTTTTAATGATAATATTTTTGATTATTTATGTAAGTTATTTATATAGCTTAGTGACTTTGTACAACACTTTACAAAGTAGATTAAGATATATATAATGTCCTGAATAGTTTGTAGCTGAGGCTTCACAAAATGGTTAAACACAAGCCAGGACACTGGGTAAGAGCAAGAGGGAAAGAGGTAGTAGGGATTGCTGAAAGAAGTGGGTTTTGAAAGAGAGAAGAGGAATATTTGAAATATGTAGGGCAGCATGATAAAAGACACAAAACTGACAATGAGACAAAAAGAGTAGTAAGATGGAAGGTTTAGGGAAAGCCGGCAGAAACTGAGAATAGAGGTGTATATGAGGTCAGTATTTTGAAGGGTTTGGTATAAATCCTTAGATGTAAGTCGAATTTTCATTTTTCTTCATCAACTAAATGGAAAATTTTAACTTGTGCTAGTGAATACTAAGTTACGTAAGTGCATATGTATCTAAATGCACACTATATATGGCACAACCAACCAAAACTATTATATGTGTTATATTAGTACGAATTTTCAGAGGGGTGGCCGTATTAGTCTGTGTATAGCAAAAGCAGCGAGAGTCCTGTGGTACGTTATAGACTAACAGTTTTTTTTGTGCATGAGCTTTTGTGGGCTTCTGATGAAGGCATCTGACAAAGTGGGTTGAAGCCCACGAAAGCTTATGCTCAAAGAAATCTGTTAGTCTATAAGGTGCCATAGGACTCTCGTTGCTTTTGCTATACTAGTACAGAAACTTTAACTATTATGTGGTGTCTTACTGCTCGATAAAAAGTGCATGTTTTCTGCTTGTCTTTTCCTTAATATTTTTGGTGATAACTTTGAGCTATTGACCTGATTTCCTGCTATTGAAGTCAATGGGAGTAAGATCAGGCTCTACCTATCTACAATGTGAGTTTCACTCTTTAATGCCTCTCTATATCAATGAGGTTTTTTTGGTGCTACATCTTTCTGAGGTATGGAAGGTGTAGGTCACAGCTGGTGTGGCTTGTAAGCTGGAGCTACTTGCACTTGTATTATTTTTCTTAATGCACACCCCTCCCTCCCAGAACTTAGGAACAGAAATATCAGAAGGATTCACGTTGCTTGCAAGCAATGACTGGAATGTGTGGTGTGCACCATACACGTGCTGCAAACTCATGAGTGGCAGGTGTTGGTGTTTTGTTGGGAGTGTGGCGGGGTGGAAAAAAAATAAATCTATTTTTTTTTAAAAAAAGGGAAAGAGAATAGTAAAATATTGAGCTAGATATGGAAACTTTTGAGACACACTGTGTAAAACAATTTGGTATTAATGACAAGGCATTTTGTTCTATTCATAATAAGGTATAGAGACAGCAGTCTTTCACAAATTATAGCATACCCCAATGCTTGGCTAACAGCCAGAGAAAATTGGAATCAGACTCTACTATTCAAACATTTCCACTTGAGCTCTTGTTTATGATGTTTGGTGCCAGCAGCCATAAATTTATGAGGTGCTCTGTCTAGGCTTGTAATGAATAGAAAATATGAAATAACAATGTAAGGGACTTGAGGCAGGGAATAGGGCAGAAAGAGAGAAACCTGCTTTGGAGTAGTTCCTTGAGAAGGAAAAAGAATACAAGGAAATTGACATCTCAGTAAATGCCACCAAGGGACTGAGCGTCACTGAAGATTAAGTGAATGGCTTGTTAAGAAGAAACTATTCTCTAGCTTTCTTCTTGCTTATGTTTTTGCCATTTTTTCATCAAAATGCAACATTTTTGTGAAGATGCTTGTTCAAATTTTGCAATGTAGAAAATTTAAACCAGCTATGCTATTACTAAATCCAGGTTTAGGAAATCAGAGATAAAAACCATGATTAGTCTACTCTTTGGTTGTCATGTGGTAAAAAAAAAAACCAGTCAATGGGTGGCTTTGGCTGAAAAGAGGTTTAAATAAGATTAAAATGTTTGTCTCTTTTTTAAAATCTAGTTTTTTACCAATATTTAATGGGAAAGAGAAATCCAAAAAGCTGCAATGCTGAAAGAGCCTGATAGCACATGTGATAGGGTAGCAACAAAGGTCACAGTAATTTTGGACTGCATCCGTGGGTGCACTACTTCTCAGTTTAGGGAGGCCCTTTACTAAAAGGTTCTTATGCCATTTGGACCATTGCTTTCAGTTCTGGGCCTCTTGTTATCAGAGAGATGTTGACAAATGGTTGCAGTTTAGGTAAGAGTGACAAAAATATTGGAGGGTGCTCGTATGTTGATTATAAGGATTGTTTTATGAGAACAGAATAGAAGAGTAAAATGTGCATTGCATAGCTAAGCAAAGACATGTGCTGCAGAGTGAAACAGCCTACAAATACTGACGGGTGTAAACACCAAGAAAGGAAATTCATTATTTAGGATAATATAGTAAGGCATAGCTACGAGTAATAGAATTAAACTAAGAAAATTCTTGTAAAGTATTTTAAGAGATGAGAAGTGCTGTATAAGAGCCAGGTTTATTATTAATTTGTTAATAGAGTGAACTGATATAAGCTCTTGGGGATAGAATTACAATAATAAGTCATATAATAGTGCTGTACTAAAGATAAAGAAAAATAGGGTCCCCATCTCCAGGAGCTTGAAATTTATATGAGTTCATCATGACCATGTTGATTTCTTATGAATGTTCTTGTGATTCAAACATTTTAAACCTACATACTAAACTAGTTTTATTAAAGTACTCAGTAAATGATCAATTTGATAAATTTCTCATGACATTTCCCTGGGTAAGTGTTAAGAGATTTAAATATTTAATATGTGTGACTAAGTGTATAGGTTAGGTTTTTAGAATTATTATCAATAATAGCTGGCCCTTCTTTTTACCATTTTTCTGCTCTTGCAAAAGAACATTCATTTTCAAGAAGAACCTCACATGACTGACATGCTTTGAGACATCTACCAAAGTCGTCCTGGCTGGATGGGTGATGTCATATAATGAACCATTGGTTTTCGGTGTACAGAAGAAAAAGTTAGAATTGTGAACCTCTGCACAGACATTTCTTCTGAGATGAATGGCTCTGCAAATTTTGCCATTTTGCAGATGGTGCAAACACCTCTTCTGGAATTTTGTAACTAACAGGGACTTCTGCAGATGTGTAACTGTCAAGAGAATTGAGTTTACATTTCAGACAGAGATGAATGGAAGAGCACTAGGGGCCTTAAACATGACTGTTCTTTGCTGGAATCTCCACGTTGCTCTTCATTTCTGCACTTTTTAGTGATGTCTGGTGTATTATTCTTTCTGTGAAAGAGGGATCCTTAAACTCTCTCTTTTTCCATCCACTTGTCTGCTTTTAAACCTTTGCATCTTTTAAACCTTTTATTTTAAGTTATGATAAGCTGAAAGCAACTTAAAGCGCCTGAAATTAATTTTCAGTGCATTATCAACATTGTATAGAGTAATTCTTAAATGACTAAAAAAAGTTACAGCTTTTTAAAAATCTGTTTATGATTGGTTGTGAGAGAGAGCTCAGGCAATTAAAAACAGAACATTTTAAACACTACAGCCAGAAAACAAAAGATGTTTAAAATACTTAGTACATTATATGTAGGATGCTTTCTGCACATATTAACTAATTATTTCTCACCATCCCTATTTAACATATGTGAAAACTGAGGCAAGGAAGCGATTTATGTCACAGAATAAGGCCTAGGTCCTGCAAACTGACCAATGTGCGCTGACAAATTCCCACTGATTTCAAATTAGTTGTGGCACTAAACTAGGATTGAAAAAACAATCCTGTTTTTATTCCTCTAGCCCAATGATTATCAACCAGGGGTAGACAGAGGTCTTCCGGGGGCACATCTAGCTATTTGACTCATTTTACAATAGGCACATAAATAGCACTAGTGAAGTCTGTTCAAATTAAAATTTCATTCAGACAAAATGAGAAAGTAAGCTATAATGTGCTGTGATACTTTTGTATTTTTATGTCTGATTTGAAAGCAAGTAGTTTTTAAGTGAGTAGAACTTGAGGAATGCAAGACAAATCCTGGAAGAGGTACAGTATTCTGGAAATGGTGAAAACCACTGATCTTGCCAATATGCAGAACTGAACTGGGATTGGAACCTAGGTATTCCAGATTCCCAAGCATTGGAGTATTCCTTTAGACCCCACATCAAATTTATGAAAAATGAAAGCCCTTTAGGAAACACTTATGAGAGGAATATAATGACTGGTTTCAAGAGAGCAATTTGCAGGTAGGCAATAAAAATGAATGGAATTAGCAATTATACCTAGTGAACTTCAATTTCTGAATTTTGTAGTCAGGTCATTGTATACCATAAAATGCATCATTGGGGTTAAATTCAACTACTCTGGATAGAAAAAAGGATTACACTAAAGGTCTGGTTATGGGGGAAAATCTTCAGCTGTTTAGATTACCTTTGGCCAGAGTATCAGATAGACTGTGATGATTTTTTGGTTTGAAGCAAAAGGCTGTGACTTTTTATAGCATCTATTTACCAGTGTCTCTCTTGCTTTCTCTTGTGTATTTGTATATTGCATTTCTCTCTCACACTCTTTAATGCTGCCTTCAATAAGCATTTTCTGAAACAACTGCAGGTTTTTATCTGAACAATTTACATTAAGCTGTTAAGAATTTCAAGAGCCAAAATTCAGTTTCCCCTTAAGGGCCTCTATTCTCTTCTGAACAGAGATCAGATTGCGTACTAGATGCATGTTTCTGACAAGCATAACACTACCGCCAAAGTGTCTTTACCCATAGTGGTTTCTCAGATATCTTGTAGCCTTTGCACTGTCAAATTCCATTTAAGTGCAAATAGTTCTATCCCTTCTCCCCCGCCCAGCAGCTAACGTCACTGAGTGGAGTGCATTTAGGTTGCTCAGCAAATGTCTATCTCTATATCCATTTCACTTTCAACAGGTTAAAAAAATGAACAGGAGCATTCTCTTTTCCAAGTAATTCAGCTCTCTCATTACTTTGTAATAGTCAAATATATTTGGATGTTTTTTGAATAGCTTGAACCTGATTTACCCACCGTGGTTTTGTGTCTAAGAAGACTGGATGTGGAGCTTTTTGAGCAGAAATTGATGTTAACTAAGTAACCATCAGAGTGTTTTCTCCCCCTGACTAAACCAGCATCATGACCACCTCTGGTAGGATGAATTCTGCTACATCTGTGCTAAACTCCTTGGTCAAAATATTTGATCCGAGTGTTTTACAAAACCAGGAGCTTGCCAACGAAGTGGAAACCACCCAAAGTCCTCTCGCTTCAAGCAAACATGTCAGTTCCTCAGAAAGACTTGACACTTTGGATATGAAGTTTGCTTCCCTTGGTAAGAAAATAGATAAGCTGTTGACTGTGCAGGACAATGTCCTTCAGGTGCTAAACAGTGTTTCCCAGGAAATGTGTTGCCTTGAAAAAGGCATTGAGACATTAAAGGCAAAAGCAACTGAACCTGGACTCAACACAGAAACAAATGAAAAGCTAAATAACTCTGCAATGAAGGGGCTGTGCATAAAAATGAACAATACACTTTCTGACATGAACAAGAGTGCAGAGCAGCAAGTTCAAAGACTAGATGGAGTGGAACAAATAGTGTTGGGATTACAGGAGCTTCTAGGGTCCTTGGTGGAGAAGTTTAAAACATCGAAAATCACTGATTTGATTCTCAAAAAAGAAGTTCCTCCTAAGCTTGTCAAAGTTGGTGGTTACTTAAAGAAATATAAAGTCAGAAACAATTTCAGGATGCAGACTTTCTCAAACAAAAGAGGTATGGGCATGTCCAGCAACGGAAACAAAAAGGTGAGCCTAGGTTTGCTTTTAATTTTCTTAACGATGACCATCAAATTGTATGGGTGTATTTTGTACACTCAGTATTTGAATCTAGTTAACATTAACAGAACCAAATCTGTGTGGTTCAAAATTGAACTCTATTAGACCAAACTGAGCAACTTTTAATGAATATGAGGCAGAAAATCTAGCCAATGGTAAGTTCAATCATTTTCCCCAGTGCTCTATTTATAGTTTCCTTGTGTTATAAAACATAGTTAGGGGCCCAGTTCTGTTCCCGTTGAAGTCAATATGATGTTGACTTCAGTGGAAGCATGATTGGGCCGTAGATTGTGCTATGATATTAGCTGAGTTTATAATAATTTGGAAAAAGGGGTTCAGTGGAGATCTTACGTGGCCTGATCCAAAGCACCTTGAAGTTGATGGAAAGAATATCACCTGCTTCAGTGGGTGTGTGTTCAGTCCCATGTTCTGCAGCCATGCAAGTCAGTTACACATATTACGTTGTGGGACCTACATTTTCCTGACTAATTTCAGCTGAGTAAGAATCCTAGATCTAGACCCTAAAAAAGTTAGATTCACCATAAATAAAACTTTGGTTAGCATAAAATCCCCTGAAATAAAAATCTTCACTCCTTTTCATCAGATGTGGGGCTTCACTATGTTTTTCATGACCCTGATCTGAAGCCCATGAAACAACTTCCACTGACGACAATGGGCTTTGGATTCCTCCTATAAGCTTGTTTCATTGTGCTTAGATTCATTAGTATTGATTATGAGCCTCTTAAATTTAGATGATTTATAAAATGGATTTTGACAAGTTATTTTCAGCATTAGCTCCCGTAAAATGAATTAAAATGGGTGTTCCCAAATCCTTTGCTGCTTCATTTTTCATTTTATTTGAAGGTATAAACATTTACTGATTCATACAATTAAAAGACATTCTTCAATATCAAAAACTTTTTAGCAAAGTGAAAAAATTGTGTGATGTTATTAACAGGAAATGGCACTACTTGTATTGAGAAGGATCATGTATTATTTTAGAATGTCCCGGGAGTGGCTAACCAGATGCCTCTTAGCCTGGTTATTCTTAAACAGCTCCACTTCACAGTTAGATAAGCAGTGCTGGAGCCAGCATATGTAATTTAGCAGTGGCTAATGGAATCTGAATAGCAGTGGAGGAGCAGCTTGTAAAGCTCTTTCTTACAGTCAGGTAATCCAATTCTCCCCTGTGTAATTGTGGAAACTTGTTTTCAGAACATCCAAAACAGGATGGGGAAACTACTGCTGTATAAAATAATGAAATAACAAAGTTTATTTTTACAGGATTGTTCTGACTGATCTTAAATAAAGAAATTCTAATAAACGAAAAGTTCTTTCACCTTGGTACTGTCACCTCTGTTAATCAGATGTAGGCAGGTTAGGTGGGAAAATGTTTATTTATAGTATCCAAATTCTTTTTGTTTTTGCTTTTACTTTTTTTAATGTATAAAACACCATGATATAAGGCTGGACGCCTGGGATCTGATCATCTTCACACCAGTGTAAATCAACAGTAAAATTCCATAGTTTCCAGTGGAATTCCACACTTACGTAAAACTATTGTAAATGAGAAGAATTAGGCCCAATATGTTAATGAAGTGGTAACACCCAGAGGGCCCAATCAGAAATGAATGGCCCTATGGTGCCAAGTGCTGTAGGAACAGCCAGTAGGAGAAGGAATGAGAGAATATGGTCTCAAGTTGCGGTTAGGTAGGTTGAGGCTGGATATTAGAAAAAACTTTTTTACTAGGAGAGTGGTGAAGCCTTGGAATGAGTTGCCTAGGGAGGTGGTGGAGTCTCCGTCTTTGGAGGTGTTTAAGGCCCGGCTGGACAAAACCATGACTGGGATGGCTTAGTGGGAGTGGTCCTGCCTCTGGCAGGGGGTTGGACTAGATGACCTATGAGGTCCCTTCCAGCCCTATGATTCTATGATTCTATGAATAGTGGCTTTCATTGATGAATTCATGGGGAACATAGAAGATGGCTCAGGGTTGGGTGTGAGAGAAGATGGCAAATGGAAAGAAGGCATCCTTGGCAGAGTGAAGGAGATGAGACAGTAAGACACCCAAAAATGACGGGAGACATGTAGAGAGAAGAGAAATTGCCAAGGGCTTTAAAGGGTTGGAAAAGAAACTTGAATTGGATGTTGTAAGATGGGGGAGCTAATAAAAGGGTCCAATGAGTGGAGAGATGTCATCAGAGTGAAAGTTAGGAAGATGAGCCAACAGCCATAGTTTCAGTTGATTGGATGGGAGTTTGTTGTAGGGAGCACAGAAAAGAAGAGGTTATGAGGCTCTGAATAAGAGCATTAGCTAAGTGAAGAGAAAGAAAACCTTGGGTTCTTAAAATGTTTTGAGAGAAGGAGTTTCCAGATGCATTTGGATGTTGTCTGGATGTGTGGGGCAAGAGGGGGAGGAGTCAAAAGTTACATCCCAGGCTAGACACCTGAGCAACAGAATAGATGCCCAAGAGACCTGGAATGAAAGATAACAGTTTTATTTAGGGCATGCTTAGTTGAAGCTGGTGAAACACTGAGCTGTCATAAGGACAGGCTGAGATTTGGAAACAAATGGGTGGATATTGTCAGAACATTTAAAATTCACGAAAAAACTAAATCCTAGAACCTTTACTCAGACTTTTGTCAGTGTCTCTCAGGCACAGGTCTTGCTTTTACTTTCTCCACCATAGCCAGAGGAAGGGGAGTGCTGGGGGTGGGGTATAAGGCTATCACAACATCAATATTTCACTTTCAAGTGTTTAAGAGAAGCTCCTGCTATATCCCATACTCACAGCTGCAGTGTTTACCAAATATCAGTCAGCAGCACTCTTCCTTGCCATAAGGGAAAGGAGGAAGAAGTCAAACAACTCTGTCCCATCAGACTCTCCCTGTCCACCAGACACTACCTCCTTTCCTCGGTCCCACAGTGAGTCTTTATTTATGCCAACCCACTGGCCTTAATTGGCACTGATAGGGGTTTTGTCTAGAGTAAGGACTGAGTAAACAGTTCTGGATTTACCATGATGATGATGCTATTAAATTTAGAACTTTGTTTACTTTTTTATGTATGTTGGCTTGTTGTTACCTTACTCCATGTGTGTGCATGATTTGATGTAAAAGGATCATAATGAAATTGTCAAGCAACCCAGCGAACAACAGCGGAACATAATCAATACACGTTCAATTCAGACTTTTAATTTAGCTATGTGCTGAGAACAGTGGAATTTGATAAAAGATCCTTCAGATGTGATTGTACATTTCTTTTCCTGAGTGTGATTGTCATTTTAAGGATGACATTTATTTATTTTGAGGGGCAAATAGAATCTCCTCTGTCCCAAGAAAAACAACAGAGAGTTTGCCGCAGCAGCTGGAAATGCTGGATCGCAAGAAGCAGTATGCATTGTAGCAACACTATTTATCTCTTTGCCTACTGCATGTTGAGGATGGATGCAAAAGTTAGGTCTTAAAATGTTCTTGTGAAAACAAAAAGCTTTTCCAAAAAAGAGGGTTAGTGAGATGGGGGATTAAATAATTTCTTACACTCACACATGCACAGTGTTATGCCTTTTAAAGATGTGACATAGTAGCAAAGATATTACATGCATACCAAGTGAAATTCATCCAAAGAGCTTGTGTACAGTAGAGACCCCACAATTTTGCCTAAAAAGGGATAGTCAGAGGAACAGTTGTGTGAGTGGCAGAGTGTCTCTTTAGTCTGTTCTTCATCAGCTCTGAATAGTTCAGATTAGGGAGGCTCTACTGGGAGCTGGACTAAGAAAGGCAAATCTTCTGTGGATCAACAGACCAGAAGCCCCTAATTCTCAAACAGGCTGACTGTTGTTTTACTGGGGTGGTCTGTCACTTTTTTGTGATCCTCAGACATTTTTCCTCTTTCAAGAGGGCTGCTAACTGTACTTTCACACCAGCAAACCACCATGAACTGGAACAAACATTTATAAGCCCCAGAGAAACCAATCCTCACTAGGGGTCACAGTAACATCCAAGCATCGAGACAACCAGGTTCATTTTGAATCCAGACCATTACAAACATCTGTGTCTGTGAGTCTGTGCAAACCAATTCTGATGGATGAAAGCAGAAGACCCACTGCAAACTGAACTGAGCAGGGAGCCCAAGGCTCTATTTACCATGATTTTTTTAGGTAATGTTGGCTGTGGAAAAAATGAATGTAGTAATGAAATGCATTAGTGACTTGATGTTACCAAGTGATAGTGGGGCTACCGAGATGTGCCACTGTGTTTGTACATAAGGCTGAAGCATGTAAGAGTAAAAAAAAAAAGTAAACAGAACTCAGATGAAATTACATACATATTGTAGGACTAATCTAGGTCTATGTAGGGTTAATCTAGGTCTATGATTTTAAATGAAATGGAAAGAGAGAAGCTTGGGTGCTACAGTGATGGGCACCGTAAAGGAACCTAGATAAACTGAAGAATTACAGGAGAAAAGTAATGAGCAAATAAGTATCACCAGAAATATGGGCTATGCTTTTTTTTTCTCCCCCTGCAATGTATCTACTTTTGGAGGAGAGGGGGAGAATTATTTTGAACAGTACAACTGACTTCTCCTTTCCAATGCTATCTCAGAGTTCCTTGAACAGAGAAGGAGACAACTTGGTTATATGCACAAGCAACTTATTCTGTTGCATGGAAGCAGAGTAGGGGAATGAAAACTCCATGAGGACACTTTCTGGAGTTTCCTCCAAACTCTTCCCTCAGAATTAGAGACATCCCTATTTTTCTACCACAAAAATAGAAGATCCAGTCCACAAACATGAGATCTAGCTGTGTCTCCACACCAGTTTCAAAACCTCTGATGATAGTGATAGATTTCATGGACCATGACCATCATCAGAATCCCCCTTAAACTCTCCTAAAGTAGCTCTTTGGGAAGTTTAGTACAGATGCAGGGCATATTAATTTCTCTGCTGAATCTCTGCAGGTTGGTGGGAGGACAATGTGTGGCTTCTAACACTTTCTCAGTGGAACACACCAAGAATGAGTAAGCTAGTTTTTCTTGTGAGATGACTTATGAATTACAATGTAGCAATTTACAGCACATTAAGAAAATGGTGTCACAGGATATACCTCTACTGTATGATTTGTGTTCCTGTTCAATTTGGCAATGTATTTGTATGGTTTACTGCAAAAGATGCCATGCAAGGTTCCTTTATGAGTGCTCACAACATGCTCTGCAGTACTGCTATGATATCATGTTTTCTGCAGCATCATACATGTACCTGCATGAACCATGTTCCCATGTACTTCCCATGGCTCAGAAGTTGGGCACAGAATCAGAGCTGTCTCCCAGCATGTAGACAGAAAGGATGCATTGCAAAGGTTATGCAAGCTATGGGCTTCAGCTAGAGGGGGAAAACACCACCTGACCCCAGGAAGGCTGTGTGTTTGGATAACTAGTCACACTTTGAACTGAGGGAAGCTTTTTGCCAGAGAAACTCCATCTTGAAACATCTCCATTTACAAGCAAGGACTGAACCTATTCACAATGGCCAGGAAGACCAAGCTGCAAGACCGCCAGCAGCCACTCATGTGTAAGATAAAGAACAGACTATTACAGTAAACTTTAGGTTAGAATGATTGGATTTTTATTTGATACTGGTTAACTCTTAACAGGTTAATTAATTGATTGTGCATTGATTTGCTATATACTCACTTAAAATCATATTTTAATCAATAAGCTAGTGTTTGTTTTATCTAAAGCTTTGTGGATTTTGGAGAGAGTGAATGGGCAAGAACTGGTGGCATTTCTGTTTCTTTGTTAAACAGATGGACCTGGTGTATATGAGCTTGCAGTGATCTAGGAAGGGCTCTGATTCCAGCAAGATGCAAGTTCCCAGTGTGGCATCTGGGGGGTTAGGGTGCTTGCTGGAGGACCATCCTCTGAGTGGCCAGGGAGTACACATCCATTATCTGAGACTGATTGCACCCAAGAGGCTAGCATGGACTGATCCAGGAATAGGGGTCCACATAGTAAAGTGGGATAAGTCAGAGGCCGGGAGTTGGTGATTGGGCAGGCACAGTGGCACACCAGACCAGATAATGGGAAGGAAACATCAATAATGGACAGTATTTTGGGGTCCATTATGATTCTTTCTCACACCTAGAATGACCTTCTGTGATAAGAAGAAGTTGGGAACTGGCAATGAAGGAAGGCAGGTTATGTCAGGAGAGTGGGTAGGTGGGAAACAGAGGGTTCCTGGAAGTGAGGAAGTAGAGGACAGATGGACTTGGTCATGGTAGAGTCTTTATCTGCTCCAGCTCACAGGGGTCAAAAAATCTCCTTGAGCAGGCCACCAGCTAGAAATTAACCTGGTCTCGGGTGACAGTTTACCTGGGAATAAACTAGTTCTATGTGTGTAACATATAATTCACTTGAATGTTTTGTTCAATATGCCAAGTTCCAAAGTGATAACATGTTAGTCTCATCCAGCGAAACAAACAAGGAGTCCAGTGGCACTGTTAAAGATTAACAAAGTCTGTGTCTACACTATGGGCTTAAGTTGACTTAAGGAGGTTTAAGTCAACTTAAGCAAAGCCCTGTCCACATTTGGAGTTAAGTCGACTTAAGGGTTTCCTTCAGTTGACTTAATAATTCCTGCCCTTTATGTCGACTTTAGGAGTTAAGTTGACTTTATTAAGTCGACTTAATGCAATGTGGACATTAAAGTTGACTTAATAAAGTTGACTTAGTGCAGTGTGGCCATGTAAGTTGACTTTATAAAGTCAATAAGCCAGAGGACCCATTTAAAGTCGACTTTATTAAGTCAATTTTAAATCAGTCCCCTGACTTAAGTCAAATTTATAAAGTCGACTTAATGCAGTGTGGACTCACTAAGCTGATTTAATAAGGTCTGCTTAAAGTTGACTTAGCTTTTATAGTGTAGACATAACCAAAGTTATTTATCATATGAGTTTCCATGGGAGAGAATCCCACTTTGATTCTCTCCCACTAAAGCTCATGTGATAAATAAATAAATAAATAAATTTTGTTGCTCTTTAAAAGTGCCACTGGATTCCTCCTTTGTTTTGTTCAATCTGCACGTCTGTTTTTGGATTTTCAATGAAATGTTAATTCATTGCTGGGTTTGGTGTCATTGGATACATCTACACTATGTGTTTAAATCGACTTAAGGCAATGTGGACTCACTAAGTCAACTTAATGAAGTTGACTGAGTGCAGTGGGGCCATCAAGTGGACTTTATAAAGTCAACTTAAGCCAGGGCACCCATTTAAAGGCAACTTTATAAAGTCAACTTAATGTAGTGTGGACTCACTAAGTCGGCTTAATAAGGTCTACTTAAAGTTGACTTTAAGTAGATTTTATTAAGTCGACTTAGCTTTTACAATGTAGACATAGCTTAATAAAGTCGACTTAACCCCTAAAGTCAACTTTAAGGGCAGGAGTTATTAAGTTGACTTAAGGAAGCCCTTAAGTCAACTTAATCAACTCCAGATGTGGACAGTGCTTTGCTTAAGTCAACTTAAGCTTCCTTAAGAAAACTTAAGCCCATAGTGTAGATATAGCCATTCTGCCTACATCTTTTATCCTGCACAAACACACTACTAATGAGGAACAAAGCTTGGCTGGATCATAGCCTGAGTGCGGCCTGGGGCCGTTCTAAGCACACTCCATTCAATGTGTGTTACCTCCATGTAAGAAAAAGTCTGTCTATGTAGGGAAAATAAAGATCTTCAAGAAAAAACAAATTTAAAAAAGTGCTTGTTCATGAAACCAAGCATGTTATTAGGAAGTTGGCCTGTGTGTGGCAATCCAGTTAAAAGCAAATCATCAAAGCTGTGGGAGATGGTTTTGAAGTCTGTGACCATTTGGAAAAGTTACACCTGCAAGCTTTCCTGAAAACAGCCTGTGAAGTGAATTTGAAGACATCTGGACATACCTATCGTGAATGATAAAGTATGCTTGATTCAGATGAATCAATAAAGCTGATAAATGTCTTCTAAAAACAAGGCCAGATTCTTAATTGCTGTTGTAGCAAAAGACTGTCTGAAATGACCTGACAGTGAAACTCAGTGCTATTTATACTACAGTTAGAAAATGGCCACCGTTGCTTGGCCTTTAAGATATATCTGTTCTCCTCCATCTTTTCCAACACAAGTTGTGACAAAGTTGCAGTCCACAGTGGAAAAATGAGCCCTTTTATAGATAATTCTGGAGAACTCGACAGAGCAAGTTCTTCATGATATGATTTAGGTACATATGCTGCTGATGGGACACGTGTAGCTGGTGACATACTAACATGTTTGTAATAAAGGTCAAACACATGGAACTGATGCTAATAGATTTTATTCTCTAGCCCCAGTCCCCTAACATAGGTGATGATTACACAAGGATAGTATTCCGGTCATAACAAAGTTCAGCATTAGTGATTCCACCAGTTGCTGTTTTTGTACTATTGTATATGTGCCAGGGCCATTGGAGGTGCCTTCATCAAATGCCTTCAAAACCTGCCTACAATATTTTGCTGGTCCCAGATGACTGCTCTCTAAAACAATGGTGTCTAGAGATCATTGTGAAAATCAGTTCAAAGCAGTACACTTTTATTATTGCAAACAAGTTGTGTTGTGCTTCTTTTAGTGTATCAGAGTGCATATTACTGCCTCTAATTGTGAACCCAGCTTCATGCTTGCACAAGAAATAAGAGGACATAAAGAACCCCTTTAGTCCCATATCTTTTCACTAAAGATCCTTCATGGCAGAGAGAGGAAGGGGGAAGAGCAGTTGCCATTGGATAGTTCCTGCCTTTATTATACCGATGAACGGGAAGTGGGCAGGCAGGCACAGGAAGTGGACAAAGCCTTGCCTTTATTCATCACCCAGCATAGTTGAATCAATGCAATGGGAGGAATAAGATGTGCAAGAAAAAGGCTGGTTCAACTATTTTCCTGTAGGAGCAAAGGGAAAGTAATGACTGAAATGTGACTCTCAGTCATAATTCAGTCGCAACCCTGCCCCTGTAACTATGTACCTTTACTATTACCTAATACTCTTTATTAGGGCTGTCTTGAGTGCCAGTTCAGCCCTGTATGTTTCTAAATTAGAATGAAACTACAATTTTGCAGTAAAATAGTCTTTACATGTGGTATTTTAGAGCCAGCAGTTAGCTTTGGCATTTTCCTTTAGGCTGTCTTTGACCTCTCATCTTGATTGCTATCCTCTGTCTTGACTTTTGTTCTTGATATGAGTTGGGTGACTTGATGCAATTTTTTTTGCAGCAATATCTGCCTAGTAAATTCTGTTGCTACTAGCTGTAACCCATCAAAAATGATGGGGGAAAATAATGGTTTCATCCCTGAGTGAGCACCACATACAATTGTCTGAAGAGTCAGTGTGAAATATTGGAAACAACTGAAAGCTGTGAAGGGGATGGGGCAGCAGATGGGGGCAGAGAAGGGGCGGGTGAGGGCTGGAGGTGGGGTGCAACCAATTGTCAGTACCATATGCTTCAGAGGGATAAGGAAGGATGCTGTAGGGGGTGTGGCAGAAGTGAAGGTGACGGGTGCAGGGTGGGTACATGGGGGGAAGGATGAGGGCACTGGATATTTAGGGAGGGATGAGGAACAATGGAGCAGGGGCAGAAGGTGGAGGTGTTGAAGGGGAGGGCTGGAGAAGGGGGCCCTGGGCAGCAGATGGGGGCAGAGAAGGGGTGGGTAGTGGCAGGAGGTGGGGGGCAGGGGCAGGAGGTGGGGGTTAGGGTGGCGAGGAGGGCCATAGGCAGGAGATGAGGGCAGAGAAGGGGTGGGTGGGTATATGTGACAGGCCATTGTGATGTCAGAGGTGACTCAACCAATTACTTCTTGCTCCTCCCTTGGGAGCAATCCTTGGGAGCAATTAGTTGAGTCACCTCTGACATCACAATGGCCCATCACATGCTACACTTCACATCACACGTTCAAGCACAGGATTTGCAGTTGGCTTTTCCCAGTGTGTCCCAGCAGCTTAGGAAGTTGCCAGCATTTATGTAAGGCATTTTATGTGCCTACATGTAGACTAGGGCATACTGTACATTCTTTGATGGGACTGAATAGATGTTGTGACTTGAGATTAGCATATACAGAATAATTATTTATTTTTAGGGTGTGCTCAGCACTATAAAGAACATGGAAAACACGAGATCTGTGCACCAACGTATTTACAGCCTCCTTAGACAAGCCATAGATATATATTCAGTTACACTGAGCACTATCAAACATGCAAGTAGATTCATCATATGACAGTGGAGCAGGGTCCCTGTCTGTATGTTTTGTTCACATATAAATCAGTATCAGACTTTCATTCACTGGCCAGCCTTTGCAAATGAAGAGTGCATTGAGGAGGGGCATGGAAGGGGGTGACGGTGAATTCCAGCTGTTCCAGGGTAGGCAGGGAATTTTGGAGCCACGCAAGGCAAAGAAAACATCACAAATGTTCTGAAGTCAAAAATTAAAATACAGAGGATTCAGTCACATGCAAAAAGTTGCTACATACAGAAATATATACACGCAGAGAGTAACCTACATACTGGTGCTTGTGTAGCAAAATCGATAGCATAACACTGGGTGATAATGACTCAGTATCATCTCACAGATCCAGTAACGCAATCGTGTCTATTAATGGGTAATGTTCAGCTGTCATATAAATGCTAGCTATCCAATTCTAATAAATCTATGTAAACTATCTTAGAAATTCCTGATATAGACACTAATGACATGCCCATCCATTACTGCTATTAGCAAATATCTCCAGCGGTTGGAGACAGAACACTAGATGGGGAGGGCCCTGAGTCACTACACAGAATTCTGTCCCAAACGTGGCTGGTGAATCTTGCCTATAAGCTCAGGGCTCAGCGATCACCATATTTGGTGTCAGGAAGGAATTTTTCCCCAGATTAGATTGACAGAGACCCTGGTGTTTTTTTGGGTCACTTGTTGGTTTGAGCTAGAGTAAATGACGGATTCTCTGTAACTTGAAGTCTTTAAATCAAGATTTGAGGACTTCAGTAACTCAGCCGCCAATTATGGGCATTCTGCAGGAATGGGTGGGCAAGGTTCTATGGCCTGCAGTATGCCAAAAATCAGATTGCAGTAAATTCTCATGATCATCCCTTATGACCTCAAGATCTATAAGCCTAATGAACAGAAAATGTATTCTTTGCATATGCAAATTTTCCATATATTGCAGCCTTTGAATGAGATTAAATTTAAGCAATGAAATAGTACCTTTTGGCATCAGAAGAAATGTGAAAGAGTCATAAAGGAGATCTAGCTAAAACCTTAGGGCAGCTTCATGAAACCATTCATTATAAGGTTGCCTCGAGTGGGAAGAAAATCAAAGGGTTTTATTAGGTGAACAAGAAAAGTTGTAAGTTAGATAGAAAAACATTCCAAAGTTAGCCTTGGTGCAGCATGAAGAAAGAATTTAAGTACAGCACAGCTCATTAAAAAGGAGTCAGATGTTCATAAAAAGGTATTACATTAATTGCTGACTGAACCTGAAATTGCTTTTAAAATAAATGATATTTATATCTTTCATGATTGCTTAATGCCTAATTACTAAGATTTTTCATTGTCATGTAGTTTTTAATGCGATTCTGAATAGTTTCTGAAAATAGTCCTATGCATCAGCCCATACTGTAAGTTGATAAAGAGCTTTGAGCATCTCGTGTTATTCTTCTACCATTACCTATGCTGTTACTCTGTCTGTGTTACATGAAATCTGAACTTGTTGAGTGTGGGAAGCACAAGTTTATGCATGGAAAATATTTTTTGACTGTATAACACCATCCTGTGTTGTCACACATTTTTGCTTATGCATATTTTTAGGCACAAAAATTAAAATCTTTAATATTTACTGTAATTGTCAATCACAGTTAATGCATGGGATTAATCTAAAACAAATTAGATTTAAAAAGTCATGATTAATTGCAGTTTCAATCACACTATCATAGAATACAAATTTGTATTTATTATAAATATTTTGGGGTGTTTTTCTACATTTTCAAATATATTGCTTTTAATTACAACACTGAATTCAAAGCTTAGAGCACTTGCTTTATATTATGACTTTTTACTTACAATTAGTTACACTGTGGAAAAAGTAAAAGAAATAGCATTTTTCAATTCACCCCAAACAAGTCCACTCAGTCCTACTTCTTATTCAGCTAATCGCTAAGACAAACAAGTTTGTTTACATTTATGGAAGATGATGCTGTGCTTTTCTTATTTACAATGTCACCTGAAAGTGAGAACAGGCATTCTTGCATGGCACTGTTGTAACCAGCATTGAAAGATATTTGTGCCAGATATTCTAAACATTCATATGCCTCTTTGTGCTTCAAATTGTAGGCCCTAAAGTTTTACCTTGTTTTATTTTTGAGTGTCAGTATGTAAAAAAATAACAGTTCTACTTTTGTCAGTTGCACTTTCACGACAAACAGATTGCACTACCCATGCTAAAATATAGGAGTTAAAAACTTTGTTTGAATAAATACTAAAGTGATTTATTGAACTCTTGGGCAGCTGCAGAATATTCAGCATCATCCAAATCTCCACTGGGCACATTTTCAGGAGCTGGTTTCCATTTTCACACCTGAAGACTGCAAGACATTTAGTAAGAAAGCACTGTATACTTGCAATTATTTTTGGATCAAATATTCATTTTGGTCCCATGTTTAAAAATTCTTGGAGTCATGTGTATGATTTATTTGCTCAGCTGACTATATTTAATGTTAGTCAACATCCCCATCAACATTGCCAGGAGGGATGCTTACAGGAAGCAGAGCGCATTAGTAACTGCATTAAATTCTTGATTTAAGGTTTTCACCTACTTCTTTTAGCACTTTTCATTGCATAGTGGAAAAACAAAGCAAGCAATGCCCAATTCTTCATGATCAGTTCAGAATTTAGGTTCATGGAGCATTCTTAAATTTATGTTGGTGAAGCATCTTAATTGACACAAGGTTCTAGCCTGTGTTTTGAGGGGAGTTCCATGTTCATCCTGAAACCATCTTCATGTTATTGCTTGAATCCTGCTAGGAACAACTGTATTCAAACCACTTACTGGTCACATTTCTTACAGCATATCATATATATTCCCCATCTGTTGTGGATAAGGATTTATTTTTAATAGTCGTGCTAGCTGTAGATACAAACTGTGCATCTCACCATTGCTAACCCCTTTCAGGTTGCTCTCTTTGTTTACTGTAGAGTTCAGTATGCTTTGGAAACCGTAGCTTTAGAGAGCACATGTAGGTTTCATTTGGTTCCTGTTGTCTAGATCAGGGGTCTCCAAGCTTTTTCACCTGAGGGCTGAATCTGCTTTTACTTAATTACTAGTGGACCAGACCCCCAAACTGCCTGCCTGTTGGCTCCCAGCACCCTTCCGTGACCCACCTGTCCACCAGCGGTCTGTAGTTTGGAGAGTCCTGGTCTAGATAGTTCTTTAAAAAGAAATATGAAGCTATCAGAGTTATGGTATCAAATCATGCTCATTTTACTCCCATGAGTAAAAAGCAGAACTACGGGAATGAATAAGGGAAGCAAGTTTAGGTGCCTGGTCCAGTACACTCAGCAGAAATAGGTATTCTGTTTTAGTTGATTCAAAGAGAGAGATTTGGAATAGGACCCAATCCAGAAGAAGTCCTTCTGGAAAAGACTTGGAAATATCTTGTTTTTTACACCTTGCAACCCATATCTGTGATGAAAAATATGTATATTTCATTTACCTATGCATAGGTTGGGACGGAGGCTGAGGGAAATGGAACACTGATGAATCATTATGTTGCAGATAGCAATGTTACCGTTTTACTAGTACATTAGGATTAAAGAAAAAGAGAATGAACAAATTCATTGTTGTATAACTGTAAATGTAACAATAATAACTAACTTTTATGGGATGTCTGTTCAGTACATAGGTCCTCTAGATGTCAGTATAACATTATAGAATATACACACAGCAGGCTACAAAACTAACATTATTGTTATTGTTTTGTGAACTCTGATTCTTGAGAAATGTTTTTACCAATTTGCAATAAATTATTTAAATTTTTGTTACAAGATGTTGTGTTCAGTGTAATCATAATTGTGTTAGTCCCAGGATATGAGCGAGACAAGGGGACGAGATAATATATTTTAGCGAATCAGCTTTTGTTAGTGAGAGAGACAAGCTTTCGAGCCACACAGAACTTTTCTTTAGGTCAGCTGGACAAAACTTGAAGGAGAGCTGTGTGTGGCTTGGAAGCTTCACTTTCTCACCAACAGAAGTTACTAGACGTTGATTAACTGCACAAATCTATTTAAAATCTGTCAGGAAGACAATTACTGAATATTTTACCAGCACGATACTCTTAACTTTGTTTTAGATTAACAAAACTAATTTTGAAAAAGGGGTAAACTATTTTCTTGTGGATTATTTGTCAGCTCCTGACGCTTGATTCTGATCTTTTCTATGCTAGTTTTACAGTACTGTAACTCCACTGATTTCAATCCAGTAAATTACTCCTGATTTACATTGGTATAAACAAAATCTGGTGGAAAACAGTTAAAACTGAGACCCATCATGAGTGCTCTCAATAACACTTAGAGGCAGATTCTGAATTAAATTGTGCAAAATCTTTGGTTTGGTCAAAAAGTGAGAATGTAGTTTTGCAAATAATGGTGCAGTATGATAGCTGTACAGAATTATTAATATATTGTTTGCATTCCCACAGGCCATCAAGGATCAGAAAGAAAAGGAGAAGTCATGTTTAAGTGTGAAGGGAACAAAGGCTATAAAAAAAAAGAGACCGCCTGATTCCACAGGTTAGAGCTTTTACTCTGCTCAGAGTCTTATGCTTAAGGGACCAATTACTTACGTATGTAGGTGACCATTTACTTGTATGAGTAGTCCTGCTGATATCCTTGTGGCTAATTGTGTGAACAGGTGTTCACAACATGTGTAGGAGTTGCCCAATTGGCATGTAAGCATTTATACTTCATTTACTCTATAATATTCAGTGCATTAGGTGTTGCTTCATCTTTGTACATGGTCATATACTTTCCTAGAAAGAGCTTTTGCCTGAATATTTTATTAAATTCAGACTTAACTCAGCATGAGTTTAAGTAAGAAAAATGGCTGCTTCTGAAGGCCGAGAATCTGTAGGATTTTATATAATGAGTTTTTAATTTTTTTTGTTTTGTTTTTACTTTGCTGGAAAGCTCATGGCCATTACTATTACTTAGAAAATATTTCCATTGACCTTGCAAAGCAGAGAAAGCAGGTAGTTACTCAGCAAGTAATTGAAATCATGGTAATTATATAATTCCTTACTTAACATGCTTGATATGCTCTGATTTTTGCCAGAGGGAGCCATCCAGAAAAACCAATTGTGCTCTCACAAAGAAACTGTTCATATGCTCAATAAGGAAAATACTGAAAGGGCAAGTGCTTTTTTGGTTCAAAGGAGTTCTCCCAAATCCCAAGGACTAAAGGACAAGGGAGAGGGTTTAGCTTTGGAAAGCCAGAAGGAACACACAAAGAGCTGTTTCCAAACATCCTTCAGTACAGGAAAGAGCCAAGGAACAGAGGATGCTGTTGGTGATGATGGCCAAAGGATAACAGAGCAAGATGAAAAGGAAGAAAGTAAATCCATGGAAGGTGTGAAGAGGGCTGATGGACAGCAAGTGCCTGAAGAAAAAAGGCAGGAGGAAGAAGAAGAGAAAGATGTTGGTCAATGTGAAAAAGTGAAAGAAGAATCAGCAACCGCATCCAAAAATGAAAATGAGGCAGAGGGTGACGAAGGTCCCCAAGGAAGCCAAGGCCAAGATGCACTGCTTCATAGGTGAGGTTTAAATCCAAAGCACATATTAGCCTATTCTGAAAGACTCATATTGCAGAAAGCCATTTATTTCAAGTATTACATCAAAATGACTGGTAAGTAAATTAGCAATATTTATTTGTTTAGGAGCCATGTCATAAATCCAGCCCAACACCCAAACTAAAATGGATTTAACAGGCTGGAGCTGGCTCCACATTGACAACCAGTTGGCCACATGTGATACAATTAGTTTGATCCTATGCATTCACCATTTGCTCAGAAAGAAGGTTTGGAACAAAGAAAGGACAACTGGATATTTAACAGTTTGTCATTGCTAAGAGGTATCCTCCCCTTTTGCATCATGTTTATCTTCCACACCATGTAACTTGTGAGCAAAGCAGGAATAGATTAGGTCTGGAATTGCACTGCAATGTTTAATAATACATGTAGTAATATAAAACTGTGACACTTGCCGAGAGAACTGAATTGATAAACATTTTCACTGTAATTCTTTCTGTGCTGCATTATTTATAGTCCTTCAGAAATAAGTGATTCAAGCTCTTATGTATCTTTATAAACAGAGAGTTCCTGATGTTCTTCCACTACTTTAAGATGTGGTTGATAGTCATATATAAAATCAGCAGAATCCGGGCAGTTGTTTCAGAAATAGGAAATTTGCTGCTGTCGGGATTAATGTGACCATTATTTTACTCTACAGAAGGAAGCTTAATTAGTTTCTGTTGTTATTTTACACAATAAAGAAAAACTAAATAAATGTTGTTGTTTCACCCATAGTTCTAAATTCATGTGGTATCCCAGTGGATGCCAATTTCATGCAAAGTATACCAATTTAATGCAATGCTTTGTCTTGCAGGTGTAAAGGCAGTGAAAAAGGCACAGGAAGCAAATCATCAGGGACGTTTCCCCAGACCACTGAGCAGACGTGCCAGCTTGAGCATAATGGCAGCAGTAAGCGTCGAGTGAACGATGAAGGTCTAAGCAAAGCTGACAACAAAAAAAGCAGGGTAGACACAGAGAGAGTTGGTGACCAGTGTAAACATAAAGAGGCCATTAAACCAAATACTCCACAAAAAAAACCAAAGGAAGCCAATTCCACTGGTACAGAGAGTGATAATCAAGCAGAGGCATCTATGGAAGATTCAGTGACTGTGATTGGTAGGAAATAGCTTTTGCTTAAAAAGAAAAAAAAAAGCACATGTACTGTAACTGTGAGCAAAATCACTTATTCATAGCCCAGATCCCTAGCTGATGCATCGGTAGAGCTCTGTTTACTTCAGTAGAGCCATGTTAATGTTTTTTTATAGCTGAGGATACAGTCTATCCTTTGTTTTTGGAGGATTCTGTTCTGAGAGTTGGGAAGTATGAATTATCTTGGACACATGGAGCTAAAAGTAGTTGATATTTCATATGAAATTAGAGGATCATACTGGTCCTGTCAGGCCTTAACATTTATGAAATTAACACTCCTTAGCACAGAAATGGTAAGCTTTTGTGCATCTGTCAGTCTCTTTTGGAAACCAGTTTTCTTATGTTATAGCCCTGCTTCAAGGGAAAGAGAGCTTCTTTGCATTTTATGGTCCTCAATAACATGTGAAGGCCCATATTTAGAGTCCTGCAGTTCAACTCCTGAAGATTCCAAACTAAGCGGCAGTATTTCAGGACCCATGGCTTTTTACAATTTCTTGACCATGAACCACCTCACTGGCCATGCACGTTATTAACATATTAAAAAAAATCTGGATACACAGCTGGTGTCCTGGAAAAATGGCCATGCACCGCAAATAAGGACAATCAAGTATTATATTAATGACCCGAGGACTCCTGCCAACTACATGCTGTCATCGGATTTCTTTTTTATCATTTTCACTGAAGTAAAGACTGGTTTTAAAATTGCTCAATAAGTTCCACACATAAGATAGCCAGCATTCCAAAACAAAAAGATCATGTAGAAACATTACCATTCTAGCCCTTCTTACCCTTGGTAAAAATATTTGTCACCCTGGTCAGCCAAAGGTCATTCCTATGAATATAAATCAATCGAAAAACAATGTGGTATAAAATGAAAATCTTCATTCCACAGAAATATAAACAGCAATTAGAGGTTTGCCCACAATAAGGATTTTTGTGTCAGTCAGGCTGCATGATCATGGGGCTAGAGGACTGGAATGCAACTCAGGTGACATGGGCTTCTTCCTAGCTCAGCTGCTGACCTGCCACGTGAGCTCTGGCAACTAATTTCACCTTTGTGCCTCTGTTTCATCTTTCATCCTTCTGTGTGCTTTCTCTAGTTAGACTGCCAGCTCTTTAGGGCAGGAACTTATTATAGGCATGTACTGTGTCTAACACAGAAGCTCTAGATACCCCTGGATGAGTTTGTACCTGTATAGCTATGGCAGTGCAAACTCACTAATGTAGATAAACTGAAGTCTGGCCTCTCTGCACAATAGCCATGAAAAACTGTACCACTGAAGTGACAGGGCATACTGCAGTGTGTATGGCTGAGGCAGGCAAATTGCATAGGTGGGACTAGCAGGGAGTAACTGAAAAATGGCTCTTCCTAATCCAAAAGTAGCAGTAGGTACTTCTCCATCAGTAACCTCTCAGCACTGGTAAGCATGTGAGACAAAACATGGGGATGTCCCCAGTACATTTGGTCATGCCCTGTGGTGGGTATAAAGCAATGGTGGGCAGCTGTCTTCCTTCACCTGACTTGTGCTCTGAATGTACTGACACATGCATTTTTGATACCAGTTGGGTGGGTGGTGTCTTCAATGGGGTAGCACAAATAGGGTTGGTGCACAATTTGACAGGACTTTAGCACAAAGAATGATGCCTCACTAAAGGGGAAGTTCTGCTAGGCATGAAAGGGCATAGGATGATGGCTCCAAATGCAGCAGAACCACTGTAGGGAGGTCAATGTGTTGACTCCATAGCTCCACTGTGGCCTTTGTAGCAGGCTAGTGGAAGAATGACTTCTGGGTAGAACACAAAGTTTGATGCTGGGTCTGGTTCTGTAAGGATCCACTGGCCAAAACCTAGAAACTGAAGGATCATCTATGGGATAGTTAGAGCCATAGTGGTAAGGGTGGGCTCACTTTCTTCTCACTCCCCTACAAACATCACATTTCCTCTGGCTGTGATCAGGGAGTAAGATTTGTCCTTATGTCCTACAGAGAAGTCCCTATGAGTAAAACTTGCCAAAACTGTTTAAGTTCTTAGATTGCTTTATTTTTTAGGAACTGGGGTTTAATGTAAATTATAGAGGTGTTCTGCAGTGCTGTGCATTGGTACTAACATGCCAGCTCCCTGTTTTGTTTTTGTAGACAATAGCCCTGCTCCTCCAGCGCCATTTGATCACCGGATTGTCTCAGCAAAAAAGGCAGTCATCAACAGTTTTTATTATGTCAACAGGAATGAAGTTCTGGGAGGGTAAGTGAAGCTAACACTGCCAATGCAAAAATGAGCTCTCTTGAGTCACCAGAAAAATAGCCCTGTAATGGAGAATCATGTTACAGCTGAATGGAAGCAACATGCCTTGCTAAATCGTAGCTCACAAAAGCACTGTCTAATTGTAAATTGGAGATGAGCTAAAATCAGCAGGCTGCTATTTTTGTGGGTTTCGTGGAGGTTTTGGTGGCTTCATGCTCTAAACAACTTACCAAGGCTGCAACGGGAATTGTAGGGCAGTCCACTACAGAGTTTTATCCTAGGCATTCCCTCTTGCCAAGAACTCTGTAGAAAGCCAGGACACCCGCGACTAGGCACCACTGTTACAGTTCAGGTAGAACTCTTGACCCCTCTTCTTCCATGTAGGTAAGAAATTTAAAAAATGGCAATTATTTCCTTCTGTCCCAGGATTACAAGACCTGGTTCTCATTGGATTTTTCTAGGAAGGAGGTGGCAGGATGGGAGGGAAGGGACACCGTTGTGAAATTCTGCAAAATATTTTGGTTTTATGACAATTTGTGGAATCAAAAGTATAGCTATTATAATGCCCAAATGACAGCTTAGTAGGCTCCATGCTTTTGACTGCTGTTTAGTAGCTACATTAAAAAGGTGCTTTAGTAGCCTTCAGCAATGGTCCAGATGACTACCATTTACCATAATGATAGTCAACTGTTTGTGACTATTCACCATGTTCTTTTAGAAAAGCAGGTGCTGAACTTACATGATAGTTTATGCTGCTCATGTCTGTCGGTTTCCAGTGAGAGAAGGTATCAGAAGATGATGTAACAGGAGAATATTTCACATTTTGTTATGAGGAAAAAAAACCTGAGACTGTATTAAACCAATTGGTTATACTGTATTGGGGCAAGATTGTGATGCTTTTACTCACACCTCAAGTAGTCCTGTCAGCTTTACTGGGAATACTCATCTGACAAATTGGACAAAAACTGTCCCTTGGTTAACCAGTGAATATAATAGAATCAAATAATGCAGAGAATAATAGCAATCAAAGCTAAGTGTGGTGTTGCCTAAACGTATGGTAATAGGCATTATTTGTGCAATAGGAGAGCAATCTAAAAGCTCACATGCAGCATGGTATGTGCATCAGGATTTGTCTAAACAAAACAGAGAATAATTTTAAGTGTCTAAAATTCAGACTCCATACTAGATTCCTATCTCATTGTCAACACCATATGGTGAGGGGGTGTTTTTCTTTTTTTTTTTTTTTTCCCTTAGAGGGCGATTTGGTCAGGTGCACAAATGTGAAGAAAAAGCAACAGGTCTCAAGTTAGCAGCAAAAATTATAAAAGCCAGAGGTGCAAAAGAAAAGGTAGGCATAGGCTGTATGGCCCCCAAGCCATCAGTACCACACAACCAGTATCATATAAATCAACAGCTGGTTTGTAGGTTCTTCTAATTTCTTATCCAGGAATGCAACCAGCTTATCAACCCCGTTTTCAGTTTTTTCATCTTTTTATTTTTTAATTTTCACTTTTCCAACTCTTTCTTACATCTTTTCATTTCTTTCACATTTTTCTCCTTTGTCTGTTGTATGTACTTAAACAGTAAAAATGTTTGTCGGCTTTGGGCTTAGCATGTTTCCATGTGAAGTGCATAGTGAGCTTTGCTGCAGTTAATTGATTTTGTTTTGTTGGACTTGATAGCAAGGGTGTTCTGGGCTCCAGCCATCCATGCACAAGAATGGAGAGGGATTTGTTTGGTCATTCTGCAAACCTCAGGACAGTTCAAATTACTTGCATTAGTGAGGAAAATCCAGCGGGCAATATAAAGTGGAGCCTACGTCTTTACTAGGGCCTCTTTCCATCCATTTTCCCCATCAGTCCAACCCACTGCCACCTCACTGGTTATCATTATCACTGAATGGCAGGCACATTGCCATGTATGGCCTGTGCTGTACAGTAGGTCAGATCAAATAATCTAATAGGCCCTTGTCACCTTAAAAAATCTATGACTATGCCTGCCATCACAACAGCCGTCAAAGAAGAATGCTGGGACTGGTGGCAGAGGTGAAAATGAGGGAATGATATATTTGCCCATCCCCCTCTCTCAATTCAAGATGTGATTCCTATCCCAGTTTTGTTAGCTGTCTGCTCTGAAAACCTCAGGTATAATATTCCTTATTCTTTTTCCAGGAAGAAGTCAAGAATGAAATCAATGTCATGAACCAATTGAACCATGTGAACCTTATTCAGTTGTATGATGCCTTTGAATCCAAAAATGACATTGTTCTGGTCATGGAATAGTAAGTATGTCTCTCTCCTTCCCTTTTTGCTCTTTCCCCTTTTCTGGAGACTATGGCATTCGCTGTCCATTTCTCCTGGACCATCTCAGGAGTGTATATATATGTATGAGATCAGGAAATTTGATTTAAAGAAAGAGTTTTTCTGAGTAAAATAAACAAGCAGTCCTGTGATACTTTTAAAGACTAACAAATTTATTTAATGCATGAGCTTTCATGGGAGAAATCCCACTTCATTACCCTCTGATGAAGCAAGATTTCTCCCATGAAAGCTCAAGCATTAAATAAATTTGTTTGTCTTTAAAAGTGCCACAGGGCTCCTGGTTTCTTTTGCTGAACCAGACTAACAAGGCTACTCTGCTGGAACTTTTCCTGAGTAGTCATTCATGAACCTAGTTCAACATTCTTATGATTTAAGGCAACCCTACTCATACACCATCATCCACATGCCACAGAGTGAGTTCTCTAGATGAGAGAGCTGCATGATGTAGTTCTCTGTAATTTTCATTAAGTGGTATCGTCTGACTCCAGTTGTGTGAGGAGAATGCACAGCCGTATCAGAGAGATAGAAATACATTCTGTCTGTATGCCACTGAGGATTATCCTTGTATTGAGCTGATCCTCTTGGTTAAATTGTCTTGAGAGCCAGAATATGGTGATGGTGAAGCACAAAGCAGCTGCACAGCACTGCAGACTCTGGTGGAAATTATCTATGCTCTAGAAGAAGCCGAAAATGGTGTGTCCTGCACATGGAGGCGGTTGGTAAAAGTATTGATTTGCACTCTTCTGAACTTTTTTTTACACTTAAGGCTTGGCTACACTGTAGAGTATTCACTGGCATAGCTATGCCAGTGGATTCTCCTTGGTGAGACACACCATAAACTGGCAAAAAGAGTTTTCCTTCCTGGATAGCTACACCACAGCAACAGTAGCTATGCTGAGAAAAACACTCTTGTTGGCATATTTGCATCTATGTATTGCTATTTCTATTCTATCTATTGCTGTTTCTAAAATATGCAGGCTGAATTCAGAACAAGTCACCCAAGACACCCCTGCCTTTGACTTGCTTCTGAATTTGGCCTGCATGCTTCAGAAACAGCATACGCCAAAATTCTGGATGAACATCTAGTTGAGGGTGCTGTAAAATTCCATAAGAAATTTTAAAAAATCTCCATTGTGAGTTGAGATGAGCCCATCTGGAATCTTGGATCCCAGCCATCTAAGTTTGGATCTAAATGCAGAGGCTTGATTCTCCTCTGCATTACTGCAGCTTCAAGCTGATGTGATTTCACTGGCACAAAACCCTGTTAACATGGCAAAAGAGTGGGCTCAGGTCCAAACTTGTAGACTTGGACTCATCTCAAATAGTTGAATCCAAGCTGGTCAACGGGATTCAGGCACCCTCAGACATTGAGGAAGTTCAGGTGGGGATAGATCAGGACTAGTTCATGGGAACCTATCCTCTTGGGAACTCTAAGGACATTCAGATCAGTATACAAACTTCACACATTGGGTTGCCCTCACTCTGCTGAACTGTTTAAGATTCTCAGGAAAATGGTCTTTGGACCAGTCACAAGCATACTTTCTGCACTAATCTCAAGGCATTAATTTTTCTCTTTGTAGTGTTGATGGAGGAGAATTATTTGACCGAATTATTGATGAAAACTACACTGTGACAGAGATGGATACCATCCTTTTCATTAAACAGATCTGTGAAGGGATTCGATACATGCATCAGATGTATATTCTTCATTTAGACCTGAAGGTATATAGAACAAGATGTGTGCTTTATGCAATAACAACTCAACCTCTATCTCATTAATTCCCTAAATAAGGGCTCGTAAATCTCTGTTGATTCCCAAAACATAGACAATCTGGGATCTCATTATAATGTATGTGAAATCAGTAAAACAAACAAGGAGTCCTATGGCACTTAAAGACTAACAAATTTATTTATTGCATGAGTTTTTGTAGGAGAAAATGTTCTTCAAAGCATCTGACAAAGTGGGATTTTCTCCCACAAAAACTCATGCAACAAATAAATTTGTTAGTCTTTAAGTGTCACAGGACTCCTTTTTTGTTTTACTGAACTATAATAATATGGCTGCCCCTTTGGAACTATGTGAAATCAATGAACATTTATTTTTACCTCACTGAATTCCTTTAAATCATTCTAAATTTTACCACTTTACATGAGATCTGAGTCTGGAGAAAATCTCATCAAGCCCTGTGGCTTGAGCTTTCTGAGGATGATTTTACAGCAAGTCAGCTACTGACTGCAATATTTTGCACTTCTGTGTCGTCTTTCATCCATGGCATTATGACTTTGGTTATTAATTCAGCCTTCACAGTGTCCTTTGACAAAGGTAAACAATTATCCTCATTTTACCAATGAGAAATAAAGGAATTAAGTGGCTTTCCCAAGGTCATAAGGCAAGTCCGAGATGATGAAAACCCATGTCCTACTCTAACATCTAGTGTACACTACCTCTCATGGTCATGAGCAGCATCAAAGAAAGGTATGTTTAGTTAAATTTCCTTTTTTTTTAAGTGAGGAGACAATTAAATTAAATTTTAAAGTGTTGTGTAATAGATTGCCTTTGATCTATTTAAAACAAGCCCCTACTGGTGTGTATATTTAAAAAGAAACTAAAGTCAGATGCTGCAGATTTTGAGCTGGTAGGATAAGTGCAGAGATCAGCTAATTTTGATGGGTTAACTGTCAAGTACCAAACATCAGTACTTGTATGTCTAGAAAGGAAACACATGTGCAGCAGATCTTTATCCTTCTCCAAGGCCAAGATATTTTGCTGAATAATAAACTTGTCAGTTATTTCTATTGAGAGCAGGAATAAGAGAGGAAAGAGTCTTAAATGACCTTAGTTTTATGACTAGCTATAAAAATGATCCTAATAGTTTGCTAGCTTCACAACAAGCGAGAAGGAAACAAAATGTTTGGAAGTTTGTCTTCTCAATTGGTAATGTGCTTAAGTAACTAAAAGTTAGTATCCTATATGTGCAGTATTTTTAAAAGTGGCATGAGTAAGTGACCAAGCACCTGTTTGGATCTCTCAGGTACATGTCAGTCAGTTGCAATGCTAGAGTAAGTCCCCTTATCTTTGTAAATATTCATAGCCTGGAAGCATGTAATCAAGAAATCCATACCCTTATCTGAGGGGGTTTTTTTGGAGTTGGCACTGTGATGGAATCAAGCCACAAGGCTAGAGGAGGGTCCTCCTATTTGGATACCAGGATGTGGGTAGGCACAGGCCCGCTCACTCAGGGCTGTAACTAGGCCAGACTGAATGGGGCAAAGCCCCAGGCACAGAATTTTAGAGGGCTCAGGAGATGGATCCGGCTTCCTGTAGCAGCTGGGGATGGGTCTGGATCCATTCCCAGGTGCCACGGAGAGTCGGAGCTGTCCCCAGTGCCCCCTAAAATTCCATACCTGGGACTTCCAGTGCTGCTGGGGCTCACCACCACCACTGGATCTGTCCTTCCCCTGGCCTGCTGGTGGTGGCAGGAACTTCCCAGTGCCACCAGCAGCAGCTGGGAAAGGATCTGGATCCCCCCAGCCTGCCAGTGGTGGTGGAAAGCTCCCACTGCCTCTAGCAGGCCACCGGGATCTGGGCCTCAGGCCAGATCGGGGCTGGGGGGGGGGGGAGGAGTGTGTCTGGGACTGCTTGCCACAGGCGTGAAAACTACTAGTTACGGCTCTGCACCCACTACTAAAACCCCTCCCCCAGCCTATAGGAGGAAGCACTAGGCCCAGTCCAAACTAGTTTTGGGGGACATCTAATGAGAGAACAGGGATGGGTGTGATGGTCATTGGCATAAAATGGGTCTCAGATGGGGACACCGAGCAGAGAACCCCAAACAGCGCCTACTACTCCTGGAAGGTATCAAGGTAGCCAGCAGATGCCACCCAGAGGAACTCTGGCTGGAGATGTGATCAAACAAGGGACTGGAAATAAGCCCCACAGTCACAGAGACCTCCCTCTGCCAGCCTCCTCTCTCTGGTCTTATACATAGATGGCTGCTTTTGTGAGGGCTAGGAAGAGGTTGGCGAGGTAGTCCAGTGACTTTGTGGGGCTATGGATGGGGAGTGCATTTAAAAATAAGTGTGGGGAGCAGTGGAGTCAAAATCTCAATAAGAGGCTCTGAAGGAGCGGGAAGAGGGGCTGCAACCTGGAGCATTCTAGATAGGTGTGAGCCAGGGTCTCCCTCATGCCGCAGAAAGGGCAAATGTCAGGACGAGTGGTGAACTTCACCAGATACATGTCCATGCTCACAGATCCATGGAGGAGTTGCCAACTGATGTCCCTGGTGGGCCACAGGGTTAAAGTGGCATACAGGCTGGCCTACCAGTGGTCCTCACCCTCTGCTTGTGGTAATAGGTCCCACCATATTGTATCGGGGAGGGACACGAGGGCGAGAAAGTGAATGGTATGCAGCATGAGCGTGTACAGATGGTCTCTGGGTGCAGTTCAAAAGTGAGTTGGCTGCAAGTCCAGCAGCCAGCTAGGTGTATGAAGAGGGGATGGCTCGTTGGGGTGGGGGGGGACTCACAGGGCTGGGGCCCTATCAAAAGCCCTGGAGGGCTGAGACTGAGAGGGGACAGGGAGTACCTTCTTGCAGGACCGGCTCGAGGTAGGCTTGAGCAGCAGGGGGCAAGATTACCTTCACCTCCTGGAGTAGGCACCAGGGGGTTTGAAGGGTGGAGAGCCCCATGTGCTGAGCCAGTGCCTGAGGATCCATCCAGGCCCCCAGATGTAGTCCAGGAGGTCTCTGAGTCTTGTGATGCCTGCCAGGATCAAACTCCGTTTCACTAAGGGGGCCTTCGATACCTGCACACTAAGATGGAGGTTGTATAGCAGAGGATCCATGGGGAGGTCCTCCCCCTCGGTGAGTACAACAGACCTAGAAACCAAGATGAGCCTCCAGGTCTGAAGGAGATCCTGGTAGAAAAGTGTGCACCAGATGGCTCCATGCCAGACTACTTACACTATAAAGGAGTCTCTGCAGGGCCTGGAGGTGAAAGGCGTGGATCTGGCTGTTGATACTGCATAGGCCCTGCCCTCCCTCTCCCAGGGGAAGACTCAGGATCCCTGCAAAGACCCAGTGCAGTCCTAGCCAAAAGAACTTCAGAATGGTCTTCTGGAGGTTAGCCAGGAAACCTAGGGCTTGGACCAGGGTGTTGAGCCAGTGCCAGAGCATGGACAGGAGGAGCTAATTGATGACAAATGCTCTCCCTCAAAGGGAAAGGCACTGCAGCTGTTAAGTCCATTTCTGCAGCTGCTCAACAACCCTGCTCCCTAAATTTTGCTGGTTCTCATCTGGGGAGGGATGAGTGGTAGAAAGATAGACAACGAGATAGAGCAGTGGAACTGCGCTCCACCTGATGGCTTGAAGCACAAGTGGGAGGGAGCTCACCAGCCACCCAGCCCCTACCATCAGGCTAGAGCTCTTGAGCCAGTTGACCTGGGTGGAGGAGGCTGCTGAGTAGATGTCCAGGCAAGCCTCCAACCACACCAGGTCGCCCAGGTCCTGGACCATGAGGAGTGCGTCATCAGCGTACGCTGACAGAACCAGCCTCAGCTCTGACTCATGGAGCAGCAACCCTGTCAACCTCCAGAGGAGGACGCAGAAGAAGGGCTCTATGGTCAGAGCATACAGCTGGCCTGACAGCAGACAGCCTTGATGCACTCCTTCCCTGAAGCTGACCAGTTTGGTCCAGGTCCAATTGAGCTGACCAGGTACCCCACAGAGGCATACAGCACCTGGAGAAACCCCATGAACTAGGGCCTGAAGATGAATACCTGCAGGATGCTCAGGAGATACCCATGGTCTTTCCTGTAAAATGCCTTCTCTTGGTCCAGGGCCAGGAGGGTGAATGACAGACCATCCCTACCCCTGATCTCCAAGAGATCCCAGGCCAAATACAGATTGTTAAAGATGCTACAGCCCAGGATGGATAGGTCTGGTCAGGATGGACCACCTGCTGCAGCACGGATTCCAGCCACAGTGAGATAGCTTTGGCAATGATTGTGTAGTCTGTGCTGAGGAGTGAGATGGGACATCAATACCAAAGATTGTGGAGGGCTCCCTTCTTGGGCAGCAGGGCCAGCATGGCCTGTTGGCAAGAGAGGGTGAGCACTCTCCCCTCCTTGGACTCAGCCCAGACGATAGCGAGGTCCAGGCCGAGGATGTCCCAGAACACGTGATAGAATTCCACAGTCAGCTTGTCCATGCTTGGAGATATATTGGCGGGCATGAGATGGAGGGCTTCCAAGAACTTGGCATCAGTGAGAGGTAGCTCTAGCCAGTTCCAGTTGCCCTCACTGACTGTGGGGAGTTCATTCCAGAGCACCCTGCAGGTGGTGGCTTTGGTCAACTCCATCAAGAAAAGGCTGGTGTAGAAGGCCCTGGCCCATCCACACATCTCCTCTGGATCCATGAGGGGGGTGACATCCTTGGCAAGGAGGCAGGTAACATGCTTCTTAGCCCCCCTCCATTTTTCCAGGGCATAGAAGAAGTGGATGCCGTGATACATTTCCCAAAGGAGGCAGATGCAGGATTGAACAAAGGCTCCCTAGGCCTGGATGTCCTCGAGGGCCTGGAGCTCCTCTTGCTTCTCCCAGCACACTCTGTCAGGGCTTGTGACCAGACACCTCTCCAGCTTTAAGACCTCCTGCTCGAGCTGCTCCATCACCGGATCGCTCAACCAGCTGCCTCCCCATGTAGTCGCAGCAGAAGAGCTGGGCACACACTTTCACCACATCCCACCAATGCCATGCAAAGGAAAAGGCAGCCCTCTGCCCCCACCAGCCCAGCCAGAACTCCCAGAAGGACACCATAAAGCCCACATCCTCCAGCAAGCTATTGTTCAAGTGTTGATAGGTTGGCCCTGGCCTCTCTGCTGAGAGAGAGGCCATCACGGTCACCAAGTGGTGATCCGAGAATGGGGCGGGCTGAACACTGGAGGAGTGGGCTCGTGCCAGATGGTGTCACGATAGATAGCTGTGGTCCAACTGGGAGTGGCACGACTGATCTTCCCCCACCTTGACAAAGGTAAAGGTGACAGTCATCGCGGTGGTGGTTGCACCACTCATACACCAGAGAGTGATGATTTATGATCTCACTGAGGATGTCTGCAGTGGCTGGGCGCTGCTCAGTCCCCTGCAGTCCTGCTCCTCAATAGTGGTGTTAATGTCCCCAACCAGGACCAGGCACTTATGAGGCTCCAAGCTGCCAAGAAAGGCAGATGCCTGCTGGAAAAACACACCCATTCCAGGCCCAAGGTCAGGGCATAGACACTGAGCAGGTTTAACATTATCCCCTCCACCCAGACCTGGAGGTGCAGCAGGCAACCCAGCACAACCTCGGCAACCCCCAGCATCTTGGGCTGTAGGTTGGGGGAGAACAGGGTGGCCGCTCCACCCACATGGATGGAGAGATGACTTAAACACCCTGCTCTCCCACTCCAGCCACCAACTAGCATCAATGGCTGGAACTGTATGGGTCTCCTGCAGGAAAACCACAGAGTAACCCCTCCCCCCTTGAAGGAAGGAGAGCATCTGGGCTGTGCGGAGACCCATCCTACAGCCCCTGGTGTTTAAGGTTGCAAAAGTGACTGGGGCCATAAGGAGGGCTGGGGAGGATCCCCACAGGCAGGACCAATGGCAGCACCTGTCAGGCCATGCATCAATCTGTGACTGAACCCGAAGGCTATGAGGGAGTCACAGAAACTGCGGGCCCTCTGGTAGGCTGCAGTGTCCTGCCCCTGGTCCCTTTACTCTCCTTCAGTATGGCCCTCATGGCCTGGAGGTCAAGATGGAAATCCCCCCAGCGCTGCAGGGCGAGCTGCACCCAATACCTGGCCCCATGAGTGCTGGCCAGGAATGCCCACAGCTCATTCCACAGCACCAGAGGGTCCAGGGCAGAATACTCTCAGCTGTCCTCCAGTCAGCCTCATAACAGCTCCACAGCCAGCTGAGACAGACAGACAGGGTGCAAAGCAGGGGTGTCACTGGTGCCTGGCACACAGGGCATGTGCCCTGAGTCCTGGCACCAGTGCCCCGAGTGCCTGCAGCAGCGCCCACTTCTCCCATCCCCATCCCTGATCCTGAGCCAGGCTGCCTGCAGCGGCACCTGACTCTCCTAGCAGGGGATTGAGGCTGGGCCACACATGGCGGTGCCCGCCTGGGATCCAGGGCTGGGCTGCCTGCAGTGGTGCCTGCCTGTCCCAGCCGGGGATTGAGACCACGCTGCCTGTGGCAGTGCCCACCTCCCCTGGCCCTGGCTCCGGCCCCAGCCAGGTATCTGGGCCCAGGCTGGTGGCGGCAGAAGCCCAACGCTGGATTGGGCCCAGGCGCCAGATCGTGGCCAAGGAGCAGGGCTCGGGCCAAGGAGCAGGGCTCGGGCCCAGGGGGTGGGGCCCGTGCCCGTGCCCTGGGTCTTTCTGTCTCAGCCCCTGGTCCAGGGATAAGCAGTGGTGGAGGGATGACAGCATCCCCAGGCAAAAGGGAAGACACATATACCATCCCCCAGGAGTTGGTGGGTGACAGGAAAAAGACATGACCTCAGGGGAAGCAACAACAGGGGAAGGGGCTTGGGGGGGACTGGATCAGGATCAAGGAGGGTAGTAGGGATGACAGCAGGGACAGAGAGAGGGGCAGGGCTAGGGGTGGGTTGCAGCTGTCTTTGACTGGGCACAGGGATCAATGACAGGGACTCAGAGGATGGATCGCTGCCGATGCTAGGGATTCGGTATCCATAGCCTTAGTGTCAGGTGGGGTGCAGGGGGACATGGTTCAGGGCTATTGGGAGGGAGAAGGGGCAGCTGTCCCACCAGGGATGGGAATCTGGGGCCTGGCTGCTTGGTGTTAGCCATTGCCTCCGGAGCTTTGGCAGCTGGAGATGGAATACCAAGCACAGCCAGGCAGGTGGAAACTTCTGGTGGTGGGCTCAGAAGAAGGGCAGGGGCAGCAGGCTGGGGTGAGAGAGAAAAGGGAGGGCGGGGAGGAAGCGGTATAAGGAGGTTGCTGTTCAGATCGCAGCCTGCTGGCTGAGGGTCATCCTCCCCGGAGCAACTAGGGTCAGACCCAGGGCCTTGAGCTCTGTGAAAATGGAGCCTAAGTCCCTTCCTGACACAATGGAGGTGTCCGCATCAGACGCTAGGGTGGAAACCACCTTGGTGTCGGCAGCAGTGGCAGATGACATGGCAGGGTTGGGAGGGGCGGGGCAGCTCTATTTGCAGCCTCCCTAGGAATAGGGTCTAAAAGGGCCTCCAATAGGGGGGAGGTGTGCCCTCCTGTGTGCTGCTGCATCCGACTCCTCAGCTAGAGACACCTGCTGGTCCTCATCAGGGGCATGGTACAAGGCCCAGTGATGGTGTCGTCTGTAGCATCTGTAAAATCCTCCCACAGTGCTTTGTGGAGGGCTTCCTCCCCACTGAGCATGGAAGGGGAAGGTCCAGGCTTTCTTGCACTTGCTGCGCTTTCCATTAATGAAGATCCATCCCTCTAAGGTAGCAGCAGAGAGCTGGCCAGCAGGGGCAAGATCAGGCAGCAAAGACGAGGGAAACTGGGGTAGAAGGAATGAGGCCACTTTAACAGTCAGTTTGGGAACCCTCCTCCTGGGGCATGCCCTCTCCTGGGCATAGTGCCACCACAGCCAGTGCCCTCTCCTCCATGGGCCCAGTCCCAAATTGTACAGTGGGGGGTGGCAATGGGGCCTGACTGCTCAACCAGGCATGACATGGAAGCTGTCCCTGTGTCTTGAGTGGCAATGCTGGCAGGTTTAGATGGAAGAGGAGGAGAGGCAGCTACAGGGGTCAGGCACTCAGGGTCGCCAGCAATGTTCTGGTTGGTGCCTGCCAGAACCTTGAGGGACTCATTTGCCCCCTCTCCATGCTAGGCCCAGGGGCAATCCCTCCAGACATGCTCTGTGGCCTGGCAGAGGAAGCACTGAGCCCCCCCAAGGAATAATGCATCCTGTAATGGGTCCCTTGGTGGGGCACCAGAAAGGACCCCTCTAGTACCACTTTATGTGCCTCTGCTGGTGGCAGCTGGATTCGCACTTGCTAGCGGAAGGACAATACATGACGGAGGGTGGGGTCCTTGCACCCCAGTGGGAGAGGGTGGATCACTGAAATGGGCTTCCCCAGGGTGGAGACAAAGGGAAGCGTGGCAGCATTAGGAAGAAAGGACAGAACGGAGGTTAAAACCACCCGTACACCCAGGTCCTCGAGCAGCTTGAGGTGGTCATAGATGCTCCCTTCTCCCGCCAGGTCCTTCTTGACCACATCCTGTACAGCGACTTCCAATACCAGGAAGAAGACTACTTTCCTGTACATCTTCGAGGCCATCATGATGGCCGAGGGCCCCAGCACCCGTGCCATCACCTGCACATAGATTTCCACATAGGCAAGGCAGCTACCAGCAGGCAGCAGATGTCATGCCTCCTGATCAGGGTGGAGAAGGGACCCTGGCCCATTGTGATAGAAAGTGAGGAGGAGGCATGGGCAGATGTTTCAGCAGTGGTGGTGGGTGGAGGGTTGGCGACTACCTGGGTGGACTCGCTGGGGGAAGAAGTTGACCCAGAGCTGGTGGAGGAAGAAGGGGCCACAGCCAATGGGGGGGGAGCTGTGGCAGCAACAGGGCCTTTGCTCACCTTTTTCCCCTGGTTCTTTTTATGAGCTGAGGAAGCCACAGAAGCAGATCTGGAAGTCCCTCCTGTGCCCTCAGCTGCTGGCACCCTGGTGGGTGCACTAGAGATGGTAGATGCAGCAGCAGTGGTCAAAGGGGTAGCCACAGGGGTAGATGGGGAGCAGGCTGAGGAAGGGGAGTGGGGGAGTTCAGGGCAAGTCTCCATGTCCATATGTGAGGGATGGGTGGAAAGTGGAGACTGGGATGGAACAGGGACAGAAGGAAGGGCAAGGGGGAACCACTTCTCCTAACCAATCAGCGGGTAGGGGAGGAGAGAATAACTGGGGGGGGGGCAAGGAAGGAAGGATTGACTGGCAGACCACTCGTCCCTGCTAGACTGTAGGCAGGGGAGGAGGTCACCAGGAGGGAAGGGTTGTAGGGACCTTGTATTAAATGGGGAAGGTGCTGGCTCTTCTGGCTGCACTGGGTAAAAAAGAGGGGGGTTACAATAACATCAGCAGGTGCAGTGAATAGGGGTACAACAGAAAATCAGGGATTCATGGGCCTCACAGGTGCTAGCAGAGCATAAGCAAACTGGAAGGGCAGGGTGGGACAGGATAAGGACAGGCAGGCAAATAAGGTGTGGGCGATGGGAGTAGCGATAAGTAAGGGTGAGGAACAAGGCTTGAGGGTTGGGGAACCCAAATAAAGACTGAAGGGGTGGGTTGGAGTAAGTAACCGAACTAAAACACTTGGGGCAGGAGTGGGGAAGGGATGGCAGATAAACAAGGTTTGGAGGGTGGGGCAGGGAACTCAACAAACCGAAGGGGGTGAAGGGAAATTAAGGCCATGGGCACAAAAACCAAGCAAACAAAGGGGAGGTGGGGCAGGCTGCAATGGGACGGGGGGGCGTTGGGGGCAAAATTGCTCTGAACTACCTGGAGGGCACTGCAAAAGGTGGGGAAGCACTCTGGCCAAAACGGTTGGGGAAGGAAGGGAAAGTCCAGGTGATGGGAGAAAGGGAGCATGCCTAGGTGGTGGAAAGAGTCTTGCTGCTCCAACAGTTTCAATGGGGCAAGCTGTAAATTGCAGGCAAGGAGGCAAAGCAAATGGTGGCTGGGGAGTGGCAACAGTGGCAGTGGTGAGGTGGGGAGTAGAAGGAGTTGGGGAAGGGCTCTATACCACTCCATCTCTTCCCGCAGCAGCAACACAAGTTGGCCCACCACCAGGAGAGCAAAGACATCATAGTCACTCTTAGTCTAAAAAATCAAACCACCTCTCTGCAGCTCTGATGTTCTTCAAGCTTTCTCACAGCAGCAACAATAGTTAACAGTCTTTACCCCTCACCTAGCAGTGGCAGGAAAAGGCAGCAAGCTCCAGGGCAGCATCAGCAGGGAGTGGCTGGCCAGAGAGCGATCCTCTGCAGATGGTGACACAGCAGCTGCAACACCAGTGGTGGCTGTGTCTCTCATTACCTCCATCCCTCCCCACAGGCAGGGGTGGGAGGCCAGCAGGGTTTTTCTCCAGGGACTCCAGCAGCAGCATCTCACCCTTCAAACAGCTCTACACTACAGGAGTGGGTGGAAGACAAGTAGAGCCTGGAAGAAAAAGAAAAAAAAAAAACACCAAAAAAACAAGGAGCCATGTGGCATTTAAAGACTAACAGATTTATTTTTCACAGAAGCTTTTGTGGGAGAAAATCCCACTTCATGAGATGCTTCAAAGATGGGTGAACTCAACTGACAAAGTGGGATTTTCTCCCACAAAAGCTCATATGAAAAATGAATCTGTGAGTCTTTAAGTGCCACATACCTCCTTGTTGTTTTTGCTGCACTAGACTAACACAGCTAACCCTTTGGAAGTTGATAAGAGGCTGGTAGAGCAGCCCCAGATTCAGCAAAGTCCTGTTCTCTGGGTAACCATGGTGGGGCTGCTCTGTTAATTAAGGCACATGAGCCCAGTTAGGCTAATTACCCACAGTAGATAAAAAGCTTCTATTGCAGTTGGCAGTGCAGTGTTTGGAGTAGGAGCACAGCTAACAGCTGTTGTAGTGAACATCTGGGAGGTACAGGTAGCCAGGACAAGCTTACCCAGAGTGGCTTTATGGCCCTAGGTCCAATGGCTTGAGGGCTGGAGAACCCAGTCCCAGGGTAGGAGGGACTTGGGGAACTATAACTTTGGGGATTTTGAGGTGAGAAAGCCAGGCTCCTGCTGGCTGCCAAGACCTGAAGCACAGGGCCTATAGTGACTGAGTGCCCCTTGTTTAACACAGCACAGATTTGGTGTGAACGAAAATGCAGAAAACAGAGGCATGCTTACACCCGTGAACTCTCAATAACAACTTCCCCAGGCTCATAGTAACTATCAGTGGTATTTCTATCCAGCATTCTTTGCTCATAGATTATTGTCCATTTCATGACAAGAGAGTTTGTGATAGGGTGGTATTAAGTTGGGAGAATTAATGAGACTCATCAGGGCCAGTGTCTGGAAACAGTGGAATCCAGTGTGTCACAGTTTCCACTGTGGGAAATATGTGTTTTTTAAAAATGGGAAAGACAAAATGAATTAGTATTGGTGATCAGGGATAACTAATGTCTTAAGTGGTTAGGGCTGTTTTATTTCTAAGAGGACACCATCAGCTACAAGACCAGTATACATATAAAACTGGTAGCAATGAGGAAAAGGCTGCTTTGTAGACATGTGTACTTAAAAGACACTGAGCCAGGTTCTGCTCTCAGTTCAGCTGGTGTCATGGAGTAATTCTGTTGGTGCTAATGGATTTACACCAGTAAAATAGAGAGAGCAGAATGTGGCCCTTTGAAAATCCAGAAGGATTTAACCTATGAATCCCACTGCTAAATATCTGAGAAGAGTATAAAGCTTATTTGACACTATAATATATCATCAGGCAATTGCTGCCAAAACAGCAGTGAACTCAGAAATCCAGGGGCGCAAAGATAAACTTCAAAGCACTATAAAACCATTTTTTAAAAAGTTCCAATGTCAGCTTAGTAAGGGCTGTAAAATCACAATGCCAACATCCTGAAGCCCTGTTTGGAAGCTCCTTCCACCTCTCACTAATGGGTCCTTTCTGTGAACTGCTGCATTATATCAAACAGATGCCACAGAGAAGAAAAAACAGTGCTGGCACAGGGACCAAAACCTCAAATGCCACATGACTGCAGGAGGAAATACCCACAAAGTGAAACCTGCCCAAAGATGAAAGAGCTGAAATGTTTCTTTTATGCTTTGCAGTGTTTTTAGTTTTTATTCCACTTTAGTTCACTAAAAATCCAGTTTGTCTTTGTCATTTCTCTTACAAGTGTGTTCTCTTTCCTTCTGGCAGCCTGAGAATATCCTGTGTGTGAATCGAACAGCGAATCAAATAAAAATTATTGATTTTGGATTGGCAAGAAGGTATGTTCATGTAATCATAGTAATCACACAAGTTTCAAGAGTGTTATGCCTTTGCTAGGATGAAGCTAATGAATAATAGTTTCCTACTGCCTTTGGAATGAGTTTAAGGTGTCTCTTTTAGTGAGGAGCACCCTTAATTTAAATAATTGATAGCTGTAAGATATATTCACACATGAATGCAGAGTAAAAAATGTTGTTTTAAAAACCTGTTTTCAGTTGCTATGTCTAAAGGGGGTTAGCTATAAAAGACCAAACCAGTGATCCACCTAGCCCAGTGCCCTGTCTCCAAAGCTGTCTCCAAGCAGCTTCAAAGAAAGGGGCAAGAAGCCCGCAGGACGCAATTATGGAGTAACCAGAAGTCCTTACATTAAGCCTGGATGGCTTTCAAAGAGACGTGCTCTAGCTCAGGCTCTAGAGAAGCTTGTGCTAATCATGGGCTTGATGCTGGAGTTACCGGTAGGAATTCTTTGGCCTGTCATGTGCAGAAGGTCAGACTGGATCAGGGAGGGCAATGATTTTGTGGGGGGGGGGGTCACTCTATGAATTTTGGTAAGACACCATGGGCTTGAACACTTCCAACTTCCAGTCATGTGACCAGAAGCAGGAAGTTTGGGAAGCAACTGGCCAAACTAAGCTGGCCAATACTTTAGTTACCTTGGCAAACGGACTGTTGAGCATCTTAATGATTCTTGACTGGTCACTTCCCAAACTTCCTGTTTCTAGCCGTGTGACCAGGAGCTGGAAATTCAGGTAGCGATCAGCCAAAAGCAGCCTGATGCTCAAGGTTAGTTTAAGCAGATTGTTAGCAACAGAAGGAATGGATTGGGTGGGCCTGCTTTTGACCCTGCTTGGCAGACCAGATAGAAATGTTTGTATTTTGCCCACCTCTGGACCACAGCATTGTAATGACTCTTTTGGCTACATCTACACTACGTAGCACTAGTGGCACATAGCTGCATATCTCAGGGAAAAGTGCACTGCGTCCACACTACAGTGAAAAGCTGTGTGTCAGTGAAAGGCTGTGGCAAAGGGGACGCAGGCTGAATAAAGGCTCTTGCAGCAGGTCCCTGCCAGAATCTTTCCCTGATGCTGCTGCAGCCTTTCCTGCAGAGGAAGACTCTAGCAGCAGGACAGTACTCACCTGAGAAATGGAAACAAGAGACACAAGTTGGGCGAGAAGAGAGTCATATGCTCGAGTACATCCCCGCACCTGCTGGGCGTGTCTGTGCTCTGTTTGCCTGACTTGCTCCTCACTGATTACACTGCTGTTTTTACCATCACTGGGGAGACTGCATATGTGTGTACACTATGCTGCTGAAAAAAAGGTGCATGCCCTATGAATGTGTGAAACCTAAGTTTCTTTCCACCCCTATTATCTAGGGGTATGTCTACACAGCACTTTTATTTCGAAATAACACTGGTTATTTCGGAATAAAAGATATTTGGTCCACATGACGTTTTCCTATTTCAAAAGGATGGATCCCGTCCTTTCAAAATAAGAACTGTTGTTTCAAAACAGGTTAAACCCTGATTGTTTCGAAACGGCTGTTATTTCGAAATGGTTAGTTCAAAATAAGGCCGTTTGGACATGTTGTTTCAAAACAACACCATTGTTTCGAAACATGTCCAAATGGCCTTATTTCAAAATAACAGCTGTTTCGATAGCAGGCTTTCCCTTAACTCGAATTAACATTTTGTTAATTCGAATTAACTTATTTCAAAATAAGGACTTTATTTTGAAATAACTCATTTTGAAATCTGTATTTTGAAATAACGACTTGTGGGTAGAATAGCCTAGAAATTGTCTTTGTATACCTTAGAGCAGGAATATTCATATCCCTTACAAAAACTGGTTTTAATCCTTACTGTTGTACCTCTGACTGCTCTTGTTTTCCATAGAAAAAGTTCAGTTCTGTTTTGAATCCTACAACATTGTAAGCATCAGTGTTAGCACCTGTATTAGACATTAAATGGGTACTGACTGTCCCTGTTTCCATCACTTAGATATAAACCTAGAGAAAAACTTAAAGTGAACTTTGGCACTCCAGAATTCCTGGCTCCTGAAGTTGTGAACTATGACTTTGTCTCCTTTCCCACTGACATGTGGAGTGTAGGAGTCATTGCCTACATGCTGTAAGTAGAACTTGTCTCTGTACTGTGCAAGCTGTCTTTGACATCAGCTGTCTGAAGTTTGTTATTAAACTGGGCTATTAACCAAAGCTTTATCTTGGTGGCATATTCATTTGCCCTTCTAAAATCTTTATTTGGGGAAACTTCCTGTTGACATCAGGGGTCTCCTATCACATTGCAGATCTCTAGTGAACATTTTTTACTTATTCTGTGCATACAGTCTCCATTGACATCAGTAGGAATTCCACATGCTAACATTCAAATTATGCATAGGGTTCCACAGTTTAGAGAAGAGAGCTACAGTGCAAATCATAGAGTAATGCTTTGCCTTTCAAATGTGCATTGTTATTTTTCCATGGGTGTTTGTTTTATTCAACCTCAACAAAGTTACAATGATTTAAGGCAGTGGTCTCCAACTTTTCACCAGCATATGGTACAATGCTTGTAGGTTTCAATGGCAACTTCAGAAGTCGATCACAATCTACTGGTAGGGGACCACTGATTTAAGGCCTAATCCTGTAAAGTGTAATGTGCCCTAAATTTCCACTGACTTCTGAGAGTGCTCTAGGAGGTAGTCAGTAACTCTCAAGAGCGGGCCTTATGGAACAACAACTTGCTGTGAGGGGATAGGAGCACAACAATGTGAGCAATGAAATGATCCCAGAAAAATATCACCAATCTAGAGTAGATGAAGGAATCACAGACAGATTAATATAAACTATGTCCATTCAGACAAACAGACATTGGTAGTAAGGATTTGGATTATGTTATAATGATAGATAAGCACTGAAAGAGGGTAGAAAGCTCACTGAATCCCTGTCATGCATGGGTGGATTTTAAGAACACATTAGACAAACATCTTTCAAGTGTGGTCTTAGTTTCCTTAATCCATTGGGGGTAGGGGAGGGATGAGGATGGACTAAATGACATCTTGAGCTCTCTTCCAGCCCTAAGGAAATTGTTAAGTTTCCCCAAATATTTTACATATAATACATAATTTGTTTTAGGCTCAGCGGATTGTCTCCATTTCTGGGTGACGATGACAATGAAACTCTCAACAATATCCTGGCTTGTAGCTGGGATTTAGAAAATGAAGAATTTCAAGATGTTTCTGAAGAAGCCAAAGACTTCATCTCAAAGCTGCTAATCAAGGAGAAAAGGTATTCAGATTCCCATAAATCCATACCTTTGAAATCTGCTTTTGATATGGGGGGTGGACAAAGTTGGCTCACAGCTAGGCATGAGCAATTTTAATTTTGGTCACCAGAGGACTCTCCTCTATTACATTTCTGCAGTGGAGCTAGGCGACAGGCTACTAAAACTGGTCACCATGGTGACCTGAAACATAGATTTGTCCACGCCTGATTTGAGGTGATCACATTATAAAACACTGAAAATGCTCTATCACTGGTAATGGTATATTTGATGTTACAGTAGCCATTATATTGTTCCCCCTACGTAGAGTACTGTTAAATTTCACAGAGTGCCTAAGATGCCATGAATGCCTTTTCAGAGAAGTTAACACTTCCAGTACTGTTCAGCTGCTATCTGGCACAAAGCATCTTGCAAATCTGACCATCAGATACTACCGAAAGGATGAACAGCACACATCACTAGTGAGGGCATGACTGTTGAATCTTATGGTCCTATATGTTTCACTTACTAGTGTTCTCTTTTTCTTTAGCTGGAGAATGAGTGCAACTGCAGCCTTAAAACACCCTTGGTTGTCAGACCACCAGCTCCATTGCAGACTATGCAACCAGGTCCCCTAGTTTGAATATTCTTTTTCTTTGCAAATATGTCAGTGCTTGTCTGTTCTTGTTGCATCAGTACTTATTGTGAGATCCTCTGCTGTACCTGGGTCTGCCTGCCCTGCTACTGAATCACTTGTTGTGATGTATACATAGTTGTTTGCTTCTGTTTATTTTCCAAGGCTGCCATATATCTGTGTACTCACTGGCTCTTGCATGTTTGTGTGAAGCAGTACTCCTGATGTGGTTACTATATGTTGTTGAGTGGATCATTGTTAGCCACATAGCAGACAGTTTACAACAAAGCATTAAATCCTGGTTGGGCAAAGCCAAATTATTTCAGTTTGTAAACAAAAATGGGCAGGTTTAGCTTTTAAAAACCATTCAAGTTCACCTGGAGTCCTGCATGTTAAATATCAGTCCTGCCCTTTTCTTTCTGACACCACAACAGAACCTAGAATTCTGGCTGGGACACATCATTTAACTTACACACACTTCTGTGGACCATCATCTCTTCTCCTATTTCAGTGTCTTTGGGGCTGGCCACTGCAGGGTTAATCTTAGTAGGAGCATCCCTTACTTTGCTCTAAATGTTCCATTTGGCTGAGACAGGGTCATGTGATTTAAAGTAGCCTTCTTAACTAGTCAGTAGATTTTGGAGATTAAAAGCTGCTTGCTGTCTCATCATTGGGTGAGACTGAGCCACGTGGCTTCATAACCCAAAACAGAACAGAATACTCAGAAAAGAGTATGTGAGGCTGCCAAGCATCTAAGATTCAAAAATCTGAGCATTTTAAATGGATTCCTAAATTTGTGCAGTATTCGGAGCACAAAGTATGTGTGTTCTTCTGCTTTTCTTTAGGTTTGTTATGGAGCTGCAGTGTAAGCAGAAAAAGTCAGTTAAAGAGTGAAGAAAGCATAGCATAAAAATAAAAGTAAATAAGATGACTGTAATGTGTTGTCTGTATCGGTGTCAATGGTGCCTTCTGTGGGACAGAATCAGACCTTCCCAAAATCAGAACTGTCATGAATAGATCATGGGTCTCTCCCTTGAGCTCTTCTGGTTGAACCCTGTGCTTTAAAGCAGAAGGATCTGAGTTCAAATTAGTTCTTTCCCTGCTGCTGAAGTTCCCCCTGTGTGGAGAGCAATGATGACCAGATTTAGTCGGAAAAAGGAAAAAATTCACAAAATTGGTTTTGGCCTTTTTTTCATTTGCATGGTAATTTTCTGCACTGTTCTAGAGACAAATATGCTATCTCAGGTGTCCACTAGTTTATTACAAAACTTAGCAACATTCCCAGACGCAGTAGGTGGGTCCTAACATGTTCTGATAGAAAATAACATTTTAAAGTGCATATAAAGGGATTCAGGGAGAGTCAAAATTAAGAGTGTGGCACTTTTAGGTGCACATTGGGAGGGATTTCAGGGTCAGTCACACCTTTGTTGATAAGGCTGCACTGAAGCCAGTGGTGCCAGGGGAGAGGAGAGCTGTATGAAGCACTGACTTCTTCATGAATGGCTGGATCCTATGGCCCCTTGTATACTGGGGAAATTCCCACCTCCAGTGGGGGCCCCCACAGAGATTTCCTCCCTTCTGACCTCCTTCCTATGATTCCTCTCTGTGTGCTTGTATTGATTTAAAAAGCAGTTATATTAAATAGGAGGGTAGTGCAATGTTTTGCTGTTATATTATATATAAGAATGAAACTAACTCTCTGAATAATGCCATTCTTTTCTTCTCCTTAGGGGAAGACTAAGTGCCACTCAGTGTCTCCAGCGCCCATAGCTCAATAACCTTTCCAAGAAAGCTGCCAAATTGAAGGTTTGTCTCAAGTCCCAGGTTTCTCTTCAGAAATAGATTGTGCAACATCTAGGGAAGGTATCAGAGGAATACCAAAACCAGTCCTGGTTAATATTACTGGAAGTTTTACTCCCCAGTACCATGCACACAAGTTTTGACAAGCAGTGTGTCATGAAAGCACCAAAATTGTAGGTTTGCTCCATTGATAATATCCATCACAACAGTGTGAAACAGGAAAAGTGAGAAAAAAAATTGTAGGTTATATATGTAGCTGCACATACAGCAAACTCAGTGGGACAAATCTTGACTCTGTGAAGTCAGTGGTAAAAGTCCACTGTTGGTGTCTTATACAGTGATGTATATCTAGCTTAAAACGATTTAGACATATGATTGCAGAGTCATTTTTAAACAAAGGCTGTGGGCCTGGTCCATAACTGGTGTAATTGGTGGAGCTCCATTGATTTCAATAGGACCAAGCTGATTTATATGAAGTGAAGATCTAACATAAATGAAGTTGTCCTGTGCTGCTGAGGAGTGTGTGTCAAACAGCAGAGTTGAGACAAGGCATTTCTGTCTCTTTCCTTTTTCCTGGATCACTGTCTTTGCCCTTCCATTAGCAAACACCTCATTAGTGGTTCCCAGGCTGAGGAGGTCACCTCCCTTCAGGGGGTCAGGGCAACACAAGTCTGCTCTAATTTTCTGTCTCTTGTCTTTGGCTGAAGCAAATTCACTCAGTCACTTTGAAATTCACTCAACCACTTTCTCAGATGGCAGACTCTCCCCATACACCACTACACCAATTCCCACAGTGTCTCTTATGAATTACCACAGGCCTCCTTTGAAGCTCTGTGGGAACCAGTGCAGAATGACTGGTTGTGGGTCATGGTATGAGGAGAGCTGAGAACCCATGTATCATAATAACCACATCCTGTTAGCCTTGAATAACGACTGAGATACTAAAATAAAAATGGTACCACTTTTCATGGTGTATGCTAATTTTTAAGTTGTCCCCATCCATCTACTAAGACACAGTCTGTAACTGATGTTTGCCTTTGTTTGCTGTTTGTTTTGTAAAATAGATCATTGTTCAAGGGGACTGAAAATTCTTAATCTATTACGATTCACCATCACTTGCATTAGCTATCTCATCTGATGAAGTGGGCTGCTGCCCACGAAAGCTTATGCCTGAAGAAATTTTTTAGTCTTTAAGATGTCACAACACTCTTGTTGTTTTTACAATGTTTTATGAATCCATTACAAGACAGATGGCTACAGATTATACTTGAACTTCTTGGAAAGCTGAGATCTCTTTTGAAGTAGTGGCCGGGCAATAACATTTTTATGTTTCTTACACAAAAGAAACTACTACTTGTAATTGTGTGAATCAAAGTAATGTTTGAGATAATCTTGCTTATTGATAACCAGTCCAATGAAAAAGAAAATTAAATGCTCAAATAAACTTTTTAAGGCATTGTAGATAATAGCTAATGTATAGTCTGCTTACAGGATGAGAGAGTTTTTTTTAAAAAAACTGAGTTTTTCGATTTACACCACAAGTGGACTTCAGTGTTTTGTTGTTAGAATACCATCAGCTGATTGTATCACTGGTATTTCCTCTTTTAATCCATATTCATGTGGCAATTGATTTAAACATGGCATGGTAAATGTTATAAGCAAATGGAGATGGTCACATACTCCCATTCCATACTTCAATCCATAGACAGTAATGACAAAATGACAGTGTTTTTGCATTTCACGAGTGGCCTCCTGAATATATTTTTCATTACACAAAGTGAGCTAATCCTTTTTGTAAATAGCATTGAATGATTTTTTACAATCTGAGGCAGGGGAAAGGGAGGAACTTTGTAAACAGGCAGATTCCACATTGCTTTCTCTCCCTCACGCAAGAAATAACCACCCCATGGCTTTCCTCCGGAATTTAACCAAATAATTATATTAAAGTATATTGTTGCATTAACTAGCCTCTTGGTTTGTTTATTTGCAGGAAAACTACAGTGTGGTTACTGCTGGTAAGAGATTTGGAGGTATCAGCAGTTCTGGTGCTTTGACCTTGTGTTGACTTGAGGCTTTTACTAAGTGGACCAAGACCACTTGAGCTGCAGGAAAAGTCCTGGGATTAGTGAGCTGCTTTTTCTTGATTCAGCTTTCAAAAAAGGAAAACAACTGCTACAGTTCACAGGAAAGTGTTTCTGCCAGAACACCATGTAATTTACAGCTGTGATTGCTGTGCTAGTTTGAGTTCAGAATATTATCTGTCTTGTTCTTGCTTTCTTGATGAGGCTAATGAAAGATCTTTGGGGTTTAAATAACCCTATTTCTTTCTCATATCAGCCCAGCAAACAGAATATCACTGCATGACAACTGTGGTTGGAGCTAATATGAGGATAAAACTTAAAATTGCTTTTTAAAAATAGTTGGCTGCCCATGTAAAATTGTGCATGGGAGATTAAAGATCTCATTATCCTCTCACAATGGAGTCAACAAGGACTAACCCCACTAAAGTTAACAAGGCACACCAGTATATTAACAATGTCAATGACAAAACTCAGGCTTTCAGAGTACATACGATGCCTTTAGAGTATGTTGAATAAAGGATTGGCTGTTTGCTGCTAGGAAATGGCTCATTTAAAAACTTGCAAAAAAAAAAAATTCTATTGCTTCTCCAGATTGCAAGGTATTGTGATACATGGCTAGAAGAGGGACTGAGCCAACCTATTTGTACTCTGTACCCTGAAGTGTGACCATGAGCTAGTCACCTAATCAGCCTCATTTGTTCCATCTGCAAAAAGGAGACAGTAACACTTCCTTTTGTATAAAACTTCTTGGGATGATTTAGTTGGGATTGGTCCTGCTTTGAGCAGGGGTTTGGACTCGATGACCTCCTGATGTCTCTTCCAACCCTAACCTTCTGTGATTCTATGACTAGATAACTCTGAAGTATCCTTATTATTTTACTTTATTATACTGAAATATTGTTGTGGTTTTGAGGGAGGGGTTGTTTTTGACCAATTAATTTCTAATTAAGCAACATGTCAATACAGTCCAATATGCTTCTCTGAAATAATGACACATTTTGTTACGGGGCAGAAGGATAAAGGCCAACTCAATTTAACATTAGGATGGAAATAATCCCCACATAATATGTCATATCTTTGCCATCATGAAGTGATTTTACATACATACATATATGTGTATATATACACACACACATTTAGGACTGTGCTTTCAGATCAATAGCACTCATTTGAGTGATCGTTGCAGAACTAGTCTTCAAAGGAAAGCTCATATGCTGTATTGCACACTGAAACACTTGCATACGTGTAGCAACATAATTAGCATAATACAATAAAAGAAGAACCAGGAGAACATAGAAAACGCTCTCCTTTTCTGACTCCTCCTAATGCCTGTTTAAAATCCTAGGGCCAAGTCCTTACGCCCAATTAAAGAGCTAGAAAGCATATCTTACAGTGGTAGTATCAAAGAGTTCAATCTATTTATCTTAAAGAACAGTTTAGTGAGTGACTTGATTACAGTCGATAGGTATCTTGGGTTCTTTAGACTAACACAGAAAGGTTCTTTTGACTAACAAAAAAAGATATAACACTACCCAATGGCTGAATTTGTCTAGCTTCAATTTTCATAGTGGAAATAAGGCATGCAATAGAACAATGGCTATGTCTACACTTACAAAATTAATTTGAAATAGTTATTTTGAAATAACTTTGATTTTAATTCCAAGTAATTATTTTGAATTAGCACTACTTTGAATTTATTATTTTGAATTAGCACTACTTTGAATTTATTATTTTGAATTAGGAGTCCAGGGAAGACTTTCTAATTTGAAATGAGGTAGGAGTTATTATTTCAAAGTAGAAAGTCTTCACGAGACTATAATTTGAAATAGGGGAAGGTAGGCCAAAAAAAAAAAAAGGGGTCATTATTTTGAAATAGGCCTATTCCGTGACCTAAAATGGCTTATTTCAAAATAATAATTTTGATTTAAGTGCTATTTCAAAATAAAAGCAGGTTTTATTATTTCAAAATAGTATTTTGTGATTTTGAAATAAAGAAACACTTAATTTGAAATAACAAAATGTATTCATGGACAGGAAAAAAGGTATTTTGAAATAAGCCTCCTTATTGGAGACCACTGGATTAGATTATCATAACAGCACCTTCTGGCCTTGGAATCTGTGAATCAATCTTTGAACCAAGTCCTAACTGAAATGAACTCCCACTAGCATCAATGAGAGTTTGTCTATGAAAGTACTGAATAAAATCAAAGCAAGGGAAAGCCAGATTTTGCCTGTCACCTGTTTATTGTCAGTCACTATTCTCTTTTGTTTATGCAAATAATTGTGAAAGTTAATAGAACATCTTTCTGTAAATCTGGAATTCATATGATGTGCTGCTGTACTGACTACTCGCAAGTTCCTTGATACTGTTAGCTGTTTGTATGATAAACCACTCAGTGATGAGACTAACAGTAGCAAACTAAAACTGGAATGATGAAATTTTGCTTACACACTTATGGGACAGTATTGTGGTGTTTTTAACTTAGTGGTCTTTCACGGAAGTTGCATGTAATTTTGAATCTTGATACTTATACTAAACAACTATGTGACTGTAGTCTTATAACCACTTATAACCTGCTTTTAATTCTAAATTCAGAGGATGGCATTTTAGTGTTTCTGGGGAATAGAGACAATACATACTCTTCAGTAATAATTAAGAACTAAATAGTACCTTAAGGAAACAGACCCTTATTAGCAAGGTGCAAAAGAATTGTGCTGAACCAGTACTGACAGGGGACTGTGGTCTCTGCTACGCTCCTTTACAAGGAACAGCGTTCACTGCCACCACCCCTTGTATGGGTTCACACGCATACAGTCCCGGCTCCTGTGATTAACATGAAAGCTGTATGACCCCAACATTCTCCACCCTCTTTGGGAGGCTAGTACCACTGTTAACAGCAGTCTAAAAGTTTTTGAGCTCCTTAAGTCCAAGCCTAAGAACGGCTCAAGATCATTTTAGGGTGAAATATAGGGAAAGGAAGCACCTTTTATTCTCTCCTTCCTTTACATGTTTGCAAGGCCAGATCCAGTGTGGATTCTAATACTCAGGGCCGTAACTATGGTGGGGTGAATGGGGCAAAGCCCCAGGTGCCAATTTAGGAGGGCACCAGACCCAGAACCAGGGAAGGTGCTCCCCACCTGGCCAGCTCTGGCTGCGGTGGGGAAGGGACCCGCTCCCACCTGGCTCTGGCTGCGCTTGCCAGGCAGCGGTGGGGGTGGTGGAAGGAGGACAACTCCCCACCCAGCTGTGGCCACAATCGTCCAGCTGGCAAGAGAAGACAACCCCCTGCCTGGCCATGGCTGCGATTGTCTGACCAGTGGGGGAAGACAACTCCCCCTTCAGCCCTGGGCACAACTGTCCGGCTGGCGGGTGAAGGCACCTGATCTGCCTGGCCAAGGTACTGGGACCCAATCCAGCTGCCCGCCATGGGGACAGATCAAGCCTGGAGTGCATTGGGGCCCAGGTGGGGGGGCACCTTCAGGGCTGCTTGCCCCAGGCCCCAGACACACTAGTTATGGCCCTGCTAATACTGTCAATAATCTAAATGGAGTTGACTTTTGCTCAGATGCTAAAATACAATGTAAAGGCCATATTCTAAAGTCTTCTCTATGCTAGCACTTCTTTTAAAAGTTCTTACTGTCATAATGTCTGCATTACAAACAAGGAGTCTGGTTGCACTTTTTAAAGACTAACAAATTTGTTCATCACATGAGCTTTCATGGAGAATATCCCACTTTGTCAGGGTTCCCCATCTTCAAGCGTCTGATGAAGAGGGGTTTTCTCTCATGAAAGCTCATGTGATAAATTAATTTGTTAATCTTTAAAAGTACCACCAGACTTCTTGTTTGTTTTGCTGAACTAGACTAACACGACTACCCCTTTGGAAGTGTCTGCATTGCCTCTCTGTCAGATGTGGCAATGGTGAAAGCTGTGGTGTAGCCTGGCTGTTAACATCGGATGGGGTTTTAACCAAGGGTCATCTAGACCTGGTATCAGTAGGGTCAGGTGACATGTATTTTATCTCACCTGCTCTTGGTTTACTTTAGTTTATCTGCTGATGACGCTGCACCAGCAGCTGAATACCAGCATGATACAGGAAGGAAAATGGCGTGTCCTAAATCAGTGATTTGAGTCATGTGACTCAGAAAACCTGCTATTACGTTACATGTGCAAACAGGGCAGCATCTCTCTCACTCTCTCAATCTGTATATATCTATATAGTTAATGTTTCGTGCAATGAGCATTGCATATTGTAGGTTAGGATTTGACCCAAAAGCATGGTTGCAAATTCACCTTCAAAGACAGTAATTCCTACTGTCATGAATTCAAGAGATAAAATTATTCTTCATTCAATACAACTGTTAGGGGCACTGATCAGAGAAATTAGGGTACACCTTTCCTGCCCCAAATTGTTTATAGTCCCATTTGCACATGCCAGTTTGAACAGTTTCTATTAATTAAATTATTATCCCATAGTTATTGAACAAAATTTTTTTTGTAATAGCTGTGGATTTTGCAGTGTGCCAAATTTATATAAACATAGCTATATACTACAGTTTGGGATGGGGGAACCAAAAAGCTGTATTTTTAAATAAAATCTACCTTTAAATATCACTATTCAACTCCCATTAATGTCAAAGGGAGCTAACTGTGTACAGCTAAAGGTGTAATTTGGTCCTCAAAATCACAAGCATGGTTTAGGGTGGTGCAAAATAACAGGACTGTTGTCTATATTGCCCCAAAGCTTTTAATTCTGGAGTTTAATATGAGATTGTGACAAGCTGCTCCCAGAATCTGGTCTGGTGTGCCACTGTGACCCCCCCCCCCCGATCTCCACTCCTGAACCCTGACTTACTTCACTTTGCCACATGACTACTCACTCCTGAGTCAGTCTACATGGGTATGTCTACACTTAGAAGGTTAGTTCAAATTAACTGAATTCGAACTAGTCAATTTGGACTAATAATTATTAGTTTGAATTAAGTTAATTTGAATTAACACAGCCACACTAGAAACCCTGATTCGAACTAATATGTCCAGGACTTGCAAGTTCGAATCAGGCAGGGGGCGCTATTGCATAGGGAAAAATCAAGCTGTGGTTAATTCGAATTAACACAGCTACATTGGGTTAATTCAAACTAATGAGTTTGAATTAACCATCAGTTTGAAATAAGGGAGGTTTTATAGATTTGAACTAGGCTTTCCTTAGTTCGAACTAAGGGAACTCCTTAGTTCAAACTAATGAAAGCAAGTGTGGATGTGCACTCATTTAGTTCAAATTAAGCCTCCTAATTCAAACTAAATTGAAAGTATAGACATACCCCACTAGCCTACTGCTTGCAATCAGTCCCAGGCAATGGGTGTGTGGTCTCTAGCCACTCAGGCAGTGGTCCCCATGAGAGCCTCCAGATACCACACAAGAAACTTTCATCCTACAGGAATTGAGACCCCTCTGCAATCACCATAGACTCACCTTCATCCAATTAACATAGAAATGGATAGGCCCAGCTTACTCAGTCACAACAGCTAACGTACACACAGGTTAAGCTAAAACAAATACTAGTTTATTGATTAGGATATGATTTTAAGTTCATGTATAGCACATTAGTGCACAATCATTTAATAACTGAGTCAGGGTTACCACAAGCAAATAAAAGATACAAAATGCATACTAAACGCTATCCCACGATTACTCTTTTAACTGTTCTCCTCATTCTTGCCCACAAGACTGAGTGTCGGTGCAGCTTGGCCAGGCCAGGACCTCCCGGCCATGTGGATAGGCTCAGACTTCAGGTGCTTCTAAAATGATGTTTCTCTAGCCAAAGCCCGCAGGATCTCCCTCTCTCAGTGTGTGCATTCCTTTTCATTTCCTCCTTGGCCCCTCCTTCCTCCTGGGCTGTGGTGATTCCCTTAACTTCTACCTGAACCAGGGAAGGCAATTTGCATTGCCTTTGTCATGTAATCCTCTCACCTCAGAGATGTAGTCCTGAGGGTTTGAGCAATGTAACATGCTTTGCATTTGTACACATACAGGATGCTGTAGAACATGTGACAGCATAACAATACACAGAGCATTCAAAAAGTGAATCCAGCACGGTACAAATGGCATCAAACCATACAATTATATTAGAAAAATGAACAAAATTTACACAGATCATAGCACATTGTGAATCATGTGACAGAGACAATGAGGAGGAATGCCATCTGTACATTAGCTTTCATTATGATTAATAAAAAATAGCTTAAATAACATTTAGCAATTATTAATCCTAATAAAGGTGTGTCATAAAAATATTGCTAGAGATATTCATTTGTTTTCTGACTCTAGAAAATGTAGTAAAATTATACTGACGTATAACTTCTTTAATAGAGTTTCTAAAAGACAATTCTGTCTCATTGCACTTTGATCAGCATGCTGTCTTGTTTTTTGTTCTGGTTTGTTGGTTTCTTCATTACATAACATATAACTGCTATAGATAGCTATATTAAATTATTCTTTTGTTTGACACATCATTTTTTATTTTATATTAGATTAAGACAATGGATTTGAAAAAACTAGGTGAATGACTGTCTGTTTGTTTGCTTATTGATATGTTTGTTGCATATAGCTTTTCTTTCATGTGGAAACTGTGAGTTCCTATCATTGATACCAAACTTGTGTGCAAAGGGCAGTTTACTAGCTGTGGTTATTATATTCAGCTATATATTCACAGATGGGCAGCGATGGCTTCAGGTACCGCAATTGTGGCTAGAGGAATAGAGTGGTATAGAAGCATCAGTAATTGCATAAAGGTATCAAGATGCAGCATTCAGTTGTATATGTTCCCAGCTTACCCCAAAAAAGCAACATGTTTTCCTGGTGAATAAATTTAAGGCAAGATCATGGGAGCCACATTAATTTTAATCAGCAGACGATCTGGCCCTAAGCTCAATTTTGGGGAGGAAAACAACACCCACCTGTGCATGTAGATGCCTCTAGAAATAATATTACACAGTAATTACTGTGGGGGCTAATCAGTGGAAAGTCAGTAGGAGTTGAGGGTACTCCATGGCTCTCCAGTACACAGTATCTGAGAAGATTGAAACAATACAGTAGTTTACATGTTCAAGCACTGTCTGACAAATGTTCTTTAAGTAAGCCTCAGAAGGCCAATCTGAATTACAAATTATTTCCATTTTGCAGGTGAGGCAGACTGAGCAATAACATGACTTGTCCAAGGTGCGAGCCAATTAGTTGTAGGGTTGGAATTAGTTGCATCCTGATTATCAGTTCCCAACTCAGTCCTTTAAACAAAATATTGGTAGCATCTCAACTTGTTTTGGTGAATAACATGGAAGATATGAGTGAGGATCCATGAGTGTTAGTTAAAAACAAAACGAAACAAAAATCCCCACAAGAATGAACATAAAATTATATTAAAAAATAAAAAACTTGCAGCCATTTGTTTACCAAAGCTTCTTAATAGTACACATAGCAGGAAACCATGTGATAATCTAAAGATTGCAACAGAAGCTGAATCTTTTCCTTAAAATTAGGATTTTCCAGGTGCTTTCTGGTAGCAGCTTCTATATGTTACTAAACTGAAACATTGAGTTAAGTTTTGCTTGCGGTTGGACCCATACAATAATATATCAGTCAGGGCTGGCTCTACCAAGAAGCCAGTGAGGCACTGGCTTAGGGCGCCGAAACTTAGGGGCACCAGTGCCACACCAACATCCGTAAGCTTCCGTGCGTGCACCCTTGCTCTCTACTGGCTCTACCTGCCCCCAGAAAGGGGGACAGCCAGCCCAGGGGCAGGGCAGGCCAGCTCAGAGGCTGGGCTCCACTCTCTTGCCTCTCCCCTGGGCTTGCTCTTCCACTCTAGGGGCAGGGAGGTCCGGCCCAGAGGCAGGGTGGGTGAGCAGAGCCCGGCTACCCCCCACTCCCTGACTGGCTCACTCTGCTCCCATGACAAGGAACAGCCAGCCCAGGGGACGGGTGGGAGAGCTAAGCCTGGCCTCTGGGCTAGTCCACTCTGCCCCTTGGCCAGCTGTCCCCTGTCCTGGGGGTGGTGTGAGTTGGCCCAGAGTGGAGGCTAAGTTCTGTCCGCACCCCTCCCCAAGGGGGGGGGGGCACCGCAGCCAGATAGCAGTATGATCCATCTTTTATAACACTACCAGCATGGAAGCAGTCTCAGAAATAGTAAAACCAGTTCCTTCTGGGCTTGAACACTAGTTTAAGGATCAGAAAAAGAAACGTTACTGTTTACTATTGCAGGACACTCATTTGGATGTGGTTAATCTGGTAAAAAAATAGGCTAGAAACTCTTATCTCACTTGTTTGCAGCTCTTGCTGCTGGCATCCCAAATAATTGATAGTCTTTGACAACATGATGCATCCCTTCCCCCAGCACTTTTCATTTGCTAGTGATCTGACAATGTTATGTGGTGATGCAAATACTTCTCACTTTGTAAACTTGTAGTACAGGATAGCAAGCAAAATGAGTGTAATTTTCCTTTAACATCAAACCCCATAGCAGTGATATAGTCATACTAATGTTTCAGATTCTGTTAAAACAGTTCAATCTTACTGGCCCCAGTAAGAATGCTGCATCTTTACACATCATTTTGCATCATCATCAATATGTAGCTGTGATTATGTCTAGTGTGAATGAGACTTACATTACACAAATCCATTTAGTGACATTAGACTGTCAATTTCACCTTCCATGAAGGTTTTAGATCAGCAACTACCTATCTATTTGAAATATGAAAACCGCATCAAGTTATCTGTTTTTAAATATGTGTTTCATTACATTGTTAAAGTCACTAAATTCCCATGTGATCATACCTAGATGCAGTAACGCACATGTCGGTGTACCATATAACAAAATGTTTTTAAAGTTTGAAAGTAGGTATAACAGAGCTAGGACTAGGAAATGTGTGGATGCTTACGTAACACAGAATTTTGTTTTTGAAATATGGTTTTGTAGATGAATACTTGTATCTATGGTATGTGTTTCATTGTGAACAATATAGAACAAAAATGTACACAAAATTTTAGAATAAATACTGATTTTGTTTACTCTGAGGTTCTTTCATTGGCTTTAATTATTTAATGTGTCTGTCCATGTCTGAGCATCAGAAAAAAGAGAGTTCCAAAGGGGTAGCCATGTTAGTCTACTTCAGCAAAACAAACAACAAGTCTTGTGGCACTTTTAAAGACTAATGAATTTATTTATTGCATGAGCTTTCATGGAAGAAAATCCCACTTTGTTAGACGCTTTGAAGATTAGGAATTTATAGAATGGGAAGAAAATATATTCAGGGAAGTGTAAGTCATAGGATCGGGTCAGATTGTTACACCAAGCAGGGCCATCCCTAGGGAGTCTGGGGTCCCAAGTGAATTGCCCTCTATGGGGCCCCCACTCAGCTCCCCCTGCATTGATGGGCCGGCCAGCCCAGAGGGGAGGGGCAGGCCCTCTTCGCCCCTACGCCAGCTGTTCCCCATCCAGGGGATGGGGCAAGCCGGTCTAAAGCGGCAGCTGGGTTCAGCACTCCCGCTCTGAGGCCACACACACTGCCTTTGGCTCTGTGCTGGAGGCAACGGGGAGTGGACAAGAGGCAGCGTGGCCAGGGGGATGGAAGCAGTATGGGCCCCAGGCTGCCTCCCACCCCCTCCCCGCTGCCTTTGGCATGGAGCCGAAGGCAATGTGTGGCCGGGGTTGTGGCGGGGGAGCTGGAGCACTGAACCCAGCTGCTGCATTTGGCTGGCTCACCCCCTCCCCCAGAAGGGGAACAGCTGGCTGTGGGGGGGGCAGCGGTTTGGGCCCTGCACTGCCCTGCTCACAGCAGCACAGCGCGTGGTCCATGGAACAGCAGGGCCCAGGACGATTCCCCCTTTTGCCCCCACCATAGGATGGCCCTGAAATCAAGGCAGTAGTTTAGATTCAAACAATGGGGAACAGCATATAGAGGAAGATGAGATCAAATCACCTGTTGTAATGAGAAAAAAAATCCAAAGTCCTTGTTTAGTCCTGAAACAACACTGTTGAATGTGCATATGAATTCCAATTCTGCAGCATCGCTTTGATTTGTTATTCATTTGTTTGAGCACCACCCTTAGCAAATCATCAATGGAGTAATTTTTTTCACATGCAAGCCACAAGGTAAATAAAGAGTAGCTTGCAGCAATAGGAACAGAGCCATAACATGGCGATCCACGGCCCGGGGTGCTTTCCAATCGGAACGCGCCCCTTGCCATTAGTGGCGCTTGGCTCCAGTGCCGCGAAAGGCACCTTTTAAATAATCGGCTCTATTGAGCCGCTCTGGCGTGCCTGGGGCAAAGCCCCATTGGCCCTGCCATAGTTACAGCCCTGAACAGGAAGCTTAGTGGACTGCCTAAACAGAATATCCATTTTTGGCTTTTCTGAAAGAGGCTCAGCTCCTTCAGCAAGTACATTTAGGACTTAATTTAAAATCCATTCAAGTCAACAAGCACCTTTCCACAGTGAAGAGAACTTTGGATCAAGTTTCTGCTGAGGGTGGAGGGGAATCCCTTTATTGTTTCAATACTCTTATGACTTAAGCTGAACAAATAGTTGAGGTTTCTTGATTCAGTGGCTGAGCCAGAAAATCCAAGGAAATAATTTGTTTAATTTTAAATGGCAACTTTTATGGGTTTTTTCTCCTCAAAACAAAATAATAAAAATAATTCATTCAGATGTAATGAAGCTTTTCAAAAGCCATTTTGAAACAACTGTTTGAAATGAAAGCTTGTTTCAAAAGTGTTATTATAGAAAGTGCCAGACTATATAAACCTGTCCATCTCACACACACAAATACAAATCCTACTTTTGTATTCCTCAAAGTAGTTGCTGAAATTAATTCAAATGAATAAATAGGGGCAGCATTACAGGGTACTTATTCTCCATGGATAGTCTGAGCTCAGCATCCCTGGAGTGGAGCTGTGAGCCCAATCCACCTAAGTAAAGAGGCCTGTTACCCACGAGCTGATAAAGGGATGCTAGGAAGCAGCTGAAAAGACTGAGACTGGGAAGGGGAAACTTTGTAAGAGTAGAGTTAGTGGGTGTAATGGCTCTTTCGAACAATGGGTCAGGGAAGCAGTCCCCTAACAGCTGCTCCAGGAAGGAAGGAGAGCTGACTGAGGCTGCTGGGACCCCTGGATAAAGTGGCACGGAAGCATGTCACCAAGTATAGAATAAAGATTGTGTGGCAGTGTATGCTGTGGAGCCAGGGGGAAAGTCACAGTCCTGGTGAGTCATCCCAAAGCTTCATTTTCTTTGTTTTATTTTCCCCAGTGAGGTAACTATTTGATTAAAAAAATGTCATTCCACTCTACTAGTGCCTAGTCTCCATAAAAGTCAGTCTGTTGTGTTCTTCTCCATAATCTTCTACACTGTGTAATAACCAAGAAGTACATTCAGGTGTTTTTTTTTAAGTAATAGATTTTTAACCTTAATCTGGCAGGGAGATTAGCTCACATAAATTGGAAGGTTCTTCTGTGAGAGTTGGACCTACCCTAAGTTTGAGTGACTGAAACAGTAAGGGTATGTCTACACTTACAATTTACTCTGAATTAAGGAGGCTTAATTTGAACTAAATGAGTGCATGTCCACACCAGCTTTCATTAGTTTGAACTAAGGAAAGTCTAGTTTGAATCTATAAAACCTCCCTTAAATTCAAAGTGATGGGTAATTCAAACTCATCAGTTTGAATTAACCCAATGTAGCTGTGTTAATTCAAATTGTTAGTTTGAATTAACCACAGCTTGATTTTTCCCCATGCAGTAGCACCCCCTACTTCATTTAAACTAGCAAGTCCTGTGCATGGACAAGCTAGCTCGAATGAGGGTTTCTAGTGTGGCTGTGTTAATTTGAATTAACTTAATTTGAACTAATAATTAGTTTGAATTAATTAGTTCAAATTCTGTTAATTCAAGCTAGCCTTCTAAGTGTAGACATAGCCTAAGAGATGTAAAAGAGCAAAAGCAAAAAATGAACATTTTATGAGCAAAGGGGAAACACCACAAATATAGAAATGATGGGGAATGACCTCTCATGGATACTTAGCTTTCACAGGCTAGAGCACTCTGTGATGCCAAGTGTAACTGTCTCCTCACCACTCATTCATAATACTGATCAGAACGCTTTTGCCGTTTGCTAGGCAAAGTACTCCACGCTGCTTTCCTTACACTTGATGCTCCCATTCGAACACAATAGATGTACTGGCAGAGCACTGTGTGGCTGGTGAAACTGGACAATGTGAGTCCATCAAATTAATTTGTAAACCAAATAAAACAATACTTCATATTTCTTTCACACTTTTTATCTTGTGACCTCAGCACAAACAGTTAATGCAGCTAGGGTCAATGGGCACTATGCCAGTTGAGTGTGGGAGTTTGTGGCACTGTGGAGGTGAACTCTTTAAATGCAGGATCAAGGTGCAGGCCTAGAACATCCTGGGTTGGATGAGCCTCTGTTGCCCTTCTGCATCAGTCACTGGATGCTAAGGCCACCCTTCAGCTCTGCAGAGCTACCTTGCTTCACACATGTATGGGTCTAGCCCAAAGTGGCTTGTTAAACTCCACAAAGAAAGTCATCAGAACTTGAAGCAGATGAGTGGAGACCTTTCTTGACGTTCCATGAATAATCATTAGACCTTAGGCCCCCTCTCCTGGCCCCCCATAGGCTTTCATAGCCCAGGAAAAAATATTTCTTCTCTTCCTCCCCCCCTGCCCAAATTACTACTAGATTATTCTACAAGTGATTAGAACAATGCAAGAGCACAGGGGGATATTGCAGTTCTAAATCTTGATTGTGCACTGGGACAAATAAGTGGTGAACTTGTGTGCCCATGTGGAGTCTCACTGAAGTCAATAGGACTTTGCAGAGGTGGAACTGTCTATGATACTACATGCCAGTGTAGAATTAGGGTTTTACATTTTTTTCTAATGTTTTGTATAAAGACTGGTGCTATGTCTCACCTTTGAGTACTTTCAACATGCTCTAATGAGTTTCTTCTGGAAATATTGGTACTTCTGCACTGCTAGGTAATGATGATAGTTAACAAGGAAGACATTTATTATAGTATTCAGTCAGTTGGCCTTTTACACATGTTCTTGTGTGTGTGTGTGTGTGTGTGTGTGTGTGTGTGTGTGTGTGTGTGT
>ML682060.1:9652958-9783370 GCA_007922195.1 Podocnemis expansa | reverse complement strand
TGTGTGTGTGTGTGTGTGTGTGTGTGTGTGTGTGTGTGTGTGTGTGTGTGTGTGTGTGTGTATAAAATGTGCCACGGGCAAAAATAAATGTATAAAATAACAGCTCCCTGTATATGCCTGCTGAGCAAACCCACATTTTTAAAATGGGTTCATTTAAGCACATGTGGTTAAAAGTATGTTGACTACTGGCGAAGAAGCCCAACCCAGGACTTTGATAATTCTTCATTAACTGATTTATTAGTCACACCTTTCTTTTACCCAATTATTTCAAACAGCTATTCACAGTAAATTTCCTCTGACTTTTTAAAAAATGCTACTTCCAGAGTGAGCCCAAGGTTTTTTGCACCCTTGGTGCCTGTGATATTGGCACCTCCCCACGTTCTGCCCCAGTGGCCCAGGCCAGGCCCGATGGTGGGCCCTCCCATTCCTCCTAGAAACCCCGCACAAGCCTGGCCAAGTGGCGAGTGGGTGCCCAGGCCAAATCATGGAAGTAGTGCTGCTCCCTGGCTGGGGTCTGACCCTCTCCCACAGCTGAATTGCACTGCTGGCATTGGTGCTGCTCCTCCCTGTCCACGGCCAGATTCTGGCAGCTGTGCCACTTCCCCAGCTGGGGGTCCTCAACCTTGAAAAGGCTGGGAACCACTGTACTGGCCAGGCTCGCCTAGACCAACCCACCCCCTCCACTTACCTGGTGTGGAGCCAGCCAGCCGAAACACAGCTTCCTGCATTGCTCTGCTATAGGCTTCGTGCCTGAGAGGAGCAGGGTGAGATGGGCTTGCTGGCTCAAGCCCAGCCCTTGGCGCCCCCTAATTGTTGGTGCCCTAGGCAATCATCTAGGTTGCCTCTATGGACAGACTGGCCCTGGATAATTCGATACTATCCAGGACTTGGAAACACATGCTGGGCTTTTTTTTATTTTCAACTTTTTTTCAAATTAATTATTTTCTGAATATTTTCATACCTATCCATTTGTTCAATAAATGAGAATTCTAATTTCAATTTTTTAAAAGTCTCCTAAAATTTCCAGGGCCTGTTTTATAGCCTGTTTTAATGAAAGGCTTTAGAAGTCTAAAGATTTCTGCATTCCTGTTTTTGAAGCAGCCTCAAAGAAAAAAGAAATAGAAATCCCATCATCAGCTGTGACTCCCTTACATCTACATACAACAGGTATTAATTTGGGGAGCTACGCTGTCTTGTACTTGGACCGCAGAGTGAAAATCTAGACAGAAATTATGAGCCAGCCCACACTGGCTGGGAAGGAAAGCTTCAGACTTGTTAAGGTTACAAGCATATTTTAATATACCTTAAAACACTGTAGTCTGTTGTAGAAGGGAAAAAAATGAAGCTAACAACACTGGGTAGATGCAGGTAAGTATAGGAAGTCATTGTTCAGTATTTCCCAACCAATGTTTCTATGCACCTCTGTCACCCCACTATTGTGCCATTCTGTCACTTGTACGCAATACTAATGAACAACTTGCTAGTTCACTTATATGGAATTTGAGGCTTTTGACGTCTGGCAGAAGAAGGAAAACACCTCACAGAATTAGATTCTTGACTAGTAAGAATGCACCAAATTAATTCTCTATTTTTGGCAAATAAAAGAAGGATGGGGATGCAGAATATCTGGAGTGGTGGGGTGTAATTACACCCATCCCCAACTGCAAAGGTACCTTGCCACATTTTACCACACACTGCAGGGGCTTTGAACTAATTAGAGGCAAGACCTGACAACTGAAGATGGTTGATGGTGATGTTTTTCAGGATGGTTTTTCTTTGCAGACAAAGGTTAACACTTTCATAGAGTGATACTAATATTTCTCAGTCTGAGATGGAGAAAATTTTCTTTAAAGCTGATGATCATCCCATTTTGATGACATTCCAGTTGTTTGGCGAAGTATTAGATGAGCCATAAGATGAGACAATTCTCAACCCCAACAAAGCTACATCTGTTTTACATGGAATCTGTGTTGCACTGTAACAAACATTACCTACATTATTTATGTATTATTTCTCTGGCCTTTCCAGTTTCTCAAATCACTTTGCAACCAGTTTGTGATTTCTCATCCATGTAGCTCACTTTACAGGTAGCATCTCAGTATGCCAAACCACCAGACTGCTGAAAAGGCTTGTTTAACTGGCAACAAAATTTGCTAGGTTTGTATTTTTGTTACATTTCAGCTGTGAGACCTTAATAAAACCCATGTGAGAGGCCGTTCAGAAACCCTCAGCCACTTCCTTCTTAGGCCAGACCTGAGGGCCTAAGAGAGCCAAATCTATGGCTGGAGGCGATGGAATATTTTTTTTTAAATGGCTGCTGTCTAGAAGATGCTTTGGGGCTTGGAATGGTAGAAATAGTCATAGAGGGGGAATGAAGTAGCAGAGGAGAGATGAAAGGTGCTTGGTAAATGTCACTTGTCACATAAAGCTGCAGTTTTTCATGTGGCTGGCACTACCACCACAAAGCCACCAGTGACACTTTCAGGTGTTCTATATTATATTTATGTATCACACTGAAATTCCACAAAAATATTTTCATTATATTTGCTTTGTTTTCCCATTGCAAGCATCTTCACTTGCACAGTTGCTTGTTTTCCCATATTTAGATTGCAGCAAGTAGCTCAGGAGGTCACTACAAAATATAAGAAAGACAGGGAGGGAATAATAGCTGTAAAACAAGGCTATTGCAGCCATTTCTTCAAAGCTCCATATTATTCTGAAACCAGAACGTTCCTTTGCAGGGCATTCTAGAAACTACATTAACTCCTCTTCCCCTACCGTAAACCATGCTCTCACCCTGGACTGTCGTGTATTATATCCTGTTCTTACCAGCTTTGACTTGGTAATTTCCCAAACCATTAAAGACACAGGAATAGAACTGATATATCCCTTTTTGACATTTCTCATGGTGTACTTAAAGTAGCCACAGTAGTCTACAAAAGGATTGCCTGCCTCCTTACCTGTCAACTCTTTGCTTCTCTGAGACGCATATTAAACACTACTGGCATTCTACAGATGGAAATGAAGCACCTTCCTTGGGAGTACATCCAACTGTGTTTCAAGATTGCACAAGCACAAGCTACCAATTAGATTTGCAACAAGCTACATTCGCTTTGTTGTAGACAGAATACTTGGACAATGTCTCCCAATAAAAGGCATCTCAGTGAATTCATCTATATCAAACATGCAAATATTCCTGTTTTTAAATTGTGTAACCATTCCCTCTTCCCCAGTGCTTGCCATAAATTATGTCTCTTTACGTTTTTGGTCATTTTCTGAACTGACCCTGCTTGTCCCAGCTATCCTACACATGGGCTATCACTTTATTGTTGAAAAGTTTCAAGAGTAAATAAACAAGAATCTCAAGACTGTCAGGAACATATAATCTCGGTTTCTTTACAAAGAATCTTCTTGGGTGGACCTCCAATTCTTAGTCAATGTTGTTTACCCCCCTCTGTTATTGACAATGCCACAAAACTTCACATGTCACATTGAGAGATTTCAGGCCCTGCTATTTATATGTTAAGATTAGTGATGCAGATTCAATTAATCGTGATTTTTTCCCAAGACCACCTCCCCAGACAGGGAAAAAAGTACAATGATTGAGACTTAGCCTATGTCTGCACTGCTGGTGTTGCTGTTGGCAGTACATGATCCATTTTTTTTTTTTTTTTTTTTTTTTGTAGGCTGGACTGCAAAGACGTGAAGAACTCCTAACTGAGCCCAGAATTTGACACTGGTAATCCACCCAACAGGAAGAGTAGCATTGTATTGACAAAAGGGCATTTCCCGTTAGTGCAGCACAGTGGGGATGCTACAGTAAGTAGAATTAGGAAGTTGACAACAGATGTCCAAGCTACCTCTCTCATCGACTGCTCTCCAAATCCAGGGTAAGTGTAGACCAGGCCGCAGCTTCCCTCTTAAAATGACATCAGTGAGACAAGGTGCTGAAGCAGATTATTGTATTTTCTTGCAAGTGGTTATAACAGTCACTGGAGGGCAGTGTTGTTGTTTCTCATTTAATGTTCCCTTCAATTTGTTTATCAAGTAACTGGAAAGTTAAATTATTTGCAGAATTATGGTTATTGTTTGTATTTCTGGTGAGTGGATTGAAGGTCAGATTTGGAGAATGGGGAATAATAGAGGTTCTATATTCAAAGTTCACATGTTGTCTCTGGTTTTACCCATAATAGTTGGATGTTAAGCTAAAATGACTGCCTATGTGGTTATAGATTCCTAAACTATAAAGCCAGAAGGGACTGCTAGGGTCACGTAGTCTGATTCTTCTCTCTAACACAGACCAGAGGACTTATCTGAAATGAACATAAAAGAAGAAAACTTCTTTGGGGAGTGAGGGAATCCAATCTGTATTTAAAAATTACCAGTGATGAAAAAATCCCCACAGTCCTTAATAAATCATTCCCTTGATTAATTACTGACACGGTTAAAAAGCTGTATGTTATTTCCACCCAAAATTTATCTAGCTTTAACTCTCAGCCATTGGAATTTGTTATACCTCTAGGCTAGATTGAAAATCCTCATGATCAGATGTTTCCCTGAGTGGATACTTGCAGACTGCAGTCAAATCACCCCTTAACTTTCTCATTGAAAGGACTGAGATCCTTAAGTCTTTCACTGTGGTATGTCTTCTGATTGCTTTTCAATCTCCTGGCTCTTCTCTGGACCCTCTCCAATTTATCAAAACTTTCTTGATTTAACAAGGCCAGACCTGGACACAGTAGTGATCACATGAGTGCCAAATACAAAGATAATATAATTTCCCTACTCCTGCTCAAGATTCCCCTATTGATACACCCAAGGATTGTATTAGCCTTTTTGGTTGCAGCACCCTACTGTTACTGGAAGCTAATGAATGATCACCTGGTGATCCACCATAGCTACCTCTCCTCTTTGCTGCCGTTGGGCCAGCAGGCTTCAGCCCTGCCTGTCTCTGGCCCAGCCCTGGCCACAACAGGGGCCAGATTGGGCCTGAGCTGCCTGCCACTGGCTGCAGGGACGGATCTGGGCCAAGGCCACCTGCTACTGGCTGATAGCAGCAGCAGCAGAGGCTGGATCTGGGCTGGGACCGCCTGCTGTGCTGCCACTGGCTGGCAGGGGATGGATCTAGGCTGGGCTGCTGACAGGAGGAACCCAATCCAGGCTCCAGGGGCCAGATTGGGCGAAGGGAGTGGGGCCGCGCAGGCCTCAACCCTTTCTTCGGGGCAGCAATAGCCCTGCCAGAGTCACTGTTTCCCAGAATATTCTTCCATCCTGTAAGCATGGCCTGCATTCTTTGTAACATTCAATTAACGATGATATTTTAATTGTAACAATTAGAATCTGGAATTAATATCACATTGAGATGAATAGCCTAGTTCATACTAATTGGAGTTATTGTTTCAGATTACTTGAAGATTGTCTAAAACAGTGGTTCATCAGGTCAATGAGAGGGTTCTGAGCAGGGCAGAATTCCAGTAAAATTCCAATCTAGCATTTTAGTTTTTACTGACATGGTAAACTTTTTACTGACATCACTAAAAATACCATAAACAATACAGCAATATCACAGAAGTGTGTAATCATTCATGATATTCTGTACATAGGGATTCATAATTCCACTATTGTTTTAGCTGCAGTTAATTGATCTATCAAGTTCCTTTGAAGTTTGCAATAATAGAAAACAGGGAATTGATAGAATCATGGTCAGTGTAGTTTTATGAAACAAGAAGTGATTCTGAATGATGATCAATGTCAAAATACAATATATTTTATTTCTACCATTTTCATGAACATTTTCATTTATTTACAGGTTCATGGACAGTGTTAATATTGTATTTTCTTTCTTACTGACTGTTCAGAAATTTATGGCTGACTGGCAATGCTGGTCCTAACCCAGCAAATAAGGGCTAGAAATATGGTTTTCAGTCAAAGCTTAAATGCTAGGGAAACTGATGAGGCTAGCTGAGATTTGGCAGTATGGAAATACAATGGCCCAGTCTGACCTCTGTAAACCAAGATGAGTTTTATGTGCAGTTCAAGGGAAGAAAACATAAACAGCCACCATGTGAGCAAAACAAGAAGTAACTGAGGCGTATGACACTGCCTCCTATAAACATAATGCCATTAAAAAAAATTTCATTTGTCCGTGAAATACATGATTCCCTTTGAGTTAGTGGAATGAATTCAAATCAGAACAAAGAACTGAGAAACATGTATCTATCACTCCTGCTTATATTACATGACTTTCTTTGTGGTAGGCACTGAGTATACAAATACATATTAAAAGACAGTCAGCCTTTCAGGGAAAGGACTGTCTAAATAGATGATATGGAGGGAGACAGTGTTGTGTCATGAAAGTCATACAGTACGTCAGTGGCAAAGCAGGGATGGTCAGCTATGGCTCTCTAGTACTACATAGATCAGAGGATGTGATGAGAACATTGGAAAAAAGCTAATTGGTGAGAATGGTTCTCTTGTGAACTTGGTTAAGCTGAGACATTTTTCTGGTGACAGCTTATCCTCCTGTCACCCCAAAAATTACAAAAGGGCACTGCAAAAGCAAAGCAGATGACACCAAGGTTGTAATTAGTGTCTCAGGCCCTTTTCACCAGATTACAGAATCAATCTCACGGTCTTTCTTTAGTTCTTAACTTAGACAAAGCTGAAGGGCTTCAACAGGATAGTTTGGGTGAACCCATGTTTGGACTATCCCATGGCTCAGGTGTTTGAGTGCTCTTCAGAGAGGTGGGAGATCTTCAAATACTACTTCCCTGTTAGATGCAGGATAATTGAACCTGGGCCGCTCATATCATAGCTGAGCACTCTAAATCTCTGGGATAAAAGGTAGAAATAGGGCACCCTTCCCACTCCCATTCTGTGTGGAGTGGGGCAGGCAACAAATCATTCTCTCAAGAAGTGACGTGGATGCCTAATACATCTGATTCCAAGAGAGGGCCTCTTGTTTCGGTATTGCTAGTGGTGTGCATTGCCAGCTTAGGAGGCTCCCTGTCTAGCATGCTGGCTTTTGTGTCATATTCTTTGGTGCCTCTCTCTCCCCATTTATTGTGTATGGAACCTAGGCACCTAATTCAGGCTTTGTGGCTCACATTGTTTTTGTGATTTGATTCCCTCCTTCCCCCTTGCCTAAATTCCTTTGTGGATCCTGGCCTAACAGACACTGGCTTGCTCATTCTGTTGATTGCATTCATACAGCTCCCCCTGAAGTGAGAAAACTGACCCCATGATGTGCAATGGATAGTGTACCTATTTTCCACACAGATAAATGAGATTTCATGTATGTCAGGCTAGTAAGAGCCTGTGGAACTGGTAAGTGTTCTCAACAGACAAGGGAGCGCTATAGAGGTGTTATGAGGAGCAGCTTGAGTACAAAATTAGCCATTAACTTTTTTTGCCACTTAAGCAGAGACATTAAGGAATGGAATTAAATAGGAAACCAAGCTGATAGGTACGATTATTATTTTGTTGAACACCAACATTATGCTTGGTGCTGCACAGAATGCAGAGCATTTCCATTCCCAAGCATGCCTGCAGAAAGCTTGAGTGGTTTAATAGTCAGGACTTTTTAAAAAATGTTAGGTTCTCTTTTCTTTTGCCTTCTGGTTTCCAATGCGTTTGCCTTGTGTTAACTTGGCGTTTGCCCAGAACAAAAAGTGAGGGTTTCTCACAAGCTCCTAATTTCTGCTCTTAGGTCTCCAAGAGAAACACCAAATATCATGAGACTCACAACTGCACAATGACCATTGGCAACTTTGCAAAAACCAAATCAGTTTGTGCTTTTTGAGAGAACAAAGATCTAACCGTCAGATGCAAGCCAGTTCTGATTCCTGCTCTCTCTCCATGAGAGCCAGGGAGAACTTTTGTTGGCATGTAATACCCATATCCTAGGTAATCAGAAAAGCCCCATCTTCACACAGAAAGTGAGGTTTTGGGCAAATATAAATGGTGTTAGTAAAAATGAAAAACTTTCATAGAAGGGCAAAAGGGTTATATCTACACTAGAAAATTAGTTTGAATTAAGGAGCCTTAATTTGAACTAATTTGAACCCTGTCCACTCTAGGTTTTGCCTAGTTTGAACTAAAAAAATTTTTAGTTTGACCTAAGCAAAGCTTAGTTTGAACTAGCTAATTTAGTTGGTTTAGTTTGAACTAGCCCAATGTAGACATGCTAAATAAGTTCAAACTAGCGGTTAGTTTGACCTAACCGCATTTTTTTGTTTTTTAGTTCAAACTAACTTTTAGTTTGAGTTAGCCACGCTTTTCTAGTTCAAACTAAAAAGTCACTTCAAACTAAAAAGTGTGGTTAGTTCAAACCAAGAATTTAGTTCGAACTAAATAACACTGTTAGTTCAAACTAACTTCAAACTACTTAGTTCAGATAAGCAAGTCTGAACTAAGGGTTTAGGTGTAGACATAGCCAAAGGGATTAAAAATCATAGCAGTAAACCTAGAAGAAAGGTTGAAAGGGTTTAATTTCTTATTGGAAGAAAGAGGCACAAGAAAATTGGTGAGAGAGGAAACAGTTGTGGGCTATACCTTGGAAAGGATTTGCCAGTGAAAGATATTAATGAACTGAGGGTGGATTACAAACCCACAAGGGAAATTAGAACTGAAAATGGAAAAGACAGAAAGCTAGTCATGGGGATTTGCGTCAGCTTAAATTGTCAACATTCATAGATGGATGGATCATTGTGGCCCAAGTCAGGAGGAATAAAAACAATAAAGATATCAGAGAAATCCAATGCTATATTGTACAACACGGCAGTGACTCCCACAGTACAATAGGTAAGACTCAGTATTGTAACCTATATTTTAATGTTATACAACTTGGCATTAAATATTATGCCAGGATACAAAGTGGCAGATTTTGTTTTTCAGTCTGTCAGAGAATTTATTCAGCTAACAGAAGACAACTATTGAGATTTACCTCACTGGTTTTTTTTTTTTACCAAAATAAAGTGAGGCTCAAAAAGGCAACACTGTCTGAAGATGGCTCAGTGGCGTTTCTAAAATGGTGGTTTTGCAAGTTGAGCATTTGGGGAGTGGAAAGAGTCATACCACAAAACTTGGGTTTTTTTCAGAACACCAAGTCTGGATCAGGTTGATCTGTTTTTGATCCTGCCTCTGCTTCCCAGAAACAATGCATTATGAGATGCAATTTGTTGAAATAGCACTCTTTTTTTTTTCCATCCAGCAGATGGTACTTCCTTAAGCACAAGAAAACTAAATGAGCATGGTCCAAGTGAACAGTGCAACATACAGTCTGGTTCTCTCTATTAGGTTTTAAAAAAATGCATTTTATTCAAATGTTTCTTTTCTTATTCTGCCTTCTAGCCATATCTGTTTATTTTAATGGCCAAGACAAGTTAGCTGTTAACACCACAGGGCCAGTTCTGCCCCTAACTTTTGACGCTAATCTTGGCAAGTACAAAAGGACTACTTGTTTTGGGATTCTCAGCTTTTGAATGCCCAATATATGACAACTAAATGAAGTTCTAAAAACTGAGGCATTGAGAATTTGGAGCCAATGCAGATATATCCAGAGTAACAGATCTGGAAAATGGGCTAGAAACTAATGAGAATGAGATTTTGTGTGGGTTCTTCAGTTTTTGATTTTAGCTATGAGAAGCACAGATCCACCGTGACAGTCTTTGTCTATTTCAAAATTTCTTCTTCTATTTCTGAAAGCATGATATGCTGACGTGTATGAGGAAAAAAACCCCACCTTAATATAAATTTACCGAGCAAATCTAGCATAAGTCAGAGGTAATCAAGTCATTATAATCTAATAATTTGTTAATATCCGAAAGGAAATAAATACAGGGTTTATTCCACTTTCCCCAAAGACAGGTGTCTACATCACTAAAACTAACTTTCTATATAGCACAACAGGCAGTCTCCATAGAGGCAGCCATGGCTGGAATGGGAATGACTGGCAAACAAACTTTCTCTAGCATAAAGTGTGGTAATGTGTCAGAAGCTGTCTAGTTGCCTCAATATGCTGCCTTTCGAGACCCTGAACACCCATGTTGGGGATGAGGAGAAACCTATCAGAAAGGATATTGTGAGTTCAGTCAGCCGACAAGCAAGACAGAAGTAAATAAAGTTAACAGTCTGACTGCCTGTGAGAGAAGGTGTGGAGCTGGAAAGTGAGTAGGGCAAGAATGATTGGAGACAGCCTTTAATTAAAAAAAAAAAATAGAGCAAGAGGTCCAAATGCAGGTGATCTATCCAGGTAAGAGGAATTTAGGTCCACAAGGCGGGCTGTAAAATAAATATCAGACTAGAGACTATCAACCTCTCATTAACACTGTTGTGAGCAGTTAGTCAGGTATGTAGTTATGGGCTACCTGGTGTGAGTTAGGGGTTCAGAGTCAGGTACAGCTTGTATTCTTAGTAATGGCCTCTCAAAAGAAATAACCCAATCAAACCACTAGCCCATACTGAAATGTTTCCAGCGTGTCTAAGCTTTTTCATAAAATATCTGGATCCTATTTTCAGGAAAAATTGTAAAGGCTTCACAGAAGTAAGCTTTATCTAGACACTCCCCTCCTCAGTGCAGGGAGCACTGAATGGCTATGGTGTGATATGACTTTTTTTTTTACTTTGTTTGGATTTCAGGAAGTGAGCAAGATAAGCTGAGTGACCCTTTCCTGCTCTTGCCTTAAAAAAAAAAAAATCCCAACAATAAATGCTTGGAGAAAAAAAAAATAAAAAAACAGCTGATTTGTCAGTCATTCCCACCCCCAAAACCTGAAGCAGAGAGAGAGAGAGAGAGCGCCAAACCAATGTTCAGGATCCAAGCTCCAGGAACATCTGGGAAATCTGAGGCAAGATCTGAATTTTACATCATAGGCTTATGTCCTCCTTTTCCATTTCACTTAAACTGGAAACACATTCCATTTAGAGGTTTATGTTGCAAAACAGATATTGAGCAGCTGACGGAATTAGAATAGCAATGTAACATCACTTCCTGCAATCCAGGGCCAGCTCAAGGGGCTGTGGCACCTCGAGCCTGTTTTTGCTTTTGTGCCCCCTCCTGGGTGGGGTTGGCATCTGGCCTCCACTCTGGGCCAGCCTGCCCCGCCTCCAAGGCAGGGAATAGCTAGCGACTGGATGGAGCGCCCAGCGTAGAGGCCACGCTTTGCTCTTTCATCCCTCCCCTGGACTGGCTGTTCCACCCTGGGGGTGGGGGGTGCCAGCCTAGAGTCGTGCGAAAGAGCAGAATCTGCCCCCTGGTCTGGCCTGCTCTGCCCCTAGGAGCAGAGTGGCTGGCGTGGGGCCTATAGCTTCTGGACCAGCATGGCACCGTGGTACCCCCAAGCTTTCGGAGCCCCAAGCCCAGCTCAGGGGCTCATGGCAATAGCTGGCCCTGCTGCAGTCTGGACTGGTGTGCTGTTGTCCCACCCTAATATTCCACCAGGGTTCCCCACCTTGCTGGGTGAGTCCCCACTCCTGGGCCAGCTCATGCCCAGCCTTCAGCATGTAATCAGTATCTCAGGCACTGGAAGTGCACTTTCACTAATCAGTCGTAGTATGGTACCTTAGTGAGTGCCCCCGGATTCAACACCAGGAACTACTGTCCTGCAAGGTCCAGTGAAGACCTGCTGGGGCTTGCAAACTCATTTACACCAGTCGGTCAATTTGACAAAGAAATCAATATGCACCAGCCTTTGTTTTCAGTCAGGCCTTTAAACATCTAATTGTTTTAGATAAAAAAACAAACATTTATTGACTGAAACATAATTTCAAGTGAGCATACAGCAAATCAATGTAAAATCCGAAAATTAGTAAGCCAAAGGAAATAAACAAAATCAAATAAAAGATAACTCGTATTCTAAACTAAAGTCACTGTCACAGTATATGACTAGCTTACCCACATGCTTGGCTACTGATGGTTTTGCGTCCAAGTCTATCTTCCTATGTGGATAGGTATCAGTCCTTTGAAGTTGCTTGCAAGATGGAGTTCCATGGCAAATGCCTCAATCAGTTAAGTGTGTGTGTTTTTTTTCTTTTCTTAAACCCACTCCCCTCCTTTCTTGCAGTCAGGTGACTTTCCCTATCTGTCTGAGGAACTTGAGCTTGAGTGTTTTTTATGCATATTTCTTCTGGGTGTGTGAGTGCAGCCCTGATTGCCTACCTCTACTTGAGCCATGTGAAATACACCTGGGAACATGGTTCATATCTGTGCACACGTACAATGTTGCTACCCTAACAATAAGATAGAGCATGCCATGAGCACCCCAGAAACACTGTACATGACATACTTTGCATTAGACCACGCAATTACATTGCAAGAGTGAATGGAGAAAGATACACAGACCACATTACTGGGGTGTGCAGCATGTCATAATCAGTAGAAAAAAATCAATCAGCTGTTCTATTTAGATGACAGGCATTTGTGACTCAGTTCCCTGAAAGTGCACAATTGTCTAACATCAGAAGATAGGAACTTCCAGATCAGATCAATGACCCCTTCTTAACTTCCCCCTTGTCTCTGACAGTAGGCAGCACAAGATGCAGCAGAGGAAGGTACAAGAAATGTCAGGCTGGAAAATTATGAAATAACCTGCTCTGGGGGGAATTTTCCTTCCAAAGGGCTGTCAGCTCATTGATTTTTATCCTGAAACATGTCCTATTCCCCTATGAGTAAGTGTGAGTGTTCTCATGATTGACACAAATAACTGATCTTAATGTACAAAGTGGCTTGAGGGTTCATAAAACCAGCATAATTGTAAGTGTGAATTTTAGCATTCAAACAGTGGTTTTGATGTTGTAACAGAGCAGGAGCAACAAACTCTTCACCTGCCTCTGTTAGTCTGGGTCTAAGGCATTGGTCTTCAAACTTTTTTCCTCAGGCTTCAGTAGAAAAAAATCATTTATGCCCATGACCTAACAATTACATCTTTCAGCACTGCATTCCAGTCTTTTGGAAGTGGCAGCAGGCAGCCATGACCCAGTATTGGGTCCCAACCCATAGTTTGTAAACTATTGGTCTAAAGGGCTGGGGTTGATTAGGTGACAACTGCACCATGATTAGGCTGGGTCAGAGCCATGGCCTAATGAGGGAACCAAGAGCAGCTGGTGACCTAGCCCAGGGAGATAAATGGGCCAGCACAGGAAACCTGGGGAGAAGCAGATCTAGCCAGGGCAGGGAGAGATAGTGTACTTATTGGCAACAGGGGGTAGACTTCTGTGCCTCTGAGCCCCTAGTGTATCTGCAGCAGAAGGTGAGATTTGGTTTGCATACATTACTTACACACACACCTTGGGGATTGTAGTTACAATGGAGTGGTGAGGCCTTTGGAGCCCAGAGTAATGTACACTGTATGGGGAAAATGGGAAGATGGCACCTGGCCTGCTCTAGATGTCCTCTAAAGATGTTTGTCACTGTAAGATTCCTCTGTGTTGTTACATTGTACAGATGCTTGTTCACAGGGAGGAGAGGAAAAAATAGATTTTTGGACAAAGTGCATTTTCTAGCTTCCCCCCCCTCCTCTCTCCAGTTTAGTTTCATTTTGCACTTGCACCAAAAATAAATATTTGTTAGTATTGCTTTGCAGGGAGCAATAGTTCAGTCCTTGATAAGACAAATCACTGGCCACCTTATATATGATAAATTCTGTCCCTTTGCTGGAACAAACTGACCTTTCTCCCTTCTTGTTTGTAACATCTGAACTAATCTCATAGTTGAAATCTATGCTAGCTAAAAATTCTCTCTCTCTCTCTCTCTCTCTCTCTCTCATTTATCTATTTAAATAGAGCTTTCTGTACTAACTGCCTAAGAAGTGCTGCTTGGCAGAGGCTGGATCCATGAGAGTTAATTTGGTGTGTCACTGCAACATTCATGGGGAAAGCTGTTGCTTCACTTAGAAGGATGGGGGCAGGGGACATCCTAACTGGGAAAATATAAAACAGTATGGAATAGCTTTCCAAAGGTTACAATCAGATAAGAACAGTTTAGTAATCAATGGTGACAATGCAGATTATAACAACATCTTGTAATGAAGAGACATTGTTCCAAAGCAGTATCTTGTTGCCTTTGTACTGGAATACAAGCATTTCTTTTCTGTGGTCTTCATGAACTCTTGTATGTGTTTGTAAGGGTGCTAACAGTTCTACTTATTGACTGCAGTTGTCTTTTTAAAGAGTTTAGTATTCCTCATGAGGTGCTTTTGAATGTTACCTATCGTGCCCCCCCCAAAACCCACATGCAACATGACTTTGCATACTTCTATCTGGGAGATTTTGTAAGAGGGAGAAGCAGTTTATTTTTCAGATCTCTTCCATCTTTAATGAGATTATCAACAGTGCAATCTACTAGTTAGAGCAGGGGGGGCTGGTCATCTGAGTACTTGGATATGTCTACACAACAATAAACCACCCAGGACTGGCCTGCATCTACTGATTCTGGCTTACTGGGCTTGGACTGTGGGACTATAAAATTGCAGTGTAGACATCCGGGGTTGGCCTGGAACCTGGGCTCTGGGAGTATATGAAGGCAGATGGTGCCAGAGTACCAGCTCCAAAGTGAGCCTGAAAGTCTATGCCACAGCTTTATAGCCCCATAGCTTAAGCAAAAGTCAGCTGACACAAAACCAGTGTCTTATTACATTGTAGACAGAACTCTTGATTCTAACCCCAGCTCTGTCTCTAGCTCACTTTCTCTCTCCAGGCAAAATTCTCTATTTCACAGGAATGTTGTGCTTCAATTAATTTTTAAAGTGTTCAGAGCTCTGTTTTCAAATGAGAGGCATTGATGATGAGTAATATAGTAGCAATATGTCCTTGCTACCAATTAATGTCAATGATGATGGTTGTGGGGTTTTGTGGTGATGTCACTTAGCCACTGGAAGCTGGACTGAGATCACCAATGCATTCATATAGGACCATGGGATAGTTATCCAGTGGTAAAATCTTTCATTGCCACTCACTACAGGCCTGCTCCTGAGCCAGATTAGTTACTCAGTGCAAAAGGTTGCCTAGCCTATGAGCAATTCCTTCCTCCAGGTGCCTTAAATGAAAATATTTTTCTTTTGCCATTCATTTTGTCCCTTTCTTTTTGTTGTTTTTGTTTTAGCCATTTGTCTTTCTAATGAGATGAGAAGATGTGTTATTACAAGGAGACATCAAGCAATCTAGGTTTTAGGATATCTTGGACAAAATGAATGATTTATTATTTTATTTGTATCATGGTAGCAACTAAGAGCCCCAGACATGGACCAGGATGTGATTGTGCCAGGCCCTTTACAAGCACTGACCCAAAAGCCAGTTGCTGCATCAGAGCTTACCAAAGGTCAAGAAAGTAAGGTCAGTTCAGTAATTCACCCAGTTGCTCATTTTTGTATATTTGTTCTGCTTAATCACAAATGGAATATTCAGCCCAAAATTTTCTAATCTGGCGGGTCCCAAAGTTGACATTAATGAGAATTGTGAGCAGGGGAGCTGGAAGTAGGGGTGCAGCCACACTCCCTGGCTTGAAGTGCTTACATTTTTGTTCAAGATCTCTCAGCACCCCTGCCATAAAAATTGTTGGCATGCCAGTGATTTGTGAGCCCGCAGCACTTCTGAAAAGCAGGTTTATTACAGATTTAGGGGCTTAATTTTCAGTACCTGGGCTTGAACAATGTGGCTGCCTTATCTATTGAAGAGTGTCTTGTATGTTTGTCTACATGCCTAAAGTGACTACTTCGTACATATCTAAAGTCTTATTGATAAGAGAATGCTATTTAGTTTGGGTAACTGTACTAAACCCAAGCAGTTTATGGGAGGCATTTTGACACAACCTCAATCCATCACCTCTTATTCCACCACTTATGAACATACTTTATGCTTGGAGAAGGGATTTCAGCAGTATAGTGCATGTGACTCCAAAGCCTGAGTTCCTTGACAGATTAAACAGCTTTCATCTATGACATGTTGATTACATTTCTGTTGCATAAAGAGTGCACAATGATGTTAATAGGGGGGAAACACCACTGCATGAAAAAGTCCCTTCCCAGACTCACTTCCTCAGGATGTCGTTTGGGTTTAGCAATGTCTGTGGGCTGTAAAGCATCCACCCATGTTTCTAACGCCAATCTTTCCTGGTTGCTCAAGCTCCCTGAGGACCAACATACCATGGTATTTTTTGAAAAGTTTGTCCTTTGGCTCAGCAATGCCCTCTGGAAGAACCCATTGTTTTGCTGGCAGCAAGCCACACACACATGCTGTCCAGAGTTGCAGAATCAGCAGAACAAGGGGCACAGCTCTTCCATAGCAGCTGCCTCTCAACACAATGACATTCAACTGCTCTACCTCCCTTTATCCCATCCAAAAAACTCACCCCAAACTTCCCAACCTGGGCACTACACAGGCCCTCATTTTACCAATTTATCATAAGAGATACTAGAAAGATTCTTCATCCTCTGTAATTTCTGGATGGACACTACTTTACCCAGTGCTGTAACAAAAGGTTAAATCTAGAGAAGGAAAACAAATATATAAAATGTATTAAGGGACTAGAACAGGGGTCTGCAACTTGTGGCTCCAGAGCCACGTGTGGCTCTTTGGGTGCCCTATTGTGGCCCTTTTCACTAGGGGACCCTGTAGGTGGTTCATGCCGGACTTTGGGCTCCGCACCACCAGCGGGGGACCCATTCCTGGTTCCAGGCTCCCTACTCGTGCCAGGGGACCTTGTGCAAGGCACTTCGGCCTAGCTCCCCCCACCAGGAGGCTACCTCCACTGCAGCTCTCAAAACCCTTGGTTATTGAAGGAATTTTTTAAAATGGCTCTTCTTACCTTTGGGTTGTCGATCCCCTGGATTAGAACAAATTGGATTTCTGCATCACAGAGGAGTTTAGAGAGCAGACCATAACTTAGGGTCAGAATCAAGGCTGCTTTTAGATCTGAGCAGACCTACTAATCGCTGTGGTGTAAATAGTAAAATAAAATGCTGTGCTTTACAGGAATGCTCACACTCCACTGCACTGAACGCTGTTTGAATCTAAACAATGGCTTTGATTTGCTGAAATAGTCTAACCTGATCTATGACTTACATTTACCTACGTTTATTTTCTTCCCATTCTGTAATTGCTCCATGTTCAAGCATCTGACAAAGTGGGATTTTTCTCCCATGAAAGTTCCTTCATTAAATAAATATTAGTCTTTAAAAGTGCCACAGGACTCCTTGTTTGTTCTACTGGAAATGTCACTTGGTGGGACAGAGCAGTGATAAGAGGAGGTGCGTGATTCAGGAGCGATGCTGCCCTGGAAAAAGACCCAGGGCCTGGGCCCTGCCCCCTGTGCTTGATTTTGCACCCAGTCCCGATGCAGTTCCGGGGCCATGGGCAGGGCCCAGATCAGCCTCCTGCCACCGCCAGCCAGCAGCCGGGCCTGGGATTCCCGGCCAGGGCCAGGTAAAGCAGCTGCCACCACAGGCAGCCTGGTCCCATATTGAGCTGCCATTGCTGCAGGGCACTGGTGTTGGGACTTGGGGCATGTGCCCCCATGCCCAGCACCAGCAATGCCACTGTCATGATCTTGAGCATTTTGGCAGTGCAATTGTACTCTGAAAAGTGATTGTGAAGGTGTCTGTCTACACTGTAACTGGAGATATGATCCAGCACAGGCTCGACCACCTGAGTTGGTTTGGGTTTTTGGCATGACTGAAAAGTGGTAGCATGTGAAAGCACATTGGGGACCTTGTACATGTATTCACATTGCTAGTCCCCACTAAAGGCCTCACCACTGTCTTCACTTTTTTATTTTAAAACATACTCACTAGATTAATGCTAATGCAGCCACACCAGTCCATGTCGCAATCACATTTCCAATTACACTGTAGGCATACCAAGTAAATGGTTTTGTGGGATTCTATTTTAATTATCTTAGTTTAATGGTATCAAATCTGCTCAACTTATGCTTAGTGAGATGTTTTGTTCTAACTTCCAGCTTTGTGCACAGCACTCAGGATCTGAAACTCAAGCCAGTAGCTTTTGTCCCCCACCCACCCTCCAGTTTGTGTACCATTGGTAGTGCTAAAAATTTGGCAGGCCAAATTCTATGCTCAGTTCTACATGCTTGAACTCCAAATACAACAGGGGATACATGGGTGTAACTGAGGACATAACTTGGCCCTGCTGTGGAACTTGATAGTGACTCTGCTGATAGCTCGTTCTTCCAGGCCTGTTTTCCAAGCCTGCAGTTCTAACAGGAGTAACACCTTTTTTGTCTATTTCTAATGTAACGTGCTAGTTTTTACTCTGGGTTAAAGTAGAACCCCACTTTAAGTTGAGTTAGCAAAAGAGCCTGACTGCTGTCATCCACAAAGAACCTCAATTGACAGGGAATCATTGGAACTGCTTGGGCAGTATCATGCATGACGCTCATCAGTTCTCCCCTTTAAGAATTACCACAAAGGGCTATTGACCTCCTTTAAAATAAATAAATTAAAAGTCCTTTCGTCTCAAACAAGTCCATTTCCCCATTATCCAGCATCTATCTCTACTCCCATTCCAAACCGTACCCATTTTAGAGAAGACAAGTAGACCTTCAGTTCCCAAGCTACTTGGGTCAGGTGCTTTATAACCAAAAGGGAGGTTCAATTGTTCCTTTGAGTGTGAAACAACAATGGTGAAAGCACCTTCCTAAAGCTCTTTGAGAGGAATTGTCAATCCCAAATGCCAGCTATCTGCACCCCTTAAAAGGTGGACTGTGTGCTGTGACTGGCAACAGTTTCTTGTTCATATGCTGACTACAAAGAGGATATATCCATATCTGTTTCCAGTGCTGGCCCCTGCATAAAGGGTTATAGACAGCTAGCTTCTTTGTGCTTTGCCCCTCTCATGCACCTGTGCATAGCCTTATGGAAGAGCTTATGACATCTGGAGAAAATTTACTAGTAGATAAAACTAATCTTACTCCTCAAGGGTCAAGCCCAGAGGGCTTTCTTCAGTTTGTGGTGGTGTTAAGACCCTGAGACCAGTCTCCGGAGCTGCGCTGCAAAGGTTCATGGGGAAAAGTCAGTTCCTTTGAAGTTTGCTTTACAGGGACTCAATAACAGCTGAGTAAAAACTGAGGTCCTCACTCTCCTCTCATTTACAATCTGTAACTACATTGGAGTCTGGAATCTGTGGAGGTGGAATAGTAAGGAGAATTAGGCTATGGGTGAGATGATTAGGATATGGCCCCTACACAAAAATTAGCCTAGGGGAGTCATTAAATCCTTTCCTGCATGCATAAAGATATCTAAATTACCATGTGGCACAAGTATACAGAATGGTTCATTAGGACCAATATTCATCATGAAAAGATGAGTGCTTGCTTTGCAGTTTTGAGAAATCTACACTTTTTTGCTTTTTCTCCCATTGGGATACAGCTGTCATTTTGCATCAATCAGGGAAATGTGATATTTCTAAAAAAAAAATCTGTGAAATTTAAATTCTAGGGAAATTGAAATCCATTCTCCAATCCCCCACTCAGAAAATGAAAAGTGACATGACCCTACCAGAGTCACTTCAGTGCCAAGGCTTCTCACAGTGCACGTGCTGCCCAGTGGAATAACCTCCATTTGCAGAGAGAGAAAAATAATTAAGGAAGTTGCATGCATACCAGCAGGGAGACAAAAATCAAAATAATCCTCATTACTGGACAAAAGCCTGGGTTCAGGTGTTCTTTTCACACATTTTGGCTGGATGGCTACATAGCCGCACCCCTGCAAGACACTCATGCTAGATAACAGTATGTCTGGGGCTAAATCATATTGACATGAGTGGCAGTAAAGGAGGGGCAAATGAAGCTTCCTTCCTCCTGTGCATGCATGTGAGCGTGCACACACCTTGTTGGGCATGCGTACAGGGGGGATGTGCTACCCTGAACCTTGAGGTCTGGTATTCAAGAACCACAGGAGTCTAATGGTGACTGAGGCAGGGATGAGATGAATCTAATGATGACTAGGCAGGAGCGAAGAGATGGGGCATAGTTTGGCCCTTTCTCTGCACTGTACAACAGAACTGGGGGTGTGAGAATACCCTGCCTGCTAAAAGAAGGCATAGCAAAAGCTGCTCATGCTGCTGCCCTAACATATTCTACCTTGGGTATCATCTCTCTGAGTTGATACCAATGTGCAACCTCTGTTCCCCCACATTTCAGCAGCCCCCATGCTGGTATTGGTCGAAAACCAAATTTGTTTTCTTAAGGATTCCACTCCAGAACTGAAACCTTTAGAGAAGTTAGCTCCATCCCTGATGCAAGAGCAGTGGCATTTGTCTGGCATTTTAGTGAGCATACTCTCCACACTGCTACGTGGTACAGAATAGTATAAGTCTTTCCTAGTACTTTACCTGGTAGGTTATACATCAGAGTAGCAATGGATTTAGCTAGCTCTTCTGCCATATTAAGGGGTGTGCATAGTGAGTCACACTGAACAAAGAAAGAAGAAATAGACAAAATCTTCTAGTACTTTGGGACCTCTGTGCTCCTTATTTTTGTGCAGCATTTGGCTAGGATTGCAGTAAGGTGCTATAAATCCCCTTTCAGGGTCATACGGTTATGCAGAATTTGAGCTTTCATCTAAGAATGTTGAATGAGCCCTGCTGATGGTGATGCATACGTTGAAAATGGGGCTCCGTTTGTAGCCAGTGCAATGATGTCTGCCCAAGTTTGTAGAGAGCCTGAAACAGTAACTCTGAGAGATGTGCACTGCCCCATTCATCCCAGAAGCGTGTTAACCCCCAAACCTACTGCTCTGGGGAGCCCCAATGGCATTATCTTAGCAGTAGTCTCTGGGCATGATCTGAGGAGATAAGTACAGTGGGCCCAGCCCATTTACTTATCAAAGCAGATACAATCGGGATCCTGGTTAAGTCCAGAAGATGGGTGTCCACTGTCACTGCTGTCCCTTCTGTAGGGAAGAGGAGACCCTGTGTTGCTGCCCTTGTTATTTCCAAGGGGAAAAAGGACCTCGGCCATTGCTGGGGCAAGGACACCTTATGTCACTGCCTCTGTGTGTATGGAAGAGGTTGCTCTGTCTCCACCACTCTAAATGAAGGGTGGGGCACAGGGTTACTAAGGGCCCCATATCACAGTATGCCAAGGCATGCATGCCTTAATTTGAATAAATGAAATTAATTGCCTTAATTTGGCCATGACTCCAATAAAAGTCATTATATAAAAACTGATAGTTGGCTATGGTAAGCACCTGAGGGACTAAACAGGGAAGAGGTTGAAAACTTGAAGGCCTGTTCTCCCTCCGAGCTGGAAAAAAGGAACCCTGTTTGCCAGAGGCCTGTCAGGAATAAATCGAAGTATTGCATGACACTTTCCAGAGGGGTTTGGTGACTGTGCTGAGTCATCTGTTTTGGGGCCTGACATCTTGTGGTACAAGTGAAGAACTGAAAAAGGATATTTATTTAACATCTGCAAGTTTGTGAATGCCCAAAGAATAGGGTTAACATGATTCATCGACTCTATTTTCACATATAATGCCACCACTGCTGTGATTCTTAGCAAAGTTATAAATGCCATTACTATCTGTAAAGGACTGAACTCGATGGGAATAACCCAACTGTACCAAGTGGAAAAATGAGTCAAAGCCTAGGAGTATTTGCCAACTTTTACTCAGGACTGGGACTCTGTCTCTGTGGAGTTAATTTTGTGAATAACTGCTCAGCACTGTAAAGGAAGGGTTATAAACACTAGCCCTTAGCGTTTACCCAGCTTTTATTAAAGTAAGTTCCCATTGAAGTCCATGGAAGGCTGTGTGTGAGTAAGGATCGAGTAAGGACTGAGTAAACAGTGAGCCTTTGGGGCCTGCTTCTTTTTTCAGTAAGACCCCCTCAAAATTCTGTGGCATTGTAAAGAGGCTTTAAACTGGAACTGACAGTAATTTACATCTGCCCTGTATGTAAAGAGATGTTAGTATAAATGAGAATCAGGTCCTTTGTGTTTTTCACAAATGTTCGCCTGGAGTTCTATCACTCACTTCAGAAAAATTTCCTAAAGACAATAATGCAGCTTTCTCAAAAAATGCAAATGTTAGTGAGCCTGGAAATTCAAACAGAGAAAAAAAATTAAACACTGAAATTATATAGCAAGTCAAGTTAGATGAAGATGCCCTATTGGGCTGCAGAGGCATACATTTTTGATGCTTGAAAATCTGTGGTGGTGGGAATGGAGACACACACTACTCAGTCAGCCCGGCATCAGAAATACAAATGTTTTCATTTGGGTCTTGCAGGAGGAGGAGAACAGAGTATGGGTCTAAGGACAGAATTTGGGCTGAGGCACCAGATCCCCAACAATACTGTTAGCAGGGGTCAGGAAGGATTAGCTCCTGGCAACTTCATGAAATTAGCTTACCATCTCTCTTCCTGTCACCCCACAGAATTTACACAAACTCCTAAAGCAGATGTCACAGGGAGCTGGTAGTGAGAAAGAAGCTACCTGCTTAGGGGAAAAACAGACAGTGGCTGTGGCCTCTTTAGCCCATTGTTATGGCATGAGTGAGTATGTAAGGAAGTATGGGTTGGATAGGTGGACTATAAGGTGGATAGAACTGGCTAGATCAACGGTTTCAGCGTGTAGGAATCAATGGTTCCATGTCTAGCTGGCAGCCAGTCACGAGTGGTGTGCCCCAGGGGTCGGTCCTCGGGCCGGTTCTGTTCAACATTTTCATCAATGATCTGGATGATGGAATAAACTGCACACTCAGTAAGTTTGCGGATGACACCAAGCTGGGGGGACCAGTAGACACGTTGGAGGGCAAGGACAGGATTCAGGGAGACCTAGATAAATTGGAACAGTGGGCCATTAGAAATCTTATGAGCTTCAGTAAGGACAAGTGTAAAATCCTGCACGTGGGACGAAAAAACCCCATGCACTGCTACAGGCTGGGAAACATTCAGCTAAATAGCAGCAGTGTAGAAAAGGACCTGGGGGTCATGGTGGATGGGAAGCTAGATATGAGCCAGTAGTGTGCTCTTGCTGCCAAAAAGGCCAAAGGCATACTGGGCTGCATCAAAAGAAGTATTACCAGCAGATCGAGGGATGTGATCATTCCCCTCTATTCTGCACTGGTAAGGCCACATCTAGAATACTGTGTTCAATTTTGGGCTCCCCACTACAAAAAGGACAGGGACATGCTAGAGAGAGTCCAGCGGAGGGCAACCAAAATGATTAAAGGGCTGGAGCACAAGCCCTATGAGGAAAGACTGAAAGCATTAGGCTTATTTAGTCTGCAGAAGAAAAGATTGAGGGGGGATTTGATAGCAACCTTCAACTACTTGAAGGGATGCTCGAAGGAGGATGGAGCTCGACTGTTCTTGGTAATAACAGAGGACAGAACGAGGAGCAATGGTCTCAAGTTGCGGTTAGGGAGGTTGAGGCTGGATATTAGAAAAAACTTTTTTACTAGGCGAGTGGTGAAGCACTGGAATGAGCAGCCGAGGGAGGTGGTGGAGTCTCCATCTTTGGAGGTGTTTAAGGCCCAGCTGGACAAAACCATGACTGGGATGGTTTAGTGGGAGTGGTCCTGCCTCTGGCAGGGGGTTGGACTAGATGACCTATGAGGTCCCTTCCAACCCTATGGTTCTATGATTCTATGTACACATGACAAAATATAAGTAGAGAAGAGTCACTAGTGAGTGGTAGGAAGAGGTGGTGAGCAAACAAATAAATGCAGCAGGGACTTGGGAGTGGATAGAGCAAGGGCCAAGATAATACATCAGACTAGGAGGGGTAAAGAAACAGTGACATGTATTAGCATTTGTGTTATGAGTGGTAGAAAAAAGGGGATGTTAAGAAAAATCACAGGGCTGTGGTGCTTTGAAAAATGTGCCCTGCAATTTGCTGAATGCGCCAATTGTTCTCTTTAGCCTGCTATGGAGAGGATATGGATGAGCTGACCAAAGAGAAAGAGGTTGTGAAAAAAATTTTTTTTCCCCATATCAGGTCTATATCACCTGCTTTACCTTCCCTGCTTGATTTTAAGACACCTAAGAAGGTTGTAAATATACAACTGCTTTCTCTGTTGTGCCCTCTTTCCCCTCAGGGAAGTGGTTGTGAAGTTAAAATTTAGAATGTGGTTCTTTGCAGCTAAAAAATGTGTGGTTTTATCCTAACCGTAAAATATCTAAAATCATTGGGATTAGCCCTTTTCTCCTTTCCTGTGTGCCTTCAATTAGTTGCATAAAAGCAAACCCCTGGCTTTAGAACCAAAAATAGCTGGAGTGAAGTGACGCAGATTTCACCCGAGATGAAAGAGTGGATTCCAGAAGCCTAATTAAAAGCAACTGAGAAACCAGTATTTGATACAGAGTTTACTCACCTGAAAAAATAAACCAAGAACTGTAGCAAGGCTTTAGTGCAGCGTTGTGGGAAAGAGGCGGGAGGGTTTCACGCAGGTCACAGGAAGGCCCAGCTCTGCTAGAACACAGAATCTTTCTGTTTCTTCATACTTAGAGTCAGGGGGAGGTCAGTCACCGAGGTGAGGCCCCCACCACTACAGCACTATTTCACACTATATTCGGTAAAAAGATAACAGAATCTATCGTAGTGGTAACCCCCTTTTTATTTACCTTTTCGTTTCTCTCTCACCACAAGACAGGTTACCTGATTAGTTACACTGAAGATGAATGTTATGGTTTCAGATCACAGAGCCTGCTTTATTCTTCTTCATACCACCCTCTCCCCCATTCTTCATTTCTTTACCTCTTCCTCTCTCCCTTCATGGAAATATCCTGCAGAATTTAACAGAGAATGGAAACCGCTCTAAGGATTTTCTATGACCTCCTACAGAATAGAGTTAATAGAAAATTATATCTCTTCTGTATGATTCTGTTTAACTATACTCTTGGAAAGAATCTTATTCACTATTAAATCAGAGTGGTTTTTAGGTGTATTTCCATGGAATCTGCCATATTTCTGTAGAATTTGCTTGGTTTCAATTCTGCCTACTCCTTTAAATCATGTGTGTTAGGAATTCAAGCTGAGCAAAAACTATAAACATTTTCTTTAAATGTTCACTCACATTTTTAAATGAGTTTGCTTTGGCCCCATTTGTAGTCCATGTTGTTTCATACAACTATGATTTTTATGGCACAAATGATTACAGAAAGCATATTTCAAGGATGCATATGCAAGTATTAACCAAAAATGTTTTACATGCATTCTTCTGGTTTGTAGACTGACACACTCAAGGAACATAATTTGTACCATGGCATATCTGACTAATTACAGCTAGCAAGGCAGCCTGAATAATAAATATCAAATACCTGCAGATCTAGTATACACAGAATTAAAAATATTTTCAAATAAATTTAGAATACTTTCAAAGAAATAATACATTGTAACAAGCTATATGCTTATTCAGTAAACAGAAAAATAAGGATAAATTCATCAGATAACTTACTGTAAATTATTCACTCAGTTCTAGCTACCATATAGGTTGGTTCAACAACAAAAGTTACCCAGTCTTGTTTCTGCAAGGATAATTTGACACCAGGAGATGGTATTTGAGCTAAATCTAGACACCCACAGTGCGATCAAGAGGAGGAAGCAAGGAAAACTTTTCTTTCAATTTTCATGTGATTCACTTTCCATGACTTTCAGGCCGGTCACACGTGAATTACTTTCATGGAAGCAGATGAATTATGTGAGGAAAATAGAGGATGAAGTGCTTGTATGTAATACATAGAATGGTCTAATTTCAAATAAATTCAGAATCAACCTAAATTTGGCAATTTCACATTCAGAGAAGCATTCAACAGATGTTTTTTCAATCATCAAGTAATAAAACTGGCATGATTGTATCCTTTAAAAATTTAGGGCTAAATTCTTTTAAAATTTATACCACTGAAATCGGTAGGGCCTTCATCCTTCAGGCATTTAATATGATTCAGTCTCACCTTTATAAATTTAAGGAAGCACACAAGTGTTCACTGGATAAAAGCATAGCATAGCAACCATGTAACTGGGATAGAATTTTTATTTGGTTTTGGCTTTGAGTTAAATTTTAAGTCTGAGATGATGGTAGTTGAATGGGAGGCAAAACGAAAGCATGTAAAGTTCCATTATGTTTTATGTGATATGAAGTTCATTTACTTACCCTAGAAATAGCAGTAGGGGTTGGTCTGACGTGTTCAGAGTTGTTAACAAATTTCTTTCAGGTTGGGACATATTGGAGCTGGAAATGTGGAAGGCTTATTCTCTCTGCAGCACACATTTGGATACACTAGATAAATCAGCTTGATATACTGGAAAATGGCAAGAAGCTCCATTTCAAAGTGGCAGCAGCACACACAAAGAGTCGGCAGAACGCTTGTGCCATACAGACCTGATCCACAATGTGTTGCAGTTAATGGGAATAATTCAAGGGACTGTGGCTGCTTAGGCCCCTATAACAGAGGTTGCTGACGTTTTCAACTGGGATGTCACATTCAGTGCTGAGATTTCTTATACAGCTGGCTGAAAAAATATAAACATGTTGCAAAAATAGATTGAATATCTTTGACAAGAACTGAGGCAATGGGGAACACAAAAACGTGAAATGTGGGCAATAGGTATTTATATTTTGCATGAAATATGTTAGTCTTCAGAAGTGCCACAGAACTTTGTTACTTTTGTTGAAAAAGACTAACACAACTTCTCCTCTGGAAATTAGATATTAAAAATTCCTTACTAGAACCCTAATATAGTTATTCAGGCCTTCTTTTGGCATAGGGCTGATAGATGATTCTTGGTTACATTCTGTTGATACTATGACTACAAAGTATATGAGAAACAGGATGTATGTTCAATCTCCTTCCTCCCTAACCAAAAAATGATACCCAAAAAACAAAACACTAAACAGAAAAGATGTGGTTAGGGTCAGGCAAGAAACTTCAGAAGAAACACAAGAACTCAGCAATAATAGTCGTAATCAAACATTTGACTTAAAAGTTAAAGGACAGCAGTAATTAATTCACACTGAAGAAAACTCAGGTGTACAGAATCAAAGTTAAACAAAAAAAATTGCTATATTTTTGCAAGTGTGTATGAGTAATACTTTCTCCTTAGAGTTGCATATTCTTTTTCTAAAGTTAGCTAAGTCTGAAACTTTATCCTAAAAGCTGTTTACTTATGTTCAGGCACATGGTATGCTCAAGGACAAACATCCCAACTTCTTTTAAAAGTATTTCCCATGTCTTCCTGCATTTTTAAGTTCTCTAGTAACTAGTCAAGTGGTAGACCTATCAGGGAAAAATCCTTCCTGAAGTCGTTTGGAAGAATTAAACCAGGAGTAAATTTGACCTCTTATGTTTAAATGACAACATGAAGCAAGCTCAAGCCAGACCTACAAAATCTGAACTTCAGCACACAGTACTAACTTTTCAAAAATGAAATCCTTACTAGCATGTTTATGGCAATTGATTTGAGGAGTTCAGCCTAGGAATATGTACAGCCAGAGTTCAATAGGATCATATAATATTGTCAAACAGTATTATAAAAGAACTTCAGGCAGGTTTCCTGAAGGGAATTATTTTTGCTTTCAGCCAAAAATTAAAAACAAACCACTTGATCTGGCCACTGAAATGTTTCACTGTGAATTAATCAGTTTCTCAACAAACATAATCTAGAAAACAGTAGTGGTGTCATGTAATACCAGTGGTAAATAAAGTTTACATACAAGTAAATAGTTATTTATTTCTAATCATGAAAACATATTGAAAGGATGATGTTTTTTATGTTGAGTTTTTTCCTCTTTAGAAACTTGTCTCATCATCACTTTAGAAAACACTTTAACTATTGCTACTGTACATCTCTGGGTGAGGTACATCTGAGGCGCTATGTCTGGAAAGGAAGAGGGGTGGAAAAAAGGGCATGCCTGACTGCAGGTGCTGGAGAGAGAACAACAAATGGATACACTTTTTTCTAGAATAAACTGACTTTAGGAAAACAATATCTAGCATTTTTGTGCAAGACAGGAAGATACCAGTCTTTATATTTTAAAAATATGCTTCAGGACTGCTGGGAAACGTGAGTTATCTAAACTACAATATACCATATATAAACTTTTAGAATTGTGGTTCTATTAAACCTAAATTCTAACTTTTAAGCCCAACATATTTTTTTAAAATAAATGACCCTTTTTGGCTTTTCAAACTTTCTTAATAACCAAATAATTTTATTTACTTGCATTTCAAAAAATAGAATGGGAGTTAAAATAACTTTCATTTTTAAAAGATTCATAGGTACTAGAAGGTTTGAACATAAATTTATAAAGGAGTACAGGATTAAGAGCATATGTAGTGCTATTGTATGTTTTGGAAAATAAAAATAAAAATTACCAGGCACAGAGGGCCCAATTCAGTATTCCTTATATCCTACCTAGACAGTCAGAGAGCCTGACTTCCATGAAAGGCAATGAGAGCTTTGGATATTCAGAGAGTAAGGTCTGAATAGCATGCAGAAGAAACTTTGCATAATATAATCAGTGTATCATACCCAGTCCTGTACAAGGGCAGAGGCTAGGTTGTTTTGCTAGTCCCATGGTAAATGCAGGGTGTTTGGCCCACACTCTTGTGACTGTGTATCCTATAGATCTCCCAACACTCAGGAAATGATTTTTAGAAGTGTTGAGCACTCACTGCCCTACTCAAAGTCATTGTGAGCTATGAATGAACTGCACTTCTGAAAATCAGATCTATAAAACCTGATCAAGAGTTCATCAAAATCAACACAAAGACTCCCAGTGACATCACTGGACTTCAGATCAGGCTCAGGTATGGTGTATCCACATTGCCAAGACCACCCTCAGCAGTGGATCTCACAGCCCAGATCTACAGACTAGGGTTTGCAGGACAGGACTAAAAATAGCGATCTAGACTTTCCCAGGTGGGCTCTGAAGCTTGGAGAGAAGGGTAGAGTTTATTTTTTGCAAGGTAAACAAATCTATGGAGAGGCAGGACTTTTGTGAGGAGGGAACATATCCTACGCAGCTTACAGGGTCCCATCTTTCTTCCTGCTGCTGAGCCTCCCTCAGGAGCAGGGAAGATGAGAGAGGTTCAGGAGAGGGAAAAATATGAGTTCAAGCCGACTCTTTCAATATTATCTTAGGCAACAGCTACACTGCAACCATTTGTAGCAGAGGTGTGTTTACCTGAGCTAGCTGTAATCTAGCTGGCTCATGAAAGATAGTAGAGAGGCCTCTAGGATGCAGGTTGCATCAGAGCATGTGTTTTGGATCTCCCTGGCTATGTCATTACTTGCGCAGCCTCTGCTGAAGCCTGCACTACACAGGTACCATGTGACCTGCAAATCACCACCTGTATCTCTCTCTCCCTGCTATTCAGTGTGGCTCCTTCCAGCTGAATTGGCAGGAAACATTGAGGGCTTTATTTTTAAAACTGCTGATAGGGCTTCCTTATGTTGTTGCTTCTTTGCCGCTATGCCATGGATATTGAGAAGACCCAGGAAAAGCTGCCTTGAGACTGAACTTTGAGAGTCTAAGGATTAAACTGGGATTTTCACTGGCCTACTCCCAACACCCTCTCACGGGGGCTGCTGATCCAAATTTGAAACATGTAGCTGTGCTTATTCTGTTCCTTAATCCCAGCATCCCTGCTTGCCCCTCGATTCAACAGCTTTTCTTGCCAACATCTTTCCTTCAGTAAAGAAAGTCCAGGAGACAAATCCATCCCCCTCAGGTGGAAATTTAGCCTCTGTGAGTTCTAGTGGAGTCTGCCTCCCCTCTCCTTTCCCCCGGGCCCCTGCAAAAACTAATGAATAATTGTATCAATACACTAAGACATTATGCTAGCTATTTAAAATAAGAGCTATAATCCAGGAGGGAAAATCTTGCTCTCTTGGCTTAATTGAGAAAACAATTAGATATAGACAAGGCCAGCACTCCCTCTCTGACACAGTCCAGCATGCACTGAAAAAACCCAAGCCTTTGAAAATATATATATTTTCAAAAGTTTAAACATATTTATAACAGGTGTCCTTAACAGTAAAAGATGGCACTGCTGTAGAAGTGTTCCACTGAGGAGCTCACAAATCCCCGGTGCAGGAAAGGGTTATCTCCATTATCTGGGTAGGGAAGTTGAAGGACCAGAGTTCCAGTGACTTGATCAAAGTCTCCCAGCAAATCAGTGGCACCTTTAAGAATAAACCCAGAAGTCCTAACCTCCAGGAGCATCTCCAAATTTCTGTGGAGTAGGGAGTGAGGAGCCCATTATTCATACTAGTGGGTAGTGTGGTGAAAGCTTGTATGTCACATCTGTTCCTAAAGTAGATTCCTGGTTATGGAAACCCTGTTATGCCTTTCTCTTCAGGTTGAGGGTTATGATTGTTTCTGTGTTGGAAGGGTGCTTGTTCAGAGCCCAGTCACCCATGGCACAGGCATGATCTAGAAGAATACTAAATCACATGAAACAGCTCACTGTCACCTTTCATTTCTGTTCCTCCAGCTATGTCAATAGAAAAGCCAGACTTTGCTGCCGGTGAATCCCATAACTGTGCCACTGTGGCTCTCACACACTTTAATTTGGGAATTTTAAAATTGTCCAGGCTAATATCAGTATTTAATTACAGGAGAAGTAAACCCCTGCGCAATTTCATTTGGGAGCTGGCCTTGACAATTTAAATGAGGGGTGGAAAATTTGTTATGGTGATTTTTGCTAAGCATCATGAATTATTCACTGCTCCCCAACAGTTGCCTAGGGCTTGACTTTAGAAGCCAGTGAAACCCACTGCAGTAGGTCCTTTGGCCAGTTTGTGACTGGGGGTTACTTAGGCTTCTGTGAATGGATTGCTGTGGACTCCCTCTTTGCCAATGCTTGAAACTGAATCAGCTCCATGTTGAGCAGCTGCTGTGGCCAGCATTCATGAGCAGGCTCTGCTCAGTAGTGTGAGGAGCTAGTGTACTGAGCATGCACCTGAACACAAGTAACTCCTGCATGCTAATCCTGATCTGACTCTAATTCCCTCCAAGACTTTGGTCAAGTCACTTAAACATCTTTACCTTTGTTTTCCCTAGTTGTTTTATTCTTTTTCCATCTGACAAACATATTTTGTCCCCTTTGGTTCTTAAAATCGATCTTTCTTTCTTTCTAGCAGCATCAGTCAGCACATGTCTGCTGGAATAGCATTTATTAGTTCATGCTCTCTCTTCTATCTGTGAAACTGTGGCAGGGCTGCCTCTTTTTGCATTATGCTTGCCTCTGGCTGTCCAACTCTGGACAGTTGGTTCTCACTTTTTTAGTGTTTCTCAGATACAATTTTCATCTTTTGTTACTAATTTTGGGGGAGGGGAATTTTAGATTGCAATAATTGAGTAACTGTGGCAAAAAGTGAAATAATGACTTTTAAAATCATAACCAAGAAATAGCAAACGGTGTCATAATCTGTGTGTGGGAGGCTGACACACACAGAGAGAGAGATTCCTACAACCACAAGATAAAACCAAATACCATACATGCCTACAGCAACAAGAAACTTTTACTTTTTATTCACAAACAAGATCTTTGGAAAATTTACGTTACTTAACTTTCAGCGTAATGGCAAAAATTTGTTTACTCACTTTCAAGGGGCACTGCAATGTATGCGTGAGAGTGTTTATGTTCAATCTTTGTGTTCACCAATTAGGAAACTTTCTGCTTTTGCACCGAGGAAACTGGTCTGTGGGGAATAAAAGGCATCTCTTTCAAACTATGCAAAGTCTAGTGCATATTACAAGGAAAGGCAGTTCTTCCAAGAACCACTTCATACATTCCTGTTGCTGTCTCCTGGAATGACTACGGCATATGCCAATTGGCAACTACTAACATGCATTTTTAATTCAGTCAGGGGTGAAACAAGGAAAACATTTTTATAAGGCTGTTTAAAAATTATATGCCAGGGAAACAATTTAAAAGAAAAAGTGTAGCCTTTTTCTTGATAGTGCAGAAATGCCATATTCAACATCCAATTCAAATGGACCAAATTTCTCCAACTAGATTTACGTAGTAAAAGCTGCCAGGCAGACAGAAAGCTAAATTATGAAGGTTTTTGTTTTAATATAACTTTAATTAACAATAATATCAAAAATATCCAGACCAGTTATAAAGTACAAGTGATACTATTCTACTTTCCCTTCCCTAGGATAAGTATGTTCTTGTACACCATCTAGCTGGTAGCTAGTTATCTGGTTTGGATTTGAAGTTCTTCAGACTTGATTAGAAACTTCAGGTTTTCAACCTTAACTTCTCATACACCACACCTCTGTGCACAGTTGTTGTTTCATGTTATAAATATTATAATTAATTAATTAAAACACATCTGCCTTCCACAGCACTTTTCTGGATGCAGTTTTGTTTCTTCTGTTTTTTTTTCTTGTCACATTTCCCTGCTATTTCTCTGCATATTGCATTATGAAATATTGGCTTCTCCAAAAAGACAGCTAGAGCCCTTTGCTGTCATAGGGAGAATCAGAAAATATTTTCATTTTCGGCAGGGATCAATGGAGAAGGTAGAGATCAGTCCTGGAACTCCTATTGCTATGACCCCTGTGTTGAGGGCTCCAATTCTGCCAGCGCTTAACCATGTCAGGTGCTTAACTTTATTTATTGATATCAAATGGGACTGTTCACTTGCTTTAAGTTAAGAATATAGTTGTGTGCTTTGTGGGACTGGGGGCTTAGTATGCCCCAGGTTACGCCAAAGGGAAGGGAAGTACCTGCCCTGGATTTTGGCATTCTTTGAGCCTTTCACTCAATCTTTCTCGAATAATATGCATTTCCAAAACACTGTTCAAAAGACCTGCTGTTTCTCCTAGCTTTATGAAGTATTTTCTAACATGAAGCAAAGCACTGGTACAACGCAACAAGTCTTCCAAAAGTCACGTGAATCCACTAATCAGCTATGGCCTCAGGAAGCTTCAGATTACAGACCTGCACAGTCCCAACTACCCTATAGTGAGTGGGAAAGGCAGATCAGATGAATCTTCAGCCCAGTGAGCCGATCCATCCTGGTTAACTACTACTTTTCATGGCTTTCAGCAGATATTGATGATAGGCCAACACAATCCAGAAGATAGCACTGTGTTCTGTCTTTTTGTGATAATTTTGGATGTTTTATAAATATAGTACCATTTATTCCAGCAAAAATTAAGGAGAGATGAAGCTCAGGGGGTTTGTCACTTTTTTGGTTTCATGTATACAGATTTTTTTTTCTGATATAAGCTGAGGTGAGAAGTTAAACTAACATAGTTATCCCAGTGTAACCCTCCATATGGATAATCTTTTTGTGCTGTGTATGCCTTTTTCCAGTTTAGTTTGTGTCTCAGGGGAATTAGGGTTAAACTAAATTAAAAAAAAAGTAACTCTCTTACCAGAACAAGAGCCTCCATTTGAGGAGTCCTATGGCCTGGAATATGCAAGAGGTCAGACTAGATGGTCACAATGATGGCTTGAAGCCTTAAAATCGCTTCATCTGTAATTATATTGATTTAACTGTGCTGAGTAGAAAAAAGGTCTTTTGTTTAGATAGGCACATAAATGTCTGGATGTTCCTTCCGAACATCTCTGAAATATCCAAACCCCTTGGGTATGTGAAGAAAAGCTTTCTCACTACTTATCCTGTGCTATATCATTTGAAGAAGGCTGGAAATTCCACAAGGAAAACTTTCTCTGTGTGGTATTTCTGCTTATAGCATCGCAGCCAGCTTGAAAGCTGAAAATAAAGAGCTGCACAGAAAGGAATAGTTTCCTTTTCAAAGAAAATTCAATCATATATTTCTAAATCACAAAGAAGCCTTGGTTCAAGTTCGGGGTGAAGGTTCAGGGACTGATTCTTATTTTAATTAACCAGTTTGCCCATCCGATGAGCATATTCCACTTGCTTTGAGAGTTCCTCTTAATGCAAGTTCAAAAGGGGAAGCCATGTCAGTCTAGCTCAGCAAAACAAACAAGGAGTCCTGTGGCACTTTTACAGACTCACAGATTTATCACTTGAGCTTTCGTGGGAGAAGATTAAGTCCTTCATCTTCAAGTGTCTGATGAAGTGGGATTTTCTGCCATGAAAGCCCATGTGATAAATGAATTTGTTGGTCTTTAAAAGTTCCACGCGACTACTTGTTTATCCTGATGCAAGTCCATCTTGAATTGAAAGGCTGACTTTGTGGACAAAACATATATGTGGGGCTAAGACACTTGGCTTCTATTCCAACCTGGGCAAGAAACTTTTTTTGTTACTCCAGGCAAGTCAGTTAACTTCTCAAATGGGGATAATTAACTCACAGAAGTGTGGCAAGGCTTAATTTATTGCTATTTGTGAAGCAATCTGAGATCCTTTTATGGGGTTGCAATAGTGTTAAGTACAGTGAATAATACACGGATATTTTTTGTGTGGTCCCACCTATACACACAAAAAAACTGGCTCCTGTTAAGCCTAATACATGGCCCATTAAAGTTAATGGAGAGACTCCCATTGACTCTAATGAGATTTGAATCAGAACCACTATGCACAGATGGACTTCTAAAGAAAAGTCAAAACAATTAACAATTTACCATACAGAAAAAGTAAACTGTTCTTCGGACTTTCTGTGTTCGCTTTTTCTTTCCCTTCTGGAGTCTTCAATTGATTGACCTTGCAATGGAATTTTTCCTGTGGAGATATTTTCATTTGAAGTTGTTTTTTCACTTGGAAATATTAAATTACCCTTTTACCCCTTAGCTACAGAGGCGGCATTAGGATGAATTAAAAAAAAAAGATTTCAGGTTCAGGATATGAATTTCTAGCATTTTGCCCTTAGCTACTTTGTTCCAGAATATACTGGTGTTTCCTGAAATTCATATTTCACCTCTGTATATGGCATTGATCCCTAGTCAAGAAAATATGTAAGAATTTGCTTAATTTTAAAGATATATATATATATATATATATATATATATATATATATATATATATAATCTAAAACAGAGAAAAGTAAAATGTAAGTGAATTTATGGAAAAAATGATCCATTGGCATTAAAGCTAAGTTCTGGAATCAGGTTACACATATGATTTAATATTATAATACTACCTTCATAGGTCCTGTTCTGTTTGACTGATAATAAATGAAGTGCTTGCCCTTTCCTTCCACTCTGACTTTTTTTCCTGTTGTCTGCCTTTTCCAGCACCTTTCTGTGATTTCAAATGAAGATACTTGTTGTAGATGTATTATTTTTATTTTGTTAAGCTTTATTACATTGGTAATTGTTCATTAGCATTTCAGTTAAGTATTCTGCAAAGTGACAAATGAGAGGAGTCAAAAATAATATGAGATTTTTTACACAGAAAATTATAGAAGCTGGCTGAGGAGCCAGACATCTGTCTTTTCACCATTTTAAGACTTTATCAATGCCCAGGTATTCTGTTTGACTCATTCACTTTCGAAATGTTTTTCTTTTACAGTGTTTACAATATTGCTGCTGCTTTAGATTTTCTGTGGTTGTGATGCCTTATGGCCGACTTCAGTATTTTAATATGATTTTTTCTTGATAACTTGAATATTTTGACTTTATTATTATTCATGTGGCTAGGATAAACATATTTGAAGGCAAGAAAGCTGAGAAAGAGATAAAGAAAATTGTACAGCATTGTACATGGTATGTTACTGAAGAATCAAAGATAATTTAGGAATATCAGTATTTGAGTATAGGGGGATTGTGCCTTTAAAATGGGTTCTGTTTTTTTAGTATGAAGCAGAGACAATAGAAATAATTTACATTGAAGTAATAATACCAAGCTGTTGTGGTCCATTTCTCTTCAGTAGATTTCAAAACACTTTACAAAGGAGGCAAGCATCATTATCCACATTCTACATGTGGGGAAATAGAGGAGCAGAGTGGTGAAGTAACTTGCCAAAAGTCATGCAATAGACAAGTGAATGAGCTGGGGGTGGAACTTTGGTTTGCTGAGCTTTATTCTTGTATTTTGTCTTCTAGTTGGCATTGCGCCCCTCATTTGTTTTGCTCTGGATGTTGTATGTGTGGGTGGGTGTGAATTTCAGAGCTTTTGAGAAGCATCAGCTAACAGAAACAGAGGCTAAAGTTGTATCTTTAGCTTCAGAGGAGGTACAGAAGCAATACAAGCCACCACAGCCCATTCCGTCAATGTTATGGCCAATATACAGGGTGAGAGGGTAGTTTAGTTTCCACGGCTTATTCTTCCCTTGTCTCATCAGTGGAGTGTGCTCAGAAGTGTATTGATTAACATCTGATGTCCTTGTAGCTGTTGTGTTGTGAACTTTTGCCCATGGGAGCTTGACCGTGACCTCCAGCCCAATTGACGTACCTTTATGGACCATTATTGAAATAGCATCTTTTTGTCTCTATTAACCTTGGCTGTATATGAGCCAATGACTCACATGGAAGAAGTCTCTAAATCTCATTAGCAATCCTTTAGTCCATTCATTCCATAAAACTCATCTGGAAAAAAAGAAAAAGAGACACCAGCAATGTTGAGAGTAATATTATAGTGAACTTGTGGTGAACTGATATACTGACCTTGAAACCATTTTGTGAACTTGGTAGCTCTTCCTGTCATTTTAATAAGGGGCAATGGTATGTGCAAGGCTGAGAGTAGACCAAACGCAGAGCTTTTGGATTGGTTGAGCAATGCCAACAGTGGGCAGCATCCCCATGATAGAAAAATAGATTTTGTTTTTTAACTCTTGCTATTTTTCTCTACAAGGCACAGCCTAGAAAGAAATGGAGCTGGTTCCTGGAGGAGTGAGCACAGAGGGTCAGTATTGGCTATGGCTGAAGAGGAAAAAGATGAATTAAGGATCTGGGAAGGCAACAACAGCAGAGGTTTGGTAATCAGGTTAGGCATGAGTGCTCAGGAAGGCAACAGCAGAAATCAGCAATACATTACATTTCTCTAGTTGAGCATTTTCCCAGTGTGATGGACTCTCCAAAAGGCATAGAGCTGGCACCTCTTCTCTGTAGTGGCTACTCCATGGTTACAGTATAATTTGACAGGCTCCGGAACCCTCCTAAATTCCAGGCTCACATCCCATATTACCCAGGGCCCCTTCATGCATGTGCGGGCCACAGTTATAATAGGAGTTTGCATCTTGTCAATTTCCAAAGGGATTGCCGTGTTAGTCTAGTCCAGCAAAAAAAACAGATTTAGTTTTAGTCTTTAAGTGCCACACGACTCCTTGTTTTTTTTTATAATAGGAGCTCTTTCCTCACCAGTGAAGCACAACCTGAAAACCACACCACCCCAACCTGGTCCACTAGTGCCAACATCAGACACCTTTTTCCCCATGTCCTCTTCAGCTCCCATCCCTATTCTCTGAGCTTCATGCTCCCCTGTCCCCACTCCAATCCTCCTAACCCCCCACCCACCAGTCTTCACTCCACCCCCTGCAGCCAAACAACCCCCCTTCACCTCCCCAGCCTACTCTGTCCGTAGCTCCCACTCCAGGCCCCCCAACCTCCTCCATCCTCCCCAGACTCCCACCCAGTCCCCACTTCAGCCCTTCATAGTCCCCTCCACCACAACTCAGCCCCCACCAGCTTCTATCTGGTCTCCTTGTCCCCATGCCTCCCTCCACCTCACCCCAGCCCCCCCCAACTCCCTCCATCCCTCCCCAGACCCCATTCCAACCCCTTGCTCTAGTGACTCATGCTGCTCCGGGTCCCTCCATTCCTACCCCCAGTCTCCGGCTCACCACATCCATCACCTTTCTCTGGTGCAGCGCCTTGTGCTTCCCCGTCAGGCTCTTGGACTCCCTGAGTGGTGGGAAAAGCAGCAGCAGCAGCATGGCGAGGAGCAACAACTGTGAGGTGGCAGCTGGTGGAGAGTACATGGCACGGGGCTGCCAGATTGGCTGGGAGCAGAGAAAGCAGGGTTGCCACACATGATCCCTCCACTCACTTCGCTCCCAGCACTCCTGAGCTCTCCACCCACTACCACCTCACAGTCGGTGCTCCTGGTTGCAATGCTGCTGCTTGCCCTGCCGCTCGGGGAAGGACAAGGCAGCAGGGGTTAATGTGAAGGGGAATGCACTGGAACGCTGCATTCTGCACTATTCTTCTATTCTTATGTGTCCTGGAAGGCTGGCTCCTAATATTTGTGGGCCCTGGAACGGTGTTCCAGTGCATTCCCCCTTACTTTAAGCCCTGCTTCCGCTGTAGGAGGCATGTTATGGGCATAGAGGAAGGCAGGGGAATCTAAAGAATTTTTCAAGAAAAGACTTTTCCCTTTATTTTTTTCAACAAGTTTTAGGTTAGAGACTGCTTTTATTTTTAAAGTGTTATGTCAGTTTGGATGATTATTCTGTTCTCTGTTTTAATTTTTGTATTGTATGCGAATCTAGAATATGGAAATTGGCACAAAATAGACAAAAAACATTTAATCCATTCATTTAATAAACATAGCTACCTGCAATGGCATAAGCAAATAGAAATACAAAATAAACAAATATAAAAATAAAGTAAAAGAATAAAAAAAGACCAAATGCTAACATAAAATAAAGGGGAAAAAAAAGACCAAATACTAAATCAGATTAAGATATCTTGCATTCCACCCAGAAAGTTGAAGAACTGGAGAGTAAAGAGATGATAGAAAATATTCATGTTATACATTTTTCTACTGCCTTCTGGCTGAAAGAATCCCAAAGCACTTTACAGGCGCCACATGCACAAAAATCACCACTGAAATGATAACATTTTATGGGAAATAAAAAGTGTGGCCAGAATGAAGTTGATTAGAGATGTCACTGAACTTCCTTTAGTGTCAGAACCTTGTTAAAGTCTTCCTCTCCTCAGCTTCGGCCCAAGCTTGGCTTACATGTAAGCTGTGAAGGAAACTGGTTATAAGCAGGTGATGATATATTGCTACAAGAAACAGTCCGAAATTGTTTATAAGAATGTGGTATTTATGGTATCTAAAGAGTTAACCACCTAGTCCATGATCCTGCAGTTGGATCCACTCAGTCAGACTTTTGGACCTAAATCAACCTCTGCTGTGATCAATGCAAATTGATGTGGCAGAGTCATATGCAAATTTGACTGTAGAATCAGGGCCCAGTCACTACAACTCTACCAGGGCTAAGAAGAGAGACAAGAGCATTTTAATTATTAGTATGCATAGATCTTGAAATGATGGTGTACCCTTTCACAGCAAAATTCCTTGCTTCCCCTGCTCTTTTCACCTTAAACAGTATCTCACATCGTCCTTTCCTAAAGAGCCTTGTGGATACTAACGCATCTCAGATACAGCAAACTTGTCCCCTGGCCTGCCTATGATGCCCATGTATATCAGAGCTGAGAACCAGCAGCCCCTCTGTAACTAATTTACAAGGACACAGGAAGATAAGTGACAGGCGGGGTCGATAAGAGTTCACCCCTTTTTTACATCAGAACACATGCAGAGAAATATCTGATTGCACTAATAGCTTTTATTACTTTTAACATGTACTCACTTAGCCAAACAGGTGAAAGTGATTTGTGCCAGGTTTTTACGAGCCCAAGGGCCGAGTGAGCAAAACGGGTTTTGTGTGACAGGGCCTGGCTTCTCCTGGTTCTCATCCCAGTTTGAAATTTGTGAGAAAATTCAATTTGAGCAAAGCACCCTTTTCAACTCTAAGACAAGCTCACGGCCACCTGAATCAAAACCAGATGTACTTATCAGGCCTAAAGATAACAAATGGCTTGAGATCCTGTCAGCAGAGGACCACCAGAGCAAGGGCTACAAAACTTGCTTGGCTCATGAAATTCTAGTACAATGCATATTAATGCTCACCAGATCTGGAGTCAGGCCTCTTCTGTTTTTTTTCCTCCCCTTTAATAAATTCTTAAGAACATCACTGCATTGTAAACTGGTTATTTGAGACTGTTTAAGTAAAACCAAAAGCCCTCCCTCCCCCCTTCAATCCCTCTAATTCCCCCTCCTGCCCTCAATCCTGCTTTCCCCAGGCGGACAAAGGCAAGTCTTTTAAAGTATGCCCATAGAAGGATATGGTTTGTTTTGGCAAGAGAGCAGGTGCCTTCCCAAGTTTTGAGATCTGGAGAGTCAGCAATGACCTGAGGCCTTGGGTGGCCGGCTTCACGCTTACACTTCCCTGTGTCAGCCGATATACCTACCACCCACACTCTGAAAGATTCCAGCAAATTCAGAAACTCTTAGAAAAGGGAGCTGACCTTTCTCTCTTTCCTCCTCCCTCTCTCACCAGCCTTTTCCTCCTGCCCCTTTGGAACAACCAGGGCATATTATGAATATTAGACTTCACTCCTTGTAAACAGCAAGGTAGGGGACCATTTGAAAACTGGGGCAATGTAACATTAGCTTTGTAGATTATTAAAATATGACTGAATAAACAAATGATAACTTAAATCTCTAGAATGTTCTTCTCTGACCTTGTCTAAAGAGAAAAGAAGATGGGGGAGGGATTATTCTTCTGACTAATTTTATTCAGTGCCCCCAAACAGGGGGTGTCCATTTCAATACTACAGCAGCTGTTCTCCTATTACCCTTTAATCATTCTCTTCTTTCTGCATCAGCCAAACAAAAGCTTTAGCCCACAGTCTCTTATAAGCTTCAAATATAATCTCTGTCCATAACAAGACAAAAAATCTGCTCCTCAGAGGGTTTGCTTTTTAAAACTGGTCTGATCACAGCATACCCAGCAAATTGCCCAGTTTCTACATGTCTTTCTATTTTGCCTTTGATTAAGAAGAAGAAGAGCCCATAGTACAGTTCTGTTGAGCAATAGTGATGCTATGCCAGACTGGGAAATCCAGTATCTTTCATGTGGCCCAGTTTTGTTACCAGATCCACTTGATCTGGTTAAGAATATAACAGCCATATTAGGTCAGACCCATGGTCCATCTAGTTCAGTATCCTGTCTTCTGACAGCAGCCAGTGGTGGGTGTATAGAATAGACAGATGATCAACAAGTGATCTATTTCACCAGCTATTCAAAGCCTCTGGCAAACAAAAATCCCTGGCTACCCTTGCTAATAGCCATCAGTACCAGAACTGGATACTGCAGCACCCGGAGCAAAATGTGACCTTAGAACGAGCAGCACCTGGAGCAAGCGGTGTGCAATGCGCCCTTTGATTGAGCAGCAAAACGAAGCCACTCCAGGTGGTTGGGGCTTCCCTGCCCTAGCTACAGCCCTGATGGTCATTGATTGACCTATCTTCAATGAATTTATCTTGTTCTTTTTGGAACCATGTTATAGTCTTGGCATTTCAGACACTCGATAGCAAGGAATTCCAGAAGTTGGCCACACGTTGTATGAAGAAATGTTTCATTTTTAAACCTGCTACCTATTAATTTAATTTTGAGTTCTAGTTTTTGTTTTATGATGAGTAAATAACACTTCCTTAGTTTCTCCACACCAGTCATGATTTTATAGCCCTCTGTTATCATATCCCTTCTTAATCATCTTTTCCAAGCTGAAGAGTCCCTGTTTTACTAATCTCTTTTCATACAGAAGTTTTTCTATACCCTCAGTCATTTTAGATGTCATTGTTTGTATAGTAGAAAGTTAGACAATGAAGTAAAAGGACAAGTAAAAATGCCCAAGAGCTAACCCAAGGCTTAGTGAAATAAGCCAAAACAGTAAGCCTGAGCTGGATAAAGGGTCAAGCAGGCAGGACTCGGGTTGTGAAAGTTTGACCTCACTGATACTGGCAAAACACAAGCTGAAATGGCAATACTAAGTATGAAGAGTTGGAAAGTACCTTGAAGACGGAGGTGTTGGGTCAGCATAGCACAACAGAAGTAAGGAGAGATGTCTTGCCGAAACTATCCCATCGTAAGGATGTTTCATCCAAACCATGACATCTTGATGTTTAGTGGTTTGCGGACCAAATAAGGTAATTGATGGCAGCAGGGAGGGTGTGTGGACAAATCAAGGTTATTTTAGATACCAAAGAAAATAGTTTCTGATGCCAAATAAACTGAGCAAATAGTCCAAACTGTAACGTAGGAGTTTGAGAACCAGTTTTCATGCAGCTGAGGGGGTGACAGATTCCTGCCATCAACTGAGCTGTTCCATTGCATTGGGAGCACAAATGCTGTCAGTGTACCTGTTAATTTATAGACTGCTTACCATTGTGCTACACTGCAGTAAAGTCTAGCCTGACATCTTTGTTTCTACAAAGATCCGCAGTCAAGTTGGTTTCTTCACTCTTGAGTGTTACCTATCCCAGAACATACGTATGCAGCCAAACAGACACTCTTGCTGGAAGCATAACAACACTGATAACATCATCTCCCATGGAACTACAATCTGTACCTTTTCAAATTCAGCGTAGCACAGAAGTAGTAAGGAGAAATGCCTTCTTGCGCAGAGGATCTCCCTGGCAAGCACAAAATTAGCTTAAAGGCTCTATATTAGCTCTCTTCTAGCCATTGGTCCATGGGGCATATTGAGTCAGAGTGGAGTATGTCTTAAATACACCAAACTGCAGTAATTCTATGCATCCCCGGGCCTGACAGGAACCAAAGGAAATAGAATATTAGTTAGGCTAGCCCTGAAGCTACTCAGACTTACACTGGGAACCAAACAGGCCCATGGAAAGACCTACCCTCACCCTTCTCCCAGCTTCCTTTCCTACCCCAAAGAAAAGATATACTGAGAAGCACATTGATTCCAACTGCTAATTAGGAATAACTAATTCAAGCATTTGATTGTACCAGTCGTTGCACCTGTAATATAAAATATTATTTTGTAAAATCATATAATTATCACTCCTTGCATTTGTGCTGATCAACTGAAATAAACGTATACTGGATTGTAAACCTATTTTCTTATAATTTTATATAGACAAAATAAATCCCAAGAAATGATGCACGTCCATCACAGTTCACTGGTAGTAATGGCCTCTGGCAGTCTTCAGACAGTGTAGGACAAATTCTGCTTTCAATTACTTTGGAAAGCTTTCATAGTTCCTACAGTTGCAGGGGTGTAACTGAGAACAGATTATAATCCAATCTGCTTTGCTGTATGCCCTGGGTATTGGGTCTCTTTGAGAAAGCTACAGATAGGCCAGTCCATCAAGAAAGGTTCCTATGTGCCTGTGTATGGGAAATTAAGCAAGGCATATGGGACTAAGTGTGATTCAGCAATTTCTTTAAACCAGCTTCCTGGCTTCCCAGTTGACACTATTTCTGTGGTTCCTGGAGACAAGAACTGAAGTTCCCATGATTAAAATCATGATAAATAAGCCATTTCCTGTTTTAAGCGCTAATCAACATTTCTCTTTTGCCTTCCTAAGCAGTTGTGGAGGAAATTACATCCCCTGTGGAGGCCCAAAGAATTAAAAGAACAAAAGTTATAGGCTTAGTTGGAATTCCACACTCCTTAACCAAAGCTACAGAAAGTAACTGCACTGATGGTAACTTTCTGAAATGTACTAGCAACACTCAGAATGAGATCCAGCTTCTGCTTTCACTCTCATGCTTTGCAATAGTGGATGATGCATTCTCCAGGGAGTCTTTTCAGAGGATAGGATGCTGTTCAATGGCTGTTGTAGTAATGTGGCTACTTCTACTTCATGTTTACATTTCCTTTGTTGATTGTTCGTGCAGGAATGTGCTCACGTTAATGAGACACACCTCTATGTTTTGCTGTAGATTAGAGATGGGTCTCAAACTAAAACTGCATATTCAGCTATAGCCATCTTGCAATCTTTTTCCTCTGACGTAAACATAAATCTGAATTTTGTTCTTTTTCCTGTAGTTAGCTGAACGAAATCCATAGATATGGACATCCTTGAACTGTGAGGGTTTTGAAATCTGGATATAGATCTGAATTTTCCAGCTCAATCCTATGTCCATTGTAAGGACCACATTGTGCCACTTGTATTCAGGCCAACTAGTAACAAGCCTCATGAACTTCAAGAAAACCATTCTTGAAGTAAGATATTGCCTTATTTTAAATAAGAGGGGACAGAATCTGGTTTAGGCTGTTAATACGCTTTATAAAGTCATCCAGAATTGCTGGAATAGAATTCAAAAGTGAGGGTGAAGATCTGCAGACGAGGCCAGTGGAAGGTCAGGCAGGAATCTTCATGGTTTTACAATGTTTCAAGGCAGCTGCTTAGGTTAAATAAATGTACACTAGAGTCTCTCTGCCCAGTTAGGGACAGTACATAGCAGAATATCTCAAACTGTAGGCTACACATAACTATAACCCAGGTTTGGTTCTCCTCTCTGCCTGCCGTGGTTATTGGGTATCTGATGTGATGAGTCTCCTGTCTTGAAGCTACTCGTCTGCGTCTAAGTAATTAAATGGTCATTGGAGTAGGGGGACTGGATAGTGGATTTCCCATGTGCATTCTCTATACTTTAGAATTATTCTCATTTGCTCTTGCTCATCCACTGACTTTTTTGTTATTTATACACTGTTGAACAGTTTCAAAATGAGACTGGGGCCTGAGGGAGCCCTCCACCTACCTTGAGACCATCCCATAGCTCAGTTGGCAAAGTGCTTGCTTGAGAGGTGGGAGGCCTCTGTTCAAATTCTTTTCTCCAACCCACACTGAGGAGAGACCTGAACCTGGGCCTTCCACAACTCAAGTAATTGCTCTAACCACTGGGCTAAAAATTACAAGGTAGGTACTGCCCCACCTGCTCCTAAATACCTACCCTCCTGACTTCTCAAGAGTGTTCCTGGCTGTGGATCATCAGCTCAGACTTAGGTGCCTATTGCTGTGAGATGAGTGAGACTGGGGACGCTCGCCTCTCCTCAGCAGCTCTGATTGGCTAGCTAAGGCACCTCCTCACTGTTTTGCAGATTCATAGTTCAAATTCAGTGACAGGTGCCAGTAATAGGACTCATCCCACTAAAATGGCATTCAGCTCTGCACTGTGACTAAAAATGCATCCCTGGACCCCCATCCTTTTTATTTCTCAAAAACTTCCGTCTCAAATGTACTCATTTTAAAAGTGAAGTGTTTTTGCCTAACAACTAGTCCCATATACTGAGCTTGGGATCAGAAATTCAGTATGGGTTTTTCTTGTACATTGGCACATGTAATAAAAAGTCATGGAGGCCTAATCAGCCTCTTCGTGACACTTGTGAAATCCATAGTTTTCAAATTATGCCTTCACTATCATCTGTATAGTGGTTGTGGTGGCTTGGTATGCACAGGCACAACTGACTGGAACATAGTAAAGAATCCTGCTGATGCACAGGAAGGAATAGAATCCATGGCTTTCTCTCAGCTGCATTTGCTTCTGTGTGGATAAAATGAGGCAAGTCTATTTTGTCCCTAAAGCCAGCAGAGGAGAGCCTGAGCAAACACTAGGAGCTGATGTGTTTAGAAATAAGGTACATTTTTTTTATAAGTTATTCTTTGGCGTTAGAACCCACTCCAGTCGTCTTTTACTGCTCACTGTCTGCTGCTGAAATTAGTTTTTCTGTATCTTTTATTCTTTCTGAAGGGGCTCCTCTGTTATCATCAAGCATTAACAGATCCATAGCCTTTCAGAAGGGGTCCTACTGCTTAGACCACCATGGGATTTATGGAGCTGCTTTGTGGTGATGATAGGGTTCAAAGGGAATGTTTTCTACTAAGGAGAAAGGCCTGATCCAAAGTCCACTGAAATCAATTGAAATAATCCTACAGGCTTCAGAGGGCTCTAGAATAAGTAGTAGCAGAACCAGGCGGGGGGGGGGGTTACAGAGCTCCTATGCACCCGACAGGTTAAATAAAGATTATATTTTGGATTAATTCTGACTGGGACAGAAGCTGAATTAGTTCTTGAGCTTGACATTTTTCATAAAGGTGGCGGACTGAGTATTTAGATAATGTCTCATTTAGCTTGCATAGCAACTTTATTTAAAATACTCAAACTATCATTAAAATAAACATAAAGTAACTACTTTTTCCATTGTTAGGTTTTTAAAATTAATAACTAATGTGGCTATCCTCTGTATATTCCCTGCAGTTTCAGATTGTAATTTTCTATGAACTTTCTAAAATCTTTTTAGTCATCAGGTTTAATAAATGTTGTTTGCGGCTCCCATTTACATGAGTAATTTATATTTTTGCCCCATGTGACAGTTGATATATTTTGCATGGTGATAGCAGTGTAGAACTTAGAGTTTGGTGGGAACTTCAAACTCTCTAATTTTCTGGGCTTCTGCTCTTTTTCCAGCAAGGTCCTGTCTAAAGACAACAGAAAGTAGTTGGGGAGGGGGGGGGGGAATGTCTGGTTAGAAAATCACAGCCAAATTGAGCAGTACAATTCAGCTGCTTTGTGTTGCTACACAGTGCAAAGAAATCTAGATTCATTATGTTGATCGGTCTGGTGGTTGGTATTTTGCTCATGGATGCCATGTATAATACCAATAAAAATATATCCTACATCATAATCTCAGTGGCTATATCTACACTGGAGGTTTAAGTTGACTTAATCAGATTTAACTCAACTTAAGCTACTCCATGGCCTCATGTGGAGTTTATTAAGTCAACTCAAGCATGTGCTTGAGTTAGTAACTCCTGCCCTTAAAGTCACCTTTAGGTGTGAAGTCTACTTTATTAAGTTCACTTAACACAATGCGCCCTCTTTAGTTGACTTTATTTAGTTGGCTTAAGCCAGGGTACCACTTTGTCGACTTAAGCCAGGGGACCCACTGAAAGTCAACTAAATAAAGTTGACTTTTAGTGGGTCCCCTGGCTTAAGTTGACTTATTAAAGTTGTCTTAGAAAAATGGGGACTCTCTAAGTTGACCTTGTTAAGTCAACTTAACTGAGTCTTCTAGTGTAGACATAGCCAGTGTGTGTTGTAATCTGTTTGTCTTATTGATGACACATACCTCCACCCCACTTCTTTGCTAAAATAATACAGCTAAATCTTCCTTAGTTTTCCCAGGCAAGATCCCACTGAAGTCCATAGAAATGTGCAAGGTTATGTCTTCTGTGGGCAAAACCTCCTGGAAGGAATGCAGAGGGAGAAATGCTTGATGAGATTTCCCCAAAACTGTTTCCTCAGGAAGGAATCAGAATTTCTGTTTCAAAAAGCTGAGAAAGCAATGGGTCTGTCCATCAAACCCAGAGGATCCCCTGAGATCTGTCAATGGCCAAGGCCATCTGCATGTGGGTCTTCTGTACTCCTTCACAAATCTTCTGCCAGGGCTTTCTTGGACAATAACTGCTACTGAAGGGGTTTCCACTGCATTGGGAGGAAGGGCATTGAAGAAGTAGCTTTGCCTCAGGTTTATAGAATATATAATAGAAGAAATGTTTGTATTGTTAGTGTGGTGACAGATTTTACAAGGAGTTGATGGCTGTAGGAAAGACTATACAGGTATTGGGGCAGAAGTTTGGGGAGGGAACGCCATCTGCAGCCTTGATTCACCTTAGCGGTCCACCCAGCCTGTGTGGGTCAGTGTCAATATCTGCTGCAGCCTTGCCAATTTCTGCTCCCAGCAGTTTCTGTGCCCAGCACTTGTTCTACCTCCAGAGACAATGGCAAGCACCTTTTCTCCTCCAGAAAGGTTAGGAGGGAGAGGGCAGTTATGGGCCCTGTCCAAGTGGTGCAGCCTTTTTGCAAAAGTAGAAGCAGCGCGCTGCTGGAGAAGCTCTGACTGTGCCTTCAGTTAGCTTCTCTGTATTTGAAATTTATGGGTGAAAGTAATTTAATTACATTTGAGCTACGGTCTCTATTAGGTTTATAAGTAAGATAGCAAACACAGTTTGCATGTGTCTATTTTCTTGTGGGTTGGTGGGTGGCACAACCACAAATTGTAACTTGAGGGTGAGGGGGGCCTCAGCTTGGCCCCAAAAGCTTAAAAACCTCTGTATTTAGATGAGCCCTAGTGTTTGCTGTTAATCCAGGTCAGGGTAGGGATAGGCATTTGAAGCAATATGGGTTTTCTCTGCCCCGTCTGTGTTTTAGAGATGGCTAAGCTTTTGCATCCAGAGCAAAAAGTTTGCTTGGGATAACCGAGTGCAGCTAGTCACAAGGAAAAAATGAAGATGTCTTCCTTAAAGAAATCTTTCCCACAAGCTCAAGAAATGGAGAGAGGAGAACTTAAGGTGACAGTCACTTACATAAATTGTGGGAAGAAATTAGAGAAATAATGAGCAGCCCATACTCATTAACCATTATAAAAACCAGACATACTCGTTACTAATTTCAGCTTTACATTCCTTGTAATAGTTGTGGAGGACATTAAAATCTTGGGCGGTGACACAGTGATCAGTTAACCTGGCAATAAGCCCAGAGAAATCTTTTTGTCCTTGGATGAATACCAAGGTGACAAATTCTGTGTTCTGATCCATAAATTGGGAGTAAAAGGGGAAGGAAGGGGGAGTATGATAGTGAATATCATCTCATTCAGTAAGATCTTGTTCCTAGCAGCCAGCTTGTCTGACTCAGGATTGAATAATATTGATGTGAAAAGGTCTGATGGGCCTGCTCTTCCAAATAAGAGCTGGATAGCCAAACAAACAACAGTTCATTCTGAGCATGTAAGGCAGTGACACAAAGACAAATGGCCTGGTGAAAGAACCCTGAGACAGTTTATGGCATTACCTAATTGTGGATAAATAGGAGTGGAGGTCATCAGCATCCCAGCTTTTATTAAATTTAGGATGACTGGCCAAGGAAAGGAAAATAGCTTTCAGGAAAATGTAGAATACGGGCCAAGAGGTTAGAAGATGGAAAAAAAATCAGCCATCATAAAGCAACCTTACATTTTACAATGTAAGGTTTAAGGATGATTTGATAACTTTGTGATTTGCAACAACAATAATCAAACACATTCTTTCTATATGCCACCAAAATTTAGGGATTCAAGAGACTGGACAAAATGTTTTTGAAAACCGAACTAAGATACATGCATGTATGTGCACTATCACTCTGAGAAGATCCATTTAGAAAAATCTCAAGAAAATCACATGTGATATAATTGAGCAAACCTACCAGTTCCTGATTCTGCTGGAGAAAGTAACTGAGATTCTAGGAAATTCATAGAGCTTCCTTCAGAACTGTGAGAAACATCCGTGATCAAAGTGAAATAAAACAGAGATCAGTAATAATGGTGGTGCTTTTGCCCATCAGAACCCTGAAGAAGGTTTTTTGAGTGAGTGGGAAGGACTGAGAGGAGGTCCAAATTTTGTGGTTTGAGCACTTTTCTTTCCTTTGAACTAAACCAAAAAACCCAGATCTAAGCACCTCAAATTTCAGGAGCTCAAAATCCATGTCTAAGTGTTGCTGGTGTGGCTCATCATTTAATCGTAACCATGTTGGTTACAGAGAGGTGAGTCAGTAACCAAGAAACTGAGACCTAAAGTGATTTAAAAAAAAATAGTGCATTATTGAGAATAAATAATGCCTCAGCCACCCTGAGTTGTGAACTTTTTTACATCTGTTCGTTTCTCTCTGAGCAAGGAAATAATATGTTTAAAGGCAGGATAGTGACATAACCACACCTACTGTGTATCTGTATTTTTCTATACACAGAAATAATGGAATATTTTTTTAACAAACTGTGGCCCTTGTCCTGTGTTGAGAAGAACCATGCATGTAGACTCCTGCACCTGCACAGTTGTCTATGCAAAACCAAGGTTTAAGATTATTTTCAAATGGATAGAAAAGAAGAGAGAGAGAGGTTTCTGGTCAAGGCATGGCATTGGTATTCTTAACTTCAGCAGTGTGTGTTACATGCACCAGTGCATGGAAGAGTAGGAAAGGGCTGGAAAATAGAAGGTGGAGAAAGAAATCAAATTAAAGAACAGCAGTAAAAAATAAACCAAGAATTAAACTGCCAATCAAATTTAATTTGCATTTAGCCACTAGCTCATTGCTGAAATATTAAACTGCAATTTAAATAGCAACATACATATATTCCACAGTCTGCTTTTCACCAAACTGCCCTGTTTTTTAAAAAACATAAAGTGAAACAGTGGTTACTGATTACTGCAATAAATTATTATGGGCTAAAAAAATTACATTACATTCTGAATGCTGTAAAATTTACAGTAAATCTATGGTTTCAATTCCAGTGATTAATTCCTATTATACTACAGAATAACTATACTTTGTTTAGAGACTGAAAGCAGAAATTAAAAATATGGCTTATATATAAAAATGTTTTACCTCTAATAAGGTCATATTAGACTGTGAAACAGTTTAATGCAAAAAATTCAACTAAGTCCTTATTTCAAGATATAATATGAAGCAAGTGAGGTGCCCATACACTGCACCAAAAGAACTAAAATACTATATAGTTTGTTTCATGCCTGCTGCTACCCACTTTCTAGTCTGTATCATTATATAAATGACAGGCCCTTCCACTTGCCAGCTAAGGGTTTGTCTGTACTGAAAATGCTGCATCAATCCCCATGGATCCCTACACAGCAGGAGTGATTGAATGGCCAGTGTAGACCTGCTCAATCAATGCCAGAAGTGGTTTCCTGTCAGTGCAGTAACTCTACTCCTCCAAATGGAGTAATGTTGCATCAACAGGAGAGCACTGCTGGTTGATGCAGCTGAGTGAAGATGTGAGGGTAACTAAGTAACAAAGTTACTAAGTCTCCAGGAGATACTTATTCTGTGGCACACAGATTGCATATCTCTTGTTGATTTAGCCCCATAATCTAGTTCAGGCCTTAGTGAAATACACTATAAATTTTGTGAGCACATCAGATCAGTGAGCACCTGCATTTTTTTCTGAATATTCATTGTTGCAGCATAGTCATATGATTCACCTAATGTTGTAATGATAATACAGTATCCAACTCAGCCTTCTGCAGCAAGGCTGTTCTTAGCCTGACTTCCTCACATTTGTAGTCCTATTGACTTGACTATGACTTTGACGTTCAGGTGGCTGCTATGCTCGTTACACTGAGGGATTGCCTCCCCACCCAGCCGTGGCTGCATTGATAACTAAAGCAGTGCATGGGTGGTAGTTATCCTAAAGTGCAACTAGTTGCAGGGGCTTTGGGGCAAGTTGTTGTCCTCCCAGGAAGCAACATTCTTCTTCCTCCCTCCCAAACAAACAGATGAATGATTTTTTTCATGCCACTTTAAAAAAAATCCTTCAATCTCTGCCACACACATGCCATTTCCAAAGAGCCCTGGATCCGGCTCGGGTTTACCATTCAGAGTATAACGAACAACTCATGACTTATCCTGCAGTGGTTTGAAGGCTGAGACAGAAGCTGCAGTGTGGAAAATTGTGATGTTACTCAGTCTGCCTTCTACAAGCCATAAAACAAAACAATTCACGTTCAGTACGGGAGGTCACACACTAGCTGCTGTCAGTGAAATGCTGCTTCTGTTCGTAGGAAACAAGCGCTGACTGGTGGGATTGTATTGTTATGAAGGTCTGGGAGGATGAGCAGTGGCTGTGAAACTTTCCTATGAGAAATGCCACCTTTGTGGAACTGCATGCAGCTGTCTCCAGCCCTGAAACTTATGAATACTCACTTGAGACCTGCTCTGACAGCAGAGAAGTGAGTGACTATCATTCTGTGGAAGCTTGTAACACAAAGTCTAGGTAGAACCTTGTAGATACTGACTTGGCCATAATTATCTTCATGCTTCTGTGACTTTTACCTTGGATTGTTGGCAAGATTTGCATTGAGAGCACTGGAAAACTGAAGTTAGCACAGAATGTGATTCAGCACTTACTAAGCAGTACGCCATCCTGGTAGCATGGTATACCAGTTTTCTGGGCTCTTCAGTGACTGCCAGTAAGTTCCACTCAGATGCTTGGGAACCTAGTTACTTGAAAAATTCATTCTAATGTCTGGCAATGCTGCAGTGCAGCTGAGAGTAGCGGAAGTCTTTAACTGGAGCTAAATGATAGGGACCTGCTAGCATAGTATTAGAAATTCTGGAATTTGCTCCCCTGATTAGCCAGAACCTGGATTTGTTAACCTTTCAGCACTCCTGCAAAATCCATTATTCCCCAGAAATCTAAGGAGGTAGTGTATTGATGGGCAGGGATATGTAAAAAGAAAGGGCCAATTATATAATTATTCATGGCGATGTGATACTATTTCAATAACTACTGTAAGATGGTAATTTTGAGTTAGTGTCATTACATTTATATGATGTGCCTAATTTAGAGGTCTAGTTCACATTTAATTAAAGAAAATAAATAAAGCAGAAAAGAATATAGCTTGTTCTTTTTCACCTGTAGTAACTCTATCGGACTAAGAGGAGTAAAAACTTGTCAATCAGTGAACCATGCTGGTATGAGATGGAAAGTGCAGACACATTGGCTATCATATTATATTATTGCATATATTCATTGAGTCTCTGCTGACAGCTAAGGATCTGTAATCCACTAGACCCTTGAACCTAGTGAATCCACTTGGAGGATCTAAGCCTAAATCAGATCATGGTAGGCCATAATACTCTTACAGTACTTAGTTTGTCCACTGAGATGAACTATCATCTCAATTTAGAGAGAGAGCCATGGGTTTTTAAAAAAACCAACACCCAAAGTCTTAAATGAAATATTAGGAAGATCTGAGAATAATTTTTTTAAATATGGCTCCCTATCAACTCCCCAGACCCAAATACACTATCATATCTCTACTATTTTTCCTTAGTATCCTTGACAAGTAAAGAAAGTGGTAGTAATAAAGATCTCTTCCTCCTTCCTTAAAATTTGATTTCCCACTCATCTTACTTCCATCTAAACAGAAAAAAAAAAAAGCCATTCCTTTAGTCAGATATACAGAAGAGTTCTTTGTTAGGAATATAATTGTCAAGCTCTGTCTGCTCTAAACGAGGCTCAAGCAAACTCAAAGAAAATTGTCCATTTTTTAGTTTCCATGGTGGACACCAGGTTATTCTTCTTGCAATGTTTAGCAAGTTAGTTTAATTATTTTAAAGTACTTCATTAGAAAGAACACACAAACATCTACAGATTTCTGAAACATTAATAGAGGGCTCACTCCTGTAAAAATCAACCTTGATAATATAAAGATATCTTATCTGAAGATTTGTAGAAGGGGTCCCATAGTTAGCAATAGTACTTCTATAAACAGCATGCTAATTAAAATATTCATAAATTCCAATACCCATTTTGAATGCTCTGCGCATTTGCTTTAAGATCTTCCCTAGCTAGAGAAACACCTAGATTCTTAATTTTAGCCAGTTAAGACAATTATAACTACCCAGTTGCCATAGACTCAAGAGAACCACTTGTAGAAAAATGAAAGAAATAATGGTGCATCTTTCCATCCAAATCATTAATCAATCAAATATGGAAAAAGTTTAACTGACTGAGAACCAATAGATACAGAAATTGAACAAGATGTGAAAAATACAGTTTAGGAAGGTTAATTGTTTTCTAGCAAGAATTTGTAAAGACCAACTGTATGCCAAGGAGAACTGACAGGCAAACTACTGACATAAACTTCAAATATCCAAAGGGGTAGCCATGTTAGTCTAGTTCAGTAAAACAACCAAACAAGGAGTCCTGTGGCACTTAAAGACTAACAAATTTATTTTTTTCATGAGCTTTATTGAGAGAAATTCTCCCATGAAAGCGCATGCAAAAATTAAATTTGTTAAACTTCATATTAACTCTTAATAAATATCCTGAGTCATATCATCAGCTGTCAATCAACATAACTGTTGACTTTAATGGAATTATATTGGTTTACATCACCTTGGAATCTGGCCCTGAATGTGTCACTTATGGTGATGTTTCACTATGTAAGTTGCCATTTCTACTCCTTCAGCAATGAAAAGCTCAGTGATGTCAAAGACTGGGAGGCTACACCCAGAAGTGAATCAACTCCATTCTTTGATGATGCTCTGAGATTCAGCTTGGTATATTGGCTATTCCTTGGTATGAGAAGCATAAGGTTAGCACTTTATTTGCAGTCTTGGCCCCATACATATACCTACACAGCAAACCACAGCTCATGGCACTCCTCTTTCTGGACTTCGGAGCTCCAGCTCTAGCCCAAGCTGCAACATCCGTGCAGCTGTTTTTAATATCGTAGTGAAAGCCCCATGAGTCCAAGATTGGACAAGGAAGTGTATGAGGATTATGATACTGAAAAAATGTCAGTCACAGATGGCATAGGAAGCAGAAGCTCAGGAACCAACAGCCAAACTTCATGAAAGTTTGGCATTGCTACTTTCTTTCAGTTATGATCTTTATTAGATGGGGCTTGCATTACAGATGTGGTGAGAACAACACAGTTTCTCTTATTGAGATAATACATGCTATGAGAGGAGGAGTAAAAAACAGAATTCTCCGTGTTAAATATTTAGGATTAGAGTCCAGTTTATATCAAAAGAGTTAAAAAGGTACTTTTCTTTGGAAAAGTTGCTCACATAGTGTCTATATTCAGACAGGTGTTTGCTTTCATTTATTTAATTTCTTTAAACACCTGGTATTGTGGATTTTCTTTAAAAGCCCTCTCTGTCCTCACTTTTTAAAGGAGTGTTTGGGAGGGAAAATGCAGTAAACATAGTTGGAAATAAGCAAAATAAAATTGTCTGTTAGGTTAATCCCAAATAAGCTTTAAGACCAATAAAACTTTCAGTTGAAACAACTGATTTAATTTGAAAAGACTGATTTTGTTTTCCCCCAGTTAATTTTTGTCTCACAGAAACAGACACTAAATTTAAGATCTGTCAGTGAATTGGTCTAGAAACTAGACTTCCCACCTCCAATAAATATGTATTTTCTTCCTTATTGTCCAATATGTTCAAAATCTTAGATCCCAACTCTATTAGACATGGCGCATTGATGATTGGATTCATGTAGGTATCTTGAAATGCCAGTATGTTTAGAGACCAGCCTGTAAACCAGGTAGTGACTTGGGGTGGGCGTGAACTCAGATGGGGTTCACAGCCAGGTTCTGAAGATTAATTTATCTTTTAGATGATAAACCCTTGGGAGCAGAGATTGTCATTTGCTGTATGTTTGTACAGTGCCTAGCACAATGGGACTTTAAGATGTTGGAGACCTTTAGATCCTCCTGCAATATAAATGTTTCATGAATGATCATAGAGAATATATGTCTTGGAGGCACATCCTAGTGCAGTTGTTTTCAACCTGTGGTCTGCGGACCTCCAGACATCTGCAGACTACATCTAAGGCTCAAGGGCCACATCTATAATTTTAACAGCCCTGAAAAGCCACTAGCCTCTGCCAGCAGGCTATCCCAAAAAGCAATTTGCCTCCTTGCTTGCTGATCTCCCATTTCCCTGGCTGCAGCAGGGAAACCATACACATCCTGCAGCTCTGTGAACCTGGGTCCCAAGGCGATGGTTTCCATCTGCAGCCAGAGGGATGGAAGATTAGTGCTCCTCTCTCCTCCACTTTCCTCCCCTCCCCTCCCTCTGGATCCAGCAAGGACAGAGCTGTAACGTGGCGTTTTGCTGCCCAGGGCACATTCCAATCGAAACGCACCCCTTTGCGTTAGTGGCGCTCAGAGCCGGTGCTGCAGAGCCGCCCCTTTAATAGTGCGGCTCTATTGAGCCGCTTCGGGCCACCTGGGGCTGTACTCTGTTGGCCCCACTGTAGTTACAGCCCTGAGCAAGGACCCTAGTACCTATGAACCTAGGCAGAGCACTTTTCTGTGCTTCCTGCTACAACCAGGGGGGTGGTAGTGCTAATTTTCTATCCCTTCAGCTGCAGCAAAGAGCCTGCATTGGTCTTTTAGCCCTAGGAGAACACACTTCACCTGGGTCCTTAGGCAGTGACTCCATTCTGCAGCCAGCAGGAGGGGAGCTGCAGGCCACTTTGGAAGTCCCTGAGGGCCACTTTTGTTCCATTGGGAACCACTGGTCTTAGGGACCCACGCAAGGTGACTCTGAAAATAAAGTTTTGAGTCCTAGAATAGGCATTGTGTTTTTCTGATTAGCCAAAAGTATGTGAACACCCTCACCCACAGGTTAAAACCTAGAAGTGTTGTCGTTACAGTAGAAGCCTACAGTTTAGCCCCCTTTCTCATTCAACAGCAAATGCCATGCTGAGTATTTGCAACACTTATGATTGAATTCTGGTCAGTCGTCTTCTTTAATAGGGGTTTGCAGACCACGGGCTGAGATATATACCTCCATTTGAATTTTTTTAGGGCCCACAAATAAAAAAGGGTCAAGAACTAACATCCTACAGTACAGTGCAGTGGTTCTCAACCTTTTGAAAGTTGCAACACGGTTGGTGGCATGTCACAACCCTACAGGACACGCCAGCCCACCCCCACAGGCCAAATCCAGTCATTTCCCCAGCTCTCTGTGACAAACTTTCCACGGTGTGGTGATACAATAATGCATCCCAACATAGTGGTTGAGGACCACTGGTATAGTGAATCAAACCCTTTGCACTGAGTCAACTCCCATTGACTTGTATGGGATAAGGATTTCACCCTTATTTTAAATCCACATGAAAGCTGGGATTCTCCTTTACAGAGCTCAAAAGACATTTATTTCTGATAACACAGGATTGTGATAGTTCTCAAATTCATCAGTGTTACCTCCTTAATAATCAGTTTCTGATGAATTGAGCCTTTTGTAAAACATAGAGGATTCTTCCCTAACGTCTTTGGATTTAGGAGCTATCTCACTTTTGATGTCTTGGGCTATGTGGATATTATTTCTGGTCTCCTTTTTTAAATGTATATGTTAAAAGCTTGCCAGGCTTCTGTGCTGACTTATTTAATCCAAAATAGAACTTATGGCAGTCTCCCTTTTTATGTCTGATGTAACTAAATTCAAATTTACTTTTGATTAATTCTAATGCAGTCTTTCTTCATTTTAGCAAAAACAGTGAAAGTCCTGCATCACCTTAAACACTAACAAATTTCTTCTTTCAGATGCATCTGACAAAGTGGGTTGTAGCAGCAAAAGCTTATGCCTGAGGACTTGTTAGTCTTTAAGGTGCCACATTACTTTTTTGTTTGTTTGTTTTGCAATATACAGACTAACATGGCTACCCCTCTGGAATTTCATTTTAGCATTTCTCTGGCAAAAGAGTTCCTATGTTCTTCCAAATGGTGTTTCTAGTTTTTACATATGGATACAATGAAGACAAGGAGAACGTCAAAGCCCATGAGACCTTTGTGTTTGTACAACGCTCACCATAATGGGACCCTAACCCTGCCAGCATCTTTAGGCTGATATCATGATCTAGAATGGACATTAAAAAATAACTACAGTCTGTGAGATTCAGCACAATAGCAGCATAATATTGCTATCACAGTCAATGGATCCACAAGGCAGGAATAGTTAGAATGAAATCATAGATCTACGTCTCTGATCAGCTAGGACTGTTAAAACAGCAGATAGTCATATAAAAGCAGTAAGAGTCTGATGTTTGAAAAGCTTGGGAAGTGAATGTGACAACATGATAGGGTATTCCTTACCATATGACTTCTGACCCATCTGGAAAATAACACATGAACTACCTTAGAGGGAATGTTGAATCAATTATTCTTCGTGGCATTACTGATTAATTCCTATGTACATGCATGATTTTAAGTTGTGTGGTAAGTTATAACTTATCTGTTAATAAAATGCACATGATTAGCCAAATTCTACCTTCACTTACACTTCAGCAGGATTTTGCTAGCTTATCATGGTGGCCTATATCTCTATAGCTGTATATGTCTCTATTTCTACATGTTCTGAAATATTTTTTTCTTAACAAATTAACTATTACCAAGTTCCAAAAAGGTACTATGGGGGCTTCTGGTTTCTCGATAAATTATGGGAGCTTCATGTTTCTCTCCTATTTTCTCTGTCTGTGATGTACTAGATGAAAGGGATGAATATATACTTTCTTGACTTAAGAGTATTTACCCTTGCGTGTCTCTCTTTGTTTGTTCTTTTCAGGTAATAGCTACTTGTTTCTTTTCTGCTCACTTTGATATGTCATTGATGGATTATAATCAGAGACATCTTCTCAAATATAGTGATGTTAAATAATTGGCTCCTGATTATTTTTTTTTTCAAGCTCATGAGCATAGTTGTATCTTTTCACATGAGCTTTAAGCCACTAACTTCACTGAATTTGTTGTAGTTACTTCTGATTGGCTTCTGTGAGTGACATCATTCTGGTATTTACATGGCCTTGGGTAAATTGCTTGGGTTCAAATTTGAAAATGTGCCATTAATTTTGGTACCTTCATTTTGAGACATCCACAGCTTCTTTCTCCATGACCTTGCACTTCATGCAGTCACTTTCACTTGTACAAAGTGAATGAGAATGAGTATAAAACAAAGGTGTCTAACTCATTAGATGTGGGGGCCACACTGGAGGGCAGGACACCTGCTGTGGGCCATGTGGCTGCACGGACTCCCCAACCCTTTCCCCTGCTACGTTCAGAGTGGCACAGGCTCCCCATTCCCTTCTCCTACACCACAGGCTCTCCCGCACCTTTCCTTTCCCCTTACGGCTCCCCATCTCCATGCTGGCTCCCAAGCCCCTCTTCCCTTTCCACTTCCCCTACTGCTCGGTGGCAAGCACTGGTAATCAGTCTCAGTTACAGTCACTGGAAGGCTGGACTCCTGCCTCTCCTACCTCCTCCTTGTCCACTTGCTGTCAGTCATTTAGCATGCTGGCCTTTGGTTGGGCTCATTCTCATGTGGGCACCAGCCAGTTTTTCCTTTCTTATTTGTGATTCATGCAATCTGGTGTCAATCAGATTAGCAGACTGACAGTGAACAGTTGGAGTAGGGGGCGGTGTGGTAGCTCTCTGGCCTGCTGTGACTGAGACTCTGATTGGTTGGCAGACCACAGCAGAGCTGAGCCAGGATTGGCTGGAGGTCTTCCTTGGTTTTCCTGTGTGGTGACTTGGATCATGTGATTCAGAAGCACGCTTGACTCTGCTCTGTCAGCAGCCTGTTTTTGCTGTTGGCTGCTGCAGTGAGCTCCCAGGCAGCAGCTCTGTGGGCCTGATCAGTGCCTTGGTGAGCTGGATCCAGCCTGCGGGCTGTACGTTTGACACGCCTAGTATAAAATGACATCAATCAGACTTTTCCACTCATAGGCACAGTAGCATTCTACTTCTACTTTGCACTTACTGTGCACAGTCTAAAATGATTATATAAAAAGCAAAGCACCAAGGCTTGATTTTCACAATACTCAGCATCCAGAACTCCTATTAAAGTCATTGGTTGTGGAACCAAGCCCTAAATGAGAAACAAATTCATGTTGAGCTCTTCAAAAGAACCCTTTGAAAATTGCAGTCTTAGTTTCTGTAAGGTACAGTGCAGTATGATTCCTGTAACATTCTCCATCCTGAACTAATAACTCCCCACATGAAGCTGCCTTACATGCACTGCCAATGCAGAAAGAGTCCTGCCTACATTTGAAAGGTGCATAAAATTGAATCACGACTGTAGCGTATTGAGGATTGTGGTGGAATTTCAAGTTATCCCTTTAAGGGTCTGTCTAGACAGCGTGAAAGTGTGCATTAGAAGAGGGTGGTTTCTAAGTTACTCAACAAATTGTGTATTGAGTGGCACAAATAGAGCCTGCTGACACAAACTGAAAGCTCCCTAGTGTGCTTTAACATAGCACATTACACTATGCTACATTAGTTCACCCCGGCAGAGTCTGCATGGGATAGTTGGTGTGCATTAGAAATCACACCCCGTTGGTGTGCTTCACTGCACTGTGTAGACAAGCCCAAAGTACGTGTGCAGAGGAAGAAAGAGTGATTACTGGTCTTTTCTTGAGGGCTCTGGGGCTATAAAGAATGTGAGGACAAGCAGTCTGTAGCTAGCCAGCCTAGAAAGGTGGGCTGAGCTGTGTCTCTGTTTTAGTGAGTAGCTTGCTTCATCTTTGTCTCTGTTCTGAGGGTCTCTTGTGTTATTATTCTGCTTTCTAAGAAATAAAGTCTGGAATATTGCAGCCTTCAGGAACAGTATTTTTTATCTAACTGTTATGTGTATGCCATGAACATAGCAGCAGCCTCTCCTTATCGTTACCTAGGATCCCAGGAATAATTGTGCAGTGTTTGAAAGATTAAATTCTCCTTAGTGTTATGTGTCAAGTTGATATCATAGCTGGGTACTGTAGTTAAAAGTGTATGTCACTCGCAGACCAGCACTGTTATCTTTTTTCTTTGTATGTGTAATAGAAAACATAGTGGGCTTGATTTTGAGTTTTCCTTCAGTACCTTTGTGTCACTTCAGCATTGTAAAGAGGTCCTAAAATAGGTATAACAATCAAGTGATTTGTGGCACCAAGTGGCATTGGTATAAATGAAGATCATGCCCACAGTCTTATTATGGCATGAATTTCCATGCCCCCATTGTCATTCACTTTACTTTTTTAACTATTCCCTTATCAGAGAAGATAGAGAAACATACTTTAATCTAGTATTATATTCTTCAGTATTCCAGAGCCTGACATTTTTCCATATATTCAAGAAATGCCAGTGTGTGAAGTGGTGGGTATTTGATATCAAAATCAATGTCCTATTAAAAATTTGCCATGGATCAACTGCACTTTGCAGATTCCACAACATTTTTGTCCCATTATACACTGTTGCTCAGACAGCCAATCTGGGTGTTTCTAATCTTGCTGTCACTAGTGATTGGACTTCAGTCTGGCAGCTTTTTGGCTGGAAACTCAAAACTTCTGACAATCTCCATAAAGACAAGAATTTGGCCAAGAAACTCTCTTGGCAATTAAAACACTTTATTCTGCAATTGCCATCAGGGGCCTTCATGGGCTGACCTACTTCAATTTTCTGTTTGATTTTTGTAACATTCAGAATAAAAAATCCAATTATTCGGGTTACAGTCCCGTAAATACTGAAAAGGGCTTATTCTATTTAAAGAAAAAGGAACTTGGGATCAGAGTCCTAGCTGGTGTCAGCTATCATAGCTCAGTGGACCCCAGCTGAGGGTCTACCTATCTGGATTGAGGGACTATGTGTAAAGGTACTGCACCTATCACACCAGGACCATGGCCATTACAAGGGCTCCTAGGTGTTACTAAAATACAAATAACTAATAAATGTGAAATGGAGAGTAACGCACTCTGTATTCATGCTGTTCCATGAAAATTTCTCTTGGCCAGTGTTTAGCATGGTGTCTGGTTCAGCAGAGAGTGTTCTGAAGCTTGGTTCGTGTGCGTATGTTCTGCTGAAAACAGTGAACTCTACTCTTGGGCTAATAATAAAAGTACTGTGTAAGTACCTTGTAATCATTCTTTCAGACTTAATTTTTAAGGGATGCCATCTGAAAGTCAGGACTTTCTTTTCATTCATCAGGAGGGGGTATATTATAATGCCATACAGAATAACTGAGGGGCAATTTAGAATCAGCGACAAATTCACTTAGGCAGTCAGGTGACTTATGATGCCAGTAGAACCCAAGATATAATTATAGAATTCCTTGAAGTTTGCCAATTTTTAGTTCATTTTCTGTCATATGAATTTCACTATAAACAAAAATTTACAAGAGCTGGCAAAGACCCACCTGAACTTTAAAAAAGAAAAAGCTTTTTTTTTGCAATGAAAAGATCTGCATAAAGATTCATGCTCTTGTTCAGTATTTAGTATTGTTTCATGTGCCTTTAAAATGAGAATGAAACCATGAGGCATCATTTGAAATAAGATAGGGGCAAAGGCTGCTATGGAAGTCAACTGTCTCCATTATCTTTTGGCAACATTGCTTTGTACCTTTTTAATGAAAACTTTTCGTACTAAAAAATAATTGCAAATACATTCCAGCAATTCCCATGGCAACAATACATAAGGGAGGCTCCTTTATGGTGGAAGCAGCCTGTTGTCAAAAGGTCACGCTATATTAGGGCCTAAAGTCTTGAATCTCTTTTCAATGGTAACGATGCTGGGAAAGTCCCTAAAGTAAAGATGTGTCATAAACATGATATCACAGTAAATGCCTCAACATATTTGGGGTGCACCTATTCATCCTCAAGATGCACTTTGTGTAAAGCAGACTGTGTGCTTCAGATTAGAGTGCAGATGGGAAACCCCGTATTTGGCTTTTCCTTCGTAGAAAGGAAGTGTGACCCATCTGTTAGCCTGGACTTGCTGTATCCCAGGGATCAATGCGTGGGAAGTGAATTAGTCAATAGTGGAACCAGCTGATATTCATCATCCTCCACCAATCACATAGGGAATTAAAAATGCTAATCTGGGGAATGCTCAGGCTGCTTGTTCTAATAATCTTGTAGCATTTTGTCTCAGCACAGACAGTAGGTTCAAGCAAGTAGCAGATGACACTTTGGGCCTGATTCTTCACTGCCCTGTGGGTGGTTTTGTGATTTACACATGTGCTAAAGCATCATGGGTGTGACGCACTACCAAACCTGAATCAAGCCCCTACAGTTCAGCACGCTTTTGGGTAAACATATTTACAATAGTTGCTTACATTTAAATATTTATTTTATATTTAAAGTAACTGCAATTATGTGTACTTGTGGATGTATGGATGTGTATGCAGACATGCATGTGTACATATTCCAGATTATGCAGAATATCAGGCATAGACAGGGAGAGAGAGAGCATGCCCCATATCATGGTACATCTTTTACTAGTAAATTGAAAAGTTCCACAGGGGTAGCCATGTTAATCTAGTTCAGCAAAACAAACAAGGAATCCTGTGGCACTTTTAAGTTCTGTCTACACTAGCAAATTAGTCTGGTTAAAGAGGCTTAATTCGGACTAATTTGATCCCTGTCCACACTAGGCTTTGCCTAGTTCTAGCCAAAAAGTTTTAGGTTGCCCTAATTAGTTCAAATGATTAGTTCGAACTTATTTCGACCTTTAGTTCAAACTAGCACAATGTAGTCATGCTAAAGTTCGAACTAGTGGTTAGTTCGAACTAACTGCATTTTTTTAGTCCAAACTAACTTTTAGTTCAAACTAGCCGCAGTTTTTTAGTTTGAACTGAAAAAACAGTTCAAACTAACTTCGAACTGCTTAGTTCAGCCTAAGCAAGTCCAAACTAAGCTTTTAGACGTAGATATAGCCTTAAAGATTAATGAACTTGTTTATCACATGAGCTTTCGTGGGACAGAATCCACTTCTTCAGACAGATGAAGTGGAATTTTCTCCCACGAAGGCTCATGTGATAAATGAATTTGTTGGTCTTTTAAAAGTGTCACAGGACTCCTTGCTTGTTCTAGCACATTTAAAATGTCCTTTACATGAACAGCATACTGTATAATTTTTTTCAAATATTTATGATTTCAAATGTCAGACTGTTGTTACAACTGAAGATTAAGGGTTATTCTTGCAGACCCCAGTTCAGCAAAGCACTTGAGCAGTTATTTAAGTTTAAGAGACTTCCATTGATTTCAGTTTAACTAGAGCTTGTTCTTTAACTGCTTGTGCGGAAGCCTTTGTGCTATACATGCTGGATAAGTGTGGAAGTGCATGGCAAGTTGGAAGTTTCAGAACTATAGTGACTTGGAATGGAAAGCAAAAATAACAATGTCATGATCGGATTATTCAGAAATGGCCAAATGGAATTCTATGCAGCCATCCCCCAAAACTTTCCTTTGGCTTTCAAATTAAGTAAAAGACAAGTTTGACACAAAGATTAATGTATCAAAATTGTTCCAGGATTGTGACATAGTTGCTTGCTCAACTGTTAATTGTTATCACTAGCACAACAATATATTAGCTCTTAGGGTTCCAATGCCGTCTTAAACCACCTGAGTTTTCAATGGGCAGGGAGAGGAGAAATTGACAGATGCATCACTTTCCAAAGCACTTGACGGAGTATAATTATCCATTGCTCCCATTCTCTTTTCTTCTCTGCTAGACTCTATTTCTCTTGCTAAAAACATTCTTTACAGACAATGCAGAAGTAAATGTTGCCCTTAGTGGAATGCTTCTCTCAATCCATGTGCTCGCTAGAAGATGACTTACATCTTTTGTTTCACTTGGCTTACTAGGGACTTAGGAGATGAAATGACTTTCTTCAGCAGAGTGGTGGTGTTTACTTTGGAGCAGGGGCAACACTACACCTAAATATTAAGGGGGGCCCTGGCCCCCACTGGCCATCAGGGCCCTGATCTATTCTGTTCCTCCTCCAGCAGCCAAGCCCTTCCCAACCCCCAGTCCTGCTGCTGGCACCCACTGCCCTGCCCAAACCCCTCTCCCACACCCTTTCCCCGCCAGGCCAGCGTGCCTGCCCCCAGACTCCCCGCCCTTGGCTCCCTTACCTGGCACTGGAGGGAGAGTGGGGCTGTGGCACAGGCTGAGGCCCCCAGCATGACCCTGCTGTGAGCATGCTCAGAGCAGGGTCAGGCCAGGGCAGGAGTTTTAAAAACTCCCAGTCCAGCCTGCAGCATCTCCCTACTGGCCACACTCCAGCAGCATTCCCTGTGTGGTGCACCCCTGCACAGTTGAGTGGCAGGCTACTCTGGGGGCTACCCCTGAGTTTCAGGGAGCTGAGGCCCTCTGACCCCCCCCCCAGCGAAGCCACTGCTTTGGAGCACATGTAGCATCTTCGAAGGTGATAAACTCTTTCATTTCTCTTTAAAGGCTTCTTAGGTAATTTGGCAATTATCGTAATTTTGTATAATGTTTTCTGGGTTGAAATGTCATTAGGCGAAACAAAGGATGCTGGGATAAACTTGTAATTCCCTGGGATATGTTACTCAGCCTGATGGGGGGAAGGAGTGTTGGAACCACTGTATACTTTGGATTGTATTTAGTAAGAGGAATCCCTGGTTTAAAAAACAAACAAACAAAACCTATCATGCTGGTATAGACAACATATGTTCTTTTTAGAAAGGTTCATACTTGCATCTAGCTTTTGGATCAAAAGACATGGGGTGAAATCCTGCCCCTAATTTAGTCAATAGGAATCTTGCCATTAATTTCAATTGACCCCTTGTGCCAAATTCTGCCCTCAACTTCAACCCTTGAATCAAATGTTAAGAGTATACCTGAAAGCAGAACTTGACCACTTAAGACTAGCCACCTGAGTTTAAAGAATGGGAATTGCTGTCATCAGCAGTTCACCATGGGGTATCTTGTTTAAACACTTAGAGGCATAGGGTGAAATCCTAGCCCTATTGAGGTCCATGGCAAAATTCACATTGACTTCAGTGGGTCTAGGATTTCATCAATAGAGTATACTAACCTGCAGTCACATGTGACTCCCATAGTTTGACTAAAAGTTATATGCCTGGATGCAGAGCCGTGTATGATCTTTAGTTCTGTGTTCTATTAACTGTACAGTATTAAAATGCAATATGAATAAAACCATAGAAATATGGTGATACCATTGCTGTTCTTTGATTTGAAGAAAATTTTCTTGTAACCTAAGAGACTATGGTCTCAGATCTTCAGCTGATGGAAATTGTTGATGGATGGAGCTACACTAATTTATACCAGCTGAGGATCTGAGGCCAAATTTCTTTACCAGAGGTCTGTGTTCATCATACTAGCCACAGGTCTTACGAGTCTGCCAGAGAGATGCTGCTTTACAGAATGATACAATCCACAGCTGTCTTTCACAAATGCCCCATCTAACATCTGCAAAGAAAGCCCTTTGTATTCTTTTATGATTTCTAGATCTCTGCAAACGTCACACAGGCAAGGTTTCTGTAAATTAGGGTGTGAAGGCAGTGAAGAAGACAGTATTGGAAGAATTGTTTCTAGACACACCAAAGAAACCAGTTGAGACAAGTGTAGCTTACATTAAGATAAGTAATACATGCTTTAAACTTAGAGGTAAAAGACATACTATCAAAGGTGCTTTGTAAGTTATACATCATCTAGACTTTTCCTGAGTCTGTTTAAACTTACTATGTGCCACTCCAAAATTCTCTGAAACCATTACTGTATATTAAATGTAAAGCCAATAAATTCTTTCCTAATGACAAAATCATTCAAAATTGATAGTTTGAAAGACTTATAGCTAGCCTTACACCAGGGATATTTTATAGTGAAACTAGACCTGAGCAAAACTTGCCTTAAGCGTACCTTTCAATCACCATAACTAGAGTTGTCTCAGAGCCTAATGGAAGAGAAAATTACACAGGAGAAAGGTAATGATTTTCATCTCTCCATTTGCCCAGCAATATTTGTAATACCTCCAGGGTGATTGACTTGCCTTTGAATAGTAGCATTTAAATCCAGAGTTTGTTGACTACAGCAGAGTTAAAAAAGTTGATTGTGTTCTAGTAGGTTATTCCATTTCATCATGATTGTGTCCGTTTTATTTGCCAATCACAAAAGTCAGTGTGAAAGGGTTTTATTCGCACTACTATTTGGGGAATGGTTGTGGTTTTCATGGCTATCTGTATTCAGATGCAGACAGTATTAGGGTGCAAAGAATATTTAGTCTTGGTTATTTGCTGTCTGTTCACTGTTATTCTCTTGTTTTAAAATATTCAGCCATACAGTCAAGGAAGGGAAATAATATCAGTGACCTGAGTGACAAATCACAATGCACAATGAACAGTGAATAGCAAGTAAAGTAATCCCTTTGTGGTTAACCTGTAGGACAGAAAATTGTCGGACCAAACTGTTTAGTGAATATCTACCAAATACAAATGTAGTCACAAAAATCAGGCAATTGATTCATTAATCCAATAACTTAAGTTTGCCATGAACACTTCAGCCAAGTATATTTGACTGTCCATTTGGAGTTGAGGAAACTAAGGCACACAGAAATTAAGGACTTGCCCAAGGTTACATAGTCAAGTATTCAGAGGCAGGGCTTGGGGTAAAACCCTTCCTATAGTGTTAATTAAAGGCAGGTGATACCTAGATAGGGAGGGATCTAGGATGGTCCTGGCATAGAAAAGAACTTGTGGTATGGAAGTTGTGTGCTCACCCTCATGTTGCTTCTCTCAGTGAGAGAGCAAATATTCAAGTACAGGATTGCCTTGAAGCCCTCAAACAAAACTGTAGTAAATTAATCCCAACTTTAGCCAAGACTCTTAGTTTCATAAGTGCTGGAAGTAAGGCTGAGGGTAGTTATTTTACGGCTTTCAGCACCCTCACTTTAAAATCTGTCCCAGTACCCCTACTCAGTTGTTGTAGATCAGCTTAATTCCACTAAAGTTAGTGGAGTAATGTTGATTTACACCAACTGGGGCTCTGCCACTTCATTTTGCTTTTGCAAATATCCATTCCAAATTCCCATTCCTCTCCCACCCCACCTGCATGAGATAAGGGCATGAGAGGGTTACTTCGTTGGCCATCCAAGATTTTGTCAAATGAATCTATTGATGGGGGTCACTGGAGTTACTTCATTTGCATAAAAAGAAATATAAAGTTGTTCAAAAGCCAATTCAAATATACTTTGGCTAACAAGAACTCCTTTAACATAAATGTCATAATAGTTCAAAGTTTATTAGTGTACATTTACTGAGGAGGTTTTGGCACTCAGATTTGTTTTCCATTGGCATTAAGAGAATTAAAGAAAGTAGCTGCCAGACACTATTTTAACAAACCTGAATATAATCAGAATGTTTTGCAAATAATCACTATATCTGGACAGATCTTTCTTTAACACTCAGCAGCTTTGAATGCTGGCATGCAAGCAGATATGAGAGTAGACGTGTGGAAGGGAAGACTAGGGAAACAGTGTCTCATTTGATGTATATAAAGTTCAGATGCCAGTTTCTAGGCTCTGGAGAAAGGGTGAAACCTTTAAACTGTGCAGAGCATGACATTGTGCCTCATGCTGGGTTTTATATGCACCATTAATATTCAAAGCATCCCAAAGTGTTTTACAATATAGAATTAGTTACAAGTAATGCAGTGACTATATGGGCAAAGGCTGCAGGCATCATACGCTCAGCCAGATCTCTCACATAGCCTCAGATGTGCAAAAGTATTTTCACTGAAAGAGGGAATTCTGGACAGGACATTGAGATCAATATTCTGTAGTGTCTTCAGACAGTGCCATATGGTCTTTAACTTCCAGTTGAACAGCCACTAGAGATGAGGGAAAAGATGTTTGTTCTATCTCATCCAACAAATAACTAAGTGTAAAATCACATGTCAACATATTCAAAACTGGTGCATCTACATCTGTAATTTGGGTACCTTAAGAAGAGGGCTGATCTTCCATAGATGCTGGGAACTTCCACTTATGTCTATGCAGTTGGTCATCATCAATGAATATCAGTCTTCTTATCTAAGCCTGGATCTAGAAGCCTAATTTTGGGTAAACAGCAAACTTGTAGAATATAGTCCAATCTCTGAGGGTGACTGCTACTTATTGGGCAAATTCTAGAACCTGCTAGGTGGCTGTAAGGAGCATGGAAAGCCTTTCTGAGGCCAGCTTCACACTGGCTCGTTTGATCCTGAGTGTGGTTGATGTGCTTTTATGCCGAATCTGCTCTCTAGATCCACATTTTTTTGTCTATTTCTTTTCTTATGGAAAGAAGGGGCAAGGTAATTTTGCAGTTGAAATGCCCACTCCTTTGATGGATACAAGTTTCAAAGGGGGGTAGCAGTGTTAGTTCAGCAAAACAAATAAGGAGTCCTGTGATTGCGGGTGAGTACAAAGTCACAAAGTTCAGTCACCAGGGGTGCTGTGGCATCAGCTTATAATGGTTGGTTACTTACCAGTAACTATCCTTCTTTGAGATAGCCTGCTCACATACATTCAGTTACAGGTGTCTACGAGCTGCAGCGCATGGTAGCCTGGAAAGTCTTTAGCGTTAGCCTGTCAGATCAGGGCACACGGACAATGCCCCCTCCACGTCGCGACCACGGCTATATAGGTGACGATGACCCTGACCCTCCCAGTCCCATATATCTTTGCCAACTCCGTTAGCGGGGATGGTAGGAGGGACCTGAATGTATGTGAGCAGCCCATATTGAAGAAGGACAGTTACTGGTAAGTAACCAACCGTTCTCCTTTGAGCGCTGCTCACATCATTCAGTTACAGGTGACTGCTAGCCGTACCCAAGGATGGTGGCAGGAGTTACAGTCTACCCACACTGAGTACAGTTCTGCCCACGGTGGCATCATCTCTAGCCTGTTGGGCAATGGTGTAGTGCATTGTGAAGGTATGTATCGATGACCATGTAGCGGCCCTGCAGATCTCTTGGATCAGGACCTTGGCGAGGAAGGCCGTGGAAGACACCTGAGCTCTGGTAGCGTGGGCTCTCTCAGTCCCTGGGAGAGGCGTGTCTGACCTTCCATAGCAGTCTTTGATGCAGTTTACAATCCATTTGGAGATGCACTGTGAGGCCACTGGGGAGTGTCTCATGCGTTCAGCGACTGCCACAAACAACTGAGAGGTCTTGCAGAAAGATCACGCATGCTCAATATAAATTAGGAGTGCTCTCCTCACATCCAAGGTGTGCCACTATCTCTGGTTTTCTGTCACCTGGGGGTTGGGATAGAAAACCGGCAGGCAGATTTCTTGATTCATGTGGAAGGGGGTGGCAGCCTTGGGCAAGAAGGAGGAGTGGTGACGGAGGACCACCTTGTCTGGAAAGAAAACTGTATATGGGGGTTCAGAGGAAAGAGTTCATAGCTCTGAAACCCTTCTAGCCAAGGTGATGGCTATTAGAAAAGCCACCTTCCAGGAGAGCACGAGCAGAGTGGCTGAGTCCAAGGATTCATAGGGCAGCTCTGTCAAAGCCTGTAACATAATGTTCAGATCCCACTGAGGGGTGGGTTTATGGGGGTGGAGAAAAAGCTTTTCCACCCCTTTCAGGAACCTATAAGAGATGAGGTGTGAAAAGAGTGGAGCCCCATCAACTCTTTGGTGAAAGGCCGAAATTGCCACCAGGTGGACTTTTAATGAGGACAGGGATAGACCATTTTCTCTTAAATCTAGGAGATAGTCACCTGTATTGGTGCTGAGATAGGGTCTATGTCCTTGTCATGGCACAAGGTGGAAAAGTGCCTCCATTTCGCTATATAAGTGGACCTAGTGGAGGGTTTTCTACTGCTAACCAGGACCTTCTTAACCCTATCCGAGCAGCATCTCTCTTGCTTGCTGAGCCAGAGAGCATCTAGGCTGTCAGGTGCAGGAGCCCTGGGTTTGGGTGCCGAAGGCGACCCAAGTCCTGAGTTAGGAGGTCCGCCCACTGCGGGAGGTGGAGCGGGGTCCTCACGGACATGTCTTGCAGGAGTGGGAACCAGTGTTGTTTGGGCCAGTCCAGAGCTATCAGAATGATGTGTGCCCCATCCACAAGGACCTTCAATAGCACTCTGTGGATCAGGGGAATTGGTGGGATGGCGTACATCAGAGCCCCTGACCAACTGAAGAGGGAGGCGTTGCTGAGAGAACCCTCCTCCCGATCGAAAGGGAACAAAATTGGGGACGTTTGCGATTTTGTGCCATGACGAACAGGTCCACCTGGGGGGTTCCCCATCTGTTTATCGGAGGGAGAATACCTCGCTGTGAAGGGACCACTCGTGGTTCGCAAGGGGTTTCCTGCTGAGTGAGTCCACTAGGCCATTGTCTACCCTGGGCAGGTGGGAGGCAGTTGGCGTAAAGTGATGATCTATTGCTAATTGCCAAAGCTTGCTCGCTTCCTTGCATAGAGCTGAGGAGTCGACACCCCGCCCCCCCGCCGGTTCATATAAAACACGGCCGTTGTATTGTCTGTGAGGACCTGGACCATCCTGCCACGGATTTGGTTGAGGAAGGTCATGCAGACCAATCTGATAGCCTGGAGCTCCTTCCTGTTTATGTGGAGGAGTCTGTCCTTGGGGTTCCAAACACCCTGAGTGGAGATGCCCCTGGATAGGTGGGCTCCCCAACCTGGGTCCGAAGCATCTGTTATCAGGGTCACTGAGGGCTTGGACTCCCTGAATGGGATACCTCCCATCATGAAGTAGGGGTCCTTCCAAATTTGGAGGGACTCCAGGGCATACTGGGGGACTGAGAGTACCTTGTCCAGATGTTCTCTCCATGGCCAGAACCTCATGGCAAACCAGAGTTGGAAGGGTCTCATCCACAGGCAAGCTGTTCAGATTACCGAGGTGGTAGCCGCCATGTGTCCCAAGAGCTGCATGCACCAGCACGCTGTGGTCAACCTGGGAGCCTGCAGTTCCGTGATGATGGTGCAAATGGAGTGAAATCTTGACAGGGGCAAGGACGCCATGCCCTGTTGAGCATTTAAACGTGCCCTGATGAATTCTGTATCCTGAGTGGGGCAAAGCTTGGACTTCTTTGAGTTTATATGGAAGCCCAGGAACTTGCACAGTTTCACTACCAGGTCGACATGGTTTTGCACTTGTTGACTTGACTTGCCCACTATGAGCCAATCGTCTAGGTAGGGGTAGATTCTTATGCCTCTCCTGCATAGAAATGCTGCAACCAGTGCCACGCATTTTGTGAACACCCTGGGAGCTAGCGATACCCTGAAGGGGGGTGGTGGTGAACTGGTAGTGGTTTCATGCCACCATGAACCTGAGAAAACGTCTGTGGTGGGGTTGGATGGCTATGTGGAAATAAGCATCCTTTAGCTCGAGGGCTGCAAACCAGTTTCCTGGGGACAGGGAGGAAACAATCTGGGGTAGGGAAACCATGCAGAACTTTATTCTCTTTATGTATTTGTTGAGTGCTCTGAGGTCTAGAATAGGCTGCAGGTCCCTGTTGGGTTTGGGGACCAGGAAGTAGTGGGAGTAGAATCCTTTGCTGCGCTCTTGCTTGGGAACCTTTTCTATGGCCCCGAGGGAGAGTAGCTTTAGGCATTTGGCCTCGCACCTGTCCAGCAGTTCTGGATTCTGTGATGCTGTACAAGGGGGCAGTTTCCTGTCCTGACGAATTGAAAGGAACTGGATATGGTATCCTCACGCCACTGTGTCGAGAACCCACTGGTCTGATGTGACACGGGTCCACCGGGGGGCAAAGTGGCGGAGGCGGTGCAGGGAGAACAGGGGCTCTGGAGTGCTGCCCTCGAAGGGACTGTCAAAAACGCTGTTTATGGCCAGATGAGTGGTCGGATCCCTGTCCGTGCAGTCCAGACTGCAAAGCGCTGAGTTACCCCCTTTTACCTGATCAGTTCTTGTCTTTCTCCAGGTCCCCAAGATGATGTAGGGGAAACTGGAGGGATCTCGGAAACTGACTCTGCAGTTGCAGCTGCTGCTTTAGTTGCTGTAACTGCTGTTGGAGTTGCTGATGCGGTCTCGATGAGCGCCTGGTGGGTTGCGGAGTGTATATCCCGAGAGATCGAAGTGTGGCCCTTGAGTCTTTCATGCCATGCAGCTTCACGTCTGTGGAAGAGGCAAAGAGGTCAGGGCCCTGAAAGGCGAGGTCCTAAATAATCTGCTGCATCTGCATGGACAGGCTGGAGCCTTGGAGCCAGGCTGACCAATGCATGACGACTGTGGAGGCCATCGTGCGGGCTGCCATATCCACAGCGCCCCAGGTTGCTGCTAGGACATCCCTGGATGCCCTTTCTGCTTCCTTGAGCATTGCCTTGAAGTCTCTCAGGCGTTCCTTGGAGACGGGCGTGTGGAGGTTTCACATGGCCTCCCACAGGTTGAAGATGTAGCGCATCATGAAGGCTGAGTGGTTGGAAATACTCAGTTGGAGGGCAGCGAAGGAGTAAACCTTCCTCCCCAGGAGGTCAAGCTTCTTTGCCTCTTTGTTCTTGGGTGTGGAGCTCGGCTGACCCTCTCTCCCTTTGGTTTACTGCATCAACCACCGGGGGATACTGGTGTAGGATGATGGAACAGGAAAGAGAACCCTTCTGGGGAGACATAGTATTTCTTGTCTGCCACTTTGGACACTGGCGGGATCGAGGAAGGTGTTTGCCAGTGTTCCTGGACAATGCAGAATACCCCTGAATGCAAGGGGATCGCAACTTTAGCCGGAGGGGGCTCTACGGCATGCATCAAAGAGAGAGTCATCTTCCTCTTGGATCCTCACCAACTTCAAGTTTAGGTTTCTCCACCATGCAGTGGAGGAGGTCCTGCTTGATGTGGGGGTCTCCCTTGCGGTCGGCGGACATGTCCATTAGGTGCTCATCAGGTGAAGAGGAGGATTGGGCCCGAGACCTACTACATGGTGTAGAGTCAGGGTCAGGTTCATCATCGGAAAAGTCTGAGGACTGTGGCAACTGAGAGTAACAAGAGGAGACATCATCTGTTGTCGTGTTCAGCCAGTCGAGAGGCCACCCATTGTTAGGGGATCTTGCTAGAGGCGTGGGTGCCCTGGGGGGAGTGGAGGCTTCTCCCTTTGGCCGCAGCCTCCTCACACTCAGAGATACGGAGCTCTTTCAAAGTCTCTTCCTTGGTCGCTCCTCCTTGGGGGGGGGGGAAGGGATCCTTGGAGGATGATCTGAAGGACCTTCCTCCTGATGTCCGGGAGCCCGGTACTGAAAGCTCTTTAGAGGAGCGATGGAGTGGCGTTTCTTGCCCCTCTGTACTGGACTGTGGTAATGGAGGATGGCTGGGAGGTGCCGTGCTTGGACCTGGTGTCAGGTTGGTTGTTGGTACCGGGTTGAAGAAGGGCGTAGAGCTGCATGCCGGTACTGGTATTGACATTGCAATTGACAGTACCAGGTTCAGTGGCACTGGAGATGATGGCACCAAAAGTGGTGGTACTGGTAAACGTGCCAGATCCAGTGATACTGGGCTTGCTGGCGGTACCATGGGGGATGGTACTGGGCCCTGAGGTGCCAATAAGGACAGCACCGCTTTGGTCCTTTTCTTCGTCTTCTGCACCGGGGCTGGATTTGAGTGCCCGTGACGTGTTGTTGTGGTTGCCTGTGCTGGTGCCCTTCTTGGGGCAGCTGAAAGGCTACCCGGTGACTGGCAAGGTCGGTGCCGAGGTGGTACCGTAGTGGGTCGGGGTTTCAAGCCTGGTACCGATGATCAGCAGGAGTCCTGAGCCCAGGCCGATCGGGGATCCAGTGGGGCGCTAGTGGCTTGGCCGGTCTCAGGGGTGGTGGCTCCACTCCCTGAGATCAAGAGGAGGCGGTACTCCCTTTCCAGCCGAGTCCTCCGCTTGAAGGACTGGCAAATGGAGCACTCTGCCGCAAGGTGGGACTCGCCCAAGCAAGCGAGACATTTCTCATGTGGATCATCCATCAGAAAAGTCTTGCAGCATCCTAAGCATGACTTGAAACTGGGCACCTCAAGTTTTGCAAGATTACGCTGATCTGAAACTGACACTGATGGTGGAAAAAGGAACTGGGAGGGTCAGCGTCATGGTCACCTATATAGCTGTGGTCGTGGTATGGAGGGGGCATTGGCCATGCACCCTGACCTGACAGGCTAATGCTAAAGACTTTCCGAGCTACCATGCACTGCGGCATGTAGACACCTGTAATTGTATGATGTGAGCAGTGCTCGAAGGAGAATCCATCTTTCTGTGGGGTGTTGGTGTAAAGAGCTTCTACATCTATAAATAGGCACAAAACTGACATCAGAAATCGCAACACTGAAAATCCAGTAGGTGACCACTTCAATCTTCCTGATCACTCCATTGATGATTTGCTAATAGCTGTGCTCAAACAATTGAATAACACATCAAGGCTTCAAAGAGAAACTGCAGAATTTGAATTCATATGCAAATTTCACTCTGTCTCTTCAGGACTAAATAAGGATTTAGGATTTTTTTTCTCATTGCAACAGGTGATTTAACCTCATCTTCCTTTATATTCTGTTCCCCAGTGTTTGAATCTAAAACTACTGCTTTGATTTGCTGTAACAGTCTGACTTGATCCTGTGTCTTACACTTCCCTGCATTTATTTTCCTCCCATTTTGTAAGTTCTCCATCTTCAAGGTATCTGACAAAGTGGGATTTTCTCCCGCGAATGCTCATGCGATAAATAAATTTTCTGGTCTTTAAAAGTGCCACAGGACTCCTTGTTTTCCTCTGCTGACTATCCATACATAGATCCCAATCTCCTTCATGGTTCAAGAATGACCTGATTTATTGATAGACTCTAAGGTCAGAAGAGGCCATTATGATCACCTAGTCTGACCTTCTGCACAATGCAAGCCACAGAATCTGTCACCCACTCCTGCCATAGGTTCCTAATTTCTGACTGAGTTACTGAACTCCTCAAATCATAATTTAAAGGCTTCAATATACAGAGAGTTCCCCAGGAAGTACCTGTGCTAGATTACTCTAGCTTTGGAGCAGCCATAACCTCTGAAGATGCTGTGTAGGGAGAAAGTTGAGGAGTCTAGAGCAATGCGTTCAAATGTCAGCAGAATCCAGCTTTCAGCAGGAAGAGAGGGGGCACTTTGACCAACCTCTTTCTTCCACCACAGAGCAGCTCTGCTTCAGAGCTGCCATTCTCGCTTATGTTCAGACTTTTTCTGCCTTTAGTTTCCCTTATGTCTGACTGCCAGCCAGAGTGAACGCAAGGCACTCCAACACAGATGCAGTCTAGGCAGGGGTTACTTGATGCAACCTACTACAGAAGATACTGACAGAAGAAGAGGATGTTCCTGGAAGCTTCATGCAGTGCTTACTGTCAATATGCACAAGAAGGTGCTTGGGGTGCAATGAGCTGGGCACAGGCTAGTCACAGTGCAGAGTCTCACAGCAAAATAGAGCTCTGGGTGGGCTCAGAACAGTGGGTACCACAGAGACAGAGTGTAACACTGTGTTGTCACTCTTCACTTATGTCATCTTGAATGCTGAAGCATTTCAAAAGTTCTGTTTTCTCTTCATGATTTATTTTTCTGTAAAGTGCATATCCTGATGAAATGGTTTGGCAGTAAAACCCAACAGTCACAGTGAACAAGTTCTTTCCTTTAAGGACTAGTACTTGTAACAAGAAATTGCAGAAGAAAAAGAGACTAGATGACCTCATGAGGTCTCTTCTAACCCTTTGATTCTATGACAGCTGATGATTGCCAGAGGGGTAGCCGTGTTAGTCTGTGTACAGCAAAAACTCCAAAAGTCCTGAGGCACTTTAAAGACTAACAGATTTCTTTGGGCATAAGCTTTCATGGGCCTGAGCATCAGATGCATCTTTGTTCAAGCCCATGAAAGCTGATACCCGAAGAAATCTGTTAGTCTTTAAGGTGCCACAGGACTCTTGTTGTTAATATAACATTTCCCACCTTGTGTCCTCACTCTCAGCTACTGCTGAGCTGCTCTTGGAGACAGTGAATAGAGGCAGCTGCAGGTAGCCAGTTTCAGCTCTCTGATCCTTGTCTAGCTGGCTCTACTTGAAGTTAGAATGGGAGAAGGCCCACTCTAACTTCCACCATGTTTGCAATGCCAATGCCAGCATAGCTTCAGGTACAGTGAAACTCAGCTTCACCATTTCTCCCCTCTCCTCTGATGTTGCCACTTCTCCCTCTCACATGAGCTGGGAACAGGTTCAAAGCCAACTTCAAGGGCTGCATTCGCTGGTCCCTCAAGTTCAGTGCAATCTTGTGACCCTGGACATAGAACTGCCTTTCCAAAGAAATGTTGCCTGTTTGCGTCCACATAGCCACTTGTATAGTCCATCTTGTCAGCTCCTCTGGATGGTGGCGGCGGGGGAAGATTTGGAGTTAACCCTTGTTTTCATTGAGGACCACTGCACACTATTAGTCATTCAATCAATATTGTTGTTTTTCCCAGGGAATTCGTTCTTCTGTCAGAAGAGAGCAGACAGCAGTGCATGCTTCTCCCTGAAAAAGAAAGATAGAGCACCCTGATTAAATACCATTGTTTCTCTTGCTCATAATAATGAATCATTCTGCTCTCTCCCTCCCACCATCCCTTCTATCCAGTTTATTTGAACAATGCAACCATTTTAATTGATGCATTTCTGCTTTTTCTCATGAAGAAGACTCTGAAAGCTCAAGCAGTTAAATAACTGGAGTCTAGGAAAAGCAGTTCTTTCTTCTGTATCATTGGCTTAAATGCATAGCATGTTGGTTGACAGTGTTTGGTTTCGAGCTTTGACCATCTTAACAGTGATGCTTGATAGTGTCTTTTTAGGAGTTTACCAAGACTCTACATGTGTTTACTTTCTTTGTGAGTTATGCAAAAAGCAGTGTTTTAAAGAATGCTGTGTATGTGCAAGCGCAACACAAATCAATAAAAGCTACGTTCCAGGTGAAAAGCACACTCCATCCTGCTGTCAAATGAGTTGTTACATGAATTAATGGAATAGAATTTCCCTCACTGGCTTTCTACACCCTTGACCAAGTCACTTCATTAATTCTTACAAGATCACTTTTTCTCCCCCCCCACCCCCCCGTGAATTTAGGATCGTATGTATGAAGAAATATCACTAACAGGATAAGTTCCATAGGGGTTGCTATCTTAGTCTAATTCAGCAAAACAAACAAGGAGTCTGGTGGCACTTAAACTAACAAAATTATTTATTGCATGAGCTTTCATGGGAGAAAAATCCCACTCCAACTGTCTGACAAAATGGGATTTTCTCCCACAAAAGCTCATGTGAGAGATAAATTTGTCTTTTAAGTGCCATCAGACTACTTGTTTGTTTAGACCCAGGATAGTTAAGCAGACTTCATGCAAGCTTTCCCCAGGCAACCTTGTCCATCCATCCATCCTGATTTACAGCATCCTTTGCTGTTCCAGTGTTGGGCCTTCACTAAACAGTTTGCAAGATTTTTATAGTGAAGGCTAGTGCTCACAAACCACCAGAGCCACCATGCTCATTTATGTCCAGGGAAATAGCCAAGTCTTTTATTATCTTAGTCAAATTATGCACTGGGCTTGAAATAAATTGTCTATGGCAGGGAGAGGGAGAGAGAATTTAAAGAGAAAAACCCACAGACACTGCAGCAAGTCTCAGAGCTAGGTTAACTGATTCAGGTTTGTGCTGCAGGTCTAAAAATAATGGTGTAGATGTTCCCTTTTGGGTGTGGACTCTGACTTGGACACCCACTCACTGGTTTCCAAAGCCTAAACTCCAGATCAAGTGGGAGGGTCTACATTGCTATTTTGAGCCCTGTAACATGAGCCCCACAAGCTTGAATCAGTTAACCCAGGCTCTCAGATTCACTGCTGTGTGGTTTTTTGTTTGTTTTTTTTGCAATGCAGATGTACCCATAGTGATCACTAGTAAGTCAACTGCAAGCAGCAAAGTATGGCAGTGCCAACTGCTGGTTTTGCATGTCATGGCAATTTAATTTATTGGCTCAGTGGGCTTAGAATTGCTGTAATTCTCTTCCCAACACAGACAATTATGAGAGGGAGGATGGTCTGTTGGTTAAGGACTCGGACTGAGACTCTGGAGATAATGAGTTCAGTTTCCGGCTCTGCCAGAAACTTCCAGTATGTCTTCAAACAAGTCACTAATCTTTCTGTGACTTATGTCACAGTCAGTAAAACAGAGTTAGAATGACTTGCTGACCTCCAGAGGAGGTTTGTGAGGGTTTATTTCGTCAAGGCATTCAGAGATCATGGAAATGAACAGAATGTAAAACCTTTAAATAAAATATAGATTTGATCTTCTGAGAGCCCTCCCCGCTACATATGTCTAACAATGTAGAGACCGCATCTTCCCACTGAATCCAGGGGGATTTTTTTTAAGCCATTCATTCTGTTTACCACAGAAACAGGCAGAAAAGCAATCCCTACTCCCCAACTGCTAATTATCAGTGTGGTTAACCCAAGCTTATGCTCATGACCTCCTGACAGAACACATTGGTAGTGGCACAATCGATGTACAGTACAAGTGGGGAAGAACTCTAGCTCCAATTCAATTATTTCTTACATTATGAGCAATTTGAAAAGCTTTTCCATAACATGGGACAGCAGGACTGAGGGGCCTACAGTTTCTTCAGATCCATCCAATGTCTTCTCGCTTCCCTCTCCATCAACACACACCAATGAATGAATGTGTGTTAACTTCACTGAGTTTATAGACTTCCAAGATAATCCAAAGACTGCTTAAAGCCACCCGAATCACTTCTGGAGATCAGAGGGAAGGAGATGGGATTTTTAGTCTTTTCACACAGCATGGTACCATCAGCCGGGTCTTCCTGCTGGTGATGGCGTGATAATGGTGATGTTTCTCATGTTTTCAGCAAAGACTGCCTTGGCCTGTGTCTGTCCAACTAGCAAAATAGAAGAAACTGCCAAGGAAAACAGTCCGAGGTATGAAAGTTAACAGTTAGTAATAACTGCGGTGTGAAATATTCCCATGAAGTCCAGACATCAAGGATGCTGCTTGGAATAGCTTGAATGTTGTGCATTCTTTTCCAGTGAAAACAGGGTAGTACAACGGCAGTGTGGGAGACATCAGCCGAGGAGGAATACATGAGCCCTGGAGAACAGGCCATCAATTTTCTTTCTGTGGCTGGCTGAGGGGAAACTGGAATGTATATTACAGTGACTTCTGACGCCAGCCGCTGTTAGGCACTCAGTGCTTGAAGTTTAAAATAAGTTACCCTAATTCTTTTTAAAATCCCAACTATTAATAGACCTGTGTAAAAAGGTCCCTTGTAGTTTTTAATCATTTTCATCTGTGATGGGGAAACCAACTATAAAATGTCAGGATGGCTATTCCAAGGGTCACTGAAATGGGTTTTATTAGCTAATGTGCTGAAATAGTACATTAGGGAGAAATAGTTTATGGCCTTTAATTCATTGGTTGACATGAAGATTTGTTTTATGCTTGATCCCAGATAGGAAGGGAGTAATGATTAAAAACTGGGTAATGACTGGGACAGGATAATAAGTTGATGAGCTATTGGATAGAAGATCATTCTGAGGGTACTTATGATTCCCATGGAAGTGAGGAGCTAATGGAAACTCAGGGTTAACATATTAGATCAGACAATACCATCTATAATGCTATACCCAACCTCTGCAAGTGTCTAATTACCTAGTTTTGGGAGCAGAAGAGGGCACAAAATATAGATTAAAAATAATATCATGCTAGTTGCACAGCTCTGTTCACAAGAGGGAAAGATCACTTTCTGAGACCCAAAGGAGATTAGCTTGCACTTTGAAGAATGAGGTTTTATCACTTCTATCATCTCGGTTTGCATACTGGTATTCCAGATGACCATAAAAGTGGTAAGTCCTTTCCTAAATGCAGTTGTTATATTTCATATGATGACTTATTGTGCCACTGAATTGCATGTATTTGCTATACATTATGATTTCAGTGCTTGCTTACTGCTCGTCCCTTGCAGCGTCTCTTCCTGGCTTTAGGGACCTGGGAAAGGAAGCTTATCAAAAGCTTTTTGAAGACTCGAGTGAATTATTTCTACCAGGACTCCTTAACCCAATGTTTAACTCATGATTTGAGGACTTTAATAACTCAGTCATAGGTTAGAGGCTTATTGCTGGAGTGGCTGGGTGAGGTTTTGAGACCTGCATTGTGCAGGAGGTCAGACTAGATCAGTGGTTCCCAACCTCTTCTCTACTGCGGCACACCTTGAGGCCTTCCATTATGGTGTGGCACACTGCCATAACAAAATAATGAAAATTCAAATTAACATGAATATTCATCAGCCATGGCACCCTGTTTTGGGACTGCCATCCAGGGCTCCAGCTCAGGGAACCTCCCAGCTGGGCTGCATGGGGCCACTGGCCCCAGCTCCAGCTCTAGCTCAGGAACCACCCCTCCCGCAGCCAGGGCCATTTGGAGCTGCTGCCTGCAGTTTTGGAGAGCCCACCAGCCAGGGTCACATAGCACTGCCGCCTGCAGCAGTGGCTCTGGCTCCGGCTCCGGAGAACCCTCCGACTAGGGTACATGGGGCCTCCGCCACAGCTCCCGGGAACTCTCCCCCCACCAGCTGGGACCACATGGGGCCTCCACCACGGCTCCAGCTCCAGGAATTCTTGCGGCACACAGAGGAGTTGCTGCCGCACACCAGTGTGCCATGGCATACTGGTTGGGAACCGCTGGACTAGATGGTCATACTTGTCCCTTCTGACACTGGAGTCTATGAGACTACGTGTGAGATTCTGGCTCCTTTGAAATCAACAGCAAAACTCTCATGGACTTCAATGGAGGCAAAATTTCACCCATATTTGGAAGTGGAAGGGTGAGCACAATGTTCTCCTTGTGCACTCAGTCCAAGAATACCTCAATCTCTTCGCTAGATGATCCCAATTCTGTACCCCAAGACTGGTAAATGAGAAACTGGATGCTGAGGACACTGGATAGTGGGTAAGCAGAGCTGATATATAAACTTGAAGTCAGATAAAAGGATAAATATTGTAACACATCTGATTCAAAACAGTGTAGATAAACGCACATACCACATAGAAATATGACAGACAGAAACTGACCTGAGCTGTGACATTTGAATATGAGTTTGGGCTTTATTTCAGGCCAATCTCTATTTACAAAATAGTACAGTACAATCATGGTACATATAGATTAAAAAATGTACACACCATAAGAGTAAGTGAAAAAGATGTTAGGGTCACAAATATTTTTCTGCAAGCGCGATTGAGCATTTGTTTCATATTTGGATGGTTTTATTAGCCACTTTGATGTAATCAGGTGAGCATCTGTGCCTAAGAGCCCATGAAAAAGGAACAAATAACTAAGGTCTGTAAGATGCATTTCTTACAATAGGTAAGTATTGTAGCAGGTGTATAAAGAAGTAAGGAGTAAGAGCCTGTCTGGATGATGATAGGTGCATTTTTTATATTCCTAATCTCTGTTCCTCTTTCTGCTGAGAAGCCCTTGGGTTGGAAGTACTTGAAGTTTTCTTAATGAGTTCTACTTCTCTGGTTCTTGCCTCTATCAATTCCCTCTAGGATGAGATAGCAGTACAAATATTACAAGCTACAGGCTGCATCTCATGACTGACTCTGCAGAGACATTTGTGATCATGTCAAAGTCTCTCAATAGGAATTTTTTCTTAAGTCTACAGGGCTAGAGTATGCTAAAATTGATCATGACCATGTCTTTTCAGATTGACAGACTGCAGAAAGAGTCATCACTTCCCTTTTAAGAGCAAGGGCCTATACATGACATGATGGGAAGTCACACAAAATGAACGCACTCCCTCCTCTTAGTCCCCATAGTAATTTAACTTACTTCTAATGATCTCAACAGTACATCATGTGCCTCTGCAGGAACAAATCTAGGGCTTTTGTTACTCTTACAATCATAGAATATTAGGGCTGAAAGGGACCTTAGCAGGTCATCTAGTCTAAACCCCTGATAAGTGCAGGACTACCCCCACTAAATCATCCCAGCTAGTGTTTTGTCCAATCAAGTGTTAAAAGTTTCCAAACATGGAGATTCCTCTGCCTCCCTAGCAGGGACATCCTTTGGGGAGGTGAGGGGGCGATTGCACCAGGTCCCGCAGTTCTGTGGGCCCCACACTGTTCTGCTATGAGCAGGCTAGCACGCAGCCCACCCCGCTGCCCCCCATGGGCGTGCTACTCCCCGTCTCCAGCGTGCTGCCGAAGGCAGTAGGGGGGAGTGCCAAACCTGGCCTGTGCTCTTGGCTAGCCCACCCTACCCCCAGTATGAGGAATAGCTGGCCCACAGGCTGGGCTCCGCTCTCCCACTCTTCCCCTGGGCTGGCTGTTCTGCCTTAGGGATGGGGAGAGCCAGCCCAGAGGTGGAGTGAGAGAGCAGAGTCCAACCCATGTGCTAGCCCACTCTGCCCATGGGGGTGGAGTGGCTGGCTGAGGGGAGGGGCAGGAGCATGGGGTCCAGCTCCTGGGCCGGCCCACCCCGCACCCCCAGCGGATGGCCCTGCCCTCTAGGCAACCAGTCCCAGTGCTTCATCACCCTCCTAATGAGAGAGCTTTTCCTGTACTTCCCCAACTTCAGCTTGAAACCATTGCTCCTTTTGCTGTCCTCTGTCACCCCTGAGAATAGCCTAGCTTCCTCCTCTTTGGAGCATCCCTTCAAGTAGTTGAAGGTTGCTATGAAATCCCACCACAGTCTTCTCTTCTGCAGATTAAATAAGTCTAGTTTCTTCTGTCTCTCCTCATAAATCACGTGTCCCAGTCCCCTAATCTTGGCCTTTCAGATCTCCCGCTATCTTTAAGAGACAGGGAATTTTTAAGTGTATTTCCTTGGAAAAGATCATTTGAAAGTAAATTGTGATTTCTCACAAGTACATATGAATGTATGTTTTCACGGTCCAGTCACTACTACCTATCTACATACACTTTAGAGTGGTGGAGGGTCCCCATACTCATAGTTCCCACTACAAGAAAAATGTCTTGAACTGCTCGTACTGTGTTGCCGAGAAACCATCTGGAATCTGCTGCTTGAAAGTAATATGAATGAAAATGAAGGAATTGGCACTGGCTGAAGCCAGGCAACATCAGCAGGGGCTGTGCCAGCTTCTCATGCACAGCTCTGCTAATGCAACTCAGTCCTGACTTGCAACAACCCTGTTATTCCAGCTCTGTGACTCTCCAAAGCACTAACTCCCAAATACGCCAAGCTGTGGGGTAATTTTTTGTGATGTGGACATATTCCCGGTAGGGAGTAGGTCTAGACCACCACTCTCATTTTTTTCCTTTTGACCAGAGTCAGGATTGGAACTCAGGTCTCCAGAGGTGAAAAAGCTCTGCCAAGACTTTGATTATCATAATAGGTGTGCTGTACGACATTGCAAACTATAGGCACTAGAAATGGGTTCTGCTGAAATAAAGATTAACACGAATCCTTGATCAGAAATTGAATTGAATCCAAACTGAAACTTTTTGAGGTTCAGAAAAGTCTGTTTTGACTCTTGTTTCAGTTGAGTGTGCCTTTTTACTCCCTTGATCCCTGACAGGCTAGCAGAGGTGGCACCAGCATGTCATGAGAGCAACTGTTCTTTTTATGTATTGATTTATAAGGGAATATCTTTAAAAAAAAATCTCTCTCAGGCTCCAAGGTGCCTTTTAACACTTCTTTTGAAAGATAAATCATGTCATCTAATGAAATGGGCACAATTTCCCTATATTTCTCACCTAAATGGCATCAGAAAGCACCAGAAATCTTGTCTAAAAGCCTATTCTGAATTGCTGTACAGTCTTATTTGTATATCAGAAAGAGCTGGATCATTCAAACAAGCTTTGTCTAGGTATTCTAGCCTTTTAATGCCTGTCCAACATGGAACAAATGAATTTTTTAAACTCATCGCTAGTCAATGTGATACTTCATTATTTTCCATAATGTGTCTTATGCATTTTACAGATGTTAGTTGTTTTTGTTTTGTTGTAAGTTATTTATGTGTTGTTGACGTTATAAGAGGGAAGCCTCTCTGTCTTTATAGCACCAAACACAGCGGAGTCCTAGTGGATGACTAGGGCTCATAGGTGCTATTGCAAAACTAATTATATATCTGATGCCAGAAGACATCATTTATATTATTGAACATAAACTGAAATTACATATGTGTGTATGTATAGCATTGCCACCTTCCCATTTTTAAATCCTTTCCTATCAAGAGAGTGTGAGTGCTCTAAACAAAATGTTTGTGAAAACAAGAACAGAAAAGAAAAACACTTTGGGTAAGCAAGAGCCCCTGATCAAATGTAACTAATTTGTATGCATAATACTAAGTAGTTATACAGTTGGTTTCGATTTGAAGAATATCTTGCAGACCTCACTATTTCTTACCATTCAGACTAACTTTTGTTTTTAATTACTGAACCTTAAAAACCCATGCTGTAATTTGGGGTTAGCATATAACTTGGGGGGAGGGGGGAATAGGCACAGCCTATAAATCCTTTTTTCTAGCACATCCAACAATAGCCTGTTGTGGTCCAATCTACCAGCAGTTAATCATTCTTTAAAAAAAGAAGAAAAAATTAAAGAAGCTAAGCCCACGGCAAACATGGCACTGGGCAGTTATAGGGTAAATGGAAACCACTTGGCTTGAAGCCTTGACTAAAAGTATATATGAAAAATGTATTAAAATCTAATGGGCAGGAGGGGAAAACCTGCATGTCTGTTTTGCAGGCCTTCTGGTTTAGATGTCAACAAGTTTGATTGAACCAGTGGGGGTGGGAGGCATCCAGAATTTTTTGTAAATGTATTTTCTGGCTAATTTGACTCATTCTTAAAGATCTGTATTTTATTATTATTTAGAAGACTGAGGTTCAGTTTATCACTGTATAACTCCAGCAACTGGCACTCCTCATTTTCCTCTGATATTTCACAAACCTAGCTAATGTTCTGACAATCAAACTCTCTAGATTAATGTTCTCTCCAGTGGAATCTGCTGTAGTCATTTGTACTGAAACTAAGATGAGGCACCCATTGTCTGCAAGAGAGTTTCCAATCTCTTGAATAGATTGTGTCTGGCTTTGTGTATCCATTATGCCACCATGATTTTCTCATTTACAAAGAAGAAGAAAAGTCATTCTGGCCTGGGCTATGCTGCACAGCTAGGCTGCGATAAGGCAGTCTATGTCAATCTAATTCTGTGTGCGCCTACATTAAAATGTAGCACTGACCAGTGTAATTCACCCACTGTATTGATTTAACTCCACCTGTGTAAGAGGCACGGCACCTTGAATAAAAGAGTCATAATCACCCAGCAGTATTCCTACTCAAGGTTACAAAGCTACTTCTGCTTTTGACTGGTTGGTACAATTAACAGGTGATATTTGTAGTCAGGTAGGCTAAAGATACAGTTTTTCATGCCACAGCTGAAAGATCACGTCTCTTTCATTGGGATGATCAAATTGCCAAGGAGTCATTTACACAAAGCTCATTACAAAATTCTCCTGTTTGTATTCCATGTCTGAGGAGATGTGTCTATCTACTAAGTGCAGTGCTAAGACTACCAGGAAATTTATGGGAGTGTGAGGGATGCTTTGCTGAACATCCAGGTGTGTGACTAGAACTTCTTGTAACAGGAAACCCTACATCCTCCTTCGGTGTGCAAGTAGGAGCAAGAACTCAAGCAGGGGACACAAGGGGATGATGATCCCTGCTGAATATATTCATAGACCAAAAGAAAACAGAGCCTATGTAACAGCAGTTTTAAGACTGTGCCTTGTTCAGCGGAAGCTCAGTAAGTCATACTGCTAGTAAGCATGTCATCTGATTGGCTGGATACTGGCTGCACAAATCACTTGCTCTTTCTGGCCTTTGGTTTTTCAATTCTATATAGTTATTTTGAAGTGATTGATAAATGTTTTCCTTTCCTGGGGAGCCTATCCTTAAACAAGTTTTGATTTGGTTTTGTTTAAGTGTAGGGCTTTCTCATTCCTATACTGCCCATCACCAGCAGCTCTGCATCAACAGCTATGGGCAGGAAGAGCTAGTTTTACAATATACAAGAGCAGGATATTAAATGCTGCTGCTAGGGCCAGGAAATCAGGCTGTGTGTATACCTCATTTCTAATTTTTGCTCTAAAGGGAGGATCTGATCAAGTTCTAGGTTTCCTTTCTGGTCATGCTGTTGGAGGGGAAGATTGGTTTAGCTCAGGACTTGTTCAGTCAGTTGTGCACCGCAGGATTGCCAAAAGTCTGGCTCCCCGGTTGATCATTTGTGCTTTCTATTCTGTGTGCAGATACTAAAAGTGACACACTTTTAGCTGCTCTTAAGAGATGAAGCATTTAAGCTTTTCTCTGACACAGACTTAAAAACGGGCAAAAACAGGTAATCAGCATTCCTTTTGGAAATGTCAAAAGCTGCTTTCAAATTCCAGTGAGGAAGAAGACCTGTTTGCATTTATTTGTTTTTCTTCTTGGTCACTGGTAATTAGATGCTCAAGCATTGTTAGTGAACATTTAGAGTAGGATTTCCACAAGGAGGGGATTTATGCCTGTGCCTACACATTTATGCAGTGTGAAGGAAGGAACAACTCTTTCTTGTGTGTGCATGTGTATATGACAATGAGAGAGAGGAAGAATCAGTACTGTTTCAGGACATGTGCATAGGAATATTGTTTCCAGGCTTGCCTATAATTTCTTGCACTGATCGGATTTGCAGTCTCTCCAACTGGGACTCAATATCTAATGATGGGGAGGGGGTCCTTCTTTGAAGAACTGCCATCAGATGTGGGGAACTTCCCACTCTGTGGCCCAGGGCAGCAAACACCAACTTAAACTGACAGGACCCCAGGACTATTCATAAGAAACTGGTGAAACTAGGACATCTGGACACCTTATCAAAGGCTTATCAAGATTATTGGCATGATCTGTACAAAGCTTTAATGGAAATCAGCTGTTAAACTAGTGAAGTAATTTAGGCACAGATTTGTATCACTGCAGTATGATACAGTCTTTGTTTTTAGACATTGTTGTATCTCTACAGTTTCATTACTAACATTATGCTCAGTGTTAAAAATCCTGAATCCAAAGGAATCTGGACCAAGAACAGAAAATGGGTGAAATTCTAAAATGGTTGGGCAATTTCACTTACCTTCACAAGTCCTAAACTTGGCTCCCTGACTGCTAGTCCCATTTCTTTTCCACACCATATGTTAAAGGGTGCCCATTTGAGTTCCAATTTTGAAGCTGCTGTCCCATCTTACCATCTCTTCACACAGTCAGCAAGTACATATTTGAGCAGTCTACAATGGATTAAAGTAATCAGGGGAAGCAAAAAGAACTGGTTAAACATGTGAAACCAACTCTCCAGTGTGTTTAAGCCAGTATAGCACTGATAGAGTTGCACTAGTTCTAACCAGCTCATCATCTGGCCTGTGGAATTTACACATCTTTTTTAAAGCAAATAAAGGTGGCCTATTACATTTGGTGAAGAAGACTTGTACATTCAAGCAGCTGTTGGGCTCTGGGTGTTGTAGGTGCCTACTCAGTATGGCAGTTTTCTTCTATGCTTAGTATTATATTAGAGCATGGCTGGCCTGACCATATGGATGAAAAAAGTGATTGCCTAGGGTGCCAACTTAGATGGAAGTGAATTTTATTCTCTATTTAAAAAAATGTACTAATTTTATCTCTTATAAATGAAAGCATCACCTCTGATGGGGATGCCAGCATCCTAGTTCGCCTAGGGCACCAAAAACTCTTGGGCCAGCCCTGGATTAGGGCAGTGCTTCTCAGTGACAAGTTCATGGACCCTAAAATTTCCCTGATGCCGTTTAGGGAAGGCAGCAAGCTGGTCTGTAGTATCAAAAAAGTTGAGAAACACTGGATTAGAGCAGAGGTGCCATAAGCCAGTGCATGAGGCATGAACTCTTGAAGTCATAGGAAGAGATCAGAATATTATCTTTCATTTTAAAAAGAATATTTGTTTCCTAGCTTCATGGATGCAAAGAAGTTGGAAAACATGAGCCATGCATAGTTGATATCTGACCCAAATCTGCATACAGCCTGAAACTGCAACTCCAAGAGGTATGAACTGTCCATTTATTTTCACTACAGAACCTGCTGGCAATCTACAGAGAGGAAGACCATGGTGTGGGAGAATTACAATATGGAGGCAGGGCTATGAGGGCTCATGTGGGGCATAGCTAGAGACAGGGATTGCCTTGCTTTGTCTTTGCTGGATCTCCATTTTGATTATACCACCAATATCCATGTGCAACAAACTAGATTATTTCAGTGATACGGGGCTAAGTCTTTCTTTGATACACACACATGATGAAGTCAGGAGCTTTCATGCACATTATATGTGTGCCTGAAGACAAAATTGAGCTTATAAATTGCTAGTGTTACTTTAAGTGATGATTCCAGTGTTGTTCCTGTGGTTTCATTTTACTTTCCCAAGTGAATGTATGGAACACAAGTTTTGCTGTTTCCAAGAAACGTATTCAAATTACGATTTATTGTAGTACTGTTGGGAGAAGGAAGTTTAAAAAAAAAAAAGACTCAAGTCATTTACTGTGTACAGACTTTTTAGCTAGGAGTGTATTGTTAAGCCTTCTATGGGCACAAGAGAGACTTGACAATGTTTCTCCCTTTTGGAAAGATGGGACTCATCACTATGTTTTAGAAATGAAACATTCCAGAAACCCCCTTGGGGCATTTTAGTGTTCAGAATGTTCTGTTTTGGCAGGTCACCTCTTCCAAGAATTTTAATCAGTACCGAATCGGTGCTTTAAAATGGGGACATGGGGGGGAGGCATTGGGAACATTTTGATGGGATGATGGCCAACTTCCATACAGTTGCATGCTTTTTTTCATATTGCCAGTGTATCTTATGTCAATACTGTATGTGTTACATTTTCCCATATGCAGCAAACATTCTATACATCCACTTAGAATCACTTTTATTGTATATTAGGACATTAATAGAATAAAAGAGAAAAAGTACAAGTTCTCCATGGAAGACTGCACACTGCATTGTGGGCCTGCCTGTCAATTATGCTATAAGACCTTCTTCTGCTTCTTGTGATGGTGTAAAGAGGCTTTACTATGTCTACACTGCAGCGGGGAGCAAGTCTCCTAGGCTGGAGAGACACACTTATGCTAAAAAAGCAATGTGGACACATCAGCTCAGGGTCTGATGATTAGGAGTTGGGTGGCTTGGGAGCTTGGACTCCAGCCTGGGCCAGAATGCCTACAGCATTATTTTTAGTGTGCCAACTTGAACCACACAAACATGTGTCTGTCTTTGCGGGCTGGGAGATTCACTCCCATATGTTGTGAAGACAAACCCCAAAAGTTTGGAATATGAGTGCCCCCGATGTACAGGGCTTCCAGCCTGGAACAGAGCTTGCGGAATAGCTTTACTCTATCTTTCAGCCCCAAAGTGGAGTCATTTTGAGGGCATAGTCAGGGTATACATAACTAGCCATCCTCTGCTTCCTACAGTCCATGCAGGAGTGGAGAGGGCAGGTTGTGTGCATAGGAAACAAGCATCAATTGGAGCATCACTGAGACTGAATGAGGCCCCTAGGTTGCCACAAAATACCAGGACCACATAGGTGCTCTTCTCTCCTGCTTCAAGCAGATTGAAAATCAGTCTTAGCGTGTATTTCTTCCAGTTCAGGCTGCATCTGAACCCCAAATGGCAACTGCTTCTGTGGTGGGATGAGGGACTTCTCTACACTCAGAGTACACAGGGCGCATAAAACAAATAATAAGGCAGATAAGCTATATGAATGACATCTTTGTGGCTATTTATTTTTATTGCACAAACTAAATTTACAAAGTTCTACCAAAAAAAGGGCACCCTAATATTTCCCCTCTCATCCCTTGGTCCCTGGTCATATTTTAGAATGGATCATAATCCAAATTCAAAACAGACAATATTAAAGTAGTCCTAAAATGTGATGTCCCATGACCCATCTGGAAACTTTTACTTTTTGGAATTTATCCTTTTTTCTATATTTCAAACTGGTCATTTGCTACTGCAAAATGACATCTGCAAATGAACATGTGAGACTTTTGGTGAGTTCTTAGTCAACAAATGTGGGCTATAATGGGAGAAAAATGTGGCTTGGTTAACATTGTAATGCTGGGTCTTGTGAATCATCAAAAGTCTGTGGTGCCTCATCGGTACCATACATTTGTTGCATTCTGTTTAGTTGATTTCCAATAGTTACTTTACTGAATTAATGCTGTGACCAGATTGTAGTTGGGTGCTCACAATGGGTGAACTCCCTCCTTAGATCTGAAGAGCCTGTCAATCTAATAAGATGACTAATATCTCCTAAACTGACACAATTCTGGGCACAAGCTAGAATGTTTGATCTCTGAAAGTTCCCGACCTTGTAAATTTTCCATTATTGGGCTCTTGGGAGGGGGGACTAGGTTTTACAGTCTCAGGTGTTTTTGGTTCTTGTGATGAATAAAAGATTTTGCAATTACAATGGTGAGTAGGGTTTACTCTAGCAAGTACCATGTCCAATCTAGCAATCTTAATTAGAACTGTCAAGTGTTTAAAGTTTGTTTGCTGCTCAACATTATAAAATCTATCAGTGTAACACATGGTAAATGCTGATTTAAATATGCACATTACATTAAAACTCAGCTTCACTTACCAATTGAATTCAGTTTCTGTACTAAAGGGAATTTAGTTTCTGTACAACTTGGTGGGAAGCACAGTGTCCTGTCATACTGCATTACTGAGCCCTCTAGCCTGCTTCTTCCAGACTGATGATATTTACCAAAGTGGCTGTCTACCCATTTCACATATGGGCTTTTAGTATCAGGATTAGAGAATACAGGCAAATATAAACCCTAATAAAAAGTAAAAAGAGGTCATTGATTATGCTGACTAAGAGCAGCCATGAATTGCTTCTGATTGACAACCAAGGGAAATTCCCCGCATAGATGAGTTCTCGGGGTGACTGTGAGAGAAGTGCACCTTCTGTTGACTTTTGGAAATTATCAGAAATAACTTCAGAAAATCTGGAAGCACATAGAATTACTGAGGGCCAGTGAAGGAAGGAACTCAGAGTGGACATTTCCATGGTAATGAGAGAGTTATTATAGGAGTGGTGTATGTCAATATACCCGTAAATAGATAAGAAGCCAGTAAATGGTGTTAAGGAATATGCAACATAATACTTGGATTCTGTAGGGCCAATAAAACAAGTCAATTTGCAATTCACAATAACTTCTCTGGCAGCTCTTAATGATTTCTATGCTCTTTTGCACATGAAATAACTTCCTATCTCTATCTTCTTTTCACAATTTTTGTTTTCCTCACTTTTTACCTTCCTTTAACTTAGCAACTTCTGGTTCTGCCTTAACTTTTGTGCACTCGTATCTAAGACAGATATCAGTACTGTTGTTTTGAATGTAGCACTCTGATGCACCTCAGACTGAACTCCATTCTGAAGTACCCTGGTTAGAAGTTCCAGGGCCTGGCAAGTGGTCTGAAAGAAGGCTCTTTTTGTTTCATAGTACATCTTTTCACTGATCATTTTGCTGGCTTATACAATTTCTTCTAAGCTTTGAACTGGGAAAAAGTTGAGAGGACTCTCAATGTAAAACATATAGCATGTATCTTGTAATCCCTGATGGTATTGAAATTACAATCAATTTATGTGTTAATACCTTCTTTCTAGCAAGCTAATATATGTTGCTTTAGTTCTCTTCTATAATTAATCCAATACATTTTGAACTCATTGGAAATTTCTAGCGTTTCACTTCTGTTGTCTGGAATAAAAGCCAAAGAAACTTTAAATGGGTTACCAAATAGGGTAAGTTATGGTGGCAACATATTATGTCTCTAATTTAGCTCTCAGTTTAGGCACTTACAGCATCACCATAATATATAAGTACAAGATACCATTTATATCTACAGTCTGTGTGTTTTTTAACCACTCGTGGGGTTCATCTGACAAGGATTTTGTACCTTCAGAATGTGCTTCATGGCCTTATTATCCTTCAAGTCTGTCTAGTTGTTCTTGCAGTTCCCATTTAAAGCACCCAAGTCCAGCAGGAGCAGCTGACTCAAGAATCACATTAGTTTGTTTGGTGGAAGACCATAAAGCAATACAGAATAAGGCACTTGTTGAGACTAGAAAGCTGTACTAAAATTAGGAAGTCAGATAAGTGAACCATAATGACTATAGTACACACTTCTGGTAGGGTAATGAAATGTCTTAACTCAAGGCTTACGTTGATTGCATAAAATTCAAGTTATGAGAGAATCCTTGAATGCATGTGTACCTGCACCACAACATAAATGACTGTTTTCATTTGTTCTGAAGCTTTCACTTGCTCTGAAGCTTCAGACATAAGATTGCATTTAAAACACTGCTGGCCTCATCTGATACAGCATACAAATCATTCTCTAATATCTCTTGGTGCCTCCACTAATTGAATGACCCCTACCAATTTCCTCACATGTACCTGCAATGTGCACAATAGAGAGCATTGTCTTATTCACAGTTTTGGGGCCTGAGGAACACAGAGGCTCACAAGCAGTGGAGCAGAATTACAGAGCTCTGGGAGATCAGACAGGAGGGTGCTCTAGGGCTGATTATGTATAAGGGATCCAGCTCCCCCCAGAGCTCCTTAAATGCAGAGGGAACATACACCTTTTGCCCATCTCGTCTTCTGGCTCTATTCCCCATGTTGAATGACTTGCACCCAAGGAGAGCACAGAGACTACAACTCATTTGAGCAGGGATTGCAGAGGAAGAAAGCTCCTTGTGTCCTCCAGCTCCAGCCCCATGTATCCCAAGCACAATCTGGATCTTAATCCTATTAAATCCCTTCATATCTGGCTGAGACTGACTCAGAACATAAGAATGGGCATGCTAGGTCAGGTCAATGTAGCCAAGTATCCTGTCTCTGCCAGTGCCAGTTGCTTCAGAGAGAATAAACAGAACGTGGCAATTTTGAGTGATCCACCTCCAATTCTCCAGTCTCGTTTTGGCCAGTAGGAAATTAAGGGACACTTTGAACACAGGGTTGCATCCTTAACCATCTTGTTTAATATCCACTAATGGACCAATCCTCCATGAATTTCTGTCATCCTTTTTTGAACTCTGTTATATTTTTGGCCTTCACAACATCCCATGCAATGAGTAGCACAGGTTGACTGTGCTTTGTCTGAGAAATACTCCCTTTTGCTTCTTTTAAATGTGAATTGATGAGGTCTGTTTGACTGGGGTTCAGTGTGAGGAAGAGAGAAGTGGTACTGGTGAACAGTGAGAAAACAGTGATATTTGAGAGAAGCAGGGGGAAGATATCGTAATGAAAGCTGCCCCTTGATTGCCCAGCAATTGTCAGTTGAATTCAAGATGTGAGATTAGATTGTCAGCTGACATCAGCAGGGCTGTCCCTAAGTAGGCCCTGTCCCAAGGCCCAATGCTGTTCTGCCTTGCGGGCAGGGAGGGCCAACCCAGAGGCTGGCTTCAACACACCTGCTGAAGGCAGCAGGGAGGGGGTGGGGGACAGCATGACAGTGGCAGGGGGGCAGCGGTGTGGGCCCTGTGTTGTCCTGCTTGCATGGCAGTGTAGGGCCTGTGGAACCAGGGGGCCCAAGACAATTGCCCCTCTTGCCCCCACCCCCACCATAGAGATGGCTCCGGCTGTTGGACAACCAAATGCAGCACCCTCGAGACTTTTGTGGCCTGCAGCCTGTATTTGTTTTAGAAGTGGTTGGAAAATGGTGGAAAGTTCTGACTTTCTGAAAATTGCTTTAATTACAGGACGAAAACTCCAAATATCTTGAGGAATGAAAATTTTTGATGGTCATTTTGGAAATATTGAATTGTGTCTATAATGTCTTACTGAAATTTCCTAATGTTGAAATATTAAATATTTACGATAAAACTAATACAGTAAAAACCAAACAAAATGAAACTAAATGATAAAAGTCAAAATAAAACGTGTTTACTTCTTCTAAATGAAACCCTTCAATTGGAAAGTCAAAAGAATTCATTTAGCTTATTTCTTGTCAAGTTTCATCAAAATGAACATGTTCCCCTGAAACAACTTAATAAAACTTAATTTTCCACAGGAAAATAGTACCATCAAAAATGTTTTAATCAACTCTAATATTTATTGTATTTTTGTCAGACATAGGTCTTCAGTGGGATCTATGCCTTGGTCCCTTCAAAACTAAGCTCCTCCAAAGGTACAGAATAAAGCATTACTTCTTAAGCTATGTGGCCTACTGCTTAGCACTTGGCACCAGTGTCCCATGACCTACACTGGCTGCCTATTGATTTTTGAGTGGAATCTCAGGCAATGTTCCCTCTAAGGGGGCGACACAGGTGAGCAGCATGTGCTGCTCACTGTGGCCCCCCCCCCACAAGCCCGATCCTGCCCCCCAAGCTCCACTGCTCGCTGGGCCTCACCTCAGCGGGGCAGAGCAGCCAGCCAGCCTGCTCCCAGCTGGCTGCACCTCCCCGGGGGGTGGAAGGGGCCAGCGCTGAGCTCCGGGATGTGGGGTCAGGTTGCTGGAGCTGCCCGCCCTGCTCCCAAAGAGTTTGAGCAGGGGCAAAGCAGGAAGGAAGGTGGACTTCAGAGACAGAGCTCCAAATGAAGCTGTGACTTTCATACATTGTCTAAGCAGTTGTTTTTAGCACAGCGATACAAGCTCAGTCTGTCAGCCTGGGCTTGGAGGCTCACTGCCATCGGCCATGGAGAAGTGTACCATAAAATACTGCATCCTTCCTGTTTTGATGCTGTTCAGACGGTATGCTTGAACTGGAGCACTCTCAATTTTAAAAGAGAGGATACTGCTGCGTGTGCATTCTCTGGCTTGAAAATTGACAAATCTCTCCTACCCTACTTCTTCCTAGCAGCCCAAGATGGCCCGAATTCATTGACTATTAGGGTGTTCTGAAAAAGTCATCTATTTTCTTAGGTTTTCAGGACAAGGGAAGCCTGTGACAGTATGCTCAGGTAGGATGGTATTTCTAAGCTGTTTTTTAAGTGCCCAAGTTGAGAAAGTACTCTGCAATTTCTGAAAATAAGGTTCTTTTTGATGATCTCAACTTGGGCATACAAAGATACATTCCAAATCACCAGACATTTCTGGAAAATGTAGATGCTTGGTTACTTGATATGCTCTAGGTGCGCAGGGAAGTAAATTTTGAATGTATATATTTACTGTTCTGTAGATTTTGTAAGAGGCATGAAATGGGAGCCTTTTTTTCCTTGTAGGCTGAGACTTCAAAGGTGTCTAAGGGAGTTACAGGCCAAAATCCAATGTGCTTTCATTGGAAGATGGGCATCTTTGAAGAGGTCAGCTAAAATTACATATATAGCAAAAGCATTGGGAATAAATATACCAGTAGAACAAATTGTACTGATATTAGGTTGCTATTTCGCTTATTGTAATCTTAAACATTCTGTGATTATAGGTAATTGGAAATTTGTAAACATCAGCAGTCTTTCTATTTTGTTGTTTCACGTACTGTTGATTTTTACTGCAATGCTACCAAAGAGCTTTAAAATTCACTGGTGGTTTTTTGTTTTTTGGCATGGTAAACATTTAAATGAAGCAGTACATCTCAGTACTGAAGCCTTTCCCAAGATCTCCCAGAATAGTCAGAAGAACCTTAAAGGTGTAAGGGGCTCTCCTCTCAGTGTCTCTAAGTAACACTACTTGAAGCTATATGAACTTTCCAAGAAAAGAATAAAGGTGCCCAGAGAGTGAGTCAGTTCTACTCCATGGAGAAGTCTGTCCCTTCCCTTTGGATAGGTGAAGCAGGACTCAGTGCTTGCTGCCCTTCTTCAGAGTTTCTGCAACAGATTGTCCATCACTCTGCCCTGGAAGTCAAGAAACCTAGCTTCTGCTCTGCCATTGACCTCCAGTGTGACCTGGGGGCAGATCACTTCCCTTCTGTCTTTATTTGTACCCTTTGTCTTTCTGTCTGTTTAGATTGTGAGATCTTCAAGACAGACTCAGTCGCCGTCTATATGATCATATAGCACCTGGCACAGTGGGACCATGATCATGGCTAGGGCTCTAGACCCTATTGCAATATAAATGTGAATAATAATGAAGGGAATTAGGTCTGTTCCATAGGAGCCCTGGCAGCAGAAGCTGAAGGGAGAGATTTGCCCTGTCAGTCTACCCTTTGGGAGGCCTGACTATATATACCTCTTGCTTTTTCAAAGGCATTCTCAGCATGCACCTCTACTGGCAACAGTGCACAAGGCTGATGTGAGAATGGCATCTGCAGTCTTCTGTTCCACACTTTGCTGTGGACTTTCCTGCCACTGATAGACTTGCCCCCTGGTTTACATTGGCCAAAGCCAGTTGTGAATTTAACTGAGCATTTATACTGGAGGTTACTTGCAAAGTAAAACTACATAGTTTACAGAGGTAGCAGCATTCCTATGGTTAGAACTGGAAAGTGAGTCAGCCTGCACTTGGTGTGTCTGGGAGCTGATCATTTAACCTCATCTTCTTGCCGTAGTCACATCTCTTTGCAAACTAGTGATATCTACCTAGCTCAGAATGGTAGTAAGAATTTATTGATGATTTAGAACTATGAAACCTTTGATAAAGGTATTATAGATGTACACACATCTAAAAAGACATATTTTATTACACACATACACAATATACTGGTGAGGAAAAAAGAATTTCCCAGTGAGATGCAGCAATGTCAAATGCCATTTTAAACAAAATAAGTGAAAAGAGAAAAGGAAGGGAAACAGAGGTGAGGAGGAGCAGTGTGAATAATTTACTTCATTATTGCATGTATCTTAAGATGTACATTTTTCACTATTCCATGTGGAGTCTAGACAGGAGATAGGAAGCTGACAGTCATGTATATCATTCTACTACTTGGAGCTGAAAAGAGCTATTGATCGCAAATATGTATAGCCCCATTGCAATAAACCAAGCCAAGCACTCTTAAGACCTCTGAGAACCATATTGTCTTAGAAAGTTCATGTGATTTTTTTTTTTTTATTTTCTTGGCTCAGTCAGAAGCTATTCAGATAGCAGTTTAGGGGAGACATTTTTATTGTAGAGTTTAACATTCTTTGGAATTACATCATAGTAAAATACATGGTAGACTAATTACAATTTCATCATTAATTATATTCCAAGACAACTGAAACTTATGCCATTGTCATTATTTTTCAAATGAATGGCCAAATTCCAGTCACTTATGTTCATTTATGTTAATACATGGTCTTCAAACAGCTGGGTAATCTGTAATTAGAAGGATCTCTTGTGGCTGGACTTTGTCATCTTGTTGAAAGAAATTAGCAAAGCCAATGTCTTTTCCCTTTGATGGACAGTGGAGGGTGCTGTTGCATTTGATGTTTACAAAAAGCAGGCACCCTTATGCGTTAATACACTTCTGTTCTTCGTACTCATCTTGTACGTTGTGAACACACAGAGATTGCAGCTATGGAAGTAATAAAAGGACCCAGATGCTCAATTTTTAATCAGGCAGCTATAAGACTGGGTGAGTTAATGATGTGTTGATGTGAATATTTAGATTGCAGGGAGAGCAGGAAAAACTGATCCCCCCACCCGAGCATTTACCCCTTTTGCAGAATATTGTCAGTCATGCACAGTGTTGAGCATCTCCTTTGAGGTGCTGAGCTGATGAATTAAGTACAATGGAGTACATGTACTATGGCCCAATTTTCAAACTACAAGTAAGTAGCACAGTTAGGCTTGACTAAATTCATTTTTAAAATACTTTTGAAAGATGATGTCATGCTGTCTGGAGAGGCTCACCACTTGTGTGTGCCTGTCTCAGTGCAGACTATCAGAAAACAGGGCAGACAGCCCCAGTGGGTAGTATGTTCTGTAATTTAGATCTACCAAGCCAGTAACAAATGTAAATTCCTGGATGATGGTACCACTTTTACCATGGAATCACAGACATTCCTTTTAGACTCTCCCATCTACCCTGCCATCCAGACAAGCTGAACTTTGTGAACCAAATATCACACCTCATCAGATTGCTCCCTGTTGCAGGAGAACAGTCACTTACCCCAGATCAACTGGTACTCTGGATCTTACACCAAAGACAACTCTGCCAGTTAATTCTATAGAAAAATAACTAAAGACTAGAGAAAAGTGAATGATTTTAGAGAAATTAAAGCAGGTAAAATATGTTAAGTCCCTGTTTGTAATTCCAGAGGTTGTCAGTGATGTAATAAACTGCCAGTTTCCCAAGTCTTTCCAGAGTATACAGACTGTCTCTGAGTATTTCAGCTTTGCATCTGGTATACTTCCCTCTAAAACAAACAAGGAGACCTGTGGCACTTAAAGACTAACAAATTTTTTTATTGCATGAGCTTTTGTGGGAGAAAATCCCACTTCATCAGACGGTTTGAAGATGGAGGAACTTACAGAATGGGAGAAGATAAATGCAGGGAAGTGTAAGTCCTGGGAACACGTCACACTGTAACAGCAAATCAAAACAGTTGTAAAGATTCAAACACTGTTCACTCACCTGCATTTATTTCCTCCCCTTCAATAAGTTCCTCCATCTTCAAAGCGTCTGACAAAGTGAGATTTTCTCCCACGAAAGCTCATGCAATAAAGAAATTTGCTAGTCTTTAAGTGCCAGAGGACTCCTTGTTTGTTTTTGCTGAACTAGACTAACACAGCTGCCCCTTTGGAACTTCCCTGTAAGAATCCAAACAGTGCAGAGATCCAGGATTTTTCCTCTAATCTGTATTTGTAGCTTCTTCTGACCAGAAACCAACCTGAAAGTGTCTCTACCCACATAGGCTTTTCTTTTTATGACAGAGAGTGAAGAATATATTTTGAGTCCTTGATCTCCTCTCACCACACAAAATGACCACTTGCTTTGAAACTACCATTTCTCTGGTAAAGTTATTCATTTGTATTTCCCTGTTTAATGGGTTATTTTGTTTCAGAAATATAGGCAATGTGAACCTCTGCCTCCACATTACAATGGGACACAGTTAAATGAAAACAATGCAAGAAAACATTCCACTAGCTTTTAAGAAATTCATACACCAACTGCACTTTTACATGTTTAACTAACACTTTGATCTAGACCAGGGGTGGCCAAATTTATGGAACTCAAGAGCCGCACAAGTCGATTATTAAACCTTCGAGAGCCACACTGAGACATATAACCACGTATTTTTACCTACTCCAAAATTACTAAGCTTAAAATTAATTGCACACTTTAATTTTATCGTAAAAATAGGGCAAATATTGATCCACTAATGTCAGATTCTAATAATTATTTAAGATTACCATGAAACTAGGCCTATATAGTAAAAATTTAGCTGTTGCTAGATGTAGAACATTACAGGCTTGTGGCAAGTTTTTTTGTTTTTGTTTTTAATCTGGGCAATAACTTGTCAATGCAGCAGGTAAAAGCTCTGAGATGCTGATCTCTAAGTATTGCATGATGTTTTGAATTTCCTTGTGGAATATGATGCTTCACAGAAATGAGTTGTGCCAAAAATTGCGAGTAATTTACCTTCAGTTTTAAACTTTTCTCCTTTGTATTTTCATTTTTTAGTTTTCCACATCATGTTTAGACTTGCAAAACATGATTATATTTTAACAATGAGTGTGCTGCATTAGGGCCTATGAGATAATCTAAACATGCTAGGGCTTCTCTGACCATGTCACGCTTCTCTCCCCCAACCCACTGTTGCCGCTTCCCTGCCATCTCTTACCACACTGCTCGTTCTGTGTTCTCCCCAACCATGCCACGCTTCTGCCTCCCACCTCATCCCAGCACCTACCATGCCCCTGCTTCCCTGCCAATATTTCTGTCAGTAAACTTGTTCACTAAAATACTCATGGACAGTGAAGACAAAAGGTCTGAGGACTCAGACACAATTAATTTTAAAATGAGAGTAATAGTAAGGGAAAATCCTGTGAAGAGATGCACACAGGGACACCTTTTCAACTGTTCAGAATCACAACAGATCAATGAGAATTTAGGGGACAATAATATGCAAGATCAGAGCCTGTTTCAGTAAGTGCTTTGGAGTCCATGCGCAGAAGATAATATGGAAAAAATCTCATTGAGTTTATTCAGTTTGTGGTCAGAAATAATTTTTCATTATATTACAGTATCTGGAAATGCCAAGTGATTTTTAAAAAAGAAAATTAACAATTGCTTTTCAGGTTTAAATTGCTAATTATCATCACTTATTTGTAGCTCATTGTAGACTTGTTCTTAATCAATTTATGTTGCTAGTTTTAAAAATATTTACCCAGAAAACAATATAAAAAAAGAGAAGCATTTAAAAATCATGCACTGATGTAATTAAAGACTGTATCACAAGGCACACAGACAAGGAGGATAGAATTAATAGGGTGGGTAAACTGGAGAATCTGGCAGATACTTGCTCTGAGGACTTCTCTTTACACCTAACTGAGGAGCCTGCCTTTCCCTGCTGGCTCTCCAGGGGCTGCCCCCCGCCTCTCCTGGCTCTCACCAGGCTGCTTTTCTCTGCGGGTGAGGCTCTCACATGCCCTCCCTTCCCTGCTCTGACCACGTTGCTCTCCCAGGGCGGCCCCTTCCCCGGCTCTCACCAGGCTGCTTTTTCTGGCAGCTCTGAGAAGGCTGCTCCTCTGCTACCAGCTCTCACCTGCCCTGCCTCTCTGCTGGCCCCAACCACTGCAGGTTTCTCCCCCTGGCTCCCGCCCTGCCCCCTTTCCTCCTCCCCTCTCCCAGGAGCCGCAATTTTTCTTTAAAGAGCCGCATGTGGCTCAAGAACCACAGTTTGGCCATGTCTGATCTAGACTAACACTCAAATGAATTGGCCTGTAGCTTTGGCAGGAGCTGGCACATGATCAGCCAGTGTCACAGATACTAGTTTATTTTTAAGCATTTTTCTAATCTTTATTTAAGTATTCACCATTGTGTGAAATTCTGAGTGGGTCAAACAGTGGGAGACAGTGTCAGACTATACTTATTTAATGACTGTCCATGCTAAGATTAAAAAGTTAAGCTTTCCCATCTTTAAAACACAAATAGGCAACATCAAATGATGAAATATACAAAGTAACTAAATTTAAGCTTTAAGTTCTCAAGCAGCATTTCTTTCTTGGCCTATGTGTAAATTCTGGTTCTTAGTAATGGAAATATTTTTCATCTGTTTGTGTGGGTCTGGTGAAAACAATGTTTATCAACATTTACTGATTTAATCTAATCCCTACAATTTTAATCATAGTATGTGTATATAGAAGATATCCAACAGCCAGCTGAGCCTAGCCAAAAGGCCAAGAAGTGAATGAATATGTATCTAATAATATACTGTGTGGTAAGATTATGCACACTTCTAAAAAGTAAGCAAAGGATTGCAGCTAAGAAAAACAACTTTAACTGAAGTCTCTTTGGAGCTACAGTGAAACTAGAATGAATAATTCTTCGCCCTTTTGGAGTGCCTTTTGCACAAGGGTCTCGTGTAAAAAGGTTAATTCAGTTTCACTGCCAAAAGCGAAGGAGTACTACTTTGCTTTGCAGATGAGGACATCAGAGTGAAGAGTTGATAAGATTTGTCCAAGATTGCAAAGTGAGACAGTGCCTGAGCAGTGGATAAAGCTTAGACTCTTAGGCTTTCCAAAATGGAAGAAAGGACACTGAGCTATGTATCCCATTCCCTCTTCACATATCCCCCAGAGCTGGAGAACCATGGAGGGGAATATGTTCTGCATCCCACACTGGCTGCAGTACCCAGAATTTCTGTGAGAAAGCCCTTTGAGAAGTGTTGTACCAGCTCTTATCTGAGCTTTAATGGCATGACCTAGCCCTTAACATATGTACATTGCTTTAAAAATGCAAAACACTCTATTATCAATGCTGGGTATTCATGTCAGGTATAGCTTTTTCATCCCCCAGGCTCTGAAACTGGATATATATAAAAATGTTTTCTATTGCTTTCTCAATCACTGCTCAACAAATCAAAAAATGCCCCCCCCCCAAGTTCTAATGTGGTCCTTCATGCAGTCCTGAATGAACTGAGAACTCAAACAGCATATTAAAAAAAAAAAAAAGTCACTTCCTTAATGTCCATGACCTTAATATAGTGGCAGATCAGATAAGAGAACACCTGTGGATCAGCAATGCAGCTTTATATTCAAACTTCCTCAGGTCTAGTCTGCAGAGCACTAATTCTGCCTATGGGAAATGTTTCTACCTGTCCTGTCTTCAATTTACTTTCATTTACTGTGAACTAGAATTACTCAAGGAGACTGTTTATATCTGTCTCTAGATGATAAGCATAGATATACTCACTACTGCCACACACATGCATGTATTTTACCCTAGAAGTTTGTTTTTCCTTCCCCAACTCCGCTACAGTCTCACTGGTGCTGCAAGGTATTAGACCTTAGGCTTTCATTATACAGAAAGTACAAAGTGGACCATTGTAAATCCCTCATCCCTCTTTATGTGCTGTTCTGCAGCCACTCTTCCATTCCTGGCCAAACGGCTTCAGCTATCACAGTGCACTATTCCTGGGGCTTTGGGGAATAAGAGGTGAGAACAGAGGACTGGGGGAAAAGAGGTTTGCTTGCCCAAGGCTTGTTAACCTGATTGCACACTCTTTCTCAAATTTGTTTTCTCAGCTGGTGGCAGAGTGCGCTGCCCACACCAGTCCACCAGAGAACCACTTCATATAAGGTCTGAACGTAGATTTTTAAGAAGCAATTAGGGCAAGAGTAGAAGGGAGCTTCATAACAACGTACAGACTGAAACTGTTTTCTTCTTATATTGAAATATGAACTGTGTAAACATTCTGCATTCCACCTGCTCCAGCGTCTGCCAAAGAGCTCTCAAAAAATTCCCTGCTCTTCTGATATCCTCCCAGTTTTCTAACCCCTCCATTGGCCTCCCACGTCACTCTGCTGTCCCCGTCCCCCATTGAACCTGCACAAACAAACATACATTCTTTCCACTGGAAAAGGACTTTTTCAAGCCCATTTGCTCTCTACACCTGCAGCTGTATGCTCTCTAGAGGGGTAGCCTTGTTAGTCTAGTTCAGCCAAACAAAGAAGGGATCCTGTGGCACTTTTAAAGACTAACAAGCTCATGCGATAAATTAATTTGTTAGTCTTTAAAAATGCCAGTGTCCTTGTTTGTTTTCAGGACCCCTTGCTGCACTTTCTGATTCTCCTCTTTCCTAGAACTGTGGACTTTTTATGCTGTTGAAAAACTGTTGTGTTGGTTATTAGACATATTCATGAGGTAGCTGTCACCATAACATCTAGTTAATATAATGGAAAAAAGAAAATACTTAACTTCCCCCAAACAGGAAGCATTTGCCTAGTTTCTGATTCATTCAAGGGAATTTCCATCTCAGAAGCAAACTGTCTAGGATTTTCACACTCTTACACTTGGTAAAAAGCTTGAACAAAAGTGCATTTTTCATCATGCTTTAGAAAAGGGCAAGCTCTGCAGGATTTCCTGAGAGAGCAAATTCTTAAGCTGGGGCCTGCTACTTGAAATAACCTACCGCTAACCTCCATAAGAGGGGAAACTGATAAGAACAGATTTAAAGTTTTTATTAAGCAAAGGTTTGGAAACAGGTAAAAACGATCACAGTGATGTATAAAACAAGAGTGGTCAGGTATCCAGGTTCAGAATACAAATCATTTGTTAGGAAGAGATATTTGAGTGCACAGAAATCATAACAAGAACATGATCTACAATATCCTGGAAAAACAAAATAGATTGTAGGATTGGGTATAAGAGTCTGGCAATTTCAGGAGAACATCTTAACATAGAGGGAATACAAGGAACAGTGACAAACAAGGCACATATGATGTTAAGAGCAGGTTATCCCGAAACGTATTAGGTAGTATGTGTTATAGGTGCTTTGGAGATTACTTAGTGCAGTAAGAGGGGAGTCCATGGAACCCTCTGTCGGTAGATGAAGGCAGATTTGCTTACGCTAACTATCATGTACTTACTGACGAGAGGTGTCATGGTAGACCCTGGGAGGATAGATGACTCTAGATGATTAATAGATAATCAGTTAATTAACCCCCATTCATATTCTTAATACACTTTGAAAGTTTTAGAAGTTACAAAATTACATGATCATTCAGAATTTTGCAGAGTAAATTAATGATAGCTTAGAAACAAGTGACCATAACTTGATCACATTTATGATGTGCAAGCAGAATACAGTTCATAACAGTAATTTATGTATTTGGTACTTTAACAGGGCCAATTTCACAAAGCTGAACACAGTTATGAGACAATTATGGAGAAGGAAGAATTTGATGAGAAAAAATGAATAATTAACAATCATTTAAGAACACCTTACTAGATATGCAAAAAAGACACAAATGTGAAATATAAATCAGAAGGTAGGAATTGCAGAAAAGTGATAAAGGACACAAAGGGGACACAAGGAGAAATCTATAGCCATCTGAGTTTAAGACAATATGGAGGAGTTTAAGTATATAAAGAACAAAAAGAATCTAGACAATGGTATTGATCCATTACTAGATGAAAATGGTAGAACTAACAATTATTGTTCAGAAAAGACAGAAGTGTTCAATAAATATTTGTTCTGTATTTGAAGAAAAATAGATAATGTAATTTCATCATATGGTGCTAATACTCCATCCCTTCTACTATTTCTGGAGGACTATAAACAGAAGCTATTAAAATTAGACGATTTTAAAAGATCAGGTCCAAATAACTTGCCCCTAAGAATTCTAAAAGAACTGGCTGAGGAGCTTGCTGGGCCATCAATGCTACCTTTCAATTAATCCTGGAGAATTGGAGAAATTCCAGGAAACTGAAAGAAAGCTAATGCTGTACCAATATTTAAAAAGGAGAAATGAAAAGAGCTGGGTGTCTGTCAGAGAGCTTCACATTGATTCCAAGCAAGATGACAGAGGGAACTGATAAAGGACTCAATAAATCAAGTCTTAAAGTATGATGGGATTATGGAAAATAGATCTTGTCAAACTAACTTAATTTTTTATGATATTATTTGTTTGGTTGAGAAAAGTAATAGAGTTGACATAATAGACTCTGTACCTGAAGACTTTTCATTAAAATAAGTAGAATGATTATAAAATTAATATCGCATACATTATATTGATTGAAAGATGGCTATCTGATGGGACTCAAAATGTAACTGTAAAGAGAGAATTGTCAGTGAATGGGTATGTTTCCAGTTAGGTCCCACAGAGAGTGTTTCTTGGCCCTATGCTTGCTGTTCAATTTTTTTTTTTTTTTATCAGTGACCTGGATGACCATATAAAACTAGCACTGGTAAAGTTTGCAAATGACACACACAGTAGGGTAAATGCAGTGGCAAATAATGAAAAGTACAGGTCACTGACTCAGAGTGATCTGGGTTGCTAGTAAACTGGGTGCAAGCAAACACTATGCATTTTTAATACACGTAAATATACACATCTAGGAACAAATAATATAGGCCACACTTGCATGATGAGGGATTATATTCTGGGAGGCAGTGACTTTAAAAACAAGATTTGGGATTTGTGGTGAATAATTGGCTGAAGATGGGTTCCTAGTGTGCCTTTGGCCCAAAGGAGTTAATGAGATCCTAGGACCCATAAACAGAAGAATCTTGAATAGGAGTAACTGTATTTGACAGTGTTATGACCACTGCTTGAATATTGTGTCTAGTCCTGGTGTCCACTATTCAGGAAGGATGTTGATAAACTGGAGAGGTGTCAGAGAAAAGCTATGGGTGTGTTCACACAGCAGTCTTATTTCGAAACAACAGAGGTTGTTTCGAAATAAGAAAGGCCATGTTTACACGATGCATCATTGTTTCGAAACAACGGCGTTGTTTTGAAACAACTTAAACCCCATGTGGGGATGAAATAACGTTGTTTTGAAATGATTGTTTCGAAACAATGCCGTCTGAACATGTTGTTTCAAAACAACGGTGACTCGTTTTGAAATAACTGTTGTCTGAACATGCTATTTCGATTCCTCCTTTTTTTCCTTAATTTGAATTAACAAACTTAATTCGAATTAACTTATTTCGAAATAAGGCATTATTTCGATACAACTTGTATCGAAATAACCCCCTGTGTGTGAGCATAGCCTATGAGACTAATTAAATGATGATACATGCTTTACCCTGAGACACTAAAGGAGCTCAGTCTATTTATAGTAAAGGAGGTTAAAGGGGTGACTTGATTACAGTCTATAAGTACCTATGCAGGGACCAAATATTTAGTGTATCTCTGCTTGCCTATCTAGCCAAGAAAAGTACACCACCACCCAATGCCGGAAAGTTGGGACTAGACAAATTCAGACTAGAAATAAGGTGTGAATTTTTAACCGTAAGAGTGATTTACCAAGGGTGTGATAGCTTCTCATCACTGATTCCATCACTGTATCATTTTAAAATCATGATTGGATTTTTTTTCTAAAAAATAAAATCTTGGCATTATGTTTGGGAAGTCCTATTGTCTGAGATATGCAGGGTTTCATTACACAGAGTCTTGGACTGTTCCCAGACGTCAACTGGTAGTCATTACAAGATGGATAGCACAATTGTTGTGGTCTTGTAGTTCCACTGAGGTAAAAGTTTTCTGCCATAGCTAGGGTGGCCACATGTGGTAGACTACAGTGGGTCATCACTAAGTAACAGGAGTGGGGAATTGAGGCTGCAACCACATCTCAGAAGAAAACAATCATTTCTCAGGCTGTAGGTGAAAGAAGACATCTGGGAATTCAGAAGGAGGTTTACATCCTGCTGGCATGGACTGTGCACCATCAAACAGCTGAAATGTAACCTCTTTCAAAGGATGGTGTGGTTGCTGGCTCTGTCAATTCTTCAGAATGCTTCACTCTGTCAACGTGCATCAGCTGCACTTGCTCTAGACTGGATATGAGCCAGCTTGTTTTCATCCAGGCAGTAGTCCTTTCCAGGCTCAATAAGCAAAGAGCCTGTAGCAGAATATCATAAAAACACTAACAGTGTTGTATTTGATAACAGCTCATATGATTTCTATCACAGAGTGTCTCACTACTCTGGACTGAAGAGATCCAGCTTCCGTGGATGGGAAGTCCTTCTAGGTGGGCTACATTTAAGGAGAGCAGGGTTGCACCTGAGCTATGAAGGTTTAGAGGGAATTCCAGGTGTAGGAAGAGAGACCAGAAATGACAGAGGCAGGAAGCAGAAGCAGCAGGATTGCCATGAGTTCCCTAGGTGGGGAGGCAGTGACAAACTAAGTTCTGAGGAGTGAGTTAAGGAATGGTTTATATTTTTTGTTTTTGTTTTAAGGTGTTTTAGATCATAAAAACCTGTCTGTGAGAGTCTCTGGGCATGGCAGCTTGTCCTTGTGATGCTAACCCAGTGCTTCTACAAATTGTGAATGAGGAGGCGGAATCAGATGAGATTCTACTTGTCAGAATTCTTCTACGGTTCTGTAGAAAAGCGTGTTGTAGTGTCATAAGACTCAGTCACCTGATCAAGAGTTATAATGTCCTACAGAGCCTGTGAATTCCACAGGAGCCATTTACATCTCTGAAGGCAGATCATTGCAGCAAGTCTGTTACTCCAATGGGAAAAGGAGAAGGCCTTGAACTTGGAAAAAGTGATCACTATGTCCCCTTCCCAACTATACACAAACCCATATCAAAAACCAATTTCGAACTGAAGTGATTACTATGCCCCTCTCCCACAGCCTACCCTCCATCCTTTCCTCCCCCCACTCAGAGTGATCACACTTTATCTTGTGATTTCTACATCCCTGCCAAAGGTGAAATCCAGAGTACGTTACTGTGTGTGCAAACAGTAAGGAATCTGAAATAAGTAATGATAGCTCAAGTCAATTAATGAGTGATTCTAGCACATCTGTTAAGTATTGCTGAAGGTAATGCATTGCGGCGGATCCGTGGGAAGTGGAAAGTTACAATGTCTTCCCTATTTGGAGGGTCGTGGTGAGACAGCAGTATCCTATAATTGGGCAGTGTGGCCTGGTCAAGTGGGCATAGCCATTACATACAAGAGAAGTGCTGATTCAGTTCCCAGACAGGCTGCCACTCAGTTTACACAGCTTCACCTAGAGGTTAAGTCTCCTAGCATGTGGTGCCAGCTTAAAATGGCAATCCTTGCACTAGTGGTGGTGAATCAAGCCCATTATCTGCATATACAGTGAAATCTCCCAGGACAGCTAATCTTGGTCACTCCCAAACCAGGCCCCATGGAAGCTCAGTTAAGGTTTCTGTGGAGCTGCAGGATGACCTGACCATCAGGAAGAATCCCACAGCAGCTTTAGCTTGTGTTTTTATTGTGGTAGCAGGATGAGTGCTACACAGGCCCTTTACAGAATAATTCCAATAATTAGCCATAAACTCCTGTTCTTGAAATAAAGAGTTGAGAAGGGGGTTAAAAATACGAGCAAAATTATGTCAAGAGCAGGGAGGGAGTCAGGGATAAGCAATTTTTCACTAATTCTCCTGAAGAACTTCTAGAAATAATCCATACAATTTTAATGGACAATTTCCTCCAAGTTGTCTCTGTAACAAGGATCCATAGCGTACTATTACTAGAAGATAAAAGTAGTTCCTGGGACATGATGGCAAGGTGGAAGTGCTTCAAAGTATGCAGGGGCTGCCAGGCCGAGAATGCAAACTTAGGGGTCCCCCCTTCAAGGCTCCCAGTTTCCCACAGCAGCTGATGAGATTCACCACTTCCTGGGAATGATAGAGTGATCCAGTGGTTAGGATGCTAGCCTGGGATTTGGGAGACAGCTTCAACCTCTTCCTTGGCCATATCCTTCCTCTGTGACTGTTCCCAAGTCACTTGGTCGCACCCTGCCTCAGTTTTCCCATCTGGAAAATAGGGATAATAGCACTTCCCAATCCCATAACCATGATGTGAGGGGAAATAGATTAAAGATTCTGAGGCATGACCGTACCACTTCTAATGCATTTTTAAATAAGCATCTTAGTGTATAATCTCTGCATTTAAATTGACTCTCGGCTTTCCAGAGGAATACCTTATGTTCTAGAAGTCTGCTGCTGGAGGCTGAAGTTGCCATTTTAACAGGAAGAATTGATGCAGAATATTACATGTACACATGCACATATGCAGACACACAGAGTACTGGCTGCGGGGAGGGGGAGCATTTTTGTTCTTTCACATTTTGTTGCTTTTTCCTCACATTAAAAGCAATTTAAGCTGAAAGGATACTTGCTCTATATGCAAAGAAACAGGAGATATTTTTCATTATAAAACAGTAATATTTGTTCCTACAGCTGTACCTCAAACTTCCATCAGAAGTCTTCAGCTCCTCTAGCAATTGGTTCCTATACATCTCCACCTGATGCATGAATCATGCAAAACACTGGTTTCTTTTCAAACTCTAGTCTTTAAAACAATCCACCCTTCCCCCTTCTCACAGCAGGGTAATCCATGCAGCAGAGGAAAGGATCAAGAGGAAATCATCCACCTTGACCTTCCAGACAGAAGTAGGGATGTCTAGCTAGAGCAATCAGTCAGATGGAAGAAGGGCAGACTTTAAAAAATCATGGATAAAATGATTCATAAAATCAGGATGAAGTGGTGAGTATAACCCACTCACAGACACTTGTCAGTAGCGAAGAAGCAAAAAGCTGTATGATTAAACCAATGTCGTTATGAGATGAGTTATAATCCGTAAGGAGATTCTTTGCTCTTGGAAGGTATCCAGATGTCTTAATTTTTTGTTCTGTTTTACAGAATTTAGAATTCTGTCAGAATTCATCTCATTGACTAGCCAAATTTGGGCAGAACATATAATATTATTAGTCTTGTGTCTGTTTTATCTCCAGATGATTTTTGGAAAGTGGACTGGTTGGAGTAAACCGTGCAAAGGGATATATGTATGGGTGTGCGCATGCACATTCCATGAAAGGAGGAAGGGTCACTAAACTGGAACATCTAGTATGCTTTTGGAAATATTGTATTTCACCAGAAAGAGCCAGAAATAAGAGATCATTTGTTAACATTGTTAATCTATTAAATATACATTGGGCAACTGAAGTATTTGGAACTCCCTGGAATCTCTCCTGTAACAAAGAAACAATATTCCCCTTAGTTTAGGTGCGGTGTGTTCTAAAACCACATAAAACTTTCAGCAGTATTGTATAAAGCTGATTTTTATTTTAGGTAACAGCACGTATTGAATGATTTGGGGGAAGAAAAGCCTCATACCAGAAATACACTGGTAGTAAATAACTTGGAATTTCAAATGATCCGTGGATTTTTCTCATTATCCTGGTATTTAGGAGGTTTTATGTGGGTTTTTTTCCTTTGAAATTGTGATTTGTCAGTCCACATTCAGTCTAAATGATTTGAGACATTTTTGCTTTTTCTTGTAAATTAAATATAGTTGGAAAGGAATTGTGACTGGCTAACATAAAGGATTTCACTTTGTGTATCTTGCAAAAAATACTTTCACACTGATCTGGGCACATTAGCAGCCTCATTTCTTCCTCATTTTAATAAGTTAAGGAGGACATACAAAACTAACTGAGAAACGTTCCTCCTGTTTTTAATTCTATTGATCTTTGATATTAGCTGAAAACAAGAACTTCATGGTCTTGTTGAATCCTAATAACACAAGCATAGTTCTCATTTAATTTCAGGTATTTGTATGAAGTGGCTCTGAAATTAAGAGTCTTCACAATGGTATTGACCTTTGAAGAGCAAAATGGCATTTGAAGGAAACAAGCCTTTTTTTTTTTTTTTAATTTTAAAAGGCTTTATTATTACAGAATTTTGTTTTCCTTTTTCCTGTATGCATAAAGGTGGCAAGGTGACACTAACATTGTGCTTTGATATTAGGCATGATATATCACTGCATAAAATATCAGGTAGACATGTTAATGACTAAGGAGAAAAAAAATCCAAAACTAGCAAGAGGAGTCAATAGTGAGCATGTCTCATATGATATAGTTCCCCTTCTGCGAAAACACTACCAGCAGGATTATAGCATCATGTTACCAACATTTTCAATTTTGGTAGCCTAAAATTAAATTTCTAAATTTATATTTAGATACTCAAATTAATTGCCTGACGATTAGAGGACTGATAACTTCCATTGACATCAACTGGAGCAATAGATACTCAGCAACTTTCAAATCAGACAACTTAATTAAATAGTGTAGTTTTAGGAACCATGTTTGACTACTTGGCCATAGCTTTTCTGCCTCAATTTCCGTATCTGAGAAATGGGGATAATAATAGTTATCACCCCTCAGGATGTTGTAAGGATGAGTTAGCAGGATCTGTTAATCTCTGCTGGAACAGGGCCTGCCCAGTGCACCCTGGTCCCCCAGACATTGTTTACTTCTCTGAACTATGCAGCAGTTCAGTTAGAGGAGGGTAGCCTTCACCTGGCCAGGGCCGGGGGGGGGGGGGTGAGTCCAAGGAACTCACTGAATGCCCCGTCAGCTCTGCTCATTTTTAGGTGCATCATGGCTGGCAGCAGTCAGCATGAGGGCCAGAAATGAGATTTTTAAACAAAAATGATATTTTGGTCTGTCTTTGTGAGGCCATCAGCGTTGCTCACTCTCCCAAAATCAGTGTTGCCCACTCTCCCAAATGCATTGGAGGAAAGTGATTTTTGGCTCTCACTGTAGGAGTTCAACCCTGCATCAGCCTGCCTCTGCACTCCACCCTAGACCTGGGGGCAAGAAGGTCCTTCTCCAACTAAAAGAACGGGGGGAGATGTCAGATCCAGAGGCTCTTCAGCCTTCCACTTCCCAGACTGGGTGCTGCAAGAACGAGCAAAGGTCCTCCGTTGCTCACAGGAAGAGGGAGGGGAAGGAACATCCTGAGTTTCTGGGGTCTTTCTACTCTCTACTCCCCACCTGTGAGAATGGATTCCAGCTGCTAATGGAAGGGGAAGCAAGAGAGAGAGCTCTTCCTACAGCAGCTTTGACAAGTGGCTCTTCCTCAGCTAGCCAGGGATATCCTCCCCATCCCAACACCAGAAGAGGGTTCAAATTCATTAAAGGTCTTAAATCACTGTGATGCTGGCTCCAGCAAAATCCCTGTCACTTGCACAAAAAAAAAAAAAAAAAAATCATGAGAATTGGAAATACTGCTTTCCATCTGACCACAATCCTTCCCGGAAATCCACTACAGAGGATTTCATCTTGCACCTGCCCTGAGTCCAGTGAGAATCCACACAGGTCAGCAGCTCCCATTACGTGATTGGACACAGCGCATCTGGTGCAGTATATTAAGACTGTTCATGAAAAATGTACCTGCTTTGAGTGTAGGAAAAAAGCTGCCTGACTTAAATGAAAATATTACTTAGTCCTTCTGAGACAGCATTTACAGTTGCTATGCTTCAAAGAATAAGAACTGTTTTTGAAGCCAACAGCAGATTTTTGTAGGATGGTTATGAAGAGAACATAAATGTTCACATTTAAAAAATCAGTAGAAGCAACTTAATGAAGTGGTGTAGCTAAAGGCATTCAGATCCAATGAGACTAAGCTTGTTACTTCTCTGCTTCTGGCAGACGCTGATAAGAATTGAGGAAGGGATGAAAAAAATGCATAGGATATAATTAATTATAACTACACAACCCCCAACCACCACCACCACCCCCAAAAAAGAAGCAAGTCTGGGTCAACTGACTTACGCTTGCACTATGGGATGAAAAATACTTGTTGTAGACATTTCCATTCAGGCTTCTGAACTCTGGCTCCAAGACCCTCCCTTCACATTGGGATTCACAGCCTGGGCTCCAGTCCAAAGGATATCTACTTTGCTGTGTTTAACCCTGTTGGACAAGCCTGATTCAACTGAGTTGAGCTCTGGGAGTCACTGCTCAAGTTTTTTTTTTTCAGTATACAAACCCAACAAGTTCACCTTCTGTGAATGCCCTAATGTGAACGTCTTCACTATGAACATCTAACACATCTTAATTAGTTATGAGATTACAACACAGTAATTCTTACCAGCTACTCAGTGTTGCTCATTGCAAGTATTGTTGTAGAAGAATACTTCCTTAGCATCAGCCTTCAGAATGAAAACTGCAAATCTTAGTCAAAGAAAAGAACACAGCTTCAGAAAGCTAAATAAGCTAAAATTGATTCTGATTTCTAAATTGTGGTTTAGTAAAATAAGTGGATTAGGTTGTATTAACCTTTGCATGTTAAACAGAGTGTCTTCCAGTGTTTAACTTGTAAGCTGCGCTCAAGTGAAATATCACTTCTGAGTGTGAATCCAAATCTTTTTCAGAAAGACAAGAGAAGAGGGAGCCACCAACTAAGATAGGAAGAGGGTTGTTTTTCATTGTAAAATAATTTTGCACTTAGGAAGAAGGAAAGCACTTGAGTGCAAATTTATTTTGAATGTGGTGGGACTGAAGCACATGCTTAAAATTTAAACAAACATTTAGATGTTTCCGGAATCAAGGCTTAAAATAATTGATGTTACTGAATGAGCAGAAAAAAGCAAGGCCTAACAGAGCCTTACTTTTAACTCTTAGCAGAATACATTTTGTGGGTACTATGAGCACAGGTGCCAACAATTATGAGTTAGTGCCAAGATCTTGGGGGAGAGTGAGAAGAGCAGAATGAGCAAGCAACAGCATTTGAAATGTGATCTCTGCGAGGTAGCTTTTTTGTGTGTAGAAACAAAGTGCTTGGCATTTTTATGTACAAAACCATGTACAGCACATTAAAAGATTATTTTAAAGGTTGTATACAAATTAGCAATTTAAAAATTCCATTTTAGCAGTTATTCGTATTAGGTGACTGGACAATCTATCATTGTAATAAAAAAGGGGGATTTTTATGCTAGCACACTTCTGAGTATTCAACCCAAATGGAGAAAGATGGGGGGAAACACATAATATATCTCAGAAGCAGTAATGTCCTGTTATTGTTAAAAACTGCTGGGACCTCATTAGTGACTATGAAAACATCATCTGTGAGTACTGTGAGGCAATAAATCTGAAGTGTCCAAAGAAGAGAGAGAGGGGGGTAGGGGAATAGAGCAAGATCAATGTTTGTACTTGCCATTTTTCTTACCCAGCTGTGAGTTAGTAATTTCCATATCTGTATGCCAAATAGCTTCCAGAAACTGTTACTGATTATGTGAATTCAATGAACGATAAGATAATTCAAGAATGCAGGAGAGACAAATAGCTATTTATGTGTAACATTGCCCTTTTCTTTTCTTTTTTTCTTTATACTCTTTCTAGGCCAGATTCTTAGCTGCTGTAAGTCATTGTGGCTCTAGTGATGTTTTCAGAGTTGTGCGGATTTACATCAGCTCACGCTTTGTCCCAAATGTCACAAAAGTGCTACCAAACAAATGTATCTATACTTTTTCTGGAGTATGTATTCCATAGACATTAGCTTTAGAAGAAACAGTGCTTTTGTAACAAACAAAATTAAAAACAGTAATTGGGATGAAAGAAAGGTAGATCATTTCTTTTAAAATATTTGAATAGTTTCATAAATGCAATGGAGCCTTTAATGAACGTAAGTGAAAATGCTGACTGAACAAATGGGGACTGTTTGCTGGCATGAAAAGTATAGAGTGAGTTAACATGTAACTCCAGGTTTTTGCATTAACAGATTTGTTTGCTCCAGGTCCCTTCCTACCTTTTGGCATTGTGGCACCTTAATCAGTGAGTGAGGCTACTCACTCTGTCTTTATTTGCCATGTCTACACCAGGCCATAAAAAACAGTAAGTCTTCACTCATATCTCTGTCACTTTTCAAGTGGCGCAGACAGTGCACAGAAGTGAATTTGGAATGAATCACCTCCTGGGATATTATCTGGCCTCTTCACGATAAAATGACCTCACAGATACACTATGTATTCAGTGAGGTAACCACTAAACATGCTCTCATGGTCCCTATGTACAGTTCTTTTTGGAAGTGTTAAAATTAAGTCTACTTAATCTTATTTACACTTTTGTTACTTGCTTTTGTAAATTTATGCTTGAATGGAAACATCTAAACATTGCCAGACTCTTCAGTAGGAAGTAACTTTGGAGCCAGTGGCTGCCAAACACTCATACTAACCTCTCACAATCTGAGGCATGTGTCCCAGGGAAATCTGTTGCCACCAGTAAAGAATCAAAGGATGGCCTGTGATTAAACACAAACTCTCTTTCTAGTGTTGAGTTAGACACATTAAACACTTGGATCTTTCTTTTCAGTTACAACAATCCCAGTCAGTCAATATGACATCGGAAATACCTATCCACATCTTATCATAACCCAGGTTGAAGAGTCTATTTTTCCTGAACTAGAACTCCTCAAACATGCTGATTGTACTTACTACACTCATATATCCAAAAACATCTCTACAGTTAGTTCCTCTCACCAGTGAACCCAGTATCAGGTAGGTTACTAACATTATGTGATGCAACCTCCAGAGATATATCCACCTAGAGTTCACAATCCTCCCTGATGCTGAGTCTGATAACTCATCAGTCTTTCATTACAAGACTATGAAACTGTGTCTCATGGTCAACCAGGAGCTCTGAACTGATTTTACATCCTGAGTCTGATTATGAACTCTACTCTTAATTCCACTGTCTTCAAAAACTTATTCTGGACTTAAACCATTTTACTGAGATCAGAATTTGGTCCCATATGTGACCTACAGTAGGGGTTTGTTTTAAGAAGTGCTAAGCACCTCAACTCCAGATGAAATCAATGAAAATTAGGGCACTCAGTGTTACCAGTTTTGCCCATCAACTCAGGGTATACTCATTTATTAGGGTTACTTTGTCGGGGGGGGGGGAGGTTGCAATTCTATTAGTGTACTGCTTCTGTCACTTGTGTTTCTATCCAAGTTCCAAAGGGGCAGCCGTGTTAGTCTAGCAAAGCAAAAAAAGCAAGGAGTCTTGTGGCACTTAAAGACTAACAGATTTATTTATCTCATGAGCTTAAGTGGGAGAATACCCCACTTCATCAGACACTTTGAAGAGGGAGAATTTACAGAATTGGATGAAAATACATGCAGGGGAGTGTAAGACATGGGATCAGGTCATACTGCAACAGCAAATCAGAGCATTTGTAAGGATTCAAACTCCAGGAAACAGCATACAGAGGAAGGGTGAAGTCAAATTACCTGTTATAATGTGAAAAGAATGCATAGTCACAATTCAGCCCAGCTTTCACACAATTTAATTGGTGCATTAGTTTGATTTCGGCTGTTTCTCTTTGAAGTCTTGATGTCCTATTGATTTTCTTGATGACCATCGTTAACAAGTCATCAATGGAGTGATTAGGAAGATGGAAATGCTCAGCAACTGGTTTTGTGTGTGTGTGTGTGTGTGTGTGTTGTGATTTCTGATATCAGTTTTGTGTGCATTTATTCTTTTGCACAGGGATTGTCCTGTTTGTCCAGTGTATAAGGCTTGGGGGCATTTCCAGCACACGATGGCATAAATCACATTAGTGGACAAGCAGGTGAAGGACTCTTTGATGGAGTAGCTGGCTTGATTTGGTCTTAAGATGGTATCTTTTGTGCAGATATGTGGACAGAGTTGACAGCATGGTTTGTTGCAGGGACATGTGCCTGCTGTAATGTTTCTGTTGTTAGGTCTGTAGTTGCTGTTGAGTATCTGTTTAAGGTTAGGGGGTTGTCTGTAGGTGAGGAGAGGTCTGTCTCTCAAGGCCAGAGAGAGTGAGGGGTCATCTTTTAAAATAGGCTGGAGGTCCTTAATGATCTGTTGTAGACGTTTTAAAAGATGACTGCTCACTCTCTCTGGCCTTGAGAGACAGACCTCTCCTCACCTACAGACAACCCCCTAACCTTAAACAGATACTCAACAGCAACTACAGACCTAACAACAGAAACATTAAAGCAGGCACATATCCCTACAACAAACCACGCTGCCAACTCTGTCCACATATCTGCACAAAAGACACCATCATAGGACCTAATCAAGCCAGTTACTCCATCAAAGAGTCCTTCACCTGCTCATCCACTAATGTGATTTATGCTATCATGTGCCAGAAATGCCCCCAAGCCTTATACATTGGACAAACTGGACAATCCCTGTGCAGAAGAATAAATGCACACAAAACTATCACAAATCACTACACACACAAAAAAAAATGTTGCTGAGCACTTCCATCTTCCTAACCATTCCACTGATGACTTCTTAACGATGGTTGTCAAGAAAATCAATGGGACATCAAGACTTCAAAGAGAAACAGCCGAAATCAAACTAATATGCAAATTAAAGTGTATGAAAGCTGAGCTGAATTGTGACTATGGATTCTTTTCACGTTATAACAGGTAATTTGACTTCACCCTTCCTCTGTATGCTGTTTCCTGGAGTTTGAATCCTTACAAATGCTCTGATTTGCTGTTGCAGTGTGACCTGATCCCATGTCTTACACTCCCCTGCATGTATTTTCATCCAATTCTGTAAATTCTTGCTCTTCAAAGCATCTGACAAAGTGGGATATTCTCCCACTTAAGCTCATGAGATAAATAAATCTGTTAGTCTTAAGTGCCACAAGACTCCTTGCTTTTTTTGTGTTTCTATGTAGAGCTCACTACTCCCTTCTGTAAATCCCTCCCAATGAAGCCACCCTTACAGGACCTAAATTCCCAAGACTGGGTTTCTAAGTGTGACTGAGCAGACCAGGTCTATCAGCACTCTCAGCTGACCCCTTATATATCCCTGAACTCAGCAGACTGGGTTACACAGTGCTTGTCTGCTGCTACTCTTATGTGCCCCTGTACCGCACTGGACTAGACTGGAGTATGCATCTGAGCAGGCTGGGTTAAAACAGCACTTTCAGCTGCCACCCTTGTATGCCACAGGTTCAGCATGCTGGTAACCCCTTAAAGAGCAAACCTTACAAGGAACTGGGCATCACAGGGATCTTTTGGCTAGTTAAAAGGAGCGTTGCTGCAGAGCAATATAGGGGAGTCAAGAACACAGAGGACGTCTGGCAACCAGCTTGATTAGGAAAGTTACTTTATTGCCAGGTACATAAAACTTATGAATAATTATAAAAGGAAGAAAAATGCCCAAACAGTTACAATATTAATAACGATACAAAAAGAGGAAAATGATGAAACAGTTACAATATTACCCAGTTTCAGTTATAGTGTTGGGGAAAGCTAGCCCAAGTGGATTACAAAAGATCAGGTTTAGAGAGCCATAGTTGGACTAAAAGGAAAAAAAGAAAAGTGAGAAGCAAGAGGGGTGGGGGGAATTGTCTCAACACTCAGTGCAGCTCAAAGGTACCCAGGAACCAGGCTGTGCAGCTTAGGGTCTGGAGTGCTGGAGACAGGCAGAACCTCCACCATGACCAGCAAGGAGAAGTGAAGTCCCAGTGGACCTGATGCAGCTTGTAGGTCCAGGCAACAGATCAGACATCAGAACAGATTCAGAACTAACTAACTAACTCTCTTGTGGAACTTGGGTAGGGATTTCTGTAGGGAAGAAACAATGGTTCAAGGCAGAACACTGTGGTTGTTTTGGGATAAATAATCACTTAAGGGAATATACCAGGTGTTTTGTTTAGGTGGACAATAGGAGCTGATCATTCCTGGTGATGGGTAGCATTCCTCTGAGAGAGCTTACAATACAATCAGGCAGATTCAGCATGTTGGATATCAACTGAAGATCTATTACTAGAATTGGTCTGATAAGTGCTGAGTTTAGTGTGTGCAGACATGAGTTCCTTTGTCTCAGGAGCAGGGATCCCCCATCATGCAGTGCTTCTCTGCTTTGCCAGTCCCAGAGTTCAGTGTGACTCCTGCTTTGGAGCTTAGTTCTCCATTGAGCATGCTAATTTTGGTTCCATCCTTGATCCAAATGAAGTTTCTGCTGTCCATTCAGTGTGCTAATGGCTCACATCTTCCATGTGGATGAAGCTAGAGGAGTTGCCCTAATTCCAGCACCCTTGTTCAAAGGGGTTTTAGGTGCATCTCCCACTGCCTTTCATTGTTTCTGGTTTCTGGTTCAAGCAGAAGCTGAAGGTGATGGGGGGGTGTGAGTCTCAGTGGCTGGATTCTATGCCCTGATTCTCCAGGACCACAGAGCTACCAAGTAACATCAGCATCTTGCAAATCAGGCACCCGAAACTGAAGGCACCCAGAGGCACAGATGGTTGAAAATGTCGGTCTGGCTTTTTTTTTTATTCTTTAGTAAGTCCTAAGATTGAACTCTCCTGTTCCTTCTGCACCACGTAAGACTAGTCATTTATCTCCTTCTTGTCCAGTTGCTGTAATGACAAACCTGTTAGTTCCCTGCAGAAAGAGCAGAGAGAAGATCCTTCTTCAACAGCCAGTAGCAGTTCAGGTTCATAATGCAGGCAGAGCCAACAACAGTAAAAATAAATCTGACCATAGCCAATCAGAGGTCATTCTGAGCAGCACTTCCCATTATTCAGGAAGCACAGATGGCCAGCCATGATTTACAGTAATCTGAAGTAAAGGTCTAGTACTTGTCTTGGAAGGAATGCCAAGTTTAGTAATGGATCTAACAGAACTGCATGCTAACTTGGTCTGTATTTATGTTTCATAAATGCAGAAAAAACAACAGGAAAGCAATGAACTCCTGATGAGCTGTACCTTTCAAAAGAAAAATGACACTACTGGACCAGGCCTTTGTGTGCTTTCAACGTCAATGGAGAAAAGAATGTTTTGACATTCATTCCCAAAGATTGGTAGCATCTTCCTTCTTCTGGACTATGCACGTACACGTGTGTAACCACAAATGGCCAGTTATAATGTAGACATAATGTATAATGAATACTGTACATACTACTGTATAATGTATTCCATAAGGTATGATTAAAGGAGAAATTAACAGGCAGATATAACAATAGCTACCAGTCTGGATGAAGGTTGGGAGCAATAGGTCAGTTGAACACCAAAAATTCCTTCTCTCCACATTCTGTATCTTATTAGAAAGAGGAAAATTAGGAGCTTGCATTTTTTTAAACCAATAACACATAAACACCTTGCTTTTTTCACTCTGGCCAAAAGTATTCTGATGGCTTTTAATATCAGAGCAAAATCAGTATAGTAAAGTAGTGTTTTGATAGAGATGTCTGATAAATAGCAAAAAGAGGAACAATGGAATCTGAAACAATTGGAAGAAAAATATTAATATATGCCATATTTCCATCTTCTGCATGTGATTACTTAAAGCCATGCCAGAGTTGTGCTACATGGCTGGACTGTCTAGAATTTGTTTTCTGTTTTCTGTCTAGAATTCTGTTTTCTGAGGTGGGAAAAGGAATGGTTTTATGTTTACCTGCTCTTTGGCTTTTTTTTTTTTAATCTAGTATCTTAAATAACAGTCCATGCAATGTAGCAATAAAAACAAATGACTGTTTAGGATTGTGTGAGATTGTGATTAGTTATTGTCTTGGAACACACAGTGTAGCAAAAGATGACCATCCTAGCCAACCACAGTGGTTAAATACTACAGCTGAGATTTGCAAAGCTACTTAAGAAATTAATGGGAATTGGACATTCATATTTCTTAGACCAGTGGATCCCATCCTTTTTGGCTTGAGGGCCATAGATACCATTTTTACAACCCTGAAGGGCCACAAGCCAGACCCCTCTGAAGAGAAGTCTGTCTCCTCTTTGATCTGCCTTCTCTCTGCTTGGAGCAGGAAAATGTCACATTTCCTGTAGCCCTGTGCATTCGACTTGGGTCCATAGCAGGGCTGTCCCTAGGTGGGTGCGGGGCCCTGAGCAAATCAACTTCTGTGAGGCCCCCACTCACCCCCCTGGGCACTAGGGGATGGGGATGGCCAGCCCAGGGGAGAGACAGGCCCCTGCACCATCCATCCCATGCCAGGGACCAGGCGAGCTGGCCAAAAGTGGCAGAACTGGAGTGCAGGGTCTGGTTTCTCAGCCATCCTTAAGCCAGTGGTTGTCAAACTGTTTTCTTCTGGACCTAGCTCCAGACCCCTCTGCCATGCGGCAACCCTCCATTGAAAAAAAGCAGCCGCCGCCGCCGCTGCCAGGAAATTGAACAGTGGCCACGGCTGTGGGTGGGGGGGTGGCAATCCCTCATGGCTTTCATCCTTTCTCTTGAGGCTTCTGTTGCTCTCTGAAATCTACACATCTAATTTGAGATCACCTAAATGGAACATGCAGAGGGTGATCTCACATGTCATACTCCTGTCTCAAATCAGGAGTATTGCAAGTCTCTAAAATTGCATGTAGTAGCCTGGAAGATGTGTGTGGGAGTTCCTTGCAAATGGCGGCAGGGGGTTTAGTGACTGAGGGGAGAAATGAGATGGAAGTGCTGAGACAGAGGAAGGAGAGGAGAGCCAATGCCAGCCTGGAAAGAAAGGTCCTGGAAGATACTGTCTATTGTTGAGCCTGTCCAAGGCCCTCCACGTCCTGGTCCCTTCTACACTGCCCGGTCCCAGGAACTGAAGCAACCCCTCTGGGCTCCACTTTCACCTCTGCTCTTCATCTGCTCCCTGAGTCTGCATGAGTTTTCATGAACACACAGTAGTCCACAATATTGTGATTGGAAGGGTGCTAGCTCTCTCTGGTTGGTCTGGTGACCCCTGGCAGTGTGCATAAGGCAGCAACACAATGGGGCCATCCACTCTCCCCTTCAGATTAGGACCTTGTTATAACTTCTCCTTCCAGCAGATTCATCCCTGAGCTGGATTTTATTGTTACTTAGGCTTTGTAATTGTAGAAAAAATAGCATACTTTGTAACACGGGCTCCTACTATAACAGTTTGCTTTTCTCTTCTCTATTTAATTATCAGTCAAAAAATCTCTGGAGTTTTTATTAAAATCTACAAGTTATAACTTTGGTTGCAAGCAAGGGAATTCTCAACCCACTGAAAAAAGAGGCAAGCCCTAATTTCTTAAAATAACTGCAATCCCCGTATCCTAGAAATGGTAGAATAAGGTAGTGTTCACAGTTTTTCTTTTCTTCATTGGGTCTATTGATGATGATAAAAAAAAAAAAAAACCCACACACACACACACACACACACAGGTTGCTTGCTAGTGTGCTCAGTCCTTTTCACATGAATGAGAGAAGCCCAAAAAGATACTGACTCAGAGAGGAGGCATAGAGGTTGTTTGAACAACAATTAGCACCTCATTGTTAGTCCTATTGACTCACCTTTGTTGCAACCCTGGTCTACTGTGTTACAACAGGCTGCTTTAAGCAAGCCAGCCCTGTGAACCAGGCTGTCACTTTTGGCCAGCTTGCCCAGTCCCTGTCACTGGGGGGGGGGGCAGACATGCAGCCCCTGCAGGGCCACCCAGAGTGCAGGGCCCTGGGCGGCTGACCCTCTCGCGCTACCCTAGGGATGGCCCTGCTAGGCAGTGGCTTTCTTCTGCAGCCGGGGGGGTGGAACATCAGTGTCTCCCTCCCTCTGTGTCCAGCAGGGACCCTAGTACTTCTGGCCTAGGTGGAGCACTTTGCTGTGCTCCCTGCTACAGCTGGGGGGAAGAGTGCTGATCTCCCATCTCCCTGGCTGCAGTAAGGAGCCTGATCCTTACGCAGTGGCTCCCTTCTGCAGCCAGTAGGAGGGGAGCCAGGGGTCACTTTGAAAGCCCCCTGCAGGCCACTTTTGGCACCTGAGCCACAGGTTGGGAACCACTAATTTAAACAATTTTGAAAATCTCAGCATACATGCCTAATATCCTCCAATTTAACTACTACATGCTAGCAGGCACAGCTATTAATAGACCTTTAGTCTCATTCCTCTCTGCTAAATTAGATCACCAGACTGAAATTTGATAACCTTTTTTCATTTAATCTCTTTCTGTACAGCTGTATATTTCCAGCCTTAACATTTTCTCTTGGTTTAATCTCCTCCCTGTTCAGGGAAAATGACTGACCCAAGGACTCGTGTTCACATCTTCTAGCTATGAACTGCAATCTCACTTAATTCATGAAGAATTAAGTAATTAATAGAAACACTCGTCTTGCTCTCAGAGGAAATTAATCTACAAGGGTGTAAAGTTTCCAGAAACCTGCATTAAAAGCCATCTGACTGGAGCTGGAAAATAAGCCCAAACATGAAAGATATTAATTGGACCCTTATGCTAGTTAAAACTCTCGGTCAATTAAAGTTATTGGAGCCAATGAATGCTCAGCAATTGCCAGAGTTTATAGTCCATCCCCTTGGTTACCAGACCTGTCACCTTGCCATTTTGGCCTCAGATTCCATTATTTTCAGAAGCATGTTCAGAAATTTAACTTTGACCCCTTTTGGAGTGGCACTTCTATGCCTCTCTCAGGATGAGCTCACTCTTCCTTACTTTCTCCTCCCTCTGCCCTGGAAGGAGCTCACTCTTTCCACCCTGCCACCACTTCAGGAAGAGTTTTCTTTTCCCTCATCTTCCAGTCCCCGCTGGCCTCACAGCCCCAGGGCTGGAGGAGTTCTATGCCTCTAATGACTATTGGGTGGCCCATGTCCCTGCTTGCCCCTTCCCATGCTTACACCTGATCACTTTAAAATGTCCATGGTAGGTCAGTTATGGTTGGTTGAGGCTGTTGACAATAATTAATGATGGGGACCTGATTCAGATTTCACACCTGTGCAAATCACGAGTAGTTCCACTGAAGTCAATGAAGGAATTTTACCCATGTAAAATCATCTAGGTAAGTTCAGAATCAGGCTCGTCTCATAAAAGATAACCCAGAATTCTACTGCTGATCATCATGGGTGACTTCAAAAGCTTTTCAGTTTCCTGGAAAGACTGTCATATTGAGAACCAAAGAGATGCCTCAAAAGGACTATGTAGCCCTTAGGTGACTTTGCTCAATATAGCCCAAATCGAATGGGGGGGGGGCATTAAAAGTAAACCATTACTTTTATAGGATGGGAATGATACCTCATGGTCCCAGTCATTAAAACTGACACATGCAGAGTTGTCATTAAGATAAGTATTAACCTGGGTAACACCTATTACTTCAAAATGTACTCCCCTAGAATTATTTGAGGATTCCACATTGCAGTTACTTGGAGCATGAGTGCAAGTAGATAGTGTTTACTTGATGCAAGCTGCTGCATGCACGCAAACCCCTAAACTTACAATGAAACCTGAGGAAGTCAATGGCTCCATATGGACACAGGATCCTGCCCCACACAAAATTGCTTGTAGGACTGGGGGTCCAGTTTTCATGAGCTTTTAAGTGTCATGTGTGTTTTTGTTTCAGAGGCTGAGTGGGAATGTCTATGTGTCTATTTTCAGAAACCTATCATAAGCTTGAGTCTGTAGACAAGCGTTCTAAGAGTTGCTGGCACAAGTGTTGGTGGCTCTTTTCACAGTGTAGAAATACCCAATGGGGAAAGACAGAAAAGGGATATCCCATCCCTACATGCGGAACATAGTCAATCGAAATGAAAATCACATACCTACATTGTTGGGGAAAAAGGTGAAAAGTGTGTCAATGACACCAATTTTTTTGTTACTGTAATTTTTAGGAATTCTTATAATTTCATTGTAATAAAGCAAATAACATGATTATACTCATATCAGTCAGCTTCAAAAGATATTTTTAAGCAAATGGCTTTATTCTAGTTTCATTCTTTTTATTTCTTGCTTATCCACACAGAGATGACAGAGACACAGAGATGAGCTCTTCTTTCCCCTGTCCTGATGTTAGAAAAGGGGAGAGAACTGACCAGAGCACGACAAAAATGTGCAATATTTCAGCTTTGAGTTACACTTTATTCTATTTGTAGTTACAGCAGTACCTAAAGCCCAGTCATTTTTCTCAGTTATTAACCCCAAAGCTTTTTCCTTTGGAAGTTCCAAAGGGGTAGCTGTGTTAGTCTAGTTCAGCAAAGCAAACAAGGACTCCTGTGGCTTTGGAGTCAGATGAAGTAGTATTTTCTCCCATGAAAGCCCATGCAATAAATAGATTTGTTAGTCTTTAAGTGCCACAGGACTCCTTGCTTGTTTTCCTTTGGAAGGGATACTTCTTACTGAAGTTTGGAATGCTAATACTACTAATACTGGGTAAATACTGAAAATAAAATTCACAAAAATTTCTACAAATAGAAGACAGGTGTTTGATCCATTGCTAAGTGGTGACCCCCTTTTTACTTGCATTTCACAAACATTAGTGGAGTTGATTTTTTTTTTTCAGATTAAGTTGACAGAAAGAGAGAGTCTCTCCAATATCTGTGTGAATATGTATATACAGGAATATGCACATCAAAAGCATTGTTGTGCATATCTTGAAAAATCTGTCTCTATTTAGTAGAGCTGGGCAAAATTTTGCAACCAAAACCTTTTTCAGCCAAAAAATTGCATGTTTAGTAGAAATAAAATGATTTCCAAATTTTTGTCAGTTTTTATCAAATTGTTCATTTCAATCCCCCCATCAGTGTTTTACTTCTGACACCTTTTAAATTGTTTTGATCTTTTTAGTTCAAAAATTTTGTTTTGACATGTCTTTAATTTTATTTTTAAAAATTCAAATCCATTAAATAATCAACATAGACATTAAATATTTTGTTATAACTCAAATGAAATGTTTTACTCAACTCCATATGAAATTGTTAATGTTCTGATCCACCAAAACTTCCCCAAAAATTTGTTTTTGGATTTACCCAAAGCAATATTTTTATTAGTTTTATCTTTGGAATTGCCAGGACATTCTAAAATCTGTTGTTTACACAGCTCTATGTAGCAGTCAATCAATCAGTCAGTGAGCGAAATAATACAATGTGACTTTGGTAATCAATCACATAATACAAATAACTGTCACAACTTTGTAATTCATTGTGAATAATTTGGCAGCCTTGATGATGAAATATATTTATATAAGCCAAATAATTTCTAATAACAAACAAATGAGTAAATTCTGAAGTCTCTTCAAATAATTCAAGTCAGTGTAAATTTGCCAGATAAATTTGTTGTTACGTTTGCCCAAGCTCTAACCATTACTGGTTATATTGCATCCTGCGCCTATCTTGGCAGTTACCTGTAACATAAGGGTCAGTCCACTCAGTCCATAATCTGTTAAAATATTCAGAAGCTTGATTTGCTTTTATGCATGTGCCCTTGGCACACCATTAGTCGCTGCTCAGGCAAACAACCTGTGGTATGGTCCCAACCAGGCAAGGCTTTTAAGTTTGTGATTAACTTGAAGCATGTACTTATGTCCAGTTGACTAAAAAGGGACTTAAACACATGCTTAAAGATAACCATGTGTTTAAGTTCTTCACTGAATCAGAGCTGCAATTTTTTGGTATGTTTCTTATAAACAGTGTACAAAATACTTCTGTTCTTCCTCCCCATTATTTCTCACCCATAACCCACAATGGAGATTCGGAAGCACAAGGATATGTCATTTATGCTCCAAATTAGTTTATCAGTATCACCAACTGAACATTCTCCTTTTTCCTGTTCCAGTTATGACAAATTTTTCCAAATGATTTATCTAATTGAGAAATTTTTCTAACAGTCTTTTCCTTTCTGTCATAATTGTGACTCAGAAACCCAATGGAATGCTTGTAGGCTGGAGCACGTAGTGACAGCTATAATTAAGGTTGGCTAAGCATTTCCATTCTAAAGGCCTAGATTCAGTTATCTGTAATGTTCTCAAACATTCACTTATTGGGCAGAAATTTTCCAGGGCTGGTCTCTTCATGAGGGTGACTGTTTTTGGAGAGTTTCAAGTAAAATGGTTCAGTCATTTTTGAGCAGGACTAGAGTGGAGGAAGTATATGCTTTTCCTATTATCCAATAAACTTCTTGCTACTTTTTGTAGAAAGATGTAACTGTCAGATGCTTTGAAATAGAAAGCCTCTGAGACAGAAAGGTGCCTTTTGATGTCCTGATAAAATTTATTTTGCTGTATCCAAATTATGTGAGTTTGACAATTAAAGTTACCTGTATGTGGTAGCTATGTAATAACAACACCATTATAGATAATCTCCCACATTCTAAATGACAGTGGAATGCACTGGACATGTGTATTTATGAAGGCAAGTAGAATTTTGGTCTGTAGTAAAAAGTACTACAAAATGCTGAGTGAATCTCGCATGTAATAAAATAGGGCAATGACAAAAGCACTAAGAACGAGATATAAACTAGATAATGTGCACTGACTTGTACAGAGGTCCACTCACTGAACATATAGGGTACAAACAAGTTAATGCTGAAAGTACCATGGACAGATTTCCCCTTCTGTTTTAGTATGTTGTTCCAAATAAATATTTCACACCTGCCTCATTCACGTAACACCATCCAGTCTGAACATTGCATAGCAGGGATCCTTCGTGAGTAACTGCATGTGGTCACATAATTAAAAACTGTATTTTAGGCCCCAGTCCAGCAAGGATTTTCAAAGAGAGTTACTGGAATTAGGTGCCCAATTTTCACTGAAAATTAGGCTCCTTTGAAAATCCCACCCAAACCATTAAAGTACATTTTATTTTAAGCACCTCTGTGGTTCCCCTGAAAGCAAAAGAACTACTCACATGACTTAAGTCAAGTACATACACAAGTGCACTATTGGATTGGGGTGTATGTGTGTTAAACTGATAGATAATTTAAAGGGGTTTTTGCTTTTGTTTTTAAATTGTTGTCCATTGCTTTTAGGCATCTTTCCAAACTCCATTGTGTTTATCCACTATAAGGATGCTACCTATGACCAAACTATAGCTCTCAAACCCCTGTGTGCTTGAGAAAAATGATGTGCTTTGCAAACTTCCTTGACACTTAATCTACCAGAGCTTGGATGTATTACGACAAGATGGGAGTGAAGGTGCCAAGACAGAAGCCCCATTTTCTTTTAAACCAGAGAACTGCTTGCTAAGGTATATTTGCTAATCACAACTGCCGCAGTAGTACATACAGAGAGACTGTGTTTAAGGTAAATAGAGAGCAGAGGAGAAGGAAGATGAGGTAAACCTTTTATTGAATCAATTTTTGTAGGTAGAAGGTACAAGTTTTCATTGTGCATAGAGTTCTTCAAGTCTTGGAAGGAAATGAGTGTGTCTCTTATCCTGGAACCAATACAGTCACAACAACACCCTAAGACTATGTCTATACTGGGGAGCTCTTTTAAGTTGACTTAAATTCTACCTTGTTAAGTCAACTTAAGGGTATGTTTATACTGAAGACAGTGTAGACGTACTCCAGGAGTGTTACTGGACCTGGGCCTCACACACTGCCCCACCCCTGCCGCCACCAATAGGTGGCTTGGAGCCTGATCCAGCCCCAAGCTGCTTGCCACTTGCGGCAGGCAGTTTGGGGCCAGATTGGACTCTGAGCCACCTGCCAGCAGTGGCTGGGACCAGAATGGGTCCCGGGGTCTGGATCGGGCCTCCAGAGCTGGATTGGGCCCCAGGGTGGGGAAGGGAACAGGGACCAGGCCCAGGATCTGGCTCTTGCCTCTACATAGGTCGACTTAAGGCTTAAGTTGACCTTAGGCGCAGGTGTTATTAAGTTGAGTTAAGCAAGTGCTTAAGTCAACTTAATACAAGCCCAGTTTGGATGCAGAATTCCATAGGTCACCTTGAAGGAGGTTAAGTTGACCTAAGGCTCCAGTGTAGACATACTCTAAAGCAATGGTTTCAACCAGTGTGTTGCTGCACACTGGTGTGCTATGAGAACTGTCCAAATGTGCTGGAAATTTTGTCGAGAGGTAATGAAAATCAGCATAGAACAAGCATTGGTTCATCTTAAACAATATTCTATATAACCAAAATTACTACTCATAAAATTTGTGAAAATTAATCATCAAATTAAAAGTGAGATGTTAGTCTTTCAATTCTAAAATGTGAGCATTCTAAACATAGGTGGCCAAAAAATGAAGTTGGGATGATGTGTATTTTTTTCTGGTGGATTTGAAACAGTAACATTTGAGTCTTCTTTGGCTTGTCATATGAACTCTGTTGCAAACCACTCTAGTAAGATTGTAACTATAGTAAATGTAAGTAAAAGTGACATTTAGAGCAATCAGTTCAGCTGAAAAAAGTGGGTGTGACATGTAATTGTTTGTGTCATTGAACTGTGCTGTGTTACTGAAAAGGTTGAGAACCACTGCTAAATGATAGGGTGACTGACTCTGAGATGAACAGGTGACAAACCATTCAGGGTTGCTTAATTAAACACTGTCTTGTCTCCTGCCTCTCTCTTTCATGGTATCAGCATATCATCAATGTGAAGTCAATAGCAATAGTGAAATCCATAGGGGACTTCATGGAAACCCTGGCACTGCTGCCTTTTCAGGGTGAAAACATTTTTTTATTATTTTTGGTTTTCTCTTTTGGGTTGGTAGACATTTCTTGTGTGGCAGGAGGGGTGTGAGTGTTATGTCATTCTCATTGTGGAAGAGCTGCTAACACCATAAACTGCCTCTGAAGGCTAACAGGAAGCCAGTGCAGATCACAGAGTACTTATGTGAGGTGCTGTCTATATCCAGGTTGGCCAAACCTATGGAACACAAGACCATACAGGTTGATTATTAAATCATCAAGAGCCGCACTGAGGCATATAGCCATATACTTTTACCTACTCCAAAATTACTCAGGTTAAAATTCATTGCACACTTTAATTTTATCATAAAAAGAGGACACATATTGACCCTACTAATGTCAGATTCTAATAATTACTTAAGGTTACCATGAAAATTAGGCCTATAAAGTAAAAACTTAGCTGCTGCTCAATGTAGAAGACTGCAGGCTAGTTGCGAGTTTTTTAAAATCCCAACCATGCCACACTTCTCACTACCATCCCCAACCATGCCACGCTTCTCCCCACCATCCCAACCCCCTCCTGAACTCCTAGACTGGGGCTGCTTTCCTAAATTGATTTGCTGACATTCTTCCGGGAGACACAATTTTTCATTCAAGAGCCACATGTGGGTCCCGAGCTGCAGTTTGGCCACACTGGGTCTATATGAAGCATCATTTGAGAATGCAGGCAACTGTGTTCTGTAGAAGTTTCAGCTTACAAATAATTCCAGTGTGTAGTCTGATTGTGGTGTTATTCCTTTTGACCCAAGCAGTTTGCAAATTCAGTACATTGTGGGTTATTCCAGTTAGAAAGAGAAATTGAAAAGAGAATTGAGTGTTTTTTCTGTTTTGAGTATTATTTTTGTTTTATTTAGTGGTGTTTATTTACAAAGATTGTATATCAAGTCTTGTTTCCCAGAACATAGTAAAAAAAAAAAAAGATATATCAAACAACAGGAATCAATTCTTCTGCTCCCTGTTCCAAGCTTGCCATTCTAGCCAGCGCTCCATGCCCAAAAATCTGTCTCTTAGCTTTCTCTCAGAACCACATTACCAGCAATTCTGTGACTGTTTGCTTGGCCTTTTTTGGCTGCTTCTGTCTCTGCCCTGGTACTCTCTCATACTTACACACAAGCGCGTGCGCTCTCTCACACACACACACACACACACACACACACACACACACACACACACACACACACACACACACAC
>ML682060.1:9639227-9652948 GCA_007922195.1 Podocnemis expansa | reverse complement strand
CACACACACACACACACACACACACACACACACACACACACACACACTGCAGATGAGCTCCAGCCCCTGTAGTTTGAATCCCTGAACAGATTCATATATCCCTTTATTTTGGGTGGTGGTTTGCTGAACTGTCTCCTACAGCTATCTTAAATGAAGTATCACGGTTAAACCTGTAAATGGTTTCATTTTGAGGGGACACAAGTGGCAATAAGTTTGGCAAAGTCCTAACCAAAAAGAGGTTGCAATGTAACTTGTAACAACAAAGATGTACTTTTGAAAAGTCACAATGTAACCTGTAACAACATAGATTTACTTCTGAATCAGAGATTAGTCAAAACGCTTAGAAAAAGATAGGTCTTCTTTTTTACACATAGAAGATTATCTGGGCACGTACTAGTTGGGTCTGGTATTTTGTTACCCCCAGCTGACCAGTTCAGTTAAATATGTCATTGTGATTTCTTACTACAGGGGAAAAAATCCATGATGTAAAAACAATCCATGCTTCCATTCCAGTTCCTACTAAACACTTGCCACATCACAAAAATAATATCACTGTTGTAAAGGCTGTTGTTTATCACTATTACACACGTTAATGACTAAGCACTCTTGTTGGCAAGGTTCCTGTAAAGGCCAAGGACTGAATGAGAATGGAGTCAGAACAAACTTGTATATCTAGGTATTGCTGTGGTCCTTGTCATCACAATATCCAGGTGTTTGTCACCTATAAGCTGAGTTCCTTCAGGGCAGGTTTGAAGCACAGTGATAAGCGAGAATGTATGGCACCATCCATGCCAGATCTGTTCAGCAGAGAGGGGGCTTTGTTCTCCAAAACTGTCAATATAGGAGATTGGAAAATCAATAAATTCTCTTTCACCTTCACCAGCAAACATGTTGCACACATAAGAATGTGAAGCTGATTATATGAACTAATCTGCCAGGGCCCTTTTATTTTTAATCTTCTTTCCAAGGCCAGTGCTAGTCAGCATTACTACGAATCTATCAGAATGTTTTCAATAACAAGCTGTCTTGAAAAGCTTAATTTAAAATAAGGAGAGAAAAAAGTATTCTCAAACCAGAGACCTCAACTGCTCATGAGGTACCCTATAATTCAAACCTGGATACCCTCATGCATGTTATGCATACATTTATATTTTAGGGATTATGGTCCCACACAAAAAAAATACTGAGAGTGATTTTGCCCTAAAGATCCTGTACAATTTATACAAAACACAGGAGCTTTTGTCACTTGTAAGCAGGGGTCAGGAACCTGTCTGGGTGGAGGAGGCAGAGCCTGTACTTTCCTGAAATCCTTCCTTGTGCCAGGAAATGTCACCACACCCATAGCTCCTAGATTTGAGCCAAGGTGTTCCAGGGACACCGTCTGTCATGTAAGGCATGCCTGTGGAAAATAGTTTTATAAAGTGTACCCTGTTTCTTTCATCTTTCATTCCTTATTGCTGAAAAAAATTCAAGGTAGGTAGTTATGAGGGAGAAAATAGTTTTTATTCAATGTCCAAAACTAAAAAAGCCAAAAGCAAACTTTGATTTTTCACATATAGCAGATTGGTCAAGACAGGGTTTATTTCCACTGGGTTAACCAGAGGATCATTAAAATTTGACCCTGTTGGCACAAATCAGTCCTCCTGTTAGAGTGACAGGATAATGAGAGAGAGAAGAAAAATAGAGGCTTCCATTTCAAATATTACCTGCAAAAAAATATTCAACTGCTGATTGTTTCTGGTACATATGTTAATTTGTGTTTGATTTGAGTAATCACCCTCACCATAACTGATTATAAACTCTGGCATTTTATAATTAGAATTAAATCTATTTGAGCCTACCAGTGAACTTGCAAAATAACTAATCGTGTTCTATTACCTCATTTCATGTATAATTCTATCTCTGTGCCAAAAAATCAGACTCAGAAAAAAATGACATACTTTATTTTAAAAGAATTTAAAATGAAAACTTTGTAGGATTGTTTTGGATTTGTGATCATGTTACCGATTATCATATTGGGGATGGAAGATGCGAGCTAGTTGTTCCTTGTTAATAAGAAATAAAATCTACCTCATATCGGGCCCCTCAAAGTGCCCAGATTCTTTTGATTTTACAGTTTTAATTATCTGTAAAGATCTTAAATATCTTCTTGTTTACTTTTGATGTATTTAGAAACTGTAAGTACAATGGCTTTCTCACACATGCTGAGATACCAGACTTCTCATTTTCAGTGAAAGCTGGTGACATTTGAGAAACACACAAGACTTTTTTTTTTTTTTTTTTTAACTCAAATGATAAAAAAACCTGTAGTCAGTAGTAGTGGTAGCAGAGCTCTGAGCCTCTCTGTGATGTGACCTAACCACAGAAGGTAACATCACTGAGTCACTCATACATACAAGAGTAGGAAACTGGATACATTCCCTCATTAGATGTAGCTTTACCAACATATTCTAACTTCATAGGACTACACATCCCTGTGGTTAGATGCCACCAGTAAAGAATCTATGGAATGAAAACTATGTATATCAGACCATGGATTCATGATCATCAACACTAGCTTTTAACTCCAGAAAGATATGCAAGGAGCTAAGACTGGAAAGCTGGTGAACATCAGGAGCTCAGGATTAGCTTTGTCTAACTTGGCAGAGAGGTAAGTAAGCATTAGGGTGAGGTCTTCACTGCTCCTTTATGATGAGTAAAAGGAATAGAGTGGCATAAAAAAAGCTATAAAAGTCTGGTTTCAGCTAAGAGAAAATTCCCTTGGTGGTGTCACGGTGGAAGACAGCCTAAAAGGTCCCCTTAAAAGAATGTGGTGGTTGTGTAGCAGGGAGGCAGACAAGAAGAGAGGCATGTTAGTGGTGGAGCTGTACCATACAGCTCTGCAGATCCCAGGCAATGCTGTATATCAGTGGTTCCCAGCCTGGGGTCTGAGGACCCCCGGAGGTCCATGGACATGTTCCAGGGGGTCCACGGAACCTCTCCCTACTGGGGCCAGAATCCAGCTGCAGCCCCAATGCTCCCTGCCAGGGCTGCCTCGCCCTGCTCATGGCTGGATCCCGGCAGTGGGATGGGGCTGCAGAGGCTCCCTGGGAGGGCAAGGGCAGGGGGTCATAGCCACCGTGGCTTCGCTCCCCAGCAATGTGGGCCATGGTTGTGGCAGTGCCGCTCTCTGGCTGTCCCAGCTGTGCCGCCAGAGTGGCACAGGCTAGAGTCTGCCTGTGTGGGCCAGATTACATAATCAGCCAGGGGGGCCACAAAGATTTTTTTTTTGTTAAAATGGGGTCTCCAGCCTGAAAAAGGTTGGGAACCAGTGCTGTATATCTTAGGCCCCTTTGTCTTCCCAGATTACACCAGAAACTGTTTCAGAATTGTAAGAGGTCTCTTTCAGTTCCAGTGGTAGGAATCTGGGTTTGGAGATGGAAAGCCAGTCTCCAGTTTACATTTTTTTCTTTAAGTTCTTTAATTTTATGTCTGCTGTTTGCACTATGTTGATTCGTTGTAGAGTCTCATTCTCAGCTTCAGACTTTGAGCTGCTGCACATAAATAGTTGCTTCTTCCCATTGTTTTAATTTTGAGTGTTAGGAAAACATATAGCTGCTTTTAACTATAATGGATACAAACATAGCACAAAATACTGTCTAGTAGCCTGACCTACGCAAGATAACAAGCAGCTCTGCAGACTTTGATTGGAGGTTTCTTAGCACCATGGAAGATAAAGTCCTTGAAGATTCTGTTCCTGACTATATGGCAGTGTCATGGGATGCACAACTGTGCACCTTGGGTTGTAATCTATATGATTTTTCTGTTCACTTGTGCACTATAATTGTATGATATGCTTATTATGCAATGCAAGGTTCCCTTTTGAATGCTCCACCATATAGTTATGATATCATGTCTCCTGCAGCATCATGTGTGCCCAAGTATGTGAGCCCAGGTGAACCATGTTACCTAGCACAGGCTGTCAAGACTATCTCTAGCACAGAAGCTGAAGAATTATGTGACAAAGGAAATGCAGATACCTTCCCTGACTCAGGTAGAAGTAAAGAGAATAACCCAGCAGGACAGAAAGGAAGGGGTCAAAGGGGTTTGAAAACAAAGAGAAACACTTGAAGGAGCTTAAGGTTTCTTGCCTGGAAAACTCCATCTTAAAACATCTACAATAAAAATTGGGCCCTGCCTTAAAAAAGGCAGAAAACAGCTATAAACTGGTCTTGAGGAGTAAGATGAGCATGTAACAGCACTATTAGTTTAGTATGTGTGTTTTATCTTTTATTTCCCTGTGGTCACCCTGACTCATTTAAATCATGATTCTGCATTGATTTACTATATTCTCACTTCAAATTGTACTCTGATCAATAAACTAATAGTTTTATCAAAAGCTATGTCAACTTTAAAGGGTATAAGAAAGAGAGGCTGGGTACAGTCCAATTCTGTGATAAATGGACAAACATGAGTGTACGGTAATTGGGTGTGGGTCCCAATCCCTGTAAAACAGAGGTTCCCACTTTGGTATCTGGGGCTGGGGGTGCTTGCTGGGGGACTGTTCCCTGTGTGACTGAAAAGAGCATGTTCATTGCCTGGAATCAATCACACACAAAAGGCTATTGTGTACTAACTCTGAAGTGAGTAGTCACCTGGCAAAGTGGCGTAAATTGGGGTTCAGGAGTGGAGATTGGCGGGTCACAGTGGCACACCAGATCAACTCTGGGGATCAGCCTGTCATGGGCAGTTTCATACTTGGCAAGCCACCTACATCTTGTATCTTCCTCAGGTTTCATTTGTAAAATGGGGGTAAAAGTATGGGATTTTTGAGGCTATATTAACTCATGTTTTTAAAATATTTCAAGATCTCTAGATGATAAATGCTCTAAAAGTGCCAACTGTCATTATTTATTTTATACTCACAATAGTTCTATATTTTCTTCTCAATTCTGATTGGCTGAAACAATGTCTTGTAACTTAATTTATATTCTGTCCTATTGCCTGGAAAATCAGTCAAGTTTATTTAGGAGAAAAAAAAGCTGGCACTACACCCAGAATTCACATATTCTTACCACTATTATTCACACAAAAATATATAAGAATAATAAGATAAATAGTTTTAAACAGCTGGAAATTGTCTTTTAGAATGATATAACCTTAATCATGAAATTATTCCCAAAATTGGGTATTACCATTTTAAGTAACATAAGTGTCCCTTTGGCAATATGGATATTTCACTGAATAACTGCAGTTTCCTCAGTTGTTTAAAGCAGGACAATCAACTGTCTTAACATATATAAAGAGTCTGATCCTAAATCCATTTAAGTCAATTGGAATATCTTCAATGAACTGAGTGGGCATTGAACCAGACTTAAGAATTCAACAGTTCAACAACATCTACAATACAGGATACTTTGAAAGGTGTCTGTGTTATATAATGGAAAGCAATAGCTACAAACATGTTGAGGGGATCAACAAGCAGGTTGACATAAGTGATTCAGTGGCTACAGTGTACTTAAATTTTCAGAAAGCCTTTGATAAAGTCCCTCGCCACAGATTCTTAAGCAAGGGAAGTAGTCATGGGATAAGAGAGAAGGTCCTCTCCTGGATGAGTAACTGTTTAAAAGATAGGAAAGAGAACAAAGGATAGGAATAAATGGTCAATTTTCTGTGTGGAAGGATGTAAATAGAGAAGTGAACAGACCCCAGGGGTTCTGTACTGGGACCAGTACTGTTCAACATATTCAAAAATGATCTAGAAAAAGGAATATGGATATAAGTCAGCAGTGTGCACTTGCTGCCAAAAAGGCCAGTGGCATACTGGGGTGCATCAAAAGAAGTGTTGCCAGCAGATCGAGGGATGTGATTGTTCCCCTCTATTCTGCACTGGTGAGGCCACATCTGGAATACTGTGTCCAGTTTTGGGCTCCCCACTACAAAAAGGACAGGGACAAATTAGAGAGAGTCCAGCAGAGGGCAACAAAAATGATCAAAGGGGTGGAGCACAAGCCCTATGAAACAAGACTGAAGGAACTAAGCTTATTTAGCCTGAAGAAGAGAAGACTGAGGGGGGATTTGATAGCAACCTTCAACTACTTGAAGGGTTGCTCCAAGGAGGATGGAGCTCAACTGTTCTCAGTAGTAACAGAGGACAGAATGAGGAGCAATGGTTTCAAGTTACAGCTGGGGAGGTCCAGGCTGGATATTAGGAAAAACTTTCTTACTAGGCAAGTGGTGAAGCACTGGAATAAGCTACCTAGGGAGGTGGTGGAATCTCCATCTTTGGAGGTATTTAAGGCCCAGCTGAACAAAAACCTGGCTGGGATAATCTAGTGGGAGTGGTCATGCTTTTTTGGCAGGGGGTTGGATTAGATGACCTCTTGGGGTCCCTTCCAACCCTATGATTCTATGAATAAACAGTGAAGTGGCAAAATTTGCAAATGATATAAAACTACTCTAGATATATCAGTGCAGAGCGGATAGTAAAGAGTTATGAAGAGATCTCACAAAACTGGGTGACTGTTGAATTATGATAAATGCAAAGTAACGCACATTGGGAAACAAGCCCAACTGTACATATAAAATGATGGGATCAAATTAGCTGTTATGACTCAAGAAAGAGATCTTGGAGTCACCGTTGGTAGTTCTCTGAAAATAACCACTCAATGTCTAGTGGCAGTCAAAAAAGCTAACAATCTGGGAATTGTTAGTCAAGGGATAGATAAGAGAAAACATTGTAATGTTGCTTTATAAATCCATGGTACAACCATATCCTGAATACTGTGTGCTGATCTGGTTGCCTCATCTTAAAAAAGAAACACTAGAATTGGAAAAGGTACAGAAAGGGGCAATTAAACTGATTAGGGATATGGAAAAGCTTCCATATGAAGAGAGAGAATTAAACTGAAACTTTTCAGCTTGGAAAAGAGACAACTCTGGGAAGACATTATAGAAGTCTATAAAATCATGTCTGCTGTGGAGAAACTGAATAAGAAAGTGTTATTTACTTCTCAGAATACAAAAACAAGGGCTCACTAAATAAAATTATTGGGTGGCAGGTTTAAAACAAACCAGGTGAAATATTTGTTCACACAACACACAGTCAACCCATAGAACTATGTGACAGAGGATGTTAGTAAGCTAAGACTATAATTGGGTTCAAAAAATAACTATATCAATACAGAGAGTATAGGTCCATCAATAGCTATTAGCCAGGATAGGCAGAAATTGCTGTTTGTAAGTTGGAAATAGGCAATAGGATGGGTCACTTGATGACTCCCTGTTCTATTAATTCCCTCTGAAGCAATTGGCATTGGCCACTGTAAATGATCAAAGGGCTGGAGCACAAGCCCTATGAAGAAAGACTGAAGGAACTAGGCTTATTTAGCCTGCAGAAGAGAAGACTGAGGGGGGATTTGATAGCAACCTTCAACTACTTGAAGGGTTGCTCCAAGGAGGAGGGAGCTCTACTGTTCTCGGTAGTAACAGAGGGCAGAACGAGAAGCAATGGTTTCAAGTTACAGCTGGGGCGGTCCAGGCTGGATATTAGGAAAAACTTCCTTACTAGGCGAGTGGTGAAGCATTGGAATAAGCTGCCTAGGGAGGTGGTGGAATCTCCATCTCTGGAGGTGTTCAAGTCCCAGCTGGACAAAACACTGACTGGGATGATCTAATGGGAGTGGTCCTGCTTTTTTTGGCAGGGGGTTGGACTAGATGACCTTGTGGGGTCCCTTCCAACCCTATGATTCTATGAAAAGACAGAATACTGGGTGAGAAGGCCCATTAGTCTGACCCAGTATGGCCATTCTCGTGTTCTGAGTTACACTTATTCAACCCTCTTGACTTTACTGGTGTACTAGAGAGCAAAAGTTGACGTACTTAAACTTGTTTCACTTTTCAGGCTAACTCCTTGCAGCAGTTCTGCAGGGTGGATCTCATCTAAGTGGCAGAAATGAAGGCTTATTTTGGCAGCAGAGCAAAACTGCTGGATGTTTCCATACTTAAGATAGTGTTTTTCATCAGCTGCGTACTACATCCCATTGGGGCAAACTGATCTCTAAAAGGGCAGTGTTTTGGCCATTAAAGTATGTTTCTAGCCAACTCACCACTACAGTGAGTACAATATTCTATTGTCCTAACACTGGTTGAAATTAAAGCCATATGAAAATCAAAAGCTACTCCACCCTTTAGGTGGAAAAATTATCCATGGTGTCCTCTTGAACTCTGGAGCCACTAGGGAGAGGAATGGACATTCAGTTTGTGTTGTGTATCTACACATACCCCAGCTCTGCCAGTGTAAATTTCTGAATGAAAACATTTGTGTTCCAGCTCACAGCATGGCTTTAGGACAATCCCATATCAATTAAAAATTGTTTGGCGGTTAACGCTTTGCTCCTTTGTTTCATGAAATATAAAGAAATTTCTTACTTTCTTTGTTTAGGTCAGCACTTTGAAATCAAAAGATTAGAGGTACTTCTTGACAGGGACAGAATAAAAAAATATAAATTATGCAGATTCTGTTCCCTTTCTGCTTTCTTCTAAATTAACTTTGTAAGCCCAAATCTTTAGGACACAGCCAAAGTAGTTGGCTTGGGGGAAGTGGATATTGCAAAAGAAATCTTGCTCCCAGGCTATAAAGTTGTTGCAGTAGCAGCTGTAGCCCTAGGACACAATTCAATGAAGTGGTTCAGCTCATGATTAACTTTAAATGTGTACTTAAGTCCATCCTTATTCAGTAAAGCACTTTAATATATGCTTAACCACAAGAGGATGAATTAATCCCAATAAAATTAATGGAATTTTGGCACATGTTTAAAGTTAAGCATGTGCTTTGTGCAAGTAGAGATGGGAAGATCCAGGTAGCACCATGTCATTAGAGTGAGGTTCTTGTTGTCTTGTATGCAATACCATCATACCTTCTGCTTTAAAAAAGGACAGGGGTCAGCAACCCAAAAGAGCAGAAGAGCCATTTGCCCCCACCCTCCCATCACAACCACATGAGACCAAGCTGGCCCAGCAGCTGTGTCATGGCCCCTAGCGCTGGCGGGTGGGGGTGCAAGTGGCACACGCTGTCTCTGCCCCGTCTTCTGCTGGCAGGTGGAGCAGCATTGCCCCACCTACCCACACCCAGCTGCCCCTCCCAAGAGCGGCTGGTGGAGAGCTGCAGCTTGGAGAAGTGGGGCCCTTGAATGTCCTGCTCCATGGAGTTCAGGCTGCTTTGACCCAACCACCCCAGGGCTGAGCGGGCCCGATCCAAGGCCTGGGGGCAAGGCGGCCTCTGTTGAGCGGCCAGGTCGAATCAGCCCAAACTCTGCAGAGGGGCCATTCCAGGGGCTTGCCTCCACAAGCAGCACCTCTCCTCTGGCCTCTCTTGGGAGGGACAGCTGGCTGGGGGCAGATGGGGCAGTGCTGCTCCACCCTGCCAATGGAGGAAGGGATGGAGGAAGCACGCACCACCCGTACACACCCAGCCAGTGCTAGGGGCTGCGGCACTGCCTCTGGGCTGCTTCTGGCTCATGGACATGTGGTGGGAGGGTGAGGCTGACCCTGGCAACCCCTATTTGGCCACTATGCTAGGGCCAGCCAGGAGTCCCGGAAGCATACCTGGCTTCCTGGAGATTTCCAGGGAGCCAGAAGGGGATGCTCAGGGAGCCACAGGTGGCTCACTGAGCCTGCGTTGCTGATCCCCAAACTAGGAAATGTAACCTGCTGACATCAGAGCTGTAAATGATATTTTTGCACATTGCAGGCAGACTGGAGAGAGAAAAAGTATCGTATAGTGGGCTATCTGTACAAGCCCTGCAAATATGCGGATATCTGCATTATATCCGCATCCACAGATACAACATGAATATCCGCAGACCATTTCTTGCGGATGCAGCTCAGATACAGGTCCACATATTTTTATCTTCACAGAGCTAGAGCCCTGTGGATATCCGCATTATATCCACATCCGCAGATACAACAGGGATATCTGTGGATCATTTCTTGAGGATGCAGATCGGATATGGATCCACATATTTGTATCTGTGCAGGGGTCTAGCTATCTGCATTGTTTTCTGTATAGAATAGATAGAATATGCCAGTGGTTTACAACTAAGGGTACACATACCCTTGGGGGTATGCAGAGATCTTCCAGGGAGTAGATCAACTCATGTAGATATTTGCCATCTACAACAGGCTACATAAAAAGCACTAGTGAAATCAGTAAAAATTATAATTTCATACAGATGACTGCTCTGTATACTATACACTAAAATGTAAGTATAATAGTCACATTCCAGTTGATTTATAGTTCTATGGTAAAAATGAGAAAATAAGTAATTTTTCAGTAATAGTGTACTGAAACACTTTTGCTTTTCTATGTCTGATTCTGTAAGTAAGTAATTTTAAAGTGAGTTGAAACTTGGCAGTACACAAGACAAATCAGATGCTTGAAAGTTGTACAGTAGTCTGGAAAAGTTGACAGCCATTGAAATATGCAAATTTCCCAGGAAGAGTAAAAAGGGGAAGATTTTTTGAAGCACAAATGTCAGTTAAGTGCCAAATGCCCATAGACGTTAGAAAATCTCCTGGAGGGAGCAAACAAAGCTGGAAACAGAGGTGTTTGATTGGGATCCTGGAGATGTGGTGGTCTGTTTTTGGTGGACGGGTGACTGAGATGGTGCCTGTGCATTCTACTTTGTTAGGAGCTTTGGCAGGAAGCCTGAGACAGTTCAAAAGAACAGAACATAATGTCTCTTCAGTAGAGGCAATGAAGATGACCAGATGTGGAAGATCAGGCATATACATTATCCTGAAGCAGGAACCCAAAAGGTATTTAGTTTATATGAAGTGCTGTCTGCAAAAGCTGATGGAACAGAAAGGCCAGGGTTTGGAGATGCAGGTAGAAATTATGATTGAGTTTAAAAGAGGATTTCAGAAGATGATGGAGGAAGAAGGTGAGTGGAGACTGAAGGGAAAATTTAAGTCTCACACATGCATGCTGGAGTGCAGAACTGTTAGGGATAGACTGTTGAATGAGGAAAGTGACTAGCAGAAGCATTTGACTAGGGCCTAGTATACACTAGAATGGCTACATTAGTGCAGCTGTGCCACTGTAGCATGTGTGGAGAAGATGCTATGTGCTGATGAGAAAAATCTCTCCCATCAGCATAATTGCTCCACCTAACAGTGCAGTCCACACTGGTGCTTCGGTTGGCGTTACTTGCTTTGCTCAGGGCAGAGGCTTTTTCACACCCCCTGAGTCATGTAAGTTATATCAACGAAAGAGAGAGGATAGACCTGCCCTAGGAAAACCAGGAAGAGGAAAAGACTGGCTGATGAATGTGAAATAGAGCTTCAGAACAGATTTATGGAGTTGGAAAATAAAGAAAGGGCTCAGCAGGAAATAACAGAAGGTAGGAAGGGAAGGAAGAAGCGGACACTGGCTAATCCTGCAAAAAGAGGAGATGACTCCATGGAGATAGCTAAAGTTTGGAGCCCCAGGAGGACATGACATGACACACAGAAGATTGCAAGTGAGAAGGCAAAAGGGCATGCAGCGAGAAACAACAGAAGACTGGAGAAATATACCAACACCAGAAAAAGACAAATCTCTGTGACTGGGGAATACCTACTAAGAAGAACAGACCGGCCTGTCACCAGAGCTGATCCAGAGAACAGAAAGACATGCTATCTCCTGGGAAATAAAATATGGGCTGTGGACCTGAGGCTGAATGGAATCCTAATGGGAACTGGAAAGAATCTGTTGATTGCCCTTCACATGATGGGAACAAGTGATACAGCTAAATTCTTGCTGGAACACATCAAGAGAGACTCTGCCCATATGTTTAGGGTTCAACTTATTGCTGTATGTGAGGTCTGGAAGCAATTTTCCCCAATGTTGGATTGACTGAAAAGCTGGGAGTGTTTCTTGCCTTCCTCTACAACATGAGGTCAGGCTTGCTTGCTGGTTTGAACCAGAGGTTCTGCAACTTGAAGTCTTTAAATCATGATCTGAGGACTTCAGTTACTCTGACAGAGGTTAGGGGGGTCTAACACAGGAGAGCAGGTGAAATGCTGTGGGCCTGCAATGTGCAGCAGGTCGGAGTAGATGATCAGGATGACCCCATCTAGCATTAAAGTCTGTGAATCTGTACTGCAGTTTGTTAGATGTCCATTTTTAATAGAGCATATTCTATATATCCTTTTTGATAAGACAGTGATTTGGATAACTGAGGGTGATCTTTATAAATACATTGGATGCGATGGGACATTCTACAGTTTTCATTGTCATGAGTCTGGAATGTCCCAGTTTCTCCTAATTTAGTGACTCATGTGGGCCTTTCCAAACAAATGATGCATGATGAAAGGAAATGTCTGACAGAAAATGTACAATTTCACCACTGGTACTTATTTTGGTCTAGATTTAGGCACAGCCACCCTGCCCCAAGGGGAATACTGAAGGCGTGATACTTCACAGAAGCAGAATGACTCAGTTCTCTGGAACATGAACACTGCTATGTCCATTTAAGGGGTTCATCGTATGTACTCATAAGAAGTGAGACAGCTCAGCTGAACCACAGGCATGGCTGGAAAGCAAAACGATAGCATTTCAGTGGAGTGTGTCCCCTACACAGGCTCCAAATGGGTTAATGTGGGTCTAAGACAGGGATGACCAAACTTACGGAGCTCAAGAGCTGCACAAGTTGATTATTAAACCTTCGAGAGCCGCACTGAGACATATAACCACATATTTTTACCTACTCAAAAACTACTAAGCTTAAAATTCATTGCACACTTTAATTTTATCGTAAAAATAGGGCAAATATTGATCCACTAATGTCAGATTCTAATAATTATTTAAGATTACTATGAAACTAGGCCTATACAGTAAAAATTTAGCTGTTGCTAGATGTAGAACACTACAGGCTTGTGGCAAGTTTTTTTTTTTTTTTAAATCTGGGCAGTAACTTGTCAATGCAGCAGGTAAAAGCTCTGAGATGCTGATCTCTAAGTATTGCACGATGTTTTGAATTTCATTGTGGAATATGATGCTTCACAGCAATGAGTTGTGCAAAAATTGCAAGTAATCTACCTTCAGTTTTAAACTTTTCTCCTTTGTATTTTCATTTCTTAGTATTCCACATCATGTTTAGGACTTGTAAAACATGATTTTATTTTAACAATGAGTAAGCTGCATTTGGGCCTATGAGATAATCTAAACATGCTAGGGCTTCTCTGACCGTGTCACGCTTCTCTCCCCCAACCCCCATTGCCGCTTCCCTGTTGTCTCTTACCACACTGCTGCTTCTCTGCTCTCCCCAACCATGCCACACTTCTGCCTCCTACCTCATCCTGGCACCTATCATGCCCCCACTTCCCTGCCAATATTTCTGCCAGTAGACTTGTTCACTAAAATACTCATGGACAGTGAAGACAAAAGGTCTGAGGACTCAGACACAATTAATTTTAAAATGAGAGTAATAGTAAGGGAAAATACTGCTTTCGTCTTAGTCCTGTGAAGAGATGCACACAGGGACACCTTTTCAACTGTTCAGAATCACAACAGATCAATGAGAATTTAGGAGGACATAAAATACAAGATCAGAGCCTGTTTCAGTAAGTGCTTTGGAGTCCATGCACAGAAGATACTATGGAAAAAATCTCATTGAGTTTATTCAGTTTGGGGTCAGGCCCTGTATAAATTCTAAATATCAATATTTGGTTTTTATAATGCAAAGTAAAATCGTTATTGG
>ML682060.1:9549461-9638827 GCA_007922195.1 Podocnemis expansa | reverse complement strand
GCACCCTGGCCAGGGTGCTGAGGGGTCAGCCCTTTCTCCCAGGGTGCTTAGCACCCTGGGAGGAGGGGCACATGTTGTTTCGGAACACTTTTTTCCGAAACAACATGTCCGAACAGGGCTGTTTCGAAACCTTTGTTTCGAAACAGCCCTGTTTCAACAGTAAACGAGGTTTAAGTTGTTTTGGGAGGAGCACAGCCATTTCGAAACAAGCTGTTTGCTTGTTTCGAAATGGCCGTGCGTCGTGTGGCCATGGCACTTCTTATTTTGAAACAACCTCTGTTGTTTCGAAATAAGAAGTGTGTGTGGCCATACCCATAGAGTCATTCATGAAGACTGCCCTGAAATATAAATAGATTTTGATTATACAACAAAAAAGAATTAATACATATTGAATGCTATTTAATCAGTAGAAGTATAGTGCTGCTATTGAACTTTCCAGTGAATGTAAATTATCTTGGTAATTGACTTAGTTATGTTAATTAAAATTTGCTTATAAAATAAGTGTGCTAGCAGTTCCTTCTGCAAACAGATGACATACTGATGTCTCTGGCACACTTGTTCAATGGACTTAAGGAATTTTTTTTGTTCTAAAGCCAGTTTTCTGCAGTGGTGGTCTATCCTAAGTCGAAATCATTTTGCATGCTGAAAATGAACCATGATCCATAATAAGCACTTGTAACATTCTTTAAATAGAGGGATTTTTTAAAATAACCTTTTGACAATAGTCAGTGGTTTTGGATGTAACGCTTGTGTCAATTTTCAGTCATTTCTGATGATTCTTATTTAATTCTCAAAATACAAATACAAGAGAAATAATTTTGCATTATATTATAATATCTGGAAATGCCAGGTGATTTTTAAAAAAGAAAATTAATTTACAATTGCTTTTCAGGTTTAAATTGCTAATTATCACTTATTTGTAGTTCATTGTAGACTTGTTCTTGATCAATTTATGTTGCCAGTTTTAAAAATATTTACCCAGAAAACAGTATCAAAAAAGAAAAGTATTTAAAAAATCATGCACTGATGTAATTAAAGACTGCATGATTATGCACACAGACAAGGAGGGTAGAATTAATATTGTGTGGGTAAACTGTGCAATCTGGCAGTTACTTGCTCTGAGTGCTTCTCTTTCCCTGTTGGCTCTCACAATGCAGCCCCTCCCCTCCTTTCCCTTTCTGCTCTGACCAGGCAGCTTTTTCCCTGTGGGCTCTCACAACACTGCCCCTCCACTGGCTCTGACCACGCTGCTTTTTCCTGCAGCTCTCACAACGCTGCTCCGCCGCTGCCAGCTCTCACCCTGCCGCTGCCTCTCTTTTGTCCCAGACAATTGCAAATTTCTCACCCCCTGGCTCCCGCAATGCTGCCCTTCCTGCCTGCGCTCTCCCGGGAGCCACAATTTTTCTTTAAAGAGTTGCAGGCGGCTCGCGAGCTGCAGTTTAGCCACGTCTGATCTAAGTGGTCACTTAATGTACTAGGCTCCATTTAGAGGGAGAGTCGGACTTAACTGAGGATGAAGCCTAGCTGGGGAGGGGCTGGGAGAGGAATATAAAACAGGAAGTAGAAGACCTGGGATTCTCTCCTAAATGGGGAAGGGTTCCAGGGATGGCAACCAAAAGCTTGAGTAGTCACAGTGACTGGAGATTTTGGTTTGCTGGCCTTTCTGTTACCCAAAAGGGATGGACATAGTGATCTAGCCAGATACCTCAGTCAAGGAAGAGGCAGACCATGGAAGGACCAGGGCAGCTCTCTGCATGGGATACTAGATGGGGGGAGAGTCATTATTCAGTAGGGAGACCACCACTGTAAGACTCATGAGGTCATCTAGTACCTCTATCAACCCCCATGATGAAGTAGGATCAAATATACTTAGACTATCCATGGCAGCTATTTGTTTAACCTGTTCTTAAAAACCTCCTATGCTGGAAATTCTGCCACTTGCCTAGATAATCAGTTCCAGTGTTTAACTCTTGTTACGCTTAGAAAGTTTTCTTAATACCTAGACAAACTTTCCTGTGCCACGAATTAAACCAATAACTTCTTATCCTAGCCTCTGCAGACATGAAGAACAATGGTTCACCATTCTCTTTATAATGCAATTTTCTATGTTTGAAAACTGTTATGTCCCTTATCTGAGGCAGCGGCATCTAACAGAAGAGCTTTGGAAGATGAAGCATGTGGACTCTCTGGCTGGAGGTGGTTGGATTTAGTGAGTGTATGATCGGTCCATATGTGGGTAGTTTGCTTCATTGTTTTTTAGTTTGTTTTTGTGCACAGTCAGCATGGCTGGGCTGGCCCCCCAGATAAGCAGCTGAGACAGGTCAGTTTGTAGGTGTCTTTGTAGGGGTAATGAGGCTCTGATCCTTGCAGTTTTTATCAGCCATTTAAAGTCTCTGAATAATTCATCATTCCATTGTGGTGAAGGGTAGAGCTAAGCAGGGGAACTTGGTATAAAAAGTTATATGCTAGCAAGAACTAGAGAACCATGAACAGAGATAAAAGAGTTGGAGAGGGTGTATAAAAGATACAGCTCAATGCTTCCTAACTTGTGGTCCGTGGACCGCTAGTGGTCCACGAAGGTACTGCAGATAGTCCATCTGGGAGGTGGGGGGAAGGAGAGGGGAAAAGTGTAATAACAGTATAATCTCTTGTACCTCTTATGCATCATATTCAATGTTACATTCTTATTTGCAATGGAACATGCTTCAAAAGCATGCTTGTGTAATATAACATTCTCTTGTCATCCGTGAAACAACATCAACCTTCTTATTAGGTAAGTATTATCTTTTTCCCACTGGTAGGCCTACTGTGGGTAAATATACTGTGATGAGGTCAATATATTTGTGAGTGAGCATAATAAATTAGGAAAAATAGCTGCATTTTTAACACCCCTTGATATACAAGTTTGACTCCCATCAGCCATAGGCTTTGTTAAAAATGTGTAAAATGGCTTGCTTACATGATTGTCTGCAAACTCTTTTGATGATAATGTGCTGCACGGCTAGTAACTGTTAGCTCTCTCGGCCATTTCAGCAGCCTGCCCAAGTCTTTCTTTCTTAGGCAGTCCATGGAAGTAAATGACTCCTTTCCCTCCCCCCAGTTCCCTTTATGTCAGGGCTGATCTAATGCCTGAATTTTCCACCATTTGGCACAGTTCTCATGCTCCTGATCTCTGCTTTTACTAGATAGACTGAAATCTTTAGGGTGTCCCCCTCTGTCTAAAGTAGGAATCTCTATGGCACAAATTGTGACAGATGGGCTTTGGTTTGATGAATAGGGGACTCAGTGCCAATCCCCTTAGTCTCTCTTGTTCATTCTCAGTTTCTCTAACCCCGCAAGGGGTGGAGGTAGCAGCACTAGCTGTCAAACTGTGCTTGCCTTAGCACTTGCCCGATTTGTCTTATCCAGGTAGTATGCCAAAAGTTGCTGCCTGACTGTAAGCATAGAACAGGTTTGGGGTGGGACTGGTGGATGACCTTCCTCCGATCAATTCCCCTGAATGCTTCCAGGAGTCTCCTTTGGAAGCCATAGAGCCACTATTCTGGTCCCTTCCATTGCTGCCCTGCAATGACTGGGAAATTCCTCTCTGTGAACCCTTAGTCCATGTTCGATATAACTGACAGCACTAGAGTGATGAGGCCAGCTTTGCCTACAGTGGTTCTTTAGTTCTCTTATCACTAGTTGGGCAGGGGTGTTGCTGCCCAGAAAAAAGGGTCGGAGCCTAGGCCGTGGCCCGGGCCCCACCCCCTGCTGCAGAGCCCTGCCCTGGGCCTGATCCAGCTGGGGGCCAGATCCTGGAGCTGGATTGAGCTCTTCCCACCGGCAGCCCTGCCCAGATCTAGCTCCTGCCCGGATGTGGATCTTGCTACTGCCAGCCAGCAGCAGGTGGCACACCAGATCTGGCCCCTGCCATAACCAGCCAGCTGCAGGCAACCTTGGCCTGGATGTGGCCCCAGTCGCTGCTGGCTGGCAGCAGGTAGCTCTGTCTCCTCCCCAGATCTGGCTCCTGCTGCTGCTGGGACTGGGCCAGAGACCTGGGGGGCTGCAGCCTCTCAGGCCCAGTGGCAGTGATTCTTCCGAGTGAGGGCTCTTACAACCTATCACAATCTAGTATTATACTATACATAGATGATCATAATGGTCCATTCTGGCCTTGGAATGTAATCATTCCTGTGTTCTTACCTCTAGACTAACCGTGCCCAGTTCATTTAACCTTTCCTTATAGATAATGTTTTTAAAACCTCCTCTCATTTCTGTTGCTCTCCTATGGACTCTCTTCAGTCTGTCCATATCATAAAGTTTGAGCCAAAAACTGAACACAGTTCCCGAGTGGAGGCCTGCTCAGTGCTGCGAAGAGTGGAAACAATTACCTCTTGTGTCTTTCCTATGACATTGTCATCAAAATCTATTAATACATCCCAGAATGACACTTGCCTTTTCTGCTGCAACATGCTATTGTTAATTCTTTTTGTGATCCACTATCACCCCCCAGGTCCTTTTCTGCAATATAACTGCCTAGCTAGTCATTTCCTGTTTTTCTATTTGTGCATTTGAGTTTGTCTTTCCCAAGTGTGGTACTTTGTCCTTGTTTTGAATTTCTTTTTAATTTCAGACCTGCCTCTCAAAATTGAATTCTAATCCTGTCCTCCACAGTTTGCAAGCCCTCCTCCCTTTGTGTTTGCCCTCATCCAAGTCATTAATGAAAACATTGAATAGGACTGAACTGAAGACAAACCCCTGGGGACCCCACTTGATATGTCTTCTGAATCAGACAACAAAGCATTGATAACTACTCCTTTGAATATAGTTTTTCAACCAGTTGTACAACCACCTTATAGTAATTTTATCTATGCTTCTCTCTGCTCTATGCCTCCTTTCTGGTGTCTTTCAGCGCAAGAGAAGTAGTCAGGATGCAGTTCCTATACTCTCTTGAGCACAGAGAATACAGATCTCCTTATATTCCCATGCCCCCATCCCAATTGTGAGCTGGCACAAGGGCTCCAATGAATTCTAGCCCTGCATCACAATGAATAAAAGAAGGTAAAACATTTAACTTCAGACCCTTTCTACTTAAAACACTGTTATTTTGGCAAACTTTTGTTACATTCCAAACATTTGCAAAGATGGTCTTGTACTAATACTTTCAGAATAAAACAGTTCCTTTCCATGGCCCTAGTGTGGCTTAAACCTACAAGCAAAAAGCAGTGATTTATGCAGCTATATTTCGGAACAACATTTTGTCTGATGAAAATGGTATCTCATTTACTTCTGACAGGAAGATTAAGCTAGAGTTCAGGACAGGAGACTGAGTGTTGGAAATACACTGTGCATTCCTGGATAGTTCTATCATAGGTATTTTTAAAGAATGGTTTTACTGTGAAGAATGGCTATATAAAAATGACCCCTTCTTACTCGGCAACTTGCTCCCCAAGTGTGGTCAGGGACTGTCCTGTAAAGTTAACACAGCTGAGAGTGAGCTGGATTCTATTACTCCCACTGTATCATCAATAGAATGGTTTACTAAGTTGCACATCTGCGCTCTGTCTTAACTAAATCCGCTAGACTAGATTACTTTCAGATTCTTGCATTAAGATGCCATATAGGTGCTTTATGTAATCATAAAATTGTTTTATTTATTTGTATTGTGGTAAAACCTGAGTCCCTCCTAGTCATGGCCTCAGTCATGGGCCAGACACGCCTGTGCTAGAAAATGTATAAACAAAAAGTTGATCTTTTACCACCTAAATCTGCATTCTATATAAATATATAAATCTATGTAAAGATAAAAATGTATCAGTCTAAAAAATATATATTTATTTAGAACATCACGTGGTGTAAATGGAAGTCTGTGGACTTACTCTGATATCTACCAGCATGCATCTGGTCCATTAGTTACTAATGGAAGTTCTGGAACTTGTTTCCATCTTTTTATTGCTCTTGTACCTAAAATGCTCATAAGATACTTTCTCTGTCTATGCAGATCTGACCTTACATACTCCTACAGCCTGTTACAAAAATATTTGTGCTCCACATGCTCAGTGCAATTTTCCTCATAACACCCTGAAAAGGCATAGATAGTGCTGTGTTCCCCATTTTATAGATAGGAAACTGACACACAGTGAGCGGCCCACGGTCACACAGGTTGCATTTGGGGCAGGAGGGAATTAAGACAGGTCCCCTGGGCTCTATATGAGCACTTTGATCATTGGAAATTCTTTTCCACTGTGTATTTATTTCTGTTTTACAATGTGCATGGCAGTGCTTTCTTAATTCCTACATATTAAGGTACTTCTGAGTTAAAATTGAGTGTTGAAGATCAGAAACATGTAACACAACTACTCTGAGTTATTTACCAAACACAAATTTTTTCAGGTCCAATTATTTTATTCTCAGAGAATCTGCAGTTTGGTTTCCAAAGTACAGTATATAGGATGAGAGTTGACAGAGATCTTCTAAGTTCAAAAAATTACTTCAACTCAATTTGAAATTAATTACTACAGATTCAATTCCCTACCCACCCCTCACCCAAATGATTGCTTACTTATGACTGACATCTTTGTATCAACCAATTATTTTGCTGCTTCCTTAATTGTGGGTGTTGGGATAAATAAAGCAGTTTAAAGGGGAGGAGGGAGAATTAGAACCAGGCAAAAGTGTGACCTAGCCTACATACAGAACTTGATTGTCTATTTTAGGCCTCCTCCTACCCATCATTCTAGTCATACAGCCAATATTTTCTAGTTTCTAGGCTGCTATTGTGTTATAACAGTCTATCTCTTAGAGACCAAGACTGCTCATTTTTTCCAAGTCATTTTGTATGGCAACATCCATAGAATATTCTCTTTCTGCAAAAGAAGTGTGGAAAAAGACATTCACGAGGATCACCAGTGTTAAAATGACCAGTGACAATTTACGCCAGGCTTAAATGCTCTTTTTAGTAGTTAGTGGATGATGGCATAATACTGATGCATATGTCTAGATTTAGATACTACTGCTTTTGTCTAGAAATTAAAGTTTTGGTCAGACTAATGGACCTTAACACAGCTGTAGTGTTACGTGTCAAGAAACAGAAGAAACACATTAAGAGCTAGGCAGGGCTTACAGAACTTCAATGGACACCTTGATCTCATTACACAGTATATGTATGTGTAATATATGGTAGGAGACAGGATTCTGGCACTGGGAAATTGCAGTAAGAAAAGCTAGAATTCACACTAAAAAATAAATAATTGTAGGAGCTGATTTTCCAACTCTCATTTTAACATAATGCAAGTTTTATGTGTTCAACTCCTCTATAGTCCATACAGTGAATAATGACATCAGAGTATTCTTATCAGTTATAAATTACTGAGTGCCACATTCAAGTACTAAGTGAAGCGCATCCAGAATATTCAGACCTTGACCATTCTGAGACTATGAGATGAGACAAATATTATACAGCACTTGCAATTTTTTTTTTCAGGCTGTAAACCTGTATTCTGGCATATCTGTTTTCACCTGCATAGAGTTTGGCAAGCCTAGAGATGCAGCAGTGAGAGCCATATACTCAATCTCTTTTTCCACCCTGAATGCTTCTGGTATACTCCCCCTCCACACACACACACCCCCTCTTTTTTTTTTTTAATCGGTTGTACCTAGGGTCTAATAACAGGAAGTATTTTAATTAAGCTGAAAATACTAGACTAAAGCTTCAGTTGTGCCATGTCTATAGCTGGTGCAGCTGATGAGACAGGGGTGGAGAGAAACCTCCTTTCTGTTCCCACAATAGTAGGCTGGCCAGGGGCTGTTTTGTACCTGGTGTTACTTAGAGCAGCCTTAAAGTCCCAGGAGCTATAGCAGCCTCAAGAGCAGCTCTAACCTATCCCAACTGCAGGCAGATACTGCCCCAATCAAAAACCAAAAAGATCCACAGTTGCCATTAGGGCACCAGCAGAGGAGGCAGGAGCCCAATGGGAACACCCAGAGATTTCCTCCCACTGCAGATTTCATCTCCAGATTGGAATGCTGAATATCCCAAAATTTTGGAGGCATTGGGACTGGCATTTGGGTTCCGCTCTTTATTGGGATACTGCAAAATCCATTTTCAGAAAGAGATCTGGATTGGGATTGTAACCACCACCTTCATTTGGAGGGTGCTCAACTGTCCCCCGGCACAATTTGATTCTCCCTGGCTGAAGTCAGTGGAAGTTATTTGGCTCCTGTAGGGAGAAGATCAGTGGCCTGAAGATATGGTCCAAGCTATGCTCGCTTAAATTAAAACTAACCAAGAATCTTAATCAGTTTATACTATTAATGTTGTGGGGAAGGCATCTCCTATTAGACTAATAAGTGAATGTCATTGATTCATGAAATTTAAGATGAAAATCTTTTTCAGACAACTAATAATTTATATTTCCCAAAGCACTTATTTCCTTTTTTAATGACCCCCTTTGACTACTCTCCCCCGCACACAAATACAGAGAGGAATCCTTTTCTAGACTCATGAAATAGTCCTTTCAGATATTTCCATTGCTTGCCAATTTACATTTGCATTGTTTTGCTGTAGTGCATGATTGCTTGGTTTTATGAATGCACATTGCTGTCTTTTTCTCAATGCCCTCTTGTAAAAGTTGCTGAGTTATCTGTCTCTGAGGTTTAGTAGTTAAGATATGATGAATAAACAAATATACAAATGGACAGTCCTGTAGTTACATGATCCAAATTTACTATTTTAACTTTTTTTTTAAATGACTTCTCTTAACCATTATATGGGTGGGTGGACAGATGTTTGCAATTATGTCCATATATGTGGTCCACAGGTATGCCAGAGCTGAGGAATTTGCCTCTTTGTTAAATATTTTCAAGTAACCAGCTGCCACGTTGCTCCATAGAGCCAAACCACACCAAATGGAAATATACTAAAAGAGATGGGTAGAGTGAAGTACTTCTTTAAAAACAGAAAAATGACTCATGCTCATAAAATATAATTACTGTAGTAATTCTTTAAATATACTGACCAATGAGGGGGGAAGACTCTCAATTGACCATTCATTAGACTGATTTCTTTCCCCCCCTAGGGTTCTGTGTCCATAATTACTATGGCCTACAAACAAGCAAGGTTTAGAAGGAAAGATTGCAAGGACCTACCCAATTCTGACTCAGGAGAATACTTCCTGTAACTGTAGGCTAAAAATACTGCAACATCATCCAGTCCACAAGTCTGCAGTCAACTGTGAAGACTGAATAGCCTTGAGTTTTTTTTTCTTTCTGTCTTCCAAAACCAAATCCATTCTAACAACTTGTGATGTTTAATATAGAAGTCATAAGAAACCTGAAAAACAAACATTTTATGGAAGAAGGAAAGAGAGCAATTTCCAATTTTAAAAAATATCTGCCATGTGTACACTGGTGCGATGATAACATACTTTCTCTTTTTCTGGCATCTCAAGTGGCTGTGCAATATTTTCCCCCAGCATCTTGTAAAGGATATATTTCCACAAGCTATTGTTTTGGTGGAAAACAATCTTAAGCAAACATGGGGCCACATAACTAGATATTTTAATGTAATTCTATTGTTTGTCCCAATGTATGCAACTTTCATATACACTACCACACTCTGGATATGATTTCTCATTGCACTTATACCTTGTCTAGTCTTGTATTACCCGTATGCAAAGTTGGGGGCGGGGGGAGGAAGGTGAACAGATCACAAAGGTAGCATTGCACATTCACTTTGCACTGGTGTAAAAGTGAACAATCATGGGTGCATGTAGGGATTCAGATGTTTTCATGTCTCATGTAATCTTTGCTCTGTGCAGGTTCTTAGGTGGAGGGTACAAGTCTACACTGCATACCACTAGCATCAGTGCATTGGGTATATGTAGCTACATGCCTCTGTGAAAATCTAGCTGCTTCCGCAATACAGGTAGTCCTCACTTAGTGACCGGGTTCTGTTCCTGAAATCCGGTTGATAAACGAATTGGTCACTAAACGAGGAGCAGCCCTTACTGGTATTTCAGGCATAATGTACTTTACTGGTAGTGGGTTTTTCAACCATTGGTAGATAGTTTTAATGTCACCTTTGCATCATTTATAACATTTTTCATATATATTTTAAATGTTTTAAGCTCTAATGTACTGAACTTAGTTTGCATAGTGTACTGTAAATATAGGTAATCTGAGAGAGTTGATGCGAGTTCTCGTACATCGCCGTAATACCAACTCATCAGAGAGCCGGTCATAACTCTGAGGGGTCACTAAACGAGTAGGTCACTAAGTGAGGACTAGCTGTACAATGTTTTCTTACAGTGAAAGGCTCCAGCTGCACAAAGAAACTGGAACCTTTCCGTCCTGCAGGGAAATACTCTAGTGGTGGCATGCTGCTGGAACTTTTCCCTGCTGCATCCCTTTCGCCAGAGCCTTTCCCCACTAACAGAGCCTTTCCCTGCTACAGGGAGGTTCTTCAACAACAGGAAAGCAGCAAGTTATTACTCTTCTAAAAATAGCAGTGTAGATGGAATAGGCACAGGACCAGATTGTCAAAGGGGCTTTCGCCTCAGGCCCTGGTCTGAAGGGGGATCCTGGGCTTCAGCTCTTACAATAATTCAGCACTCCCCCACCCCACTCTGCACTGGGAGGGAAGGATCACTGAAAGCACTCCTGACCTGATGGCACTGTGAGGAAAGGGTGGGGGGCCTGGAGCCAGAGGCCAAGTTTTAAGCTCCTGCCCTGCCCCTTGGCCAGCTCGTCTGCCCCCAGCGGTGAGATGAGGTGAGCCAGAGCATGCTTGCCCTGTGTGTTGCCCTAGGGGCTGTGCTGTGGCAAGTGCGCTGTGCGCCAGCCTCCCCACAGACTGACTGGAGTAGAGCACAGGTGGGGGTGCCATCTAGTCCCAGGGGCCCAGCCCCCACAATGGGGCCCAAAGAAAAATGGAGTGTCTTATATGTCTTACTAGAAGAAGTTGCGGGGGAGGGTTTGTTTTTAAGAACATTGTCCCTTTGTGAAAACAGCTCAGGAACCAAAAAGGAACTTGACTGTCTCTGAATGAAATGTCTGCTTTTTTCACTTTTCAAAATATCTGGGGACGAGATGGGTGGGAAGACTCACAGAAGATTAGGGTTGTAAGAGATCATCTAGTCCAGCATCTCTTGACCTTTCCAGACTACCGTACCTCTTTCAGGAGCCCGATTTGTCTTGCACGCCCTCAAGTTTGATCTCATTTCAAAATGACTTGCTTACAAAATCAAAGATAAAAATACAAAAGTCTCACAGAGTGTTCTTCTGAAAAAGTGCTTTCTTTCTCATTTTTACCACATCATTCGAAAATAAATTGACCGAACTACAAATATTTCATTAATAATGCATTTCAGCATATAGTCCAGGGGTCAGCAATCCCCAACATGTGTGCCGAAGCTGCCATGCATGCCTATTCTCAGTGGCATGCAGGTCTTCCAGCCTTCCTAAGATCCAGCCTAGACCTCCCCAACTACTTGTTCTGTTATCTGCCACTATTGAGAACAGCCTAGTTTCATCCTCCCTGTAACCCACCTTAAGGTAACTGAATGCTGCTATCAACTCTCCCCTTACTTTTCTCTTCTACAGACTAAACAAGTCCAATTCCTTCAACCTCTCTCTATAAGTCTTGTGCTCCAGCCCCTTACTCATTTTTGTTGCCCTTTGCTGGACTCCCTCAAATTTGTCCACATCTTTTCTGTAGCGAGGGTCCAAAACTGGACACCATACTCTAAATGTGGCCTCAGCAGTGCTAAATAGAGGGGAATAACCACTTCCATCTATCTGCTGACAGTCGTCCTACTGCCAGAAGCACTGCTGGCCCAGGAAAAGACCCAGGGCTCGGCACGCTGGGACTCAGGGCTCATGCACTGCCACTGGAGATGCTGCCATGGGTGGCCCAGTGGTGGACCCAGGGCTCGGATGCTGAGAATCGGAGCTCAAGTCCCTCTTAAGCCCAGCTCCAGTAATGCCCTGCCTACTGCCACAGCATGATATGCAGCACAATAAGCCATTAGCCTTCTGGACAATAAGGGCACACTGTTGATTCATGTCCAGCTTCTTGTCCACTGTAACCCACAGGTCTTTCTCTGCAGAACTTCTGCATAGCCAGTTAGTTTCTAGTCTGCAGCAGTGCATGTGTTTCTTCTGTCCTAAGTGCAGGACTCTCCACTTGTCTTTGTTGAACTTCATCAGATTTCTCTAGGTCACTCTGTATGCTACCCGTACCTTCCAGTGTATCTATCACTCCTCACAGATTTGTGTCACCTGCAAACTTGCTAGGAATGTAATCCACTCTGTCTTCTTGACCATTAATGAAGATGTTGAACAAAGCAAGCGCCAACACCACTGCATGGGCACTCTGCTTGTTACTGGCTACCAACTAGATGCCGAGCCATTGATCATGACTAGTTGATCTAGCCAGCTTCCTATCCATTTTATAATCCATTCATCCAACCAACCCATACTTCTTCAACTTGTTGATAAGTATGCTGTGAGAGACTATATCAAAAGCTATGCTAAAGTCAAGGTATATCACGTCCGCTGCTTTCCCCACATACACAGAGCCAGTCATCTCATCATAGAAGGCAGTCAGGTGGGTCAGGCATGCTTTGTTGTTGGTGAATCCATGCTGATTTTTTCTGATCACCTTCCTCTCTTCCAAATGCCTCAAAATGGATTCTTTGAGGACCTGCTCTGTGATTTTCTTACAGTTCAGTCATACCAATGTACGGAATTTTATGTCAACTGAGAAAATATTAGTGAATAAGATTAATGGTCACAGAAGAGAAAGACCCAAATTTCATGTTTAGTTCCATCTGCCAGTTAGTAAAGGTCAAAAAAGGAGCAGCTCTGTCTGGAGAGTCACTGGAAATGTACAACTAGTTGAAGCAGGAGCTACTGATACTCTTCCTTCCTCCCCCTAGTCTTCTTTATAGGTGTACTGGTGCTCAGAACTGAGAGGAGATTCTGTAGTGGAACTGGATTTATACTGAACTCCGCTTCCCAAGCTGTCAGTTTTGACATTTTTTGCTTTCAGATTTTGGGTAGAAGTCTTTTTAATAGATTGTGTCATTTTTATCAACTCAAGCAAGTTCTTTCAGTTGGCTGTATACAAGCATTTTGGTCTTGACCCAACTCTACTGCAGTCTGTAAATGTTTTTCACATTGATTTCCTTCATAGGAGGCTCAAGACCATTCTGAGAAAGTAAAAGTCACAGCATGGCTTGTAGTGTTTTTAAATATGAAGTTTTTGGTACATAGGCTTTCTACTGAGAAAATCAAAAAAGGCTCATCTCTCTACATGAGTCTGAAAAGGATCCCAAGAAAAAATATTGATGATATCAAGGCTTACTTTAATTTCTCCAGGCACATTCTGTTCTAATGCTTTATAGATATACATGTTTTAAAGTGAAACAAGGAGTCTGGAGGCACTTTTAAAGACTAACAAATTTATTTATCACATCAGTTTTTGCAGGAGAAAATCTCACTTCTTCAGATGATTTAAAGAAAATTCTTTGAAGTGTGTTCTTCAATGTTTTTGACAAAATGGAATTTTCTCCCATGAAAACACATGCAATAAGTAAATTTGTTAGTCTTTAAAAGTTCCACAGAATTCCTTGTTTCTTTTACTCAACTAGACTAACACAGCTACCCCTTTGGAACTTGTCAACATGGTTTAAAGTGATTAGAGTTTGGGTCCCTATGCTGACATACCTAAATGGGGCTGATTTTTCAAAAACTTCCATGGGATCAAGTTGGATACTCAGTCACTATTCAATTTTGAATATTTAAATCAAACACATCTTAAGTAGAAACAAATACACAGAATGAAATCGTCTTAAAAAAAAAAGCCATAAAAGAACATTTGGAAGCAAAGTGTAATAATTAATGGACTCAAATCATCACATGATGCAAGTCAAAAGATTAATGCATGTGGTAGTATAATAACAGAGTTTGAATAAATGCTGCTTACTTTCATTTAGGAAAATCCAAACTCTTCTTTGGAAAACACCAGAATTCAAAGAAACCACATCTAGTGTGAAAAGGGCTTGATGGGGAAAAATGAAACAACGATAATGTGCTAACATACCCATACCATTATATGATAATCAAGTGAGTTGACAGTGTGTGCAGATGGAGTTGACATTTTGTGGCCAAAAGGAGTGTATTTGGCACCTTGTTTGTTTATTTGTTTGTGAAAGTATAGCTGTGTGGGAAGTTCTCTTAGGTTCCAACTTTTTAACCAAAGTAACTTTAATAAATAGAGCAGAACTGGATAAATACCATAATTTCTCCAAATTGCCTAGAGAGACCAGCTTCAAGACGCTCCCCTAAGTTGTGTTTTGGAAACTTTGTTGAATATATTGCCTGAATATTTATAATGTTATATACACTCTACTGCAGAAAATTCTCAGTGGGTTTGTGCCGTGCAGAGTTATCTAACTGGACTGAACTTCAATTTGAATACAAGATAAACTTCTATTTGCATCTAATTGTCCTAATTCCTGGTCACTTTAAGTTCTTCAAATGTCATGACACTGTGTGTGCACGTGTGTAAAAACCAAAAGTCATAAAAGAATAATCTAAAAGATTTCCCCACCAATAATTTTGGCAGAAAAAAAATTAGTGCTTTGAGCCAAGACTTTAAAATAATCAATGCCTAAAGTTAGGCATCTATGTGTCCATATTGGGATAGGAAGGATGCAAGGGCGTTGCTGGTGTTGGGCACGCCGGGGCACATGCCCCGGGTCCCAACACCAGTGGCCCGAATCCCTGGCTGGCCGCGGTGGCCTCATCCCTGGCCAGGGATCCGGGGCCTTGCTGGCCGCCCGGCAGTCCCCGCCCCTGGCCAGGGATAGGGCCAGGGGGAGGCCGCGCCGCCACGGGCAGCTAGGCTGCGGCGGGGCCGGACGAGAAGCGGCCGCTGGAGGCTGGGCCCACACCCATGGCCCCCGATCGCCTGGTGGGGATCCGGGGCCCAGCTGGCTGGCTGCCCACAGTGGCAGCGGCGGTCCCATCCCCGGCCAGGGATCCAGGGGCTGGCCGGCTGCCTGTGGCAGCCCCATGCCCCGCTAGGGATCTGGGGCCTGGCCGCTGGCAGCTGCAGCGGCCCTGTCCCTGGCCAGGGATCGGGCTGCGGGCACAGGCCCGGCCTCCAGCAGCCACTTCTGGCCAGCCTACGCCACGGCCTAGCTGACCATGGCAGCTATCCCTGGCCAGGGGGCGGGGCTTTCCGGCTGGGGGCAGGCCCTGCCAGCTGGGGGTGGGGGCTGGGGCCGTGCCCCGGGTCCCTCCCCACCCCAGCACTGCCTCTGGAAGGATGATCTAGTGGTTAGGACATGGGACCAAAAGTCACGAGACCACTATTCGGATGATGACTCAGCAATTCATTCCCTGGATGACCACAGGCAAGTCACTTACTTTACCCAATCAATGGGACATCAAGACTTCAAAGAGAAACAGCTAAAATTCAAATAATGTCCAGATTAGATTGTGTGGGGGCAGGGCTCAATCCTGACTATGGATTCTTTTCACATTATAACAGGTGATTTGACTTCACCCTCCCTCTGTGCTGTTTCCTAGAGTTTAAATCCTTACAAATGCTTAGATTTGCTGTTGCAGTATGAGCTGATCCCATGTCTTACACTCCCCTGCATTTATTTTCATCCAGTTCTGTAAGTTCCCCCTCTTCAAAGCATCTGACGAAGTGGGATTTTCTCCCATGAAAGCTCATGCTATAAATAAATCTTTAAGTGCCACAAGACTCCTTGCTTTTTTTGCTTTACTACACTAATACAGATGTCCCTTTGGAACTTTACTTTACCCAGTGCCTCAGTTTCCTTTCTGTGAAATGGAAGTAACTGCTTCACAAGGTGAGGATACAATCTGTTGGTTGATTGTGATGTGTTCTGATTCATGTCAATTTGTGCAGGAAGATAATTTGGCTTGCTTTTCTACAGTGCTGCACACTCAGCAGATCCCTTTGAAAACATCATTGTAGAATACTGTGAATTTTATTTTACACAGGAAGTTCTTTCCATAGTTTCAGTGGAACAAAGACCTTGATAACTTTGCCTTACAAAAATAGCAACTGCTTTCAGAGCACTTACAAATTATACCAGTAGGTGAGAGATCCTCATTCAAGTTTTTTGCTCCTGGTTATTCTACAAAGGCTTTTGCTTCTCAAATTAGTTGGGGCACTGCTCATAATGGTGCTGCTTACTGCCCCTTTCTCAAATAGCCATCTTAGAAGATGCTGCTTTGCATTGCCAGCACCATGGTGTTTGTGGCAATCACAGCTGCTGCTATGACAAAGTGATGAAGGGGGGTGGAAGGGAAATTTTAATAGGAAAAATTAGTAGCCTCGAAGACCAGCCAGCAATGTGTTTCTGTCACTGCCTTTGAGAGCTGCAAGCCGTCTTGGCATACATGTCCCTGGCATGTGTCAAATGCATGAGGAAAAACATAGGCTAAGATCTCTGCAGAAAGAAAGAGGGAGGGGGAAAAAATTTGGACAGCTTTTTGGAAAACTATAAAATCAAATTCAGTTCATAACACATGCTGTTTGATCAAGCAGCTCTTCCCCTGGCCTGCCAGAACTCTGCTTGAGGACTGAAAGCTCTTTCAAAAACTGCCTGTGATATTCTAATGTTTGCTTTCATGTAAATTAGAATAAATTATTCCATTCTGTGTGGAAACAGAGTCTGAACCATGCATGGATGTTAATGGATCATATTCCTGATTTTTATTTGTAGTCAGTAAAGATGTATAATTTGTAAGAAAACCTCTTTCATCAAGTCCTTTATTCAATTCCTCCACTTGCCAATGACCTGTTTCATTAAAACACAAAGTGATGCTTGAAAATCTCAGATGATTACAGCAACACTGCCTCTTACAATAAAGCTGTCTACCAGTGTCGTAATTAATTATCCTTCAATGACCAACCATGCCCTTTTAAAGTTTTTTACCATTGAAAACAGTATATATCACTATTGTGTGCCAACTGGAAATATGCATTGTTGCCTGGTCTCGGTCACAAGACTATAAAGCAATGCAATAAAATAAATCTATGGTCATATCTAAATAAATCAGTCTTATGTCTGCCAGGTAGTTAGTGTCTCAAGAGTCAGTTGGATAACTAATTGAGGCCTTTTCCACAAGAAGCATTTCCTCTGGTAGAACATCCTGTCCAGACAGCAAATACAATGGGAAAACAGGATCACTGTAAAGGAGTCAGTGAGATTCAGGAAAACCAGAGTCTAATATGTCCATGAACAAACACAAATGACCTCTACTGCCCTGTCAAGAAAGTGTTGTGATATATATATAGCTCTCTGTGCTCCAGGGGTCCACCCAGCTTTATCATTCAATCTGATCTATGACTGTTTACAATACAAGTGAACCTGCTTAGTTGTGTGACTGGCCTTGGAAGACTTCCCACCATGACAGTGAGGATTTAGGATGTCAAGATTTAGGGGGATTATTAAAGCCTTTTACACCTTGGCCAGTTTGACAAATGAGGCCTGGTCAACACCCTTGAGCACAAAACTTGAAACATCCTGTCTAGAAATAATTCTTCCTTGTTTGTTTGTTTGAAAACTGATGGATATCCTTGTCAGATTCAAAGACTAAACAATTTCATATGCCTCAGTTCCAGTGACTAACATTTTCTCTAGCTAATTCCTCTTATTTTATTTAGGATCTGAGAAATACTGTAGGAAATCCAAGCTGATCTCCTTTACTCTTGGAAATTTTAAAAAGAAGCTATATTTTTAAATTTATTTTTTTTCCTTTTTAAGAGTGTCTTCAATCTTAACATTTGCAGGGCAACTTATTCCCAGTATTGTCCTAAGATTTATTTCTAGACTCCAAGCAAGATAATTATTCAGATTCAGTGACACCATAACGAATATAAAAAAAACTGAATCTCTTTAAAAATTCCATTCATCTGATCTGAGACCTCCAGCATAATCAATGCATCAGTCATAACTATGGTTATTTCATAAGTTCATTGAAAGGTGCCTTCCTGTACATTTCTATATTTTAACATTTGGATTTCTTTTTGCAATCATTGTCCAGGATTTATAACAAATGTACTGAGGGATAGTACTTCTGTAATTGTCTTAAGTAACTATTATCCAGATAGACATTTAATTTCCAGTAAATCTTTTTTTCAAAGTACTGCATTAAAAAGTTTGTAGTACTATGGTGATTGGGTAGGAAAGAACAATGTCTTAGTATGCAGCAACCCTTCACATACACTGTTGGCCAGTTTTCTTGAATATGGGAATATTGGCTAAGAAATTTCTGCCTCTTAGCCCTGTCCTGCCAAAGTGCCACAGATTCACTTCCACCTGACCCACCACAAAAAACAAGCCAAAGGGATGAGAGCTTACCATAGCATCCAAAGACTAGATTGAGAAAATAAGCCATACAGTAACATCTGTACAGGGAATGAAAGCAAGTTCTGGTTAAGACATTCAAACCCATGGGGACTTTTTGGTTCAGAAATGAAAATGCTAGCAAATGAATTATATTGACAGCATGACGGATTCTTCATCATTTGCCTAGGAAATAAATCAAAGTTTGGAATCAATCTTACGCTGATAAATCTTGTATGTATAAACATTTCCAAACAGTATTTTATTACTACAGCTGGACAACTGGCTAATAAAATAACATCTTACCTTTCAGACAAGGTACCTTTCATCCTGAAGTATTTGCAAATGATATGCTGATTCTGCAACCTCCCTGTCCTGGAACTACCATTGGAGTTGATAGAAAGTGCTTTGTGGGATCACAGCATCAGAGCCAAAATAAATACGGCCGCCAAACTCTGAAATGCAGTCACCAACTAGAATACCGAATGGGTAAGGGTAATTTTGGCCAAGAAGGTGGCTAAAAACTGCTAATGAAAATGGAATGAGAGTTTTAATTATCACATGAATTGGACAGGGTGACAGTTTGTGGTGATGGTTGTTTTAATGATTATTCTTACTGGGGCTTGAAAATAATTCTATGCAAATAATAAGTCAGAGGCAATAAGCAAAATTAATGAAGGTCAGGTATGGTGCCATGCCAAACACAAAATATTAGCTTTAGACAGAATTTCCCATGTGATCACCACAGAAAGAGGGGACCTGATTGTTCTCACCTATATCAACTGAAATCAGGAGTAACTCCTTTGAATCCAGTGGTGTTGCCCCACAGTGAAATCATTATTACTGAGGGAGAAATATATTTTAAGATGTTGGAATGTAGGTGCTGTGTGTCTCCTGCGAACTCTGTTGCCATCTCAGTCAATGGGAGATACATGACCATAGGAAAAATGGCACCTGGACAAACTTTCTTTAGCACCTCATAAGTATTGCTCCCCAAACAGTGGCTGGCTGCTCCATGGGCAGAGCAACAGCAGACGAAGTGGCAGCAGATGTCGAGCTGCCAGCAAGCTGGAGAGAGGATGCATGTGAGCACACGGCTCCCACCTTGCAACTCCCTTTATCCCCTTACCATCCATAGCGTGGCAGGATAGCAAACGTGAAAAATTGGGATGGGGTCAGGAGGGGGTTATACACACTTGTAAAAGAAAAAGTCATGAATATTGGGACTGTCCCTATAAAATTGGGATGTTTGGTCACCCTAACCCTAACTCTAACTCCCAGGTGTGCACGGCCCTTCTACAGATGAGTAATCTGCCATCTGCATGGCTGGCCCTGTGGAGGTGTAAACAGTAAAAACCATGTAGGTGTTGTTCAGCACCTTGTAGGATTCAGTCCCTAAAAATAAATCTTAGAATAAGTTTGCTGTCTATCAGTTGAATCAAAAAGGAGAAAGAAGGAAGGTATTAGTGATTCACAGAAAACAAAGTGATTATCAGTGTGGACAATGCAATCTTTAAGATCTCATTAACAGAAGTCTAGAGAGCATGTGAGACTAGAGTCCAGTTATACTGAGAGCTAAATCAAAGTCGATGTCTGCACTGATCAGCAGTGTACACTACAGAGATGTGAATTGTACAGTGCACCAAAATGACTAAAACATGGTTGCTTTCAAACATCACCTACTAAAGCCTATGATGGACATGAAGATTTGCTTCTTCACTGTAAGGTCTAATGGTTAGGGCAGTGGATGGGTTTCAGAAGATCTAGGTTCAGTCCCTGGTTTGGCTGTGGGATCTTGGCCAATTCATTTCACCTCTGTGCTTCTTGGGTGGAGCTCTTCAGTGCTCCTATAATGTGAAAACTAATCATCTAAACTATTTACTATTACAGAATCACTTAAAAATCATTTAAACTTACTTCTAAAAGTAGCTTATTAAGAGGTTGTTAAAACAGAATGTGTCTTTTAGATTTCTAATAATAATCCATACTTTCTTAAGAGTTACAAACATGAAAATAGATCAAGTGCTTTGAGTTGCAATGTTATAGTTCTTATTTGAAAAAAGTAGGTCGCTCTTTCTCTAGGCTTTCCTGCCACAAGGAAGTGAATTAAAACATAAGCATTACTGTATTTGAAACCAAGAACAATGCAAAGGAAGAAATGTGGGCGTTAGTATGCATACATGATGATTACATGACAAGCTTTCTGCTAACCTAATCTTCTCTATAAGGGTTACATATTCTCATACAATTGTGCTATTAGCACTACTATACATTACAAGTGCACATAATGGTCTACCACCTTGATGTAATCTAAGCAAATCTTTACCCTGTTTGCAGCCCTCACACGCATGAGAAGTGTTTACTTATGAGTAAAAATGAGGTCACTGGGACTATTTATCTGAAGTACATGAGACTATACAAGGGCCAGATTCTACATCTTTTCTCAGACTATGCAATACCTTACTTTGCTGTTGAAATGAACGGGCCTGCTTCTCAAATAAGGTACTACTGAAGACTGCCAACTCTTACTTTGAGTGAGTAATCCCTTAAACTTTCTTTTCTACCCCATGGCTGCAGCAAGAACAAGACTGCACTGTAACTTTTGCAAACTTGATTTTTGTAATGTATGTACTGCAGGTTACACTGTGTTATCTCTTGCTTGAGTTGGGAGTATGAGAAGCAAGTTCCCACTGAGGTATAAATCTCCCAATAACATAGCAACAATGAAAAGGGAAAAAACAAAAACAAAAAAATCATTTTGCTTCATAAAAGTACATATTTCATTTGGGCAAGGCCTAGCACTAAATCCCTTATTCCAAATATCACAAAGGGGAAGAAGAACAGAAAAAAAAAAAATCTTTCATGCATTTAGCATGTCTGATAACAGCAGTAAGATCCCTTTGCTTGTCTGCAGTGAGCGTTAAAACAGGCTTATCATTATCACAGTTAAGATTTGGCAAAAGTGCCAGAAATGAGGGTATTAGTTGGAATAGGTTAGTAATCTTATAATTTCCAAAGCATTGTTTTGCTGTAACTGTCTGACCTGATCCTATGACTTACACTTCCCTACATTTATTTTCCTCCCATTCCGTAAATTCCCTATCTTCAAAGCGTCTGATGAAATGGGATTTTCTCCCACAGAAATGCATGCAATAAATAAATTTGTTAGTCTTTAAAAGTACCACCAGACTCCTTGTTTGTTAATCTTATGTCAATGGTTTTGTAAATAGGTATTGGATGTGTAAAATTCACATGCCTCCTCCACATAGGAGACCAATTAAACGAGCAAATGTGCAGGGAATGAAGTGGTCACTGAAGTGGAAATAGAATCTACCACCCCCTTCCTCAGCTAGGTCTCAGGGCTGCAATGTATCCTTTCTATAACTGATATTCAGCATCCACTGCTCCTCCACATCCTCAGTTTGACAGGTCTCAGGCTCTGGTTCCTAGATACCTGATTATAAAGGCACCTTTCTGTGTGCATTAGTTCTCCCCATCAACCCACCCTATGCACTCACTGTAGAGCCCAGCTCTTTGTTTTGTGGGATGTGCACGGCTCTGTTGATGGACTGTATTGTGCAGTTACTTCAGTAGTTCAAAAACAAAGAGGGCCTGGAACAAACCAGTTCCGTATGCTGAAATTCTCCTGTGCATAGATTTTTTACAGTATCCCCTATGAACTCTCCCTCAGCCTCACTAATAAAGGAGAAATAAGTGTTTTATAATGGAGAATGCCAATCGTTTAGAATGATCTCTTGGTAAACTCTGATAGGTTTCAAAGGGGTAGCCATGTTAGCCTATTTCAGTAAAACAAACAGAGTTTTGTGTCACTTTTAAAGACTAACAAATGTATTTATCACATGAGCTTTCATTTTTTCTCTCATGAAAACTCATGCAATAAATATGTTTGTTAGTCTCTAATAGCTTTGTGACTTACCATATTGACACCGTACTGGGAACTAATCAACAAGCCAGAGAAGATTTGGGTATACTAGTAGTGCATCAGTAGTATGTCAAACCCATCATTCAAGACAGATATGTGCCAAAGAGCATTAATCCCAGTCACTGAAAAGAAGTAGCACTATTCCATGAATGAGTATTCCTTTTAGTAAGTTTCAGGTGCACCAAGTCATGTCATATACTTCATCACTGTCAGAAATTATACACTTATTTTGAAACTGCATTTTCATTTTTTGTGTTTATTGGTAGGGGAGGAGTTGTTTCTGATACAGAATTTTGTGGAATATATTCAGGAAACTAGATGATGTTAATAAAAGCTTTTCTAAATGACACCAGTAGGTGGGAGTGTTGACTTTATCCCAGAATCCTCACAAACCCGTTACCATCAACTTTTCATTGCTATAAAAGGGTAATTCCCAAGAAATGAGCAAATTAATCTTATCTGTGTTTTGAGACTTTCAAACATATCCATATCAAATACCAATATGAATGCTTTCTTGAAAATCTGACATTGCTTTTGGCACTGTATCTTATTCAGGAGATAAAGAATTCTCTGATTTCTTGGGTTTAAGTTAACCCAACTCAGATACATGCTTATCAGTCCCGTAGGATAGGTGGCAGGGACTGCTGTTCAGCCTGTTGAATAGATGAGTTTTTAGAGGAAATCAGAGGGGGTTCAAGAAAAAACATGATAACACCCATGTTTAGCCAAAGAACAGGAAAAAGCATCTGAACAACTTAACAGTGGTACTCCCATATTTACTTTCAAAACAGAGACAGAGAGAGAGAGAAATTACAGAAAAATTTGCCTCCATTTAAAATGGAGGCACTTAAATGGATGGATGAGGAAGAGTGAAAGGCATGTTATTCAGACGTGAGAGGAGGACCAGGGATTCAGTCACCTGCTATGAGTTCCATTTCCACCTATGCAACTGAGCTACAGTATCACTGTGGGCAAATTTCCAAAAGTGACTGTTAATGTTGAGTACTTCCATTTTTGGGTGCCCAGTCTCAGATGCCTGTGACCTAATTTTTAGAGGTGATGAGCAACTCCTACTCCCTTGACTCTAATGGAGCTATGGTGAAAGTTGAATCTGACCCATTGTAATTACATATACTGGAATATGACTGTCATACCCCTGGTACAAAAAACATAGTTCTTTAGAATCATAGACCTGTAGGACTGGAAGGAACCCCTTGTACTGAGTAACCTTAAGTAAACCTAGATCATCTCTGATAGGTGTTAGTTCTGTGAATCATAGAAATGTAACACTGGAAGGAATCTAGAGATATCAGCCAGTCAAGTCCAGGCCTGGGTGAAAGCTTCCAGGATCGGATGCCTATCTGGCAATGGCTTGAACAGATGTAGGCAAAGAAAAGAGCTAGTGGTAGTGTTGTGAACCTGCCATTTTCCTTCCACTGTGCATCTTCATTGCAGAGTACCTGAAAACCAAGTGTCAAAATCCCTACCTTCCTGCCTTTTTCCATTGTTGAACTCCTTTAATCTCGCAGCTGCCTTAGCCTCACAAGGCATGTGCCCTAAATCCTATCAACTTTCAAGGAGTCTTAGGTAGTTGAGACTAAGGGCCTGTGTAGATGAACAATTAGCATGTGGTAAGCTGGGGTGGAAATCTATGGTGCACTTTATTCTGCTTATTATCTATGTGGACCCTGCTGCTGCACAATAAAAGTTCCCTACTGAGCACTGACCTGCTCCTCTTTAATAGTGCAGTGGATCCAAGCAAACTGAAAAACTTTCCATGTGTGGTAGGGAGGCCACATGGAAAATTAGTGTGAAGCAGACTACAAAGTGTTAGATTTACACCCCATCTTGCCAAGTGTTAACTGTTCATCTGTACAAGCTCTAAGTCACTTTTGAAAATGGGATTTAGCCTGCTATGTCACTTGGGTACTTTTGAAAATATTACCAAGCTTTTTCCATTCTTCTTAGGAGTTTGTAGTAGTGTCCATCACCATAGTATTTCAGTTTCTCCCACTTAATTAGATTAGTAAAGTGAGGTCCCTAGATTCTCCATATGAGGATCACCTATCCATACCAGATGGGCCATCTGTTTTATGCATCTATCAACTGCTTCTTCCCCTGTGAGTTTCTGTGACTCCTAAAAATTTATTAATCTCAAGATTCGCTACTACATCTGCAATATCATTATATGAGTTTGCTGTACCATTCACTCCCATGCTTTTACAAACTGTTTGTAAATGACAAATGGGAGAAATTATGGAGAGTTAATGTTGCTGTTACTGACCTATGCACATCCTGAGTAAAAGAACCAACACACTGAGCCTTACTTTAAACTTGGCACATAATGTTTATAAAAATTGTCTCATCAAATTCTGATTCAGATAGCATCTTTTCTCTTGGGTATATTCACAAATGGCAGTAGCTGGTGTATTGCATGCTAACATGTTTTTGAAGTTAAGGTTATAACAGTGTGCATGCATTGGTGGCTTTTTAAAGCAGTTTGCAACTGCATTTTAAATCCAAACTGTTTTTAACATGCCTAGAGCGCTATGATAGAATTCACAAAGATATTTAGCTACCTAGTTCCAATGGGAGGTAGCTAAGTACTGTTCTGAAACTCATGGCAAGAGTGAGTTTATAAAATAAATCCATTTACATATACTTTAAATTTAAATAATGTTATTCTGTTTAGCAGATGCCTAGCCTGTGCTCTGAGAGCCCTTATAATTAATATCAACAACTGTTGTTATCCAATATGACAAGCGACAGACTGCTCATTCTATCCATGGATAAGCAGCCAACATGTCTCAGTGCTCCCAGCAATAAATAAAGTATACTCTTGAACTCCTCAAAGACTTGATCCAGAACCCATTAAAGTTAATGTGAAGTCTCCGATTTATGGGCTTTCAATAAGGCCCCCATGTGCCCAGGAGGGGGAAAAAAAAGTATTACAATGCACCTGGAAGTTTAGCAGATATAGGCTATGGTAGAAAAATGAAACAAACAAGCTCCAAAGAAGAAGATCCTTCTCAAAGGATGCTAATGTCATCCTCCTGTTTACAGCCTGGGAGCTCCAGCTTCTGCATCTTCATTGATTGCAACTATCAAATCAAATCAAATCAAATCAAATCATAGGGCTGGAGATCATCGAGTCCAACCCCTGGGTAGCGTAGCATGGCTGAAACAATGATTGCTCAGGTAATCAGCTTACAAGCTATTTACGGCTATGAAGATTAAAATCAATATTTTGAATTCTCTGGAGACATTTTGGGGTATCTAAGAACAGGGGAAAAAACCTGAAAAATGTTCTAACCAAGGAAATGTGTACAGTGTTGGTGTAGCTGTGTTGACTCCAGGATATTGGAGACACAAGAGATTACCTCCCCTACCATGTCTCTCTAACCAAGAATAATCCAGATGCTACTCTCTGATCCTGAGGGCTGACAGGAATCTAACCTGGCAGAGCCTACAGGGGGCAAAAAGGTCAATAGAAGGGTAACCACTGGTGCATTTGCATGATCCTGCCCCTGGGAGTTTTCTGGAGAGCCCTTCAGCTGGGCAGCCAGGACTATGGCAATATGTTGATGAGGCCAGGTGTGCGTAGACTAGGAAGCGCTGCAGCATGCTCTTCTGCTGACTCCATTGAAATCTGATTAGGAGTCAATGCTGCTCAAAGCAACATCACCCCACCCAGCATGTCCATGATTGTTGTTATTGCATAATTACAGAGGGGTGTGCAATCAAGAGAGAGAGAAGTGCATCTGTCCAAAGATTTAGATGGACCCTTCATCATACAGTAGTTTTTAGGAGGGAGCCTAATCAACTGCCAATTCAGTAATGAGCAAAGCTCTACTTCCATCATTAATGGAAAAATAAGAGGAAAATCTAGTTTGTTGTCATCTCTGGGCCTAGCCCAAAACCCAAGTAAAGTAATGGAAGGATTCCCATTGACTTCACAGGGATCTTAGCTGATTAGAAAATGGCCCAATAATTTGCTTTGAAAATCATGTGCCTTCTTATCCATTTCCCAGCTTTTCAGTTTGTCATCATATTGGATTTTTTGCTGGAACATATCAATTAAATGGCTGGCCTCAATGGGAGACACCAGCTCTATTCACAGGTAGTAAGATACTACAACAAGACCATATTGGCTATACACTCTTTTTGAACCATTCCAGTTTTAATAATCATGGTGCCTATATGTAATAAATACTGTATTTACTTGGGTATATATCACAGTACCATTCTTCTTCACAATTCTTTGAATTTGTTGCTCTATCTTGAGAGTTTCTTCCATTTAGGAACAAGTACCTCTTCTTTAATAAGATTACAGGAAGGCCTGTCTTAGTCACCAAAGTGACTTCCAGATATCAGTAGCCTAATGCAGGTGAAGTAATGAAGGTGGAGCAGAATGGTACTTAGATCTTTTGGAGAAGGTTTCTGAGATTCCCTCCGAACTGACTAATAAGGGTGCCTGACAAGTATGGCCTCTCTTACACATTGTGTATGTTTTCCCCTAACTAAATCATGCATCCAAATGATAAGAAGCAAACAGTAGATTTGGGATTTACTATTCGATTCAATGAATCTACTCTTGAAGTAAGTCCTATTGATTGGAGTTTCGTCCAGGGGAAATGTAGCAAACTGAGTCACTCATTTTGCTATTTATGTGTTGGCTAGCTACGTGGAATTGAAATAAATTAACTGCTGTGCCATGTTTGCTATTGGTTGAGGACTGCTCCAAATCCCACAGCGGTCAATGAAATGACTCTTCTGGACTTCCAATGGACTTTGCATCAAGGCTGTTGAAAACAATTTTGCTTTGGCACAGACTAGGTATGTATAGCTACGGTTACATATAAGAATTATGTCAGAGCATTGAACAATGTATTTGGAAAAAGACATTAAGAGGCACCTAAACTTCAGTAAGAAACAGCTTTGATGCCAAAGACGGCTAATTAAGAAGCCGAGGTCAATACTATCAGAGTTTCTCTGGTGTCAATGTGACCTGGGATCTTTGGTCTGAAGACTCTTAGCTAACTGTGTGTATACTTCAATATGCACTTTGATCACCTGTTATGCTCTGCTCCATGGTAATCTTCTTTGAAATATTTCTCAGATCTTGCTGCTGGGTCATAAGCAATGAAACAAAATTAGAGTAGACTAGAGACAATTGGTTACTTGAAAAATAACTATTAACTACCCTGACTGCAGTTCTTGGGTCAGAGTAACATTCAAAAGAATTTTTGGATGCAACCCTTAGTCTGCTTAAGTACAGTGCACTTTCTTTGGCAATGGCATCACGGGTCCTTTTTCCAGTGCGAGGAGTTCTATAAATTGACTTCCAGTTTTGATTTGTTTCTGCAGGGCAATAGTAGGAAAAAGTAGAAACTAATTGCAGGCCCAGTTTTTCTTTGAACTGTCTATGTAACCATTCTGAAATCAAAGACAAATACAGTACTGGAGGGTTATCTTTTGCCTAACCAAAACAAAAAATCAAGGCTGAAGTCAAATAGGCTCCTATAGTCTTACCAGTCTTCTAATGAAGAAAAATGTAGAGGATGTGTATTCCATGATTAAACAGCAAAAAAATGCATTTTTTATATAATTTCATGCATGTGTTATATACATCTAAGTTATGTTTTAAGTAGCTAAGGGCTAGACTGTGGCTTGCACTATGTGCCCACACAAGATAATAAGGGAGAAAAAGAGCTTTATTCTAACATGTTCCAATTTTGTCCTTCCTGAAATAACAGAGGTGACTAGCTGAGGATGAGAAAGAATGGTTGATTTGCTGGGAGAAAGAGAAGTAATGGAAATACAGATACTCACCAATCCTGGGTCATCACTGACACACATTTAGCACTCAAGTTTTTCATTTAAAAAAAGTCTGTTCTCTTTATTAATACACCAGTTTACACAAATACTTCAGCTGTAATGTTTTCCAAATCATAGTTTAAAGGCCCCTGTAATTTACAAAGCTGTATAAATAACTGCTTTCTCAGCAAGTAAAGATGTGATTAGTGTTTATGTAAGGTACAAAATTAACAAAATGAAAGACTGAATTATTTCCATACATTATATAATCTGATTTCAAATCTTGGTTTGCCATAACACTCAACATGCATTGATTCGTAAATGACTTTCAAATACGTAGTTATTGTGTATATATGGCACAGTGCACACTGTAAATTTCATTTTCATGCAGTACACCTGATTAATTTTTTTACAGGTTCAATGAAGCTTGGTGCCTAACTCCTTTAGGTTCCTTTGAAATTCCCAGCTATAATTATTTTTAATATCATCTTGCCACTGGCATATGAGGAAACTTCATTGGATTTTATTTTGTATTTAAAATACTAACATGCAATATAGTATAGCTACATGTAAGATGTGAAATAGCATTGCAGAATAATTGCCATGGAGCAATCTTAGGGCTGCAGTTAAGAGTAGTGATCAGACTTCTACTCTATGCAGTATAGTTTTATCTTACACTGTATTCAAATCTCCACATTTATTTTTCTCTGCTGAGCTGTCTATATATTATATTCTGGTCTCCTTCCCTGAAGCTTAGGTGGCCTACAATAGTTTGCAGCTCTCCTTGAGGATTTTTTTTTTTAAATATCTGTATGTAATGTGGTCTTGATCCAGAGCCATTGAAATTAATAGAAGTTTTCCCATTGACTTCAAAAGGCTTGGCCTCAGACTCATTAGTATAACTGTTGGTGGGTTTATGGTTTGAGTGTCTTGAAAAATTGGCTAATTTAGCTAAATATGTTGTTTATTCTTTCCCTTTTAACATAGCAGATTATTCACTTTGTTTAGTGCTGTTTTTGACCAAGGGCCTTCTCCAATGGCCACTGATATTAATGGGATTCAATTCAGCATTCGTTTAGGGTTTTCAGTCTCACTATGTCACATCTGATACAGAATTCAATCCATTCTTACATGAGTAGTCTTTACACATGCTGATAACCCAATGTAAAGGTTGTTTATGTGACTAAAAATTGAAGAATTGGCCATTTTTGTGTTTAGAAGAGTGATAGTCAGACCTCAGTGGTTCAGGAGACAAATTGGCAAACAAAGATCTGATTGGTTAATAACAAATTGGTTAATAATTAAATCATACAGGATGTTAATATAATCTGCTGTAAAGAGCTGCAGGAGACACATTTAAAGAGCCACTTGTAGCTCCCAAGCCTCAGTCTGAGTATAGTAGGTTTAGAGATTAAACAGTAAGATTTAAACATTAAGAAATTTTGTTAATATTAACCCTCTACATGAATGAACCCAGAATAAACACACTGTCTTTATGTAGCTACCGATAAAGCACCTGATTTTCAAACTCAGCCCCCCCCCCCCCCTTTGTGTAGACTGAAATTTGCACCTGCCAGGAAAAAGCATTGAATGATTCTGAGTGCAACATTCTGCTCCTAGAAATGAAGGCCCACAAAACCTAGATATGTGTCTATATACAAGACCAATCCTGCATACTTTTCACACCCAGAAAACCTACTGAAGTCAGTAGGGTGTCCTGGGTGTGTATGGAGTTCAGGATCACAGCCTAGCTAGAGGAGTAATGTGGACTGATAATATACCTCAGGCAGCTCAGAAGAATAACAATCGTTCCAATGTTGTTTAAAAATTCCAGGACTCTCCTGCAGACTTTTCAGACTTTTGTGGTTTCTGTTTAAAATTACAGCAGATTTTTTCCAGTGAAGCATAGCAGCCCAATATGTTAGCCCCCTGTTGCAGAGTGGGAGGTTTCTCACATTTCCACCTTACAGTTAAACAGTTTCTTGGCAGCAATAAGTGCTAATTTAACAAATTTCTTTCCAGCATTTTTTGCCAGCAGGCAACCAGAAACACCCCCAGGTATTTAGAAGAGGTGATATTGGGAATGGAAAATGGCAAACTTCATCCCCAAAAGTCAGGTCAGCTCTAGAGACTCTGTACTGGGACCCTCTCTTCCTTGATTTTTTACAAGGCCAGTATGTGATCTTACACAGCTAAATATTTTAATGGATTGATGTTCAGTTGCCATAAAGAAGAGTGAACCCTCTGTACCATTGTAAATGGAATCAAATTGTGTGTGGCATAAAAGACAAGTTTGAAGAGCAAATAGCTGTTTTTTCTGTTTTGTTCATGTAGCTCCTTTCTATTCTTTTGATTTTTGTCTTGCCCGCGGCCAAAACAGTGATCATGACAAAACTAAAGTAAGAATGTATGTATCTATGTGTGTGAATATTTATAGAAACCTTTCAGTATTTGATTCAGGGAGACCATTATTCTAATTTAAAAGGCAGGCTGTGATTAAAAAGTATAAACTAAACTTGATTCTCATTGCATTCCTATGCAAAATGATGATTGCTGCCAATGTAGTCAGGGGAGAGAGCAGTTTGAAGCAATTACCCAGGTAAGGAGAATAGACTTTAACATGGATTGGATGGAATTCCAAAAGGGATTAGCTACCAGAATTAAAAGGATGCTTCTGTTAGCAGTCTGGCTTAGACACCATGGTGGATAAGCTGTTCCAGAAACTGTAGAAACTACCTGATGTTTTACAGCCATTCCGTCAGTAATAGTATCGTACAAAGGCCGTCTGTAATTATGGTATCTGGAATTGTCAAACTCATCAGTAAAATCAGTGATGGAAATGACTTAGCTAATGCTGTTATTTCCGGTGATGTGGACAAATTGGAGAAAGTCCAGGAGGTGTGCAGCAAAAATGATTATAGGTCATGTTTTTCAGGTCTCTCAGGAAAGATTGAAAAAAATTGGTTTTGTTTAGTCTGAAGAAGAGAAGACTGGGGGTTGGGGGGGGGCATGATAAGAGCTTTGAAATACATGAGATTGTTAAAAGGAGGAGAGTAAAAAATGCTTGTCCTTAATGTCTGAAGCTAGGACAAGAAGCAATGGGCTTAAATTGCAGCAAGAAAAATTTAGGTTAGACACAAGAAAAAAATCCTAGCTGTCAAGGTAAACACTGGAACAAACTGCCTAGGGAGACTGTGGGATCTCCATCACTGGAGGTTTTTAAAAATAGGTTAGTCAAACACCTATCAGAGATGGCCTAGTTATTACTTAGTCCTGCTTGAGTGTGGGGGCCTGGACTAGATGACCTCTTGAGCTCTCTTCCAGTTTTACACGTCTATGATTCCATTACTAACAGATGAGCTAAGTGTGACCAAAATTCCAGTCAAATGCTTCAGTGCAATGGCTGGCAGGAAAGGTGTCAAAGAGACCCTCCCTTGCACGAAATTGAGAAAAAAAGTAGTCAATGAGGAGAGAGATTGTGATGAATGATGAAACAACAGATACAATAAAACACCAGATTCATTGATGGGCCTGGTCTTTCAGGGCAGGAGACTGCTGCAGTACAAAGTGGAAATAGTCGTACAACAGGAGAGGATATAGTCAGGCTGTGCAAGCTAAAATATAAGAGACACTGGCTGGGAAGGCAGATGTGGTCAGCAGAGCTGGCTTTTGAAGCCCAAGACCTTTGCTGAGCCCTCCCGCCGTCTTGAATTTTAGGCAATAAAAAACAGCAACACTAAGCTGTGCTCTTGTATTAAGCAATCTTTTAAAGCTTTTCCTTATGGAGATGGCCTTGAAAAAGTGAACTGATAAGATCAATCACTAGAGTTGAAAGTGTGTCACAGTTGATTTTTTCTGAAGAATATGAATTATTCATGCTTCCTTTTACAGTTAAGCAGGGCTATCATGCGGGACACAGGAAACCCACATTACAGATCTCTGGATTTAGGGGAATGCAGCTGAATTTGCTTCTTGGGGGCTGTGACATTCAGGTCTGCAGCTGCTTGCCATATGACTGTCATAAGCACCCTCCCAGCTGCCAGTCAGCCACCTACACTTGATCTGACTCCTTTGCTGAAAAGCCAGTGTAGTCTGTGGCCAGAAGGAAGAGGTAGGTAAACACAATGAGAAGCAGCATCAGTTTGGAGGGTTTGCATGGGTTTTGGAAACAAGAGCCTCCTACACACTAATTCTGGCTCGGCTACTACTGCCCTATGTGGCTTTAGAGAAACCCTGGAAATGGAAGTAGTCATACCACCACCTACCCTTGGAGAGTAGATTCTACCCTGAGCTGCAGAAAGTTTTATTGATGCAAGGAGCTGTAATCTATAACTCCCTGACTAGCACTAGAGATTCTAGGATGAAATCCTGGCCTTATTGAAGCCAAAGGCAGTTATGCCCCTGACTTCAGTGGGACTGGGATATCAGCCCTACTGGTTTATATACAGTCCAACAGATGGGGTCTTTAGGGTGGGAACTTCATATTCCTGGCTAAGTTACTAGAATCTGGCACCCTGGAGTGCCATTGTATTGCAAATAATAGGGAATAAAAACTTTTTTCTTATTAATTGAGTCATCTGTTTTGTTTTGACTACTATTAGTCATGGATTGTTTTGTTCCAGACACAAGATTGGGAAAGCCCCCCTCCCTTACAAAAAATACATGTAAAAGGTATACAAATAAATGTATACATTATGATTCACCCACTTAAAAGCTTCAAATATTATACAGAGTAGGTTGTGAGTCATATGCTATCCTCCATACACTGTTTACCGTTACAATTTCAACAATGGTAGAGGAGGGTTAGCCTTCCTCCACTAAAATTTTTAGGACTAGTTTCATACCTTCTTTATGTTCATAAACTCACACACTCAAATGCGTCATGAGGAACATGTTAGCTCTAATTATGTTTTAGTTAATGTAATCATTCAAACAGCTGAGCTAACTGTCTCCTGAAAGGGAGGATGGGACCTTTTTTTTTTAAGCCAACATCACACCTTCATATATATGAATTTCTCTTTTTGGCATCTGGCCTTTTTGCTTTTGTGTTTTTTTAAATGTGTGAAGTTTTCCTGATGTCCAGCATAGTGTACAATATTTTTGTGAAGCTAAACAGGCAGAAGAGAAAAGGAGAAAACAACTTGCATACTATAGTTCAATAGCTTACTAGAAGTATTCTCTAATGCTCTCATTCTCCTTAGTAAATGGGCTAGTACGTCCGTGACGTAAACTCAGCTGCAGTCGATGAAACTGCACCAGGAATAAATATGTACAACTAGGTTTTAAACAGTTTGAGAAGTGATTTTAATTTTGGAAAAACAACAAACTTACTTCTCAGAAAATTAAGACTGCAGGTATGAAACATGGTAAATACAGTTTTCAAGGTCTAAACACCTATCCTGTTTGTGTTAGGAGCATCATTGTTTTATTTTTGAGCAGCACAGATATATCTCTGGCATTGCACTAATGCTGTTATATCTTTTGCTCGTATATAGATCTCATTCCTCTCCTTCTAAGAGCCTCAGAGAAAGAGAAACTTCTTCACAAAGAAAATATCAACAAAGTGCGTTTGTCTTTTATATAGTTACTTTACTATATTTAAGGCCAGAAGCAGAATTATAAAAATGTTTTTGTTTACACATATGATTTATACTTTTTAATGTAAATCATAATTTTAATGAAAAAAATGACTTTCTGATAGTATCTCCCCCTTTTCCTTCCTTAAACTGAGTGGCAAGGCTTGTCACAAAGCAGTTTTAAGCTCACTAGCTGATATTCTTTACTGGAAGAAAGAAGCTGAGTCAAATAAGTATTATTTTAGCCATAACTATTTCATATCTGTACTACTGGAGTCCAACCAAGTCCTGTGATTTTTATTGTTAGGTCTTATTTATTGAATTTTGAAAGCCTTTTGAAATCTTTGTAGCATCACTCTGTGTGCTAAACCTGGACCCAAACCAAACTTTAGATCCAAACACTGTGAACTGTTTTGATCCAGATTCTAACTTTACAGCTTGATCCCATCTTTAATATGCATAAATGCTACTAAACAATTTCAAGGTTATATTTATGGAGTTTTCCAAACTAATCTCATTTAGATTTCCTTTCAGCAAACTGTCAAGAAAGCCTGAAGAAGTGATATATGTGTGTGTGTATTTGTATGTGTGTACATATCATATATTTTGTATATATGTCTATTATAATGAGAACATCATTTAATGTTTCTCATCAGTTTGTAGAGTAAATCACCGCCAAATTCCCCAGTTTATAAAAATCTTTTTTTTAGAAACTAAGGTCCTTCTATCACTTGAGTCATTTTTATCCCAATTTAACTCCACTGACTCTAATGGAGTTATGTCTAAGAACCAAGTTGTATGTGTCTTAACAAACCAGAAGGCCTTATTTTCATTTACACAAAGTCCATATTTGCAGTAAAAAGGGCATTTTTTCTATGTGTGCATCATCTAGCACAATGTTCAAGACTGGTATGCCTAAGTGCTACTACAATACATATAAATAACAATAATGTGTTAATAATGTCTCTTCAGTTTAACAAACAAGGAGTCCTGTGGCACTTTTAAAGACTAACACATTTATTTATACCATGAGCTTTCATGGGAAAAAATCCCACTTCAAAGTGTCTGACGAAGTGGAATTTTCTCCCATGAAAGTTCATGCGATAAATACATTTGTTAGTTTTTACAGTGCCATAGGACTCTTCGTTTGTTTTGCTGAACTAGACTAACATGGCTGCCCCTTTGGAACTTCTTCGCTGTAAAGCTCCTTTACATCGCCAAAGTAACATGAAGGGCACTTGAATGATGTAAATCAGTGGTTCGCAACCTGTGGTCTGGGGATCTCCAGAGTTATTGCAAGGGATCCTTGAATACATCCGGCCCCAGCCACTGCCAGCCAATGGCAAGCAGGCTGGGCCCAAGCAGCTGTCAGCCAGTGATCCATGTTGGAGATGACTCTAAATCAGGGGTGTCAAACTTACAGCCCAAGGGCGTTGATGCAGCCTGCAGAGCTGCTGCCTGGGCTGTGCCTGGAAGCTATCCTCAGTAGTGAATTCAAAAGACAGGCTACAGGCACAGCAGGGCTAGGGGTCAGGGAGCCAGCATGGGGAAGGGGGTCCATGGGGCAGGGAAAAGGGAAGTTGTGGGAGAGCCTGTGAGGTTGGGGAGGGGAAAGGGGAGTCCATGCCACTTGGAACATGGAGGGGGAAAGGGTTGGGGAGCCTGTGCAGCCACATGGCCCATGACAGGTGTCCTGCCTTCCAGCATGCCCCTCCCCACATTGAATGAGTTTGACATCTCTGCTCTAAATTAATTGTATTTGCCTTCTGTGAGCAGCCTCACCCTGGATTATCTCCATAGCCCTTCTGCAGCACCACTGCCTGCAGTCAGGCCAGGATAACAACTATTATCATTGGGGGTCCATGAAATTTTTTGATGTTAAAAAGGGGTCATCATACTTGAAAAGGTTGGGAACCACTGATGTAAATGAAAATCACATCCCAATATACTTCTGACATTGTTTCACCAAAAGAGTGGAAAAAATACAGGTATTAGACTGTCAAAATAACAGGCACATTCCTGTTAATGAATGAAATACTTTTCTAATACGTTGGGTCACAGTTTGGCATATTCTTCAGATTTCAAAGTGCATTTAATGTTTTAAAAGTAGTTTTGCCATTTTTGGTGAAGTCTATTCAATATGAAGACACAAAGGATTCAAGCAGCTAACTAGAAAGAACTGCAGGAGCACAGCTGTCTCCTACTTTGCAAAGGGTAAGTAAAACTCCACTACTCTGAGTTGGTACCAATGTGCCCTCACTTGGCACAGATCTGAGTGCTAAATTAGTTGTGAGGCATGGGTAAGTCAGACCCTTTATTTTTTAGAATATGACAACAACATACACAACAGAAATCACCTGTGCTCATCAAAATATATTTCCCCTTTATAACTGGGACCTGATGCACTAATCTCAGTGGGAGTTCCATTGATTTCAGTGGGGTTTAGTATCTGGGACAAAGTGTGAGTAGCCCTAGGCTGTCTCATCACTCTGGGCATTGGGGGAGTGTACCCACATGGGGCAAATTAGGGAGATAATTGATTAAGAACTGAATGATTAGCCAATTAAGAAGCTGGCTTAGCTGTCAGCAGAGGCCATCTAAAGGAGAGATGGGGGTGGGGGGAAGAAAATATGTATGCACATGGCAGGGAGGAGCTGGAGATGTTTGGTATCTTAGGTGGATGAGTACTCTTTTTCTGTGCCTAGAAAGAATGTGAGATTCTTGAGTGGTAGGAAGTGTATTCTGTTATAGTCACACTACAAATGACGAACTTAGTGTTGAATTTATAACACACAGTTTTTTGACTGTGTGTAGTAAGGAAACCCTACCTTGTGACAGGCCCTTAGTGCATTTTAATTTTTATATAGTATAACTATAGCACAAATTTATTTTGTTTTCAACAGATGTGGTCCTTATTCTTTTGCCAAATGTTCTTTCACATATGTGTAACCTTACTGTACCTGACATAAACAGCCTTTGCAGAATTAGATTTTCTTTTGTTATTTTGTTGGATAATATTGATTATATTTAAGTATTTCTCTTTACTTTTACCTATTTAAATGTTCATTGTACTGTGGAAATCATGGTGGGGGCTAGACTAAAAGAGTTTAGACAATTATTTAATGAAAGAAATACTGAGATTCAAAAAGTCAACATGTTAAAATATTTTTAAAAATCCCTTTTAAAATCAAACTAAGTAGTTCTCAAGTGACACTTCCTGTTTTGTCTATCAGTAGGAATGTTTTTCTGTGTTCTTGGTGAAACTGATGTTTTCTGACTTTTAGTAATAAGTCTGATCTTTCCAAGCCTAAGCATAAATGACCTTAAAATATCTTTTGCAAAAAGAAATTCTTTAAAACAGAGGCGTTGCTGGTGCTGGGCACCCCAGGGCATGTGCCCCAAATCCCAGCGCCGGTGTCCCGGATCTCTGGCCTAATCAGGCTGGAGATCTCGGGCCCAGCCACTGGTGGCCGTGGTGGCCCCATCCCCGGCCGGGGATGTGGGACCCAGCCACCCGCGGCTGCTTCCAGCCCCATCCCCAGCCAGGGATGCAGGGCCTAGCCACCCGCAGCAGTGCAGCGGCTTCTGTCCCTGTCCCCTGCCAGGGGGCGGGGCCTGCAGGCCAGGGGGGACCTGCAGGCCAGGGGGTGGGGCCTGGGCCTGTGCCCCAGGTCCCTCCGTGGGCCAGCGACACCCCTACTTTAAAGCCATAGAACTTTTTTCTTTGTCTTTTATTCACTCTGTCTCTTATAGTGATCAGGTTTTTAAAAGATATATTTCTTGATGGTTGGCTCTTCCTTTAGTTATGTCCTTTGACTTACTGTTGGTGGGTGCTAGTAGTAGTATGTTATGCTGATGATTCAAGAAAAGAAGGTGTTTGGAGAAGGATGGAACTTGTCCTTTTCGAAGTGTTTAGGTTTAAGAAAGACACAGAAACCTATAACTTGGTACAGCACATTCCTGACTATAAGCTAGGGCTCTCATATATACAATACCCTTTCTTTTCTCCTCTTTTGCCTCATGCCTTCCATTCTGTTGATGTGTAGCTACCGCAGGGAGCTCTTTTGAAACTTTGCTTTATTCATTCTGATCAGAGGTATGACTGAAAAATTAAAGAGCATCTCAGCAGCTCCACAGAAGAAGGCGAAATAAAGTCTTACTATTTACAAAGAGAATTGTTGAACTACGCAGACTGTAAATTTATGTATTGTGGACTAGGTAATAATATTGCTCTCTTCTTTTCTGGTGTTTCAGTCTGCTGGGCCATAGTATGCAATGAGTGAATTTAGCTCCATCATTTCTGCATCCGGCTATAGCCATGTAGAAAACTGAACATGATCCATTGAATTTAGGAGATGTAGTCTTCTCAACAATAGTAAGGAAATATGGAATCAGAACAAATTATCTGCTATGCACTGTTTATGTTTAATAATTAAGTAAGTACCAGGTACTTTTAAAAAAGTTCCCCCTTTTTAGATGAGACCCCACCTATTCCTATTGCAGAGGAAATTCAAATCAATCTTTCTAGCTGAGGTGGTTGACTTGAAAGGGATAGAGCAGCATCTTGAACATGTCAAGAAAGACTGAACTATAAACTTACTCTCGAATACTCGCAGAAACCTTAGCTTAAAGGAGAAGCAATAATTTGCCTAATGCACAAGCAATTTGAGATATTAGGAAATGAAATTAGAGGCAGAAATCTTCAAAAGCTTGGGTGCTAGCAGACTAAGATATTCTGGATCTCATCAGATTTATGGAATAACATGTTACTTCAGCTACCAAAGAAGATCCAAGGAACCTTTGTAATAAGAAGGGAATTTGCACTCAGACTGAAATATTGAACACAATGAGAGCCCAAATAGAAGTAAATATGATAAGTAAGATGCAATCCCTTGCTCCCCAGCCCCTCCACCTCTGGATTTCAGACCAAGTGGAATGATTTGGTGGCTTGAAAGAAGTTCTTTTTAGGTTACGTGGTTTCCTCATTAAAACTTGGACTGATATTGTAATGATTCCTTGGCCTGTAGGCAGGGCCAATCCATGCATAGAGGCAATCTAGATGGTCACCTAGGACACTAACTGGTAGGGGGCACCAAGGACTGGGCGGGGGCTGGGACCAGCAAGCGTCCAGCACTGCTCTGCCAGCGGCAGGCCATGGGTTAGGAGCTGGCTCTGGCCAGGGGTGTGGCACCACTGCTGGTGGGCCGTGGATGGGGAGCTGGCCCCGGGCAGGGGAGTGGCATTTGCAGTTGGTCTTCCTGAGTGTGTCCCGGTGGCTAAGAAAGTCGCTGGCATTTACACAAGGTGTTTTATGTGCCTTGCGTAAATGCCAGTCAACTGTCACCGACAACCATCCCGAGTGTAACTAAGGCTGAGTAATTCCACTGCCTTGCCCCTTTCTTAAAAAGAGAGCAAGTATCCTGCCGACACTGAGTTCAGTTCCCCATTGCCATAAGGCTTTTCTACTAAGATGGTGTAAAGAGCTCTCAAAGACAGCAGCTTGACCCTGGGAAATGCTTCATATCAAGCAAGCTCCCTGGCCACCTTAAAGCTAGCAAAACAACTTTGCAGCAGGGAGGAGTACAGAAGTTGCCTTAAGGCTGACTTTGCCCTCCTGCTCCTGCCCCTGCATAGTGACTTCAGTCTAGTGCCAACTACAGAGAATTGAGGCTGTGTTTCTAATTCTAACACAGTTCAAGTCAATAGTGAAATTCCTTTTCACTTTAATGGCTTGCTCCTGTTCCCCTTAGACAGCAAGCTCTTTATGGCAGAGACAGTGAACTGGATTCTCCTCCTGCTTGCACTAGGTTTACAACAGTGTAACCCTATCAGCTTCCATGGAATTACTGCTGATTTTTCATGGGTCTGTGAGAGAAGAAAGGGGCTCTGTGTTCATTGGTAATGCACCGTGCACACCTATGACACTATGTAAATAATATCATAATAGGAACTGGGTTTCAGCCTGTCAAAGCATGTGGTTTGGCTGAGAGTGAGTAAACAGGCTGTATGTTCCCTGCCACTGTCCCACGTAAGGAAGCAAGGGGTTGCTGGGAAGGAAAGTATCATGGAAGAGATTTGTGTACTGTATCCAGATCCTGAGTGCAGAACTAAAGATCTGTTTGTGGTGGGAGGGTCTTCCTCTGTAGTGTTCCAGTGAGGTGCCCACAACTAGAGGATTTAGATATCTGCATTAGCCAGTGAAATCTTAAAATGCCTCTTGGAAAATGCCTTACTAGAAGGGGGAGAATCTTCTGGGACGCATGAGACTCCTCATGCAGAACGAATCACAGCAGGGGGCCACGTATGTGCTAATACATCACACCACTTAGAAAAATGAACATGAAAATGGCTAGCTGGCCTGCCTTCCTTCCTTCCTCTGCTCTTACGCCACTCCAGTCTGTTCAGAATGCAATGGCTAAAATGATTGATTTGTCCATTTATTTCTCTCTGCTCAGCTGATGCATCCTGCCTTGCTTCTCTTGCTATCAGCTGCTCCCAGTCTCAGATTTGAGCCTTCTCCCTGGCTGACCTTTATTTCTGGAAAACTCACCCTCCCCATTCACCAACAACCTCCTCCTTCATATCTTTCTTTCAAACTCACTAGATCAGTGAGGGCTCACAGATATAACCCTTCTACCTGATTATCTTAGAAAAAGGCAGAGAGTAATATTGAGACTTACCAGTTCTTAGCACATTCCAAGGCCATGTGATTTCCCATTCCATGTAGATTGTGAGCTTCTCAGGATAGAGACTATGGCTCAGATCCTATGTGGTACCTATCTTCTGCTGACTTTCTAATCCCAGTAAATTTAGAGTGGTCTAGGGACTACTGTAAACTCTATCAGCTGGTAGCACTTCATGAAGAGCCCTCTGCTAGATGAGGAGAATGAGTGTTGTGCATGCCAACCATGTGTCCTCCCTGCTCACAGCACACCCCTCTCTTGGCATTTATGGAAGCAGCATAGAAGTCAGTTGTACTAACTCTTCCTTCTGTGGGGAAACCCCAAGGAGGCGGGGAGGGAGGTGGATTTGGTCACGTTCTGTCACTAGTGAACTTCCAATGTTATGCAAAAGGAGTGGAGCAGGATCTGGTCCAGCATCATCATCTATGTCCTGTAAAGAATTGAGCACACTGTCGGGCTTAAATTGATGATCCAAAATTACTCTTTCACTGCAGCAAAATAAATCCTAGATGAGGGAAAATATATTTTGCCTCATTTCTGTGTCAGCAGAATAATACCAAGGAATTGGCCCAGAAAGTTTAAATAAAAATTGTTCTCAACGAAATGTGCTCTAGTAGCTACCCAATTAAAATCTCTCTCTTTCTACCTGTCTAGGTACACTGAGTTCTGATAACCACCTCAAAGTTCATTGTCACAACCAGCTTTTGCAAATCTCCTTCACCAATACAGTCCTGTTCCCATTCAGACATTAAGGCTATGTCAACATGAGGCTTTTATTTTGAAACAACGACTGTTGTTTCAGAATAAAAGTGGTCATGTCTGAACAATGTTTCTTTATTTCAAAATGACGGGACCCCATCATTTCAAAATAATGTCTGTCATTTTGAATCAATAAAATGTTGCATGAAAGCAAAATAGCCGTTGTTTCAAAATGTTTCAGCACCGTTCAGGCTTGTTATTTCAAAATAATGGTTATTTCAAAATAACACTTTTGCCCTTCTCCTTCCCAGTGTGCCTTCCTTTTTGTATATATTGGGTGGGGGCATGGCCCAGCAAGGGGGCCATGTTGCCACACTTCCCATGCTGCCCCTCTCCTGAAGCAAAATAGCAAGTCCTGTGTCCGGACATGCTATTTCACTTTGAGGTTTTCCCTTATTTTGATTTAATATTTGCTTATTTCAATTTAAGTTATTTCAAAATAAGGATTTGATTTTGAAATAACTCATTTTGAAATGTTATTTTGAAATAAGAGTTTGTGTGAACATAGCCTAAGTATTTTAGTGTGCCAATTTGATATCAAAATTTGTATAATATTCCAATATAATAAATATAGTATGTTTATTCTTACTATCTTTTGCAGTTTTAGTTGGTTTTTTTACTCTTCCCATGGTTGGTGATTTTCTTTAATTGTTCCATTTTTAATCTCCAAGGTAATTTTTGCCCTGAATGTTTTCTTTTTCTCCTTTCTTTTAAACATTTTTCCTCCTCTTAAATTCTGTCTCTCAGAAGTTTTGTCTTTTGTATTCCACTCTTTTGTCTCATTCTTTTGTCTTTGGTCCTTTGTTGACTTTCTTCATTTTTCCCTTCAAAAATCCTTTTCTATAATTTCATTCTCCTCTCCATTCTCCTCCTTTCCCCTCAGTTCTCTTCCTTCTTTCCTTCCCGCTCACTGGCAGTATACAAGGCCCTCTGTCTTACCCCCTCTGCCTCATTCCTGAAGTGTCAACTCTGGAATTAATAAAAACACTGAAAGTCCTGCAGCACCCTTAAAGAATAATACATTTTTTCGTGTATAAGCTTTTGTGGGCTGCAACCCACATTGTCACATGCATGAGTGGAAACTACAGTCAGGAGATGTATAGACACATGTAGGGGTGAGAAACATTACAGTGGGGAAGGTAAGTGCTAATAAAATGAATTCATTTCGGGTAGATGAGGCCCATTCACACCAATTCATTAAAAAGTGAGATTGTGTGAACAGGGACAATTCCTTTTTGTAATGAGATAACCATTCTGAGTCCTTATTCAAACACAGTCTGATTGTGTCTAATTTGTATATTAGTTCCAGCACCTCAGTTTCACTCTGAAGTCTATTTTTGAAGTTCTTTTGTTGAAGTATGGCAATTTATAAATCTGCTACAGAGTGTACAGGGAGATTGAAATGCCCCTGTACTGGTTTGTGGATTTTACCATTCTTCATGCCTGATTTGCGTCTATTTATTCTTTTGCGTAGGGACAGTCCAGTTTGGCCAATGTACACAGCAGAAGGCCATTCCTGGCACATAATGGCAAATATCACATTAGGAGATGTCTGAGTGAATGAGCTTCTGACGGTGTGGCTGATGTGATTGGGACCTGTTATGGTATCATTGGAGTTGATGTGCAGGCAGACTTGGCAATGGAGTTTGTTGCAGGGATGGATTCCTGGGTTAGTGTTTTTGTTGTATGATGTACAGGTGCTGGTGAGTATTTGCTTTAGTATGGGGCAGCTGTCTGTCGGCAAAGATTGGCCTGCCTCCCAATGCTTGAGAGAGTGAGAGATCATCTTCTAGGACAGGATAGGCTGTGAATCCTTAATGATGCATTGGAGATATTTTAGCTGGGGGCTGTAGGTGATGGCTAATGATGTTCTGCTGTTCTTTGTTGGGTCTGTCCTGTAGTAAGTGACTTCTGGGTACCTGTCTAGTTCTGTCAGTCTGTTTCTTCACTTCTGCAGCTGAGCACTATGGTTTCAGGAATGTTTGGTAGAAATCTTGTAGACATTTCTCTGCCTGAGGGATCAAAGCAAATGCATAGCAGTTGTATTTTAGGGCTTGGCTGTCGATGATGAATCATGTAATGTGTCCAAAGTGGAAGCTGGAGGCATGAAGATATGCATTACTGTGACTTGGTTTTCAGTATAGGTTGGTATTAGTGGGACCATCATTATTTATATTGTATTGTCCAGGAAGTGGATTTCTTGTGTGGACTGGTCCAGGCTGAGGTTGAAGGTGGGGTGGAAATTGTTGAAATCCCAGTGGAATTCCTCAAGGAACTCTTTCCCAGGGATCCAGATGATGAAAATGTCATCAGTGTAGCAAAGGTAAAGGAGAGGTACTTGGGGACAAGATTTGAGGAAGTGATGATCTAGGTCATCCATAAAAATGTTTGCACACTGTGGGGCCATGCGGGTACCATATCTGTGCCACTGACTTGAATGTATAGATCATGCCCAAATCTGAAACTGAAATAGTTGTGGGTCAGGACAAAGTCACAAGGTTTAGTTACCAGGTGTGCTGTGTCATCACCAGGGAAGCTGTTCCTGATGTCTTGTAGTCCATCTTTATGTGGAATGTTGGTGTAGAGAGCTGCTACATCCATAGTGACTAGGATGCTGTTTTCTGGGAGATCACAGATGGATTGCAGTTTTCTTCAGGAAGTCAGTCAGATTAATGCAGTTGTGGTTGTGGTGGGCAGGGTGGTTGGGCCCTGTCAGCCTATTAGCTTCCAAAGTGGGTATAAAACTCTTTTACCATTTACCTTCGGGGTCAAGTGGGATGTAAGTGTGAGCCCATTGCTTCCTCTTCACTCAACATTGAAGCCTATGCCAAGTGTACATTTGGAAGGTTGTGCTGTTCTAGCTGTACAGGTATACCATAGCAGCCAAGCATTCCTAGGCACAGCATATGCTGGCAAAACTGCTTTTGGTGGTGGTGTTTATTCCCTCCCTCTCACCTACTGAAACAACTTGTGCAAGCAAAAGCACAGCTTTGCAAGTAGAATGAGGTTCTTTTGCCAGCACTGCTTTATCAGTCAGATCTCACTTCATCACACTTCTGACCAGTACAGTTATCGTAACTAAAGCTCTAGATCAGGGGTGTCCAACCTTTTTGGTGAGGGGGGCCACATTACAATTCTTTTCTCAGTCAGGGAGCTGGTGAGAAAATTTTAATAGACAAACAAGACATTGAAATCGATCTTATTAATCAACTTTAATAAAATAGTTTGGCATTGCTTTTGCTTCACTGTGTACAGAGGACAAGGGGAGCAATGGGTCCTGTGGGGAGAGCAAGGCAGAGTGTGGGGAGCATGGCAGAGGAGTGGAGGGGAAGAAGGGAGAGGTGGGGGAAGCAGAGCAGCTGGGTGGCAAGACACAGGTGTTTCTTGACAGGGGCCCACCAACTCTGGTCTCCTCACTCTTTGTCAAACACTGCTCAGGTAGAGCAGAGCAGTGCTGGGAAGAGGGAGAGGACAGCATAGTCAGACAGGACAGAAACCCTGGCAGTTCTTCAGGGGTCACAGGTTTTGGAACTGGGTGTCTCTGTACCAGAAACATTGATGGATAGCAATCTCTACAGAAAAGTTTTTGCCACTAAAGTCAGGGAAAGGACAGGGGTGCTAGGGTTAGGGATGTGGGAGGAGAGCAGAACTGGAAGGGTGGGGGAATTGCCAGGTCAGGATTTCAAACTACTTAGGGCATGCTCCCTTTACTCGTCCCCTGCTCACACAAAAGGGGCTAAATCCAGCCCCTGAACAGCTCCCTGGCTATGCCATGCCTCCCTGTAGCTGGGCTATGCGCAGGGCAGGAAACTGACAAGGGCCTTCGCTATCCCCAGATACCAGATCCTTGCAGCAGCACTCCACAGGCCAGATGAAAGCCCTTGGCAGGCCGGAATCTGGCCCCCAGGCTGCAGGTTGGACAAGCCTGCTCTAGAGTTTATATAGTTCTACCTTTTGTTAGTGTAACTCATTCTGAGCTCTCTCACTGGTAGAAGCTGCATCTAGGTTTGCCAGGAAAGCTACACCTGTATTGCTACATAAGTAAACCGTTTCTTGAGACAGGCAAATGCTATGTTCACACATACATCATTATTTCAAAATAACCCATTTCAAAATGAGTTATTTCAAAATAAAGTCCTTATTTTGAAATAAGTTAATTCGAATTAACACTTTATTAATTCGAATTAAGGGAAAGCCTGCTTTCGAAATAGCCTTTGTCTCGAAATGGTTATTTCGAAACAAGGCCGTTCAGAGATGTTGTTTCGAAACAACGTGTCTGAACGCCGTTGTTTCGAAACAACCATTTCAAAACAACAGCTATTTCGATTAGATGCGAGGTTTAATGGTTTCAAAATAACGGCCGTTATTTCAAAACAACGGGTCCCATTGTTTTAAAATAACAGTGCATCATGTGGACATGCTGCTGCTTATTTCAAAACAATCTCTGTTGTTTCGAAATAAGAAGCCTGTGTGGACATACTCAAAGAGCTTAAAATTCTCATGCCATTGGTGTATTACTGGTCCAGGTTTACTAAATGGTGGAATTGCTTGTGGACACCAGGCACAGGCATGTGTAGTAACATCATCCAAACCTGAAGTGGTGGAACCACACTGGGATACTTGACCAATGGTAGAAGAACTAAATACTTGACCAATGGTAGAAGAACTAAATTCTCAGTGGACACCCTTTTAAACAGGCAGCAGGAGATGGAGTTGCTGTTGTCACTCACTAATGCCTGCAGTCTGGCCTTCATTTCACCTGAGGAAAAAGAGTACCTTTACTCTGTTCTCCTACTGTTTTGCTGTATTTTGTATTTCCTGTCACTGCAGGCAGTTACAGTTGCATGCAAGCACCTGTACAGACGATACTGTCAGTGTCTTCTGGCTTTCAGACAAACAGACCTGTTCCAGACATAAGACAAAACATATGACTTGGCAAAAGAACAGGTCGCACAGCTCTAGGAGTATCCCTGATCAGCAGAATATATCTTGTTATATGCTTTTTTTTCTTCTACTCTCACAAACAAGGAGATGTGTGGCAATAGCTGTACTTTTTATTTGTTTGTATGTTGTCTACAATGTCATCTTCCACGTGAAAGTTTCCAAACGTTCATTTATTTTCTTTAGCAGAAGACCTGGATTTCTCTATACAAATGTTAAACGAGAAAGGTCTATTGTGCATGCACAAAATTAATATTCAATCTTGTGTAAGCAAAACTTATCTAATTCTCTGTTCCAAACTTCCTAGCAGGATAGGAAGTAAAGTGGATTAAATTTAAACAAGGTGGTCAGTGCAGGCAGCAGCATTCCTGCTGCTATCCGTTAAAACCTGCTCTAGACAGACTACATTCTTTATCTGCCTTTTCTTGGATGACTCCTGCCCATACAATCCCCAGATTTTCAGAGTAGCATGTACCTTTGTGGAGACAGGCAGGGGTTAAAGTATGTGGGAACTCCTAGGAACGTCATTCTGGGGCCCCACAAATCTAATGGGCCAGAGTTCTGGGGCCCAGAATCTAGAAAAATCAGGCAGAACACCTCATGGTCACATGTATGAAGGGGCCCCAGACAATATCGGAAGGGGACCCAGAGAGTAGGAAAGTTCCAGATTCCATCAAATTATACTTCAACCATTGGAGAAAGGGATACTCTAAAAGTCTCTTTTTCCTAAGGTAAGCAGCACAACCTGGTCTAGAAACTCACCCTCTAAAAGTGGTGCAGATTTCATTCATCTTTGGTTCTAAAATAGTTTGTAATGGAATAGATCACACCTGTTGATAAGCAGGATAGGATTCTTGCTAACTAGAAAGCACCACCTCTGCCTATGGAACTCTTGGAGCACAAGCATAAGGGCAATATGCTTAGGGTTAGTTTAGTAAACTGCATCAGCTAAGAAATTGTAAAAGGGGTGAATAGCAGGTTGTTTCTCATCTTGGATAGAGTTCCCTAAGAATTATACTCTTCCTGCAGCTAAGGAAGGGGCTGTAGTTGAACATAGCTCATCTAACTGACTTGCGGAAACTGTGGGTAGGTGAAACTCTCAAGTTATTAGTGGAAATTGTGACTGTCCAATCCATTTTTTTAATTTCACATGGTAGCCCTGGCAATAAGATCTTTTGCTCTTTCTCAGCTGAACTCAGCATTTGTGGCTCCTTCTATGATTTACCTGACCTGCATCTCAGAGGGAAGTAAGGCTTGTGTGGGAGTATATTTGACAGGCATAGGCAGCAGCGTTGCTGGCACTGGGCCCAGGGAGGCTGTGCCCCGAATCTCCCCGGCTGTGCCCCGAATCTTTTCCCTGGACCCCCAGTGCTGGCGCAGGGAGAGGTGGCTAGTCCCCGGCACTGCAGGAAGAGAGGGAGATCACTGAGCCTCTGAGCTGCAGCTGCCCCTTCCCTGCCCACATGCTGCTGCAGCATCTGTGACTCAGCCAGGGGAGGTGAGAGGAGGGAGGGACAGAGTTTCAAACAGAGGCAGCAGCTCCAGCATGGGCTTCTCTCCAGAGGACAGAGCAGGTAGGAGTTGGGGAGGTGGGGCCGGAAGCCCTGGTCAGGTGGGGGAGAGAGGAAGGGCTGCCTGGGGCCAAGGGGGGGGGGGGGCTTCCCTGCATGGGCTCCAGCCCCTGGGTGGAAGCAGGGGATTAGTCCCTGGCCTCTGGGCCCCAGGTGGGGCGGGAGGGGATTCTCCCAGGCCTTTGGGACCCGAGTGGGGCTGTGGGGGGTGCCAATAGGCCTCCAGGCCCCAAGTGGGATGGGCAGTGGGACTGGTGGGTGTGTCCCTTGGCACCTGGGGCCCAGGTGGGACTCAGGGGGCTACCCCTAGGCTTCTGGGCCCTGGGTGGGATGGGGGGGTATCCATAGACCTCCAGGCCCCACGTGGGATGGGTAGGGGTGCTCCCAAACCTCTGGGGCCCATGTGGGACTGTTGGGAGTGTCCCTAGGCCTCTGGGGCTCAGGTGGGACTCAGGGGGCTACCCTTAGGCTTCTGGGCCCTGGGTGGGACCAGGGGCAGTGTCCATAGACCTCTGGGGCCCAGCTGGGATTGGCAGGGGGTACCCCTGGGCTGGGAGCATTCCCCCCATGGCCTCTAGGTCCCAGCTGGGTCCATGAGTGAGTGTCTCCCCATTGCCTGCAGGGGGGACCCCCCCCATGGCCTATGGGCCTTGGGGGCAGGTGGCCTGGGAATGGGGCCCCTCACATGAGCCCCGGATGGGCCAAGGGATGTTTCTCAGCCTCTGTCAGGGCCAGGGCAGGCCAGCAGAAGGCTGGTGAGCCAGGAACCATCCCTCAGCCTTGGGTCCCTGGGGATCAGGTTGGTGACCAGGCTGCTGTGATGCAGTCCTGGCCAGGGAGCCCCCCACAGCTCAGGGGGCGAGGCTCAGGTGCCAACCCAGAGTCTCCTGCCCTCAGCCCATGCCCAGACCATGGTGCTGCTCTGGTTCCCCCCCCCCCCGGGGCTTCCTGCCCTGTCCCGATGCCCATGTGTCAGGACTGGCCTGGCCTGGGGTCCCCTGCCCTCACCACATGCCCAGGTGATGGAGCTGCCTGGTCTTACCACAGGGTCTCACATGGCGGTGGGGCCAGCCTGGCACAACCGTGGGGTCTCCTGCCCTGGCCTTGTTGCCTCAGTTGTGAGGCTGGGGCAGCAGGTGGTCTGGGAGGGTAACCTCATCAATAGTGTGATATTATTTGTAAAGTTGAACTCTGCTGAACACCACCATATGCTGTGCCTAGTATTTACCTGTGCTTGAAATTGTTCTCTTGTGTGAGATTGTTCTACATTAAGCAGAAAATGACTGGAGGTATGGGGCAGGGACAGATAATATGAAGGGACAGAGATAATTAATTGTATTTACCTTTAAAGTACATGTTAATTAATGTTATGTATATGTCCTTTAGTGTCATAAGTGAAATAATTCTGTAACCCCAACAAATAGGTTTTTTATAACCAATGTCCAACAAGACTCCATATTGCCAGTTTGGAACTCCTGCTTAAACATTGTACTCCATTTTGTATACTTGATGAAACCTGATTTAGGCATATGCTGTGTATGTTCATTTAAATGTGTGAATGAAGGGTGTGTGTGTGTGAAGGGGCCAGTCTCAATTGCCAGCCTGTCTTGATGGACCACAATTACCATCTAACTAGCCAAACAATGCAGACATCTCTGATTAAAGCAAACAGAAGGAGCCACTCCAGAAAGAAAAGAACAAAATACAATCAAGTCTGAAGTGACTGGTGACCAATGATCTCAAACAAACCCTGAGGACAACATGATACAGCAAATCCCATAGACTTACATGAGGGCCAGCAAGTATAAAAGATGGATAAGAACATGAAAACTTTGGGGTCTAATTCTGCAGCTGTCATCTTGGAGCATCAGATTCATGACCAACAGAGGCCTGGCTCCTTCCTTGTGCCCAGCCTAGCTAGCCAGTAGGCTGGCTCAAGCAACACATGAAAGGACTGGTAATTATATACCAGGTTGCAGAACTTCTTGTGTGTGTGAGAGAGACTACTTTTTGCTATCCTTACTTATTTACCATAAATGTGGCATATTGCCTTGTCCCCTGAATAAAATCCTGCTAGTCTTTTCTTTTGGGTGTTCTTGTTGCACATCATTTTAGTAGGTGCCCTTTTGGTATAACAGAGGAAATTGAATTGTTAGAAAAGACTAGCAGGATCTTATTCAGGGGACAAGGCAATATGCCACATTTATTTGTAAATGTGAAAATAGCAAAAAACAGACACATACATTGATACCCATGAAATTTTGAAAGCTGGCATGATATAATTACCAATCCTTTTATGTGTTGCTAGAGCCAGCCCAGTGGGCAACTAAGCTTGGCACAAGAAGGGAGCCAGGTCTCTCTAGGTCATGAATCTGGTGCTCTGAGATGACAGTTGGAGAATGAGATACACAATTTTCATAATTTTTTGTACTTGCTGAGTCTTTTGTGAGTGTATGAAGCTTGCTGTGTCTTGCTGCCTCAAAGCTCCTGTCTGATAATTATTCATCACCAGTCATTTGCAGACATGACTTTGATCTTGTATTTTGTTTTTCTCTTTCTGGGGTGGATTCTTCTTGCTTTTCAGAGATTAGTTTGAATTGTTCATCCATTAAGGTGGTACTTGCTTTTCATCAGGAGAGGCTGGCGTCAACTGATCCCATCACACACCCTTCATTCACATGTCTTTTTCATACATATTTAAATGAAATTACACAGTGTTACATCTTAAAGAAATTTCATCAAGAATATAAAATGAGTTCCAAATTTACAATATGGAGCTTTGTTAAATATTGGTTATAATGTCTATTAAACTGAGTTAAATATTTTAGTTATGATATTAAAGAATAGAAACACAGTGTTGCCTAACAGATGCTTTAAAGGTAAATTCTATTCATTTTATCTGTGTCCCTACATTGTGACTACAGAAGACTGAGCAAATATTAGCAGACTGGGCCTGGGGAAAAAATTCCTGAGATTTGAGAGTTCTGTTGGGAGATCATGAGTGAGGCTTTACCTACCAATAATGTTGTTACTTAATGTCACTATTTATTCTGCTCTTCAGTTTTGCTCTCCTATGAATTGTGCACAGCATAAATACACCTACCAGGCAGCATGCCACAAAGTTAACCATCCTTTTACTGAAAAGTTCCAGGGGGGGTAGCCATGTTAGTCTAATCCAGTAAAAATAGAAAAGAGTCCTGTGGTGCTTTTAAAGAGTAACACATTTATTTATCACATGAGCGAAATCCCATTTAGAAACCATTTTCAAGTGTCTGACAAACTGGGATTTCAACCACAAAAGCTCCAGCAATAAATAAATTTGTTACTCTTTGAAAGTGCCTTGCTTGTTTTACAGTTGCAATACTTTATTGTGAATTCCTGTAATGTTGTCTGTCTTGCATTGGATAGTGTGATCCCAGTAATGCTGTATTTTTGGTTTGGACTCACTCTTTCCTGTAAGAGTGGGTTTACTTAGTTTTTGCTGCTAAATCCTCTCTGCTTTGTTTCCCCAGAAGTGGGATTGGGAGTCTGGCAGGAGCTAAGAGCAGGGTGGGAAGAATACTGCAGGAGGCTTTTCTGCTTTGTTTTCAGTTCACTTTGTTGTCCTCTCTTTGGCTATTTGCAGGGGAGGCAGAAGGCAGGTAGCCTGGCTGTCTGACTGGCTCTGTCAGTTTGGTGTGACCCTGCTCACAGCACTGCGCTGGCAGCCCCAGCCAGCCTGCCTGCTTGCCTCATGAGTTCTCCAATCTCCCCTACCTGGATTGTGTACATCTGGAAGCTGGGAGAGGGTCAGAGCCTTTTTAAATTCCCTGCCCTGTGGTATAAGCAGCCCAGCATGGCAAATTGCAGCTGCTGTGCTGCCATCCCTCCACACCCTTGCTCCACAATCTCATGCTGCCACTCAAAGTGGAGGGCAAAGCATTACAGCAAAGTTCAGGGAAGGCATGGGCTCTATTTTAAAAGCTTGAGAACTGTAGCGGTAGGTGTCTTCAGCGTGGGGTCAGCAGGGTCTCATCTTTCATCTGGGCACCTAGATGCCATCCACTTCTCCAGTACCTGGAGAACCTAAACAAGTCAACTGGAAGTCCCAGGGATGGTCTGATCCCCTCCTATTTTCTGATCTCCCTGACTCCTGATGTTTAGCAACAGAAACTTGTAGGAGATAGGGAATTATATGCCTTGTCATAGGAGGAGAATTTTTATATGTCCTCCTCACATGATCTGTGAGGTTTTAAGAGGATATTGCCAGCACCTTTATTCATTTGTAGGGAACACTGGAGGGGAATGATTGCTCATTTTACAGTTTTAATGCAGAGGGGTATGAAGGAGTTGTATGGGACCTCTGTGTGATGGGAGAGTGGTACAGAGGCTAAACACACTGCACCAGGATAATCCATGGTAACTCTATATGGTCAGACTGCACTGGTACCTAGACGGCTGCTGGCTAGAAACTGACAACTTCAATTTTAGTCATCAGCTGGCATGGCCCCTGGGAGCATATTTCCTTTCAGAAACATCACATTTCCATGTTTCCAAACTTTCCATTTAATGTGGAACTTCCCCACTTCAAAATATTTCATGTGAATTCCACTTTCAAGTGGGGCCCAGGATAGGGATAGGGCCTGTTGGGTCATGGGGGGGGGGGGGGACGGGGGACGGGACGGTGTCTGTTGTGGGTGTGGCCTGTTGGGGGTAGACCCTTGACAGAGGCAGGGTCTAGCACAGGTGGAGCCTGTGGGCCTGTGCCCAGGGTCTTTTTGCTATCCAGTAACGCCCCTGGGCACAGGCTAGAAATGACTAACTTCTCTCACCATACAAAGACTGGAGGCCCTCTAATCCTGCATTCCCCCCACCCCCACCCCTTCATTCCAGATCTAGGTGGGAAAAAGGGATTCTATAAATGTCTCATTTTAAAAGTCTTGGCTTAAAATGAAAGCATGTTTCTAGCATTACTCTCCATGAAGAGAGCTTTGAAAATCTAAAAGGAAATCGATGGGAAAAATGTCTTCCTAAAGATTAAATGAAAAGCTTGTTGCCCATGAGCCCAGGACTCTTAAGTGGACTTGTATTAATTCACAGTGGGAGTTGATGCCAGTGTCAGGTTCTGTAAGCTTCTTTCTAACTGGCTGCCAGTAGCTGAGACCACTTTTCCATTAAAGTCTGTGTTCTAATGCTATTGAGCTAGTAGCAAGAGGTCTCACAGTGGTCTACTGGACTAGGAAGGGGATGCTATAATCTTACTCTGATACAAATATCTTCTGTGGCCTTAGTAAGTTCACTTAAACTTTTCTGCCTTGGGTTCCCCACCCTGTTTGCCAAAAATAGTGTCCCCCATCACCCAAAGTTTGTGAAGACTCATACTTTTTAAGCACTAAACTGTTGATAAACTTCAGTAGCATGTGCTCCATAACTCTCCCAGTATGCATGGGCTAGTTGCTTATTTGGACAAATGTTCCTTGTAGATACCACTGTCTAGAATCCAGGCCTTTGTGCCTAGTTACCCAAAAATACTTAAGCACTATGACACCAAATATATCAATGCCTACCTTTTAGGCGCTTAGAAAATCAAAGGAACATACTCCTATTCACAAAGTAAAGTTTGGCACTGAGCGTCCCTTTACAATGGCTCAATTACCTCCTTTTCTCTTTCCCAAGGCTCTCAGTGGAAAACCGCCAGAGATAACTGCAAGCAAGAGCACTGCATCACTGGCTCACCAGGGAGGGATGACGACTCACTGCTTTTTCAATGGCCCATTGCCAAGATGACTAACTTCTACTCCAAGTCCACAAAGTGTGCTTTCTGCACAATTACAAGTAATATTTAAGGAATACTGTAATATATCTCCTAATGACCAAGTCTTGATAAGTTACAAGCTTCTTGTAGAGACTTTACATCTTACCCCTTATGAATAAATGCTCTGCAAGATAGGTGCTTGGTGTAATGAGTTTGTCAGACCTGAGACAGGACTTAAAAGACCAATGAACCTTTTTGTCAGTTGGAACCTATGGAGCTCTGTATCAGTGTTGACAAGTTTCAAAGGATTAGCTGTGTAAGTCAAGTTAAGCAAAACAAACAAGGAGTCCTGTGGCACTTTTCAAGACTAATAAATTTATTTATCACAGAACTTTTGTGGGAGAAAAATCTCATTTCATCAGATGCTTTGAAGTTCCCCCATCTTCAAAGTGTCTGATGAAGTGGGATTTTCTCCCACAAAAACTCATGCAATAAATTAATTTATTAGTCTTGAAAAGTGCCACAGGACTCCTTTTTTTGTATAAGTATGTGTGATCAAAAAATCAACATGCCAGACAGCCAGCAATCTAAAAGTCAGTGGGAGATGCTGATGAGATAGAGTGTGTCCCATGGGGCAGGCCTCAATTGTTAACCAAAGAAACAGAATTGCCGGATTCATGCCTCCTACAGATTCCCCTCTCCCTCCATAGAACAATAGATGCTGCCAGGGAGGTGCTGTTATTACACCTTTTTACTTCCCAGGAACTGCTGTGGTGCAGAGAGGTTCAGCTGGCTTGCTGCCAGAACAGTCAGCAGCAGAGAATGAGGAACCGCTTTGGTCTGGTGTTCCCTCCCCACCCCCTTCTACAAAGGTTCAAGAGTCCCTAGTATTTCTTAAGCCTTTCACAAAGAGGCTCCTAAATCCAGACTGCAGGGAGGCACCTTTCTCTGTGGGTGACTCACAAACAATAGCTGCTCTCCTGGAGTCAGTTGGCTTAGGAATCTAGGGCAATTATCTTGTGAGAATGAGCTAGGCAACCATCTAGCTCCTCTCACAGTGGGTGGCGGTGGTGGTACCCACCTTTATAACCTTTAGCTCACAGGTTAGAATGCTCACCTGGGATGTGATGGGACCAACCTTACATTCTCCTTCTCCCTGAGGAATAGGATTTGAGGTGGGAGACCCCTTTTCTCCAGAAAGGTGCTGGAACCACTGAGCCATGGGATATTCTAACATGGGGTTTCTTCTGTTGAAGTCTCCTCTGTTGAAACTGTTCTCCTGCTGATAAATGAAGAATCATAGGGGAAGGGCAACTGGACCCTAAGTCTCCCATCTTCCAGATGGGTGCCTAAACACTGGGCTACAGAATCATTGTCTTGCTCATTCTCTCTGGCCCAGTGAAGCAGTTCTGCTATAGTATAGTGGAGGCCTGGGATGTGGGTACCTAAGTCCCTTCGTGACTCTGAGCCAAAGGCCCCACACGTGCAGCTGGACCCCAAGTCTGCCATAGAAGATGCGTAAAAATCTCCTCACCAACACCACCACCACCACCACTGCCCCTCCAAGCACATGTTTAGATAACCATACTCTTAAATCAGGAGTGTATCTCAGTGAATCATTATATTAATCTTCACCCTGATCCTCTGCATAATGGTGTGTTTATGACAAATGGAAATTAGCTGACAACCACAGATATATGCCAAAATGCTACACATATACTTGCACAACCTTTGCTAGAGGTGCAATTGATTGACTATGTACTGAGTACTAAATGGAGAATAATTAAACTCTTCAAAGATGAAGCTCTGGTTGGCTAATATGAATTATGTAATTTCAGCTGTCAATAATGGAGACTTTGATGGGTTCTGTAAAGTGTGTTGGTGCTGCACAAACCTGACTGGAGGAGATAAGAATAGTTAATCTGCATGTAATTTTCTGCCCAATTCTAAGAATTGGGAATTAAGATTAAAAAATAAGCACTACACTGATTGCTAATGGAAAGGTGCACTCAGATTGGGCAAGTATATTTAGTTGAAATATTTTGTTGATGCTTGATCCCCTAATGTTTTAAAATAGTGCACACAACTCCTGTATTAATTTAGATGGATTCTATGGCCCCAAACAGTTAAAGTTGTTAGCATAATCCTTTCACTGTCCAACACTAAATAGTGTTAAATGAGGTTCAGTATACAGAGAACTCTGCCTGTTTCGCACCATTAAACATCTTAACCTTTTAGTAAAGATACAGAAAAGAAAGGAAAAACAATTAAAGCAGCTGAAACATAACATTAAATAAGGTCTTCATTGTATTAACATTCCTTCTTCCCCTTCCCTTTAGCTGTAGAGCTCTTGTTTAAGACATTGTCAAATATTGGGCTTTTCTATTAAAAAGTAATAAGCTGCCCCACAAGCCACCCCAACTGGAAGCTCCTCAGTCTTTGCTCTCCACTATCACTGTCCACATGCCCTTGCAGGATTTGGCCTGGTCCTCAGGGGAGACAGTAAAGAGGTGTGGGCAAAGAGGGGTTTAGGAGCAGAGTCCGCCAGAGCCAGCTGAGTTCCATGCCCAGGCTTAGCTTTGGCCCCAAACTGTAGCTCTGGAGGGAAATAACTGCAGCACTGGGGACAAGCTGGGCCAACTTCTCCTGCAGTGGTATGTGGAGGCTGGGGTTGGGGCAGGGGTTTAGCATGGCTCAGTTCCTTCTGAGATCCCGAGGCTCAAAGTCCAAGTTCTGTTCAAGTAAATCCAGCAGAACTGGTCAGCAGGCAGCCCCTCAGCCACAAGCAATAAGCTGAGCCCTATGGTCTCCTCACAATGGAGCACCTAACATCCTGCAAAGCATTCAGCGCAGCGGAACCCCGTTCCCCATAAATAATCCTGGCATCCACCAATCAGTTTGGGGCCAAGGCTGAGCCCTCAGGAAGCAAAGGGCCTCACCCTGCCTGCCTGGGCGTGGAACTCAGCTGGCTCTGGTGGACTCTGCCCCTAAACCCCAAAGCCAGCCTGTTCCAAACCCTCCATCTGTGTGCCATAACCCTCATATATGGTCCACACCTACTTATTAAGGTCAGTTACATCTAGGTGGAAATCCATTCTGATCCTCTTGAGGGCCCAAACAGGATTTATTAAAACCTCTCTGGGATCAAATTCATTAACAATCATGGCTCACAGTGAGTTGGCTGATAACCTGAACTTGTTGGTGGACCTTGACTCCAAAATACCCTATTATCCACCAGGCACCATTGTCTTCCCTAGATGGGATGAAAGACGTTGTGCCCTCACACTAGGTCTGCACCCCTACATTTCTGTCTTGGCAAATTCGTTGGAATTCACTGCGGTATGGAGGACATTGACTATCCTATATACACACAGTATATATTGGATTTTAATAGAGGCAGATGTCATCAAAATTGCCATGACTCCATTGATTACAGCACTAGAGCCCATTACAACAGTAAGGTTAACCTGCTATCCTGCCTTAACCTTTTCTGGCATCACTGCCTGTGTAAACATACGTGCCTTCTCTGATCCCATTAAGACTGACTCATAGTGTATCAACAACTCTGCGCGGGGGCCCCTTGCTAAGTCCCACTCACATTTATGGGGTGGCTTATATAGGTGAAACAATTTCCCCATTACTTCCCTACCAGGTCATGTCTGAGCTCTCTTGAGATGCGCCATAGGAAACCACCTTGTGCTCCCCAAATATCTGCTTTCAGGACAGGAATCATGTCCAGCTGGACATGTGAGCGTGAATATCCACGCATCCTTCCTGGGGGCCCTCAGATATTGGAAACACTTCCCCTTTGTGTGCTCATTCTTTGGTGTAGCCATTAATGGACCAGCACCTAATGTATTGCCCATTTTGAATCACCATAGCGCATACATTATTACAAATTACAGACAGTATGAACAGTACAGACATTGCGGCGATTGAGGGCATGATTATGCTGGCAGCTTACCTATGCAAGAAACACGTTGTTATAAAAGACTTTAATTTCCAGAGTTTCCCTTCCATCCCTTCAACTGTGAGCTGTGGAACCGTTTTAACACGTTTCCCACGCTTATCCTGCAGCTCTAGTTGGTATACAGTAGGGCTTATTTTATCCACCATCTTTACTGGGCCCACCCATCATGGACTCAGTACATAAATCTTTTCAGAAAAATATCTATGTAGCACTCTGGAACCGACCTCCCACTCAATTGTTTTCCATTTGTCTGTCAGCCTACGGTCTGCTCCCTCTGTGTTATGTTTTAGCTGGGCTGCCACCTGTAACTGGACCTCAGAGATGTATTCCAGTAGCTTTGACGTAAATTCAGTCATTTGGATTTGGGGCTGGAAGCTGTCAGATGGAATGTCTCCTTCAACCCACCAACACTCCGGGGTCCTCGTACGTCTCCCTGTCATGGCCTTATCGGGGCCAAACCCATGAACTCCTACGGTCGATCGAACTGCCGTTAAAACCAACGGGAGCTTGAAGTCCCAGTCCTTCCCCAATTCCTTAATGATTTTGCAGAGTGCTGTCTTTAAGGTCCTGTTGGTCCACCCTACTAAACTCGAAGCTTGAGGGTGGCCAGCTATGTGCCAATGCTGGCATATTCCCAAAGTTAGGCATAACTGTTTTACTACTTCTCCCATAAAATGAGGGCCCTGGTCAGAGTCAATATCTTCAAGTAGGCCAAAACAAGAAAATATCTCACTTAACAGGATTCTGGTGGTAGTGTTGGAAGTGGGTATAGCTTCCACCCACTTTGTGAAGGCATCAATTACTACTAAAACGTATTTTCTGCCCCAACTGGTTCTGGGCAGTGGCCCGATGTAATCAATCTGGAGCCTTTTCCAAGGTCCCACAATTTTTTGATGTTTAAGAGGGCCTTTAACAACCTGAGTGTCAGGGTTGTTAAAAGCACACTCAAGGCACCAATTGATAAAGTGCTCAGTTTGCTCTACTACTTCAGGCCACCTCTAGTACCCTATCCACTGTTTTCTGCCTTCCAAAGTGCCCCCTGAGCATGGGCCAATTGAATAAGTTCAACCCTAAGACATTCAGGCAGCACTAGATGAGGTCTCTCATCAGACATCCTCACTTTCCTGGCCCAGGTGATTCCCTTGCCATCCTTATATGCACACCAGTTATAGTATTCACTTCTGTCCAACGGAGCCTGAATGCTCTTATCCCTTTCCTGAAGTTCTTTGATATCTGCAATATCTAGACCACTTGGTATTTGGCTCCTGACAGGTTTTACTAGAATAGCAACATGGTCCAACCCTGTCCATTGTCTATCAGCTCCTAAGCATGTGGCCTCTTTAGCTAAGCTATCTGCACATGTATTAAGTGCTACCCATAGCTTGTTTGAGTTTATATGAGCCTTAACCTTTCCTAAAAACGTGGTCCCAGATCTTGACTTGCCTGTCTACCACACATGCCACAAGTATCTGGCATGTGCCACTGTCTTTCTATCACTTGTAGCCATGCCACACTGCAGCCAGACAGGCATCTAGTCTGTTCCTGCTTGGAGAACCTATTCCAAATCAGTAATGATGAGAAGATCTTCCTCACCACTACTCTCACAAAGGACTGCCAGGACTGCCACTATCTCTGCGGCCTGAGCAGATGCTGGGGATACCGTTCCCTGCAGCATTCTGCTTGGGGGTGATTCACGGCAGCATATCCATCAATGTGCTTGCCCTCCAGGTAGTAGGTGCTTCCATCCACTGCCCAAATGTTCCCCTCAGGAACATCACACCCCTCCAGGAGCCTCGGGTAGCAGGCATTCATGATCTGCACCTTCACAAAGAAGTGCATATGGAGCTAACTCATTTTGCCTGGTGGTATCAGCTGTTGCCTCTTTATTGACAAAGGTCAACATCCAATTGGCAATATGCAGACTGGATACGCGCCCTGAGTTAACCCTGCCGGAGAGGATATACCTTGTGGGAGTGTCACATGACTTCACGATGACAGGGGAGAGACCCACTAGGTACTCCCAGTGTGTGATTGCCCACAGGAGAGCAAGGGCCTCCTGTTCACATGGGGAGTAGCCCTTCTCCACTTCCGAAAGTGCCCTAGACCCGTAGGCCACTGGTCTTTCACCCGAGCCTAGGTCTTGCACCCAAATTACACTCATCCCCTCAGGGTCACAGCTAGCCTAAGAATGAATGGAACTCCCTCTACAAGGAAGACTAGAGCAGGCGCTTGCAGGAGAGCTTCTTTTAAGGATATGAACACTTCCTCCTCTTCCCCCCATGACCATTACATGCCTTTCCTCTGAAGGCGGTATAGGAGCTTGGCTATCAATGCATAGCGTTCTATAAAATCCCTACTAAACCCTGTTAGGCCCAGGAAGGATTGTAAGGTAGTAAGATCCTGGGGTGCTGGTAGCCGAGCAATTAATTCCACTTGCTTTTGATTCAGAGTGAGACCATCCGCAATCAAACAGACCCCAAGAGAGGACACCTCTTTCTTCACTGTTTGGGCATTGGATGGATTTAACACAAACCCCATCTTCTCAATATGCCCTAACACCTCATCCAGCAAATTGAGGTTCTCCTCCCTGGTCTTAGTAGCTAAAAGGATATTGTCTACATAGGACATCACCCTCTGGCCCTCCAGCATATTTTCACACATTTTCGTGACTTCACAGTGGCAGATACTCAGGGCATTGTGAAGCCCCTGGGGCAGCCGGATAAAAGTCAGCTGTTTACCCCAAAATGTGAATGCCAGCTTGTCCTGGTCCCTGGGATGGAGAAGAATGCATTCGAAATGTCCAACACAGTAAACCATTGCACACTGGATTTCATAGCCATCATAATGTCTTTAAAACTGGCAACTACTGGGACCATCTTTGGGGTAACTCGGTTCAGCTCCCTGTAATCCACCGTTAGCCACCAGGAGACACCGTCTGCCTTCCTGACAGGCCAAATCGGTGAATTACAGGGGCTTCTACATTCTATGACTTCCCCCTGTCTAGTGAGTGCCTCTATCACCTCCTGAAGTGCAGTTTCTGCCTGAGCTGGATATCTGTATTGCTTCATGGGTCACAGATTGGGACCTAATATCTGGACTGTCCCACCTATCCGGCCACATTGAAGCTTGTCAGAAGCTAGGGCCTTGCTATGCCTAGCCATCACAGCCCTCACATGGGGCTCCCATGATGGCATAACTATTGCCTCCGGCACCTTCACTGCTCCAACACGGTGTGCTGTTGGCACGACCACAGGCTCCTGCGCTCCTCCTTGAGTGTGCAAAACTCGATTAGAGAAGTCTATAATGGCAAGCTGCTGGAGCCAGATGGGCTTGGAGCCAGTTCCTAGCCCCAGCAGCCAGCAGGGAGGGGCTGAGAGGCACATCAGGCTCTCAGCCTCTCTCTGCTGCCTGTGGGGGCTGGCAGCTCACTCCTGGCATGGGGCAAGGGGAGCCAGCATCTCCCCTGGCCACTTGCAAGTGGACAGGGAAGCGGGGAGCTGGCACCTCCCAGTGGCCAGGGCCGCGGGAGCCAGCATCTCCCCTGGACACCTGCAGATGCCGGTTCTCCCCATGCCTCTGGGTGCTTGCAGGGTGATGCTGGTTCCCCTGCAGGGGAGATGCTTGCTCCCTGCACCCCTGACTGCAGAGGGGGCTTCAAGCCAGGTTGGGCTCTTAGACCGTCTCTGGCCCCGCCACCTGCAGAGATGGGCTGGGGGGTACCATTATACCACCAAAGAAGAGCTAAGAGCCCGATCTTGCTCCCACCCCCTTTCCATGGGCAGCGGGGGCTTGGAGCCAGCTCCTGTGATTGGTTACAAGTTGACCATGGGCAGGAGGCTCCGCTTCCTGGTCAGTTTCACAGGAGTGAAATTGAGCAGACTGCCATGCCTCCTGCCTCTGGTGACAGGTGACCCCATGGCCAATTCAGCCAGGAGTCACTTGTGACTGCTGGAAGGAGTGGGCTCCAAGCCCCTGCTGCTGGTGGAAAGGGGGCAGGAGCAAGATTGGGCTCCTAGTCCCTCTTTGCCCACCCGGCTGCCAGCAGAGAGGAGCTGGGAGCCGAATCCACTCCCAGCACCTCGCCAGAGGGCAGGACCCGGATCGGGCCCCAGCTGAACTGGTCCCTGGAGCTGATTGGGCTCAGAGTACCCAATCAGGGCCAGGAGTGGTGTAGGAGGATGGGCACCCCGGGTATGTCTGCTCCCTGTCCACAGCAGACATACCCTGTAGTCGACTTAACAAGGTTGAGTTAAAGTCAGCCTTGTTAAGTCGACTTCCAGGGCCCCCCCCAGTATAGTCATAGCCATGGTTAGGGGGCTGGAGCACATGACTTGTGAGGAGAGGTTGAGGGAACTAAAGCTTGTTGTCTCTGCAGAACAGAAGTGGGGAGGGGAAGAAGGGATTTGATAGAAACATTCAACCATTGAAGGGAGGTTGCAGGGAGGATGGAGCTAGGCTGTTCCCAGGGTGGCAGATCACAGAACAAGGAGAAATAGTCCAGAGTTTGGATGTTAGAGAATACTTTTTCACTAGCAGGGTAGTGAAGCATTAACATGGATTACCTAGTGAGGTGGTGAAATAACCATTCTTAAACCCTAGTTGGGATGATTTAATAAGAGTTGGTCCTCCTTTGAGCATGGTGTTGGATTAGATTGCTTCTTGGCCTTCCTCCCAACTCGTCTTCTGTGACAGCTCCCAAGATCAGAACACTGGGGCCCAACAGTGTTGTAGATTCTGCAGTCCCAGGAGATGCTGAGAGTGGCAGCCATGGTGGTAAAGTTCAGTGCAGCAGTTGTTAGGAAATAGCTTCTTCTGCTTACTTACCTCCAAAAGTATTTCCCTTTTAAGACCCCAGAAGGAGTGAAGAGTGAAATTGCTCCTCCACTTATTATTTTGTTCACTGTTTAGGGCTATCTTCCAATGTACCAATTTATTGGTCTATTGATTTCTAGTCTTCTATTTTTCTGTTCACTAGGCAAGAACCTAACACAATCATTTTGTCTGGACTACTTCAGTCAGCTTCTCTTTTTGTGGCTTTCCCCATCATTTATTGTTCTAGGTTATTGTTACACAATTTGAATGTCCCATCACTGATTGTTTTTTAGCTCACAATTAAAGTTGTAGGCCCAGATGTCACAACACTTCCTGCCATTGGGATGATGTGTGGCACATGAGTAAAAATATACAGCAATGTTATGAAGTAGCCCATGATAGGAAGAGGAGAAGGACTTTGCATCCAATGGAAATCTAAAGTGGTGGGAGACAGGATGAATTCACGCACAATTGCAAATCTCCTGTTAAAACATCACACAGCTTATGGGATTTTAGAGCACAAGTCCTCCTGAAAGGCTTAAATCCATTCAGTCCTCCTGAAAATCTTCCCCTTTGTGTATTATGGGACTCTAACCACAGCATATGAGTATACTACATATTTGACATAACACGGAATAGTAATACTAGCTCTACCCCATCAACTACCATATTGTCTGGGTCAGCAGGAGACCCACATTCTTAACAGGCCTTGTCATAAAAGAATTATAATTCAAACAATGCCTTGCAGTGGTAAAAGATCACAGAATTGCTATCAACCAGAAGTAGGTAGGATCTTGGGGTTAGTTGGTTGGGGGGGGGGTGTTTGTGTTTTCCCCACCAGCATTCCCATCAGCAAAATGTCCCAATATCATGCTGGGGAAATGGTTTATTAGAGTGCCCACTCTTTCATGAATGCTTCTAAGGAACTTGTAAAAACATATGCAAGACTTGCATGACGCTTTGATTGTGGGCTGTTCCTAGATGCTTGGCAGTGACTGTGGCAAACACCTTTTTCTCTTGAGCCCCACCCTCCCCACATCTGTACCTGGACAAAAGGAATGATTTCTTCTCAATGAGGCTCATGACAAAGTTATTCTTGACCTTGTCACTTGAGATATATGGGGATTTTCTGTGTAATGTGCTACGTGTGGATTTATACTCTAGGACCATCCAGAGATTGAAACTAACAAATGGATTGTATGATTTGTTTGTTTGTTTTGCTGGACTAGACTAACACAGCTGCCCCTTTGGAACTTTGTATGTTTAAACCATCTTATACCAATGCCTCAGGATCTGAACTGGTTACAGTACATTTCTGTGTGGTGTTCAATAGGTTGGGTTTTAACCTCCAAAGCCCTAATACATCTCTCTTAACTGGACAAAGGATAAAGAGCTAAAGACTGACTTTTGGCTGTATCATAGACTTGTGTGGCTAAGGCTTTTAATCTCTGATTCACTTCCCAACAATAATTGTCAATAATTATTGTTACATCCCAATAATCCCACATACCCAATAATCATCCCAATAATTATTTCACACCCCAATAATTGTTAACTATTGGTATTCAAAAATTACTGGCCTAGATTAAAAAATCATTGCAGCTTTTTAATTTTGTTTTGTTTTGTTTTGTTTTGTTTTGTTTTTTTTTTGGTTTTTTTTTTTTTTTTTGGTTTTTTGTTTCTGAATCTTTAGGTATACTCATTTCATGGATTAAACTTTTTTTTTTTTTCCTACAACCATGAGGGCTAGAAAGTTAAGTAAAACAAAAGCAATTGAAATTCTCATGCAGTTTATCAATTCCAGCAACTGGGGATTTTAAAAAAAAACATAGCAAATATGAGACTCATGATGAAATTTTGTTTAAGGCTAACTGCTGATGGTCTGACCCACAGTCTGCATTCAGCAATCTTTGTCCATTCGCCAAATAATTAAAATTTTAAAAGATAAGATATTTGACAGGTCCACTGCATTTGGACATGTCCAATTTTAACAGTTGGTATCTCTTGTCCAAAATGGGTTTTAGGCATAGACATCGGTGACAGAGAGAATAACCCCAACAAATTCTGGAGTAACAGGAAAACTATCATGCTTGAAACTGCCAAAGCACACATTCCAAAAAGTCAGTGTCAGACCACACCATGGTTAAGTGAGAAGGTGTTTGAGCTGGCCTGAAAATGATGCTAAGTGAACGAGAAATGCCTTGGAGATGAGAGAATGTAAGGAACTGAGCAGACAGATTTAAAAGCAGACTAGACGAGATGAGTGACTTTGGTTTGGGTTTGCATGGAACTTGAAAATTGTAACGACAGTAATAATACAAAAGGTACATTCACCAGGGTCAGACTTGCCAAAGGTTTGCTGTTTGATCAAACATAACAGTGGTGATCATGATGTTGGAATCTTTGCTGAGAATGGAGAAAATGTATGCCGTATGAGAGTCACTAGTAATATGAGATGACAGAAAACAAATTACAGAGGTGTAACTATCAGTCCTGTGAGCAGGAGTAGTGCATCCTGTTGTGAAAAAATGAAGCCTGGAAAAGTACAGGGGACAAGTTTGCACCTGCAGTTGTTAAAAGTGAATGGCAAATGAAATACAGTTCATACGAGGAAGATTTGTAATGATTTATGAACTAGAAATTGAAGATTGGACAAAGGAAATTAGGTCTCCCTTCTCTGGTAAGGTTAGAAAGTGTAGCTGCTATCATACTGCTCTGTTGGTGAGCAAGGTTCTTATCTACAGACCCTAGAATAGCATGAAATGAAGAACAGAAGTAGTTTCAGAGATGTCTGAGGCACAGGTGACCAAACTGCAAAAATCCATCACCTCATTGAAAAATGTGGAGAGTAAAATCACCTGTTGATCACTGTGCAGCTGTCAGACCAGCTGCTATGTCATGCCAATGCCCCTAAACCTCACTAGACACTGACATGCATAGCTGGAAACAGGGTTAAAGTATAATTTCGTGGGCCCCGGAACCCTCCTAAATTGGCGGGCACACCCCAGCTCCAGGAACCCCTCATGCCAGTGTGAGCCCCCTCATGCACCCCAGCTCCTGCCCCACATATGCCTGCTCCCCACCCCAGCTCCTGGCCTCCCACACCTAGCCCCACCCCAGCTCCTGCTCCCCCACACCTACCCCCCACCACAGCTCCTGCCCACCCCACACCTACCCCCCCTTACCTGGCTGCCAAGGGAATGCTGAACCCTTAAAAATAGTGGGCCCCCGGAACAATGTTCCCCTGTGTTCCAGCTTACTTTAACCCCTGGCTGGAAACCAGTCTGGCTCACCTGTGCTATCATTGTTAAAGTAGATGTTAAGCTGATAAGTATGTGTTTGGCATTTAGACTTAAAGGATTCGTAGGATGCTGCACATACTGATCTCGCCTCTAACACTTTTAGCCATGGTATAAAGTTATATTGAGTGGTTTTTGCATTATAAGTATCTATACATCTTTCCTGTTTGTGAGCAGAAGGTGCTGGTCCCGCATGCAAGAGGACACATTGAAACCAAATGAGCCATTTGAAACATCAAAGGACAAAGACTTTGATTGCACCCATCCTGGTCCCTACACTCATGAACAGGAGACAAGCATCACACTTGTTTCATCAGCTCTGGGGGAAGGGAGTAAAAATTCTTGTCCAGAAGGAACTACGTCACTATACTACTGGAATTTGAAGAGGACAATATTTCTAGACATAGGCAACGGATCCCTACATTGCTCAGCTTGGGTGAGTTTTAAAGTAAATAGAAAGCCTGCATACCACAGCGGTCTCTATTACAAATTTATGTTTCAAAAAGTAAGTCACTTGGGTGCATATGTTTGTTGGCTTTAGTCTTGTAAATAACTTGTTTCCTTTTCCGAGTAAATAAATCTTTATTGTAGGACTGGCTGTAGGGGTTGTCTTTGAGAAATCTAAGGTTTAACTGACCTGGAAGTAACTGACCTTTTGTAACTGGGAGGCGTATTGGGGGGCTGTCCTTAGGGGGATGCAGGGCCTGAGGCCAATTGGCCTGTGTGGGACTGTGGGCTGGCCCAGAGGTCAGGCACTGTGCTCCTTCCTCACCTCTGGGCTGGCTCTCCCTACCCTCAGGAGGCAGAGTGGGATACAGCAGCGGGGGGGAGGGGACAGAACCACAGGGCCCAGGGTGGTCACCCCTTTCACCCCCCTCCCCAGGACAGCTTTTGGGGTGGGGGGTGGGACTATCAATCACAGAGACTAGTTTGCCTAGGTGACAAGATAGACTGGGGTACCCAAGGGAGTTCCTGAGGAGTTGGGTGGTTGGTGAAATCTTGTCTGGAGGCAGTCCATCACTAGTTGGGGGTTTGTGCCTAGTTTCTTAAGTCTGCCCTGAGCCAGTTGAGATAGTTTGACAATCTTGAGCTTCACTGACTAGTTAGAAGTGTTTGAGATCACCTGACATGACCATTTTTCGAGGATATTGGCAGAATGGGAATTCAAAAGCATCTCATTAAATACCTCACTAATCTCTATTATCAACAACAGATGATAGTGAGTAGTTTTGCCCTGGGCAGTAGGCAGGGTGTGAGACAAAGGTACAGTTTGTTCTTAAACCTTTCTAACATGTACACAGAATTTGTTATGAGGTGAAGCTTTGTCAAAGTGGCGAGAGATGGGATGTCCACTGGTGGACAGCTCTGAACTGACATCAGATATGCTGGTGACATGAAACTCTTTTCTGCAAACACCAATGCAATACAAACTTTTTTATTTTAAAGTTACTGATGATTATGGACTGTTTCTGAATGTGTTGAAAATAAAATATATGCATTTTGACACAACTGACAAAAAACTGGATAGAAACTGGAGAGGTAGTAAATTAAGGTAATTATTTGGGATCATATCTATTGAATCAAGGAGGCTGTTTCAAAGAAAGACTAGGGATGGCTTGCTTGGCTATGGCCTCCTTTAACAACATGTGGAAAAACTCATGGCACTTCAGAGTGGATCAGGGTGTAACTGGTGGAAAGCTTTTTTATGGGTGTGACTCATGGGAAGCTAAGGGAAGCTTTTGAAATCTAGTGTTTGGAGAGACTCTTGCATATCTCTTGGACTGCCCTCCACCCCAAAAATAAGCTTATTTTAGACATCCTCTTGGAGAGAGAACCAGTTCCTAATGTTGGAAGTCAATGGACGCAAACTTAAGTATTTTGCTTATGTCAGTTGTCACCATGGAACTAAGCTTGACGAAGTTTGTATGGAGGGAGTGGTGAAGCATCATTGTAGCAGAGGAGATGATGAATGAGAGAATCACTGGAAGGTCAGCTAATCAGTCCTTGAACTTAGTGATGGATTGTGAAGGATGCCAAAAATTCTGTAACTGCACCAGTATTAAGTAAACCCACTTATTTACCTATCACAAAAAAAAAAAAATCTCCCTACTTGACAAGTATTACTGTGAGATTATTTATTAAGCACTAACAATTTAAGCTGAAATGCTGAAGTGGATTGGGGAGGGGAAAAAGAAGGAATTTGTTACACTGTAAATGAACATAACAGTAGAACCATGGAGCTTAATATATATTTCCAGTCTTACACCATACTTTCAATTTCCTAACCAATGCACAACTGTTGCTTTGGTACGCAAGAGTACTGGAAGTGTGAGGAGGGAAAAATGAAGTTGCTATTGCAGTTTTGATTTCTTACCTCTTAGATGCTTGAAACTACAGATGTTGATGATAAATATAAAAACCACTTTAACGCCATAGCAAGCTAGTGTGGTCAGCTCATGACACTACTGTGAGTTGTGAGAATATCTGGTGTCTATTCATAACCCTGCACCTGGACCTGGTAAGTATTTCATTTTTTTTAAATGACAAAAAAAGGAAACTTCTAAATCTTGTGGTTGTAGCAAAAAGCTTGAAAATGTCAACTAAATGTACCATAAAGGCAAATAAAAAGACCCTTGAATGTGATGCTCTCCTTGGGGCCTTTCACATCCATAAGCTACTGTGTTACCCCCCCTTGGCCTTAGCAAAAGTGAGCACTGTTAGATCTTGGACTGATTTGGCAGGCAGTTAAAATATAATTGGTCTGTTTTACTTGCAAACTTGACTCTGCTGGTCTTAATTTTCACATGGTTCATGTAACCAATGACATCTGTCTGTAGTGTCCAGTGCTTCTCAGTGGATGGTCACAGAAATTGTCTCCAAAGAGACAGAGAACACAGTTTGTTTAGATTAAGACTCACACTTTACTTCAGCAATAACAGTAGATAAGTGGTTTATTGTGTTTAAAAACAAACAAACAGACAAAAAAACACCCCACAAAGTTTTAGTATCACTTTACTATCCATTTTTGTAACCATACTTGCTTAATAAGACAAACTAAACAAATAGTTTGACTTTAATTAAAATTAAATTTTATTAAAATTAAATTTTTAAATAAACTTTTAATTAATTAAATGATAAAATTAACAATAATGTTAATTTTAGCAAGGTAGAATCATTGGCTAAGCAGTTTTTTCACTGGCATCTGGTTACCAGATTTATTTTTCCCATAAGCTTTCATGGGAGAAAAATCGCACTTCATCAGATTGTAAAAAACATCTGATGAAGTGGGATTTTCTCCCATGAAAGCTCATGTGAAAAATAAAGCTGTTAGTCTTTAAGTGCCACAGGACTCCTAGGTTTGTTTTTCTTTTTTTTTTTTTTTTGGCTGGACTAGACTTACGTGGCTGCCCCTTTGGAATCTGGACCCATGGATCTAACTTGCTGAAGGTGCTGTCCCTTTTGTTTCTGAAGTGATAGAGAGGACTAAAATGTGTGGTATGGATAGCTTCTTTTCTTTTTCTTTGCTTTCTCCCCTTTATAGTCTTCAAAAGTGCATTGTCTCTGTTTCAAGAGCCAAGATGATTTAGATTCATGAAGCTGAAAACCAGAGGGGATCATTGTGGTCATCTAGTGTGAGCTCCTGCACTACACAGCCCACAGAATTTCACCTATCCTGACCTTTAATAGATCAATAACCTTGGACTGAGTTACTGAAGTCCTCAAACACTAGTTTAAAAACAGCATGAGAAGCCACTGTTTGTTCCAGTATAAGCCATCCTACGACCTGTGCCCTGTGCTGTAAAGGAAGGCAAAGTATCAGCAGGGTCTCTGCCAATCTGACATAGGGAACATTCCTTCCTGACCCAAATTGACTGGTGTTCCAGGTCTATGTGATCGCCCTGAGACCTGCTATCTATGCCTCTGATGTATTTATGGAGAAAATCACACCTCCCTCCCCTCAACCGTCCTTTGGTCAGACTAAGCTACTTGACTCTCTTCTCATAAGGTAGCTTTCTAATTCCTCTGATCGTCCTGTTCTCTTCACCTGTTCCAGTTTCAATTTCTTTTGCCCCTACAGACTCTTGCTACAGCCTCATACTGGATGTGCTTGCTAAGCTGTTTCCTCTGATGCTTGCTAGTGACATAGCTTTAAAGTTATGTAAAATACACCTTCATTATACTCTACTGTAATCAAGCCAGGCAGATAGTAAAGTGACATTCCTTTGTCTAGGATAGACTTAATTTATATGTTGCCCCCCCACATCACATTTTAAGAACATAATTTTAGCATTCAGATTCTTTATACATCAACACATACACAGTGATTAAAGTATAATTTGGTGGGCCCCCTTCCCACATGTGCAGGCCCCAGCCCAGGAAGGATGAGGGCATGGGATGTGGAGGAATGGAGCAGTGGCAGGAGGTGGGGGTGTTGAAGGGGTGGCTGGGGGCAGGGGCAGGGGCAAGAGAGAGGGGCAGAGAAGGGGAGGGCAAGTGGTAGGTGTCAGGGTGGGGAAGGGGGCATGGGCAGGAGATGAGGCAGAAAAGGGGTGGGTGGTGGCAGCAGATGGGGCAGAGAAGGAGTGGGTGGGCAGGAGGTAGGGGGCAGGAGATGGGGGTGGTGAAGGGGGGCAGGGGCATGTGATAGGGGACAGAAAAAGGGGAGGTGGTGGCAGGAGATGGGGCAGAGAGGGAGTGGGTGGGCAGGAGGTGGGGGCAGGAGATGGGGGTGGGGTGGTTAAGGGAGATGGGCAGGAGATAGGGATCAGAAAAGGTGTGGGTGGTGGCAGGAGGTGGTGGGCTGGGGTGGGGGCAGAAGGTGGGCATAGTGAAGGGGGATAGGAGATGGGGCAGAAAAAGATTGGGGCAGGCAAGTTGGGGGGCTGGGGCTAGAGGTGAAGGGGACAGTGGGCTGCTTGCCCACCCAGTGCCCCTCTGTGGCCGTGGGAAGCTGCAGGACCCTGATCAGGGCTGGCCCAGTGGGAGAGAGTCTGCCCCACCACACCCCGCACCAGCCCCAGCCCCAGCCCCAGCCTACCTTGCCACAATGAGGCGTGCGCTGCAGAGCCGGAGCAGCCTCGGCCCTGAGCTCCCTCTCCTCCTCTGGCCCAGGCTCACCCCTGGAGCCCCTCACCTGGCTGCCAGAGTGGAGCAGCCACCACACGGGCTGCTCCTCTCACCCTGAGCCAGCACTCACTGAGCATGCTCAGTCAGCGCAGCCTCAGGGCAGGAGATTTAAAATCCCCCAGCCTGGGGGAAGCTCCCTGCCCTGCTGAAATGCACAGGAACAGCGTTTCAGGACCTACTATTTTTAGGTGCTCAGCATTTGGTAGGCCCCTACAAATAGCAAATGGAGCTGGAATGATGCGTTCCAGGGCCTTCTATTTTTAAATGGTGGGCTCTGGAACGCAGCATTCTGGCTCCATTTTCCAGTTTTAGGGTCCCCAGAATGCTGAGTCCCTAAAAATAGTGGGCCCCAGAACACCATTCTGGTGCGTTCCGGCTTACTTTAACCCCTGCACGTACATCTCACACAGTACTATTCCCATTCAGGGCACCACTAGTTTACATCTGAGACCCTTTACAAGGTACCTTCTGAATTCCTGGTTATCGAAGCTGCTGAATAGTGAGCAGGATCAGGCCTGAGCTGTTACATTAGAGGAGCCCTTTAACAGTGAGAAATGAGGGGTTCTCTTATGGTCATGCTTCGAGGGCTGTTGTAGCAAAAAGCTTGAAAATGTGTATCAAGTGAACTTGGAAGGCACCGCAGAGATAATCTGTTTCCTTTTTATGTAAAATGATTGAGGGGGTGGGAATAGGCTCAAGTTTTGAGTGTACAGCATGACTACTGCTGTCTAGCTTCCTCCCAGTGGATGATGTCTGAAGGGCTGAGCAGTGCCCCTGTCCACGGTGACCGGATGGCCTAACTTCCCAGGGACAGTTCTGCTATTTAGGGCCTTTTGTTACGCGGTGCCTATTGCCCACCTGTCCTGATTTTTCAGACTGGCTATGGGGTCACCCTATGCTTGTCTGACATGCCTGGTGTGACTGTGCTAACCTTACAGAGGGCTGCACGTGGGGATGCTCACCCCTACTATCACCGGCTCCTGCCCAGGGGTTAAAGCAAGCTGGAATGCCCTGGAACGTCATTCTGGGGCCCCTGTTTTTTGGGGAGGGGCAGCATTTCAGGGCCTTCTAAAAATAGAGGAATGCACCAGAGTGCAGCATTTCAGTGTATTCCCCCAGAGCCCGTTCAAGGGGCTGCAAGCTGAAGGGACCCCAGCCACACCTCCCCCCCTTCCTCAGAGCCTGTGGCTTCTCCACCCCTTCCTGCTGGGCTTGGGTGGCATGCACGGCCCGCACTCAGTTGTGGGCCCATGTCCCTTCTCACCAGCCGGTGCCGCAGCCTCCCCCCCCCCCCCCGCCTGGCTCTTAGCCCACCTCAATGGCACAGGTAACGGGGCTGGGAACAGGTGGGTAGCTGATGGCTCAGCGTGGGGTGGGCTGGAAAGAAGGGGTTGGAATGGTGGGCTGGGCGAGGTGTGGATGGGGCGATAAAGAGGGTAAAGACAGGCGGTGTGGGGGTTAGGAGGACAGTTTGCACATGGGGGCAGGGATCTTAGGGAATGGGGATTGGGGCTGAGAAGGACATGGGGAAAGAGTGGTCTGATGGAGGTTAGGTGTTTTGGGGGCAGTATGTGGCTGGGGGGAAGTGGCTGAGGTGGGGGTAGGCGTTTGTGGTGCAATAGCTGGGTGGGGGTAGAAGCTGGTGGGGGGGCAGGCATTTGTGGGGTAGTAGCTGGGGTGGGAGGGCAGGTGTTTGTGAGGCAATAACTGGGTGGGGGCAGGTGTTTGTGGGGCAATAGCTGGGTGGGCAAAAGTAGGTGGAGCAATAGGTGGGGTGGGAGGGCAGGTGTTTGTGGGGCAATAGCTGGGTGGGGGGAAGGAGGTGGGGTGCAGGGGCAGGCCTTTGTGGGGCAATAGCTGGGTGGGGGGAAGTAGGTGGGCAGGGGCCGGCTGCTTGTGGGGCAATAACTGGGTGGGGGGTAGCAGCTGGGGTGGGGGCAGGCATTTGTGGGGCAATAGCTGGGTGGGGGGAAGGAGGTGGGGTGCGGGGACAGGCGTTTGTGGGGCAATAGGTGGGGCGGGTGAATGGGGCCTGGATGTGCATTAAGCGAGCCCGGAAATTTCGGAGGTTGTACTTTAACCCCTGCCCCTGCCTCTCCTTGTCCCCCCGTGGCTGGGCTCTGCACCGGCGCGCGCACGAGGAACGGGGCCGCGCTCCCGGAGCCCGCTAAGGGCCGGGGCTTGCGCTGTGCGGCAGCAGTGCGCATCTCCGCCGTGCGGGGGGCGCTGTGGGCGCCAGGCGCAGCCGTTGAGCCAGGCCGACGTCGCTCTTTGCGCTCGCCGCCCCCACGCCGCTCGGGGAGGTCGGGGCTCGCTTGCGGCTATGGCCGGGGCCGGAGCTCGAGGCTGTCCCCGCCCCCACCTTACCCCATCCTCCAATCGGCGCTGCCGCTTTCTGTGCCGGGATTCCTGTCTCTTTAACGAAACGTCGCCGCCGGCTCGCCGCTCCTGATTGGCTGGTGGAGGCCGCCGCGGTTGCTTTTCAAGCAGTGGAACGAGAGAGGAGGTGAGTCTGCGCGCGCGCCAGGGAGGCGCGACCCCGTCATGCCAACTGCCGGCCGCGCGCCTGGGGCTGGTGGCGGGAAGTGGGTGGCGCGCGGGCTGCACCTGCCGGCGTGGGGCGAGTGGCGGTTGTCAGGGCATGCGGAAATGCACCCGCGCCCTGCGGCTCCGCCCCGATCTAGTTGCCTAAAGCCCGGTTAAACCTTGGTCCAGGAAGCAGCCCGTGTCCCTGCCGGCCCGAGCCCAGTGCCCCGCTCAGCCCTAGCAGCCCAGGTCTCCTCCCCTCAGCCAGCAGCTTGGTCCTCCTGCTCGGGTCCCCTCGCCTTGCCATCTTTGCCCTGCTTCTTCCTCCTGCACTTTGGTCACGGTCTCCTCCTTCTCCCCTCCTGCTCGATTGCAGCCACCGCGCCCCTCCCCTCTCCAGACTCATGGCCCAGCGGTTGCAGGACGCCTGCCCCAGCTCTGTGAGTGACTGTGGAGACATGAATCCCAGGAAGGTGGCTCTCATCACGGGCATCACTGGCCAAGTAAGTGGGGGAGGACAGGAGGGGATGGGGGGGAGAAGAGTAGAGGAATGTAATTGCTTCTTCACCCCGTGCCAGACATTAGGAGGAGGGTGAGTGGTGCACTTGGCCTCTGCTTGTCTGTTGCCTAAGTGCCTGCCTCTCAGTCTGGTTGTATCCCAGCTCCCTGCTCTGCATCACTGCGCTGGTACCCTGTTAGACACAAGGCCTGTAGCCACTCTCCAGTATCTTCCATACAAACCATATTTAGCACAACTTGATCCTTAACTGATGTTGGTCAGAGGGAGGAAAAAGGCATTTGCAGCAACTGTGTAAGACTAGTTCCAAAAGGGGGTAGCTGCGTTAGTCTACTCCAGCAAAACCAACACTTTTACAGACTAACAAATTTATTTATTGCGTCAGCTTTCATGGGAGAAAATCCCACTTTGTCAGATGCTTGAAGATGGGGAACCCACCGAATGGGAGCAAAACAAATGCAGGAACTTGTAAGCCATAGGTTAAGACCAGTGCCTCATCTTCAGTTTTACAGCTTTTAGTGTGGCAGGTCCTGTGCTGTTTATGTGCAAAAATGGGGCCACCAGGATCTTCACGTACAGTTTATCTAAGGGCACTTGCTTTGCAAAACATAGCTCTTAATATTGCATATAAATCTCCTTCAAGTGGATCAAATGTTAAGATTTGGATCAAGTTTTTATTATTACATTTGGGAGAAAAGCAAGCTTTTTACAAAAATCAATAGATCTGAACTTCTAGAAATGTTATGACTTTAATGCTAGTGAAGCCAGGTTTGAGTATGAGAAACTAGTGCAATAACAGGAGCTGTATAGTGAAACTGACATTCATTGTCTCTTGTGTGAGAAATACAGAAGGGAAAAACCATAAATAGTGATAATTGCCCAAAGGTGGAATTTACCTGCAAAACACTCTTTGAGGAAAAATTGGAATTTGTCAAGAAATATTAGCATCTAATGACAGTCTTTTTATCCAATATGTTCTCCTGTGACATAGCACAGCTGGCTCTTTTGTAGGCCTTAGAGGAAGTCATTAGATTGCAGGGTATGGACCATTGGAATTTGTTCATCTGTTTCACAAGTGTAGGCCTGGGTATTAACCTTAAAAGGCCCAGCCTTCAGTGACTTAACCTTCGTTCCCTACAATAAGATGCAGGGAGTAAACAGCTCTAAGAGGGAGAATCAATAATTATTTGGGAAAGTGTTGTGGTGGCCAGGTAACCCTGAGCTAACCAGCAGGAGCAGTGAATGGTATGAATATTGAAGCTACCTGAGACATTTAAACCAAGTGATGGTGATGCCATTATAGGTATCTTTCGAGTTGTTGCAGAATTACCTTGGCTCAGAAAGAGTGTCGTACAGCCAGGTCTCTACTGTACAGTATATGCAAAACCTGTGCTTCATTCTTGGATCACAGTACTGGTTCTTTTATCTGCTGACTTTGCATTTAATAACATCAATTAAAGAGCAAGGTCTATCAGTCCACACTGTGCACCCCCGTAAAGAACATCTGGAACAGCTAGTGGGACTGCAGAGTGCTGTCTGCCTGTCTCTAAGGTCTCAGTATTCCTTCTCTCCTCTTGCACCACTGCAGCAGTGGAAAAGATCAAATCTTCACAACTGTTGTCTACTCCAAATGCTACTTAACTAGTTGCTGCAATGCTGCCCACCCTTCTTGGTCACTCTGAAGTGAACATCAAGGAGAGGCGGTTGCTAACCCCCCCCCCCCTTTTCATCATATGAGCACTGGTTTATTGAAGGCTAGCTTATGAGTAATGAACGTGGAATTATTTTATTTAGGAAAAAGCATTGATGGGCTTGATGTACGCCCACTTCTAGGTCACTTTACTTTTCTATGGCACATCTTAGGGTTAGGATAAATTGGGATAAGTTCATAATGTATGAATTAAATATATTTTATGACTAAAATGGTTGGAAGAAAATTCTTATAAAGAAAAGTATAATGTTAGGCTTTTAAGCTTTGTACATTTGAAAGTTTACTGAGAAAAATATAAGCAGTTAATCAAATATTGGCCCAAGGAACAAACATGTGTCTTTGGGTTTTCACACTTTTTAATAGCACCTGGCTTTCTTTTGTTGGTAAGAAAGCCTTTAGGTTAGTAGAGGGTTTGTGTGAGTGTAAGTGGTTCTACACTTCAGAGATGAAGGGGAGAAATATTACAGGATGCTGCAACAGGATTATGTGTTTTGGCTTGACAGGTAAAGGATTAAAATACAAAGGAGTGCTTTTCTCTTCAAGAATGAGGGTATGTTGTTTTAACTTCATGGCTAGGTGTAGTTTTGCAGGTAAAATGTGATCACTTCCTCCTCAAGGAAACTTCCTTGAAATTGAAACTTGATGCTGTTCTCCTTGACGTCTGCTAGTTGTTACCTCTAAATTGAAGTGCCTAGATCTAGATTTTCTTCCCCGAAATGATAAATGCCTCTGACTCCAATTGGAAATAATGGGGGCTGGGAGTGCTCAGCATTTTGGAACTTCTCTTACCATTTCAAGTTGAACACCAAAACTGGAGGGAGTTTCTGCAAAGATTGACTTTTCCAAACCCATGTAACTGGCTAACTGCACAGTTGGTAATAAAACCTTTATTCATAGCCCTTTGCTCTGTCCACTAGATATTGCTACCTTGCAACAGGCAGAGACTGCATTGGAGTTGAAGCAAAAGTTGTAATTCTTTTAATACAAATAGGTGTCTGAATCTTTGGTTACAGCAATCCTTTATACCAGGAGGCGAGAGCCCTGTTCTAAACCCTGTTCACTGAGGCTTGGCCTCCTCCTTGGGCTTGTTGCAGAAAAGGTAAATTCACCTGGTGTCATAACTTTGTTGCAGGCTCTTTTGTTAGAAGATGTTTTTCCAAACTACCCTCTAGTTCCACTCTTCTGTGTATATAGTGGAGTATGAAACACACACGCAGAGCAGTGGGGAGCTTCCCGCTTCTGGGAGAACTCAAAAATAAAACAAATGTTGGCCTTGACACCTGCTCTAAATAGCTTGACCTTGCCCTGATCATCTCACTTTTATAACTTGCATCTGGCATGAAGGTATCTTAGTAAATATATACATTTTAAGTACTAAGGCTGATACAGGGTCATTTAAAAAAACAAAAACACATGTTCTTCATTGATGCTTTTCCCCAGTTTATATAATTGCTACCCTCTACTTCCCAAATTAATAATGTTCTAGTAGGGGACAATGAGTAACATGGTACAGGTAATGGGTCCGTATCTTTGACTGTACATTCTTGTCATCCTTATAAACAGGATGTGTACAGGACACAAATTGCAAAAGATTTACAAGATGTTGATTGACTTTATGAAAAGCAAAGAGAATAAAGGACTTGGCCAGGACTTGAAAGCAAGCTTTGGCCTTGTCATGTTTAACACTGCAGGGGGATGAAATAGCATGGAGGCATTGAAATTCAGATTTTGGGAAGGAAGAGTGACTGCAAAGCACTTAATCACAAAACACGCCTAGATATTGCTAAATGTCAAAGGGGTTGCTGTGTTAGTCTAGTTCAGCATACAAATAAGGAGTTTTGTGGCACTTTTAAAGAGTAACATATTTATCCATGACCTTGCATGGGAGAAAATCCAACTCGTCAGATGCTAGAAGATGGGGAATTTGTGTTTCTGAAACTGCATGGAGCAGCATCAGCACTATCTTCCTTTTCTTCTTGCATCCAATTCCAAAAAGAGGAAAAATCATGCCTCTTTGGTCTGTTGTGCTGTTCCTCAAACCAACTGATGTCAGGCAGATTTTGGAACGAAGTGCTTGTCAGTCTGATTCATCTTTGCAGGAAAACTTCTAAGGAGCTGCATTCTCAAGTGTCTCAGAGTGGGTGTTTGTAGCAGTCATGATACTGAAGGTATCCTGTGTACCTTTCTTATTGCCCAGACCCTTCTTTCTCTCAGGAGCTGGGTTCCCTTGGTCTCCATTACCCCAGGGTGGGGATAGTGGGAGCTCTGCATCTCTGAGAGTGACTCGCTAATGTACATGAATCCTTGTAAGGGAGCGGGGAGTGCTTTTCCATTACTTTTGCCCCGTTCTCCCTCCTAACAAAAACCTGTACCATCTTCAAGCAGTTATTGAGCCCAGGGTGGATTGAATTTTCTTCCTCTTAGTCAGACTTGAGTGAATGTCAGAAGGTTATGTTTTCCTGGGTCTTCTGTCACTCTTGCTTTTGCATGCATTGTTGAGCAGGGAAGTTTTCTCCCACCCACATTTGGACAGTCTCAGTGAAGGGAGTGTGTGCACTGAAACCAATGTTTACTGCACCTGCTCTGTAGAAGGAGGCCTTCCTTCCCTGGGAGTGTTCACTTGGCATTGTTTGCTGGTGCTAAAGCCTTGAATTGAAACAGAAAATAGGCAAATAAATAAATAGAAACTCTGTCACAAACCAAACTCTAACAGTAAACATAATAAGACTTAAAGACAAACAAGTTGATTTTCTGTGATAAAAAGGGGACTGGTAAGTGCTATGTTGCTTTGAACAGTAGTTAACCTTTTATGCTTTGACAACTTGATTTAACAACTGGACAACTGGATTTTGACAACTGGATTAATCTTACAATTGAATTGCAACATCTGTATTTAGAGATACTAGGACATTTGTGTAACGAACGTGAAAGGTACATGATAAGCAAGTTCTCTGATCCAACTGGTTTGTCAGCTACAGGAACATACTGTCTGCGGGCAAAGGTTCTGCAGGACCTGGATTTTTTGTAGTGGATTTACTAAGATGTTGAGGGTAGATAGATTTGTTTGTCCTGTAGAAGTGTGCTCATTGCAGTATGTTTGAACAGTAGGCTGCAAAAGGTGTTTTAGCAACTGTATACAATAGGTAATGGAAACTATTTCAGAGGCTTTTTTCAAGTTTTGCATTAGATGAACAGGCCAGATCATAACTATTTTCCTTGAAATGCCATATAGCAGTGTTCTCACTGGCTGTAGTGAAATTTAGTGTGGAAGAAACAGCTCTCTCTCCGCAACTCTTCTGTTCCTTAAAGTGCTCCTTTATAAGCTCATGCTGCAGAGTCAGTGGAAAAAAATTGTGGTTTTCACTACTTCATGTATTGCCTTTCTTGCTTCTAGATAATGATCCAGCTTTATGTTGTTTTCTGGCATTCCTTCCCCACCCCCAAAGATGGCACCTCTCCACACATTCAGCTGACTAGAATGAGAATGTAGTGTGTTACCCTCTCTAATGAGTTGGTTCTACTCGAATTGAGTTGAAGCACATAATTAAGAAACATGCTGTTGGTTTCAGTTGTCTACCTGTTCTGGCACCTCTTATGGGATTAGTATGAAACACCACGTCCACCTTGGATACTATAAATAAGATTAAAAATTGAAGAAAATCCTGTGTGTCAGTTGTAACCTTTGATGATTGAGCCCGTCATTACTAATAACTATCTCCTCTTTTTTTCATGTTCTGCTTCAAGAAATGGGTGAGCCTCTACAGGGGCATGAAAATATAAGACTGGAATGCACAGTAGAAAAGGCCCTAAATAATGCAAGGAGTATCTGTGCATACTCCTCTCTCTTCTTTGATGCTGTATTGCCTTATATTGGAGGCTGTTCTTCTACTAGTTAAAACATAGTAGGCTCCTTATCACAGGTCCTTTCTCTTTGTGCCATATTCACGTTTTTGCCAGTACTGAGTCTAGAACAACAGAACCCCTGTAATACTGGTTGCTGATCTCAGCACCTGAAAGTTAAACAATCAGTTATCAAACTGCAGTGGTTCTCTGATGCTACCAAGTTCTGCTTCCAAGGGACTCGAATAGGATTTCTGGATAAAAATTTTGTCTTTTTTTTTTTTTTTTAAATAACTGCCAAGGAATACTTGTTGGTAATGGAATGCTGGATTTTTCCTGCTGTTTTTTCCCTTTGTGACCCATATCAGAAGCAATTGCCTTATTTTGATTTTTGCAAGGAAGTCTAAAAATTCTTTTCTTTCATGACCCACTAGTACAACGTCTGTATACGTAATGTTTTTGCATTTTTAGGTAGGAGTTTGTAGTACCAGTGGGATAGGGAGTGGTCCTGTCCTATATAGCACTAACTGCATTATCAATACAAAACTAAATCTCTTCTTCAAAAAGACTTGCGTTATTCATCTGTTTCAAATGTAACAACCATTTGTTAATACAATATTAAGTCTGGGATTTTAATTGTATGAAAGTCAGGATATTTAGGGTTTGAGGTTTTCATAGCACTATAAACTGTTCTCTTATATTTGCAGTACAGTTGTCTTTCAATATGTTCATACCTAATCAATGTGCAAAAATACAGAATGCCACCCTGTTGCAGAGTGTCTAGTGCCTGTGAATGAACTAGGTGTAGCTCCTTTGTGCCTCCTGGTTTGGCCAGTGAAGAGAACAGTCCCACATTTGGAGTCTCTCTAAGGATCAGGAGCTTTGGTGAGAGTCAAAAGTTTAGAGATTTGTCTCTGGGGAAAGTTGCAGAGAGGAAATGATCAGGAAGCAGTGGAGGGGCAAGCCATCCATTTTTCCTGAACCAGAGAGCCAGCACCAAGTAAGGATGGATGAGGCTGACACGTGGCTAGCACCTCTGCTTAATGTGCAGAAGGTCCTGGGTTCAATTCCCAGGGGGTTTGGCGTTGATGATCTCATGAGGTCCCTTCCAGCCCTATGATTTGATTCTAAATCTGATTCTAAAGTCACAGAGAGTGATGCCTGATTGGTATTAGAGGTGTGGAGCTGAATCTAGGAGGCTTAAGAGGGCGGTGCTGGAGAGTCTGTTTGCAGTGAAGGATGCCAGGGCTGTATTTAACGGATTGCCTAGATTATGGTGCTGGGGCTTGATATTTGCACTAGGCTTTGTTTTATAATAACAGGGCTATTTCTCAGAAATAGTCAGTCTGTGTGCTAAGCAGTGTGAATGTCATGCCAGCGCCTGCAGGTGGAGGTTGCTCTGGATGGGGCTGCCCTTTGTCACACCCATATGCATTTATGACTAGGAAAAAAAGGGCTCTCTTAAAATAGTTAAAACCCCAGCATCTTGTTTAAATTCTAATAAATGAGTTAGTACGGAAAAGAAACTTCTGAGGTATGTATAAAATATTATGTCCTATTACACTTCATTCATATAGGCATTGCCTATACTAATCGTATTTGGGATGTGTCTTGCTATGCATGTGACCGGTAGTTGGCGTGCTTGTGTAGACAGTGTTGGGTGTATTAACTACAACTTGTCTAGATCTGCTTTGACTAGGGATTTTAAACAACTTTTAAAAATAAAATAAAATAAAATTATCTACTCTAATAGAGTGTGTAGTGTTAGCTCCTTCTCTTACCTGGGTGACACAATAACAAATGACAGCTCTGCAAATGCTCAGATAGTTTCCCATCTCCAAGCTGCATCCACAGTGTTTGACAGCATCAAAAAGCGACTTTGATCTCAGCATGGGATCAAGTGGCAACTAAAGTCAAGGTCTATAGAGCAGTGTTATACATTCAAAGCTTTATTCTTTGGAGACACTGACACCATATAGATGACATTTGAAATAGTTGATGAGACTCCAGATACGACAGTTGTGGTGGATTATGAATCTCAGTTGGCAAGATCAAATTCCTGATGTTGAAGTAATAACAAGCACAGAAATGCCTAGTGTATAAGCAATAGTTACTATTTTGTAGCTGAGATGGTCAGGACTTGTCATCCGTATGCCAGAACGCCAGCTTCTGAAAATACTCTTTTATGGCAAACTGAAGGAAGGTAGTCGAGTGAAGGGTAGTCAGAGGCTATGCTATACATACCTCCCTAAATGACATCTATAGACAGTGGATATTGATGTGGACACATGGGCAACATTGGCACAAAACCATGTACAGTGGAGAAATGCTGTATCTGTGGCCATTGAAAAGGTAGAAGTATGGCTAACAACTTATGCACATCAACATCAGGTGCTACAAGAGCTGGGCTTGCATCTCAGCAATGTGCAGGAAGGCGCTAGTTTTTCCCTACAGTCGTCATTGTTCACAGTAGACAGCTGAAGAAGTAGAACTTGAGCATTTCATTGCTGCCTGTAGGATTCTTTAGTATCTGCAGTGAAACTGAACACAGTATTGTTAATTTTGGACTACGTTTGGATAATTTCCGCATAGCGGCAAAGGCAAGGGAGCTCTGGGTATGCAGACTCATAAGGAGAATGTTGCTTCCACTTATTTTTGCATATGGTTCATAGTTCTAAGATTGTTTAACAGCTGTAAATGTTAAAATCCCTTATATAAATATGATCTTAATTCTGGAGAAACTTATGGTTTGAACTGCCCACAAACTGAATAAGCAGCTAAGACTGTTTGTCTTGGTAAAGGCCATGAGGCTTTAACCAGGCCTTGGAGCTTTGATTAGCTCCATTCTTTGCAATCTCTGAGTGAGTAATGGCTCTCTGCTGCTGAGGGGTTGAAATGAGATAATCATGGAGATATGATATATAAATTCATTTGTTAGGTGAACTCCAGAGCTGTGAACAAAGGCAGCTAACTGAAATGCTTGAGTGCTGAGAGAGGGAGTGTGTTACTCTGGTTCAACTCTACATGCAATTTCAAGATGGCAGAAGGGGAACGTTAGTAGTCACCTGCAACAGATGTGCCATATTTCCTGCTTGAAGCCAGAAAGGGCTTCCTGTATTTTAAGTGCAAGTTGGTTTTTGTGCTGGAGGAGAATATTTTTTTATTTGAAGTGCAAGTAGAGATGCTACAGAGAATTGGTAGTTGAGTTTCTTGAGAGGCATGTCCAGGACACTTCAGTTTCCCAGGTTCAAAGAACGAAGGAGCTGTTTCCTATGGCGCTGTGGGGAGATTCTGGGGAGGCTTGGAGGCAAGAGATCATGGCTGCATTCTACACAGTGGGGGGAAAGGTTTGGACATGCTGAGGCTACAGGAAAGAACAATTCCAGGAGGAATTTCAAGACAGGTAAAGGCTTCCAAGTAATGTGGGGGTACTCAGTATAGAAACTACAGAAGATAGCTCTTGAGATCCAATTGGGCCAAGAGATGAGAGGGGAAAAATGGGTCACAGTTGTGGATAGCAGCTTGGCCCTACCTGTAAGAAAATAAAGCTTGCCCACAAAGAGCTCTCCAACTATACAAGAAAGACAAGCAGCCCTTTTTGGGATTCATTATGCAGAAGAATTTAAAAGCCTTCTCTGTAAGGGGCAAGAGGGTGTGCTGCCTTCCTGGAGCCAAGATGGGGTGTTAGTCTAAGACTGGTTTGGCATTTCAAGTGAATGGGCAAGGACCCATTTGTGGCAATTCATATTGGAACTAATGACAGTGGGTATGGGATAGCTTTTGAATGGTAGTTGACTTCAGGCAACGCTGAAGAACAATGTCAACACAATCATCTGACATCGTTCTTGTTCCATGAGCAAAGGAAGACAAGACACAACATTGTGGAAGTGAACTGCTGGCCAGGTAAGTGGCATAGGATGGAGGCTTTTAGTGTAGTGGAACACTGATCCACTTTCTTTGAAGAACTGTCTAATCTGGATACAATAAATTTATTGCAAATGTATACATTAAATTTGTAAATCACAATAAACTTATAAATTCATTTGCTAGGTGAACTCCAGAGCTGCAAACAAAGGTACCTAACTGAAATGTTTGAGAATTGAGAGGGGGGTATGTGTCATTCAGGTTCAATTCTACATGCAAAATTCCAAAGGAGAGGACATAAAATCAATATTGATAAATTTACAGGTTGTTGAACCCCGGGTTCATGATGTGACTGGGATGGACCAGCGACACCCACCAATAAGATGGACACCAGTTCAAGTAAACAAAAAAGCTACTTTTATAGTGACACCTTAAACACCTTTAACCACTTAACAGTGTAAAACAAGGAGATCTATGCAAAAACACTTGTAATCAACTAACAATATGAAGCAAAAATCTATATAGGACACTTATAACCAACTAACAGCATAAAGCAAAATCTAAATGAATACTTATAACTAAATGACAATATAAAGCTAAAAACCTATGCAAAGCACTTGTAACCAAGTAACAGTGTGGAGCAAGAAAGTCTATATAAAGCACCTGCAAAACACCTACAACCAAACAGGATAAAGCATGAAAGTCTATGCAACACACTTACAACCTACAAAAGTACTTATAGTTAAATAACAGTATGGAGTAATGACCTACAAGAGGGTGGCCATAATAAGTCAAGGACTTTTCTGGCCTTTTACTGCCTCAACATCGGTATAGGCACTGACCAGCCCACCCGACGCATATTTACCAATGGCTGAAAGCCATTCCTCCTTGCTAGCCAAGAAGGGTGGGCGGCAGAATGAAAAAGTCAGATGAGAGAAAAATAAACCCCCACACTCCCCCCGTGTACACTGGGGAAGTTTGGGGCCAGCAGTTTAGAACAGAAGCGGAGTGATGAACAATTATACAGTAAAAAGGATGCAAAATACAAATGACTAATAAAACACGTGTCAAATTAACAACACAAAACTATGCTAGACCATAAACAACTATATCATGAAAAGATTATACAGGATACAGAGAAAATAATTACACAAACTATGCAAAACTCAGGTAAAGAAACTACAATCACAGACTATATATAAATGGTACCAAGTAGAATGATTAAGAGAAGGTAGGAGGCCTATATCGATTTATAATACCTGTCCCAGGACCATGGTAGAACCCAAAGTGAGGAGGCAGACCAGCTGCAGCATCTCGGCACTTAATCGTTCGACTGGCAATCCGTGTACACCCCAAAAAAAGAAAAAGGTCTCGTGGATGGGTGTTCCTTGTCTCAGTCGGTGGATCAGTCCAACCGGGTCGTGAAGTGCCCTTTAGCATTCGAGGGTGGGAGAACACCAAGCTAACTGAGACAGGGGGTTTTAATAGAATTTTGCACAGCCAGAGTAAAAATAGCCAATTGGGAGTGGGATTCTGGTCAGGACCAATGATGGAACTGAGACCCCAGACAATGACCCCTCCTTCGTGGTGATGGTGGTGCCGAGAAACTGTTCAGGGGCGATAGGAACTCACCCCCCCTTCTTGTTGACACAAAGCTAGGGAGGAAGAAACTCACACAGGAGATCAAGGGCCATCAGGGGAGATTGATACTTAGTATTCTTCCCCCTTGTGCTGGATGGCCTGGAGATGGAGGCCCATCAGGGAGATTGATACTTAACATTCCTCCCTGAGAGCCGCATAATCCAGGGGGCTACGTGTGTGTGTGGGGGGTGGCCATCATGTCTGCCACCTCTGCTGACACAGGTGACAAATATTGGAGGAGTGGTAAATAATGAAGTGGACAGGTCACTACTCTCGACCATTTGATAAGCAGGGTGGAAGCTACAATGTTCTAACATGGATAAATGTATCCATTCAGGAGTGAGTATGTAGTATATATTTACAGAATAAGAGACTGAATCCTATTAAGCAATGATTCTTAAAAAGATTAGGGGTTCATGGTGGATGATTAGCAGAACATGACCTACCAGTGTGACTCGAAGGCCACGAGGGCTAATGAGAATCCTTGGCTGCATACAGAGCAGAATCTTGAGGAGGAGAGAGGTTATTTTACCTCCATATTTAGCACTGGTATGACCAGTTCTAGTGCCTACAGATCAAGAAGGATGGTAGTAAATTGGAGAGGGCCCAGAGAAGAGCCATGAGAATGATTAGAGAAGTAGAAAATATGCCTTGTAGTGATAGACTCAAGGGCTATGTCTATCCTAGCCACAGGAAGTTTGAACTTATTTTGAACTAAGAAATTCGAGGTTAGTTTGAACTAATCTTGCACTTACAAGTTTGAACTAACTGCTTATTCTAGTTCAAACTCTTGCTTAGTTTGAACTAGAATGCGCGATTAGTTCAATATAACCAGCTTAGTTCAGTCTTCTTAAGTTTGAACTAAGTGTTAGTCGGTGCCTAGTTTGAACTAAAGTTTGAAGTAAGTGCTTAAGTCTGGACTAGCCAGTGTTACTAACAAGTTTGAACTAAGTGTTCCTTAGTCTGGGCTAATCACTGGTGCTAACAAGTTTGAAGCCACCTTAGTCCAGACTAACTTGCCAGTATAGACATAGCCAAGGAGCTCAGTCTGTTTATCTTAAAGAATGTTAAGGGAGGACTGGAGTACAGTCTAAAGTACCTACCATATATACTTGTGTGTAAGCTGAGATTTTTGTGCCTGAAAATTGGCTTCAAAACAGGCACTCGGCTTATACACGGGTCAAAATGGTAGACAGCCTCAGCCAAGGAGTTCTATTGAGCATGGTTCAGGCTGGAGCCCCAGTGTGGCTGGGGCGGTCATCTTGGGCAGTTGGCCTGGACTGGGATTGGAATCAGGAAGGGACCCCAGTGTCTGGAGTGGCCGGGTAAGGCGACCATGGGGTGTGTGTCTGGGAGGCCGGGAGAAGTGGCAGCAGGGGTTGGGGGTGACAAGGAAAAAGGCGGAAGGGATGTTGGGGAACAGCAGCTGGGAGCAGAGAAGGCAGCAGTGAGCAGGGGGAGCAAACAGAGAGGGGTTAATGGACAGCAGGAGAGTGGCAGCAGGGAGCGGAGAGAGTCGCGGGGGACAGGGAAAAAGTGGCAGCAGGGGTTTGGGAGTTAGGGTGGGGTGTCAGGAACTCCGGGGGAAGGCAATGGTGCTGGGTGGGGGGCTTACGGGTTGAGGCCAAAAGGGGACCTTGACTTATACATGGGTCACCCATTTTTGCCCCTTTTTGGTCTCATAATTGGGGGGTTAGCTTGTGCATGGATTGGCTTATACATGAGCATATACGGTACATGGGGAACAAATACTTAATGGGCAGAGAAAGGTATAAGATGATCCAATTTTCAGAAGTTGAGGCAAGACAATTAGATTGGAAACCAGGTGTAAATTGAACAGTGAGAATTTACCAGGGTTCCTGGTGTGGTGTTCATCCCTGACAATTTTTAAATCAAGACTGGTTGTTTCTCCTAAGCTTTACGAATTGGAGAAGTATTATGACTGAGTTGGATAGGAAACCAGACTCATGAGTGGTCTTCTTTGGTCTTGGAATCTGCAACACTATAAACCTTTAAGGAAAGCTTTATATTCACCCTTGGGAGTTTTCAGTGTATTTATGATAACTGTGTGATACGTATTCATACGCCCTTTTTATAATCACTTACCATAGTGATTGCTATTTAAGTTGCTATTGCCACTAGTATTACAGTATTATAGTATTACAGCCACTTTTATTCAATTATACAGTGCAGCTACTGTCCTCAATTTTTGCAGAGAAGTAGTAGTTTCAACAAGAATGAGAAGTTTTTAGTGCATTTACATGATGCAGATAATCATTTGAGAATGAATATCCACTAACTGCATTTCTAATATACCTGTCTATATCATGTTTGTAAGTAACATTTTTGTACTCTAGCAGTCTAGTAGTCTTGCTTCATGTTCTGAAGAAGTCTGTGGAAGCTTGAAAGCTTGTGTCTCTCATCAACAGAAGTTCGTTCAATAAAAGGTATTACCTCACCCATCTTGTCTCTCTTCATATTCTATAGTCTAATATCAAGTAAAATTACAACTGCAAGCATAATGTTATAAATTGGATTTAAAAGTGAAGTGTAGGTGAAATTCCAGATTGCTTAATTTGTTTTCTTCTAGTAAGTATGGAGGAATATTTTTGAAACCCAACATTTCGTATCAGAAATTAACACTTCAGGAAGTTAAGGAGTTAGCAGAGGCATTTTTCTAATACAGTCCAGATGTGCTGCACAATCGTGTGTGTTAGTATTACTTACTTTTATCACATATCACATGTAGTTTGCTTTTTAATCAATTAAATTACAGTGAAATATAACACAGGCTCTGAAAATTGGAAACAACCAGTATCTGTAGACATTCAAATTCCCTCAACAATAATGCTGTACTTGCATAGTTGAATGAACTATGGTTGAGAAGGGATGGCTTAAATTATTACCAGTTTATAAAATTTTTAGTTAATGTTTAAACTGGGAAATGCAATAGGGAAACAGTATATTTTGAATGCTTGTGTGCTCAGTTATTTGCATTGCTGTTGACACTTGATATCAGATACATACTACTTCCATTTAAATGATTATCCAGACTACTGTAAATATGTCAGTGAATTTCAGAGTCTGCTAGTGAGATTCTCAGACTCCCATCCTTGATAGATTTTGCTTAGGGTGAGCAGTACTTTACATATAGTCCCAGTGAAATCAGTTTAGCTACTTACGGAGGACCAGCCTGCACAAGTAAAGGTGACTGAGTCTGACTGGTGGTTGTATTACATGAAACTTTTGATTTTCTTTAGATTAGTGATTCTCAAACTTTTTTTGAGCAAAAACCCACACAGTTAATACAAGATAGGACATATATAACCCCTATAAACCTACAGAATGATAATACTAAATTACAAAATAAATTGCTCCTGCCTGAATAAGAAACTAAGTTTTCCCTGACACAGCTGCCACTGTATGCCCCACGTGGTCTGACCTTTTCCCATGTTTTGTGGACTGGGAGTAGTAAAGACAGGCTCTGGTGGGTTGGCTGGGCTGCTCCGAGTCCCCCCTGGTGTGGCATTGTTCCTCTCCAGCTGGGTGCCTGGCCATTGCAGAGTTGAAGGGTTGAGGAGATCACTCCTTTGCTTTGGCCAAAGTGGAGCTTGGAGCTGCTGCTCCATTGGGGGATTTTTTTTTCTTCTGCCCAGGCTGGCTTGGTGCTCAAAGCTGCTGCACCTGGCCCGTGTGGGGGCTCAGGATGTGGGAGGCGCTATGTGACCTCAATATTATGGAAGGCTCATGGACCCCATGAATTTTTGTTGCTCTCTAAGGAGCAACAACTCTAAAGCAGTAGTTTTCAAACATAGTGTGGGGACCAGTACTAGGTTGCAGACACTCAGGTACTGGGTAGTGGCACTGGCACCCCCTGCTGCTGCTGCCAAAAGACTGGAATACATTGCTCCAAAGGTGTAATTGTTGGGTCATGGGCATAAATGATTTTCTTTCAGCTGGGTTCTGAGGAAAAAAAAGTTTGAAAACCACTGCTCTAGATTGTCTAGCCCATTGGAATTGCTGTATTTTCCCATCTCTTAATTCACTATCAGTATAATGGGGGTGGTTGTATCAGTTTAATTGTTAAATTTATTTTTGCAGAGGGTACAGAGGCCTATTTCATAGGGCTTGTTTTATGGTTATAACATTTGCATAGTGATATCAACAATTTGGTAAACATTTGTGATTCAGGAAACATTACTATGTGATTGTTCTATTAAGATTTAGTTTCTATTCCAGATTATATCAAAGGATAACCAAACAGCTGGTAACTGCTTTTGTAAAGATGATCTTTCTGTGACTATTATATCTTTGTGGTAAATTAAAAAGGATCATGCTGTGGCAATTGGAAATATGTGGGGTTTTTATCTTGTCAGTTTCCAAAGGGATAGCCGTGTTAGTCTAGTCCAATAAAAAAACAACAAGCAGTTGTGTGGCACTTTAAGACTAACAGATTTATTTTTTGCGTGAGCTTTCGTGGGAAAAGATCCCACTTCCTCAGATGCTTCGAAGATGGGTGAACTTACAGAAAGGAATGAAACTAAATGCAAGGGGGTGTAAAACATAGGATCAGGTCATAAAGTAACAGCAAATCAGAGCAGTTTACAGGCTTAAAGAATGGGAAGCCTGAAGTCAAATTACCCTTTGTAATGTGAAAAGAA
>ML682060.1:9512495-9549061 GCA_007922195.1 Podocnemis expansa | reverse complement strand
ATGGGTTCTTTTCACATTACAAAGGGTAATTTGACTTCAGGCTTCCCATTCTTTAAGCCTGTAAACTGCTCTGATTTGCTGTTACTTTATGACCTGATCCTATGTTTTACACCCCCTTGCATTTAGTTTCATTCCTTTCTGTAAGTTCACCCATCTTCGAAGCATCTGAGGAAGTGGGATCTTCTCCCACGAAAGCTCATGCAAAAAATAAATCTGTTAGTCTTAAAGTGCCACACAACTGCTTGTTGTTTTTTTTATCTTGTACCACTGAAGTCTGTGGCAAGCAGTTGACTTAGTGGTAGCTGGACTGGACTCCACATCTATTTCTGCTATACCAAAAAGTAAAATTACAAAAATATTCATCATCTTCATTTGTATTGGTTGTACACTATACACAGTAAGATAGTAAATTACAGATAATCATGTATAAAGCAGTATATACATAGATGAGTAGCTGCAAAATGAACAGAACCTGGATTACCCTCTACCCTGGCCTGCCTAACCTAGACCTGGAAAACTTGTTGAGGCACTGAGCAAACCGAATCAGAATATCTTATTTAAAAAAAAAAAAAAATGTAATTCCTCAGTACAAATGAGGTTATACTGTCTTACCCTAGTAGCGCTTAATTCTCTTATTTTAAAGGACAGTGACAGTGTCAGAATTTTTAAACTGTTTGAGTTGCCTTTAACTTAAATGGAATAGGAAATGCCATATGGATTCTGAGAGTATCTAGTTTTTCTGGTTTTGGCTGTCAGCTGAACTGTGAAAACTACTCTCCTCTCCACACCTTCTTGCAACAGGGCCTCCCATTATTGTATGTCAGCATAAAGGAAAAAACTCTACTCCTTTTTCTTTACTTTTCTTCTCCCTTCTCCCCCCTCCCCCCCCGATGCTGATATGTTAAAGAAATATCAGTGAAAGAATATTGACTTGTGCTTGAAAAGTAGCGGAGAAGGACTGAATATAGTTCAGTTCATAATAGTAGGAACAAAGAATTATTGTACTGTTTGCTTCATTCCTGACTCAAACAATATTTCCGAAGGTGTTCTTGCATTGGAGAAACCAGAAGTTTTGGACTGCCTGATGTTTTAGTTTATGCCTTGTTAGCCCCATGAGAGTGCATCTTTGGTTACTCTGTCACTTGCAAACACTGTACCTGGGACATTAAAGCATTCTAATTTCCCTGACTCTACCAAGATTTGTTGGTTTTCTTTCTCCCTGTTGTTTGTCCTCCAGTCTACTCTTTCCATACTGATGCCCACTATGTTCCACTTGCATGTTCTTCATGGACCCTTTCTTTCTTTCCACTCCCACCTCCTACCTGGCTCCCCCTGAACTTCCATAATTACCCTTAGATAGACAGCCAAGTCTTCTCTGTTTTCCCTTTCTTTATAGACATTAAGGCTTTCTTGAAGGGTTGTGGATACTGCTCAAGAAAATGAGGTCTGAATTTTGAGTTTGACTGGGATAATTGAATTTAAAAGTGCTGTGTTGTGGGGAGAAAAATAGCAAAATTTTACTATTACAGCAAAAATGTGAACATTTTTAATTCCATGAAAATCTCTTTTGAAAGTTTCCCCTGTTGGCTTAGGAAAGCTATGGCATTTCAGTAGAAGTTGAAGGCTGTCCATATTTCTCTCATAAAATGTCCCTATAATTACTTTCAAATGTTGGCTCCATTATATGTGGCCTGTTCGTGTGTGAAGGGCAGGAAGGAGGCCAGATTGTAGCTGTAGATGACTGGAAAAGGGAGTGGGTGGCCAAAAAAAAAAAGTCACAAGAATGTTCTAGTGAGAGAAATGCAAACCCACACTTTTAATTAAGGTCTGAAGACTTAAGAGGTGCAATATGCTAGCAAACTACAGTGTATCAAATTCAGTTCTGACCACAATTTTATAGAATTGTAGTGTTATGGTTTTTAATTATTTCTATCAGATTCATGCTTAGAAGCAGTTTGCATTTAAAGAAACAGCAATAAAGAAACAGCAACTGATCACCAACTGCTCTCATCTGACTTTTTTTTTTTTTTAAACTTAGTGCAGGAAGCAGTAGAAATTACTGTGATGGAGAGATTAGAGAGATTTTCAGCTTTATTTGTGCACTTAACAGTATATAATTTGTGTGCCATTCATTTTCTTAAAAATGGAAATACATGAGTGGGAAATTAGAGATGAGGGGCCATACCTGAAGATGCTCGATGTGATGAGATGTCATGTTGAATGTTTTCCTTAAAGTATCTTTAATGCACTTATGGAATTTTTACTTTCATTGGGAATCTAAGCATGGGAACAACGGCTGGAGTGGGGGTGGGGCGGAGCAGACACAACAACAGAGTGTTATATTATTCTTGATACGGTAGCTTGCATCTATTTTATGATTTTACTTAAGTGGAGAAAAAATTATACACATTTAATAAAAGAAACCCAGAACAACAAAACAAACAAAACTGCCCTCATTTAAAGTATTCCAGACTCAAGAGAAATTGTCCTTTTGATGTCTGCTTTTTACAGGTAATATTCACAATCCAAACTTCATTGAGATGTAAGTCTTTAAGCTTAAGCTTGTTTTTCAGTTTAATCGCTAGCCAATTAATTTTTTCTGTATGATCTATTTGCCATGTTTCTGATGTATAATGGTTTATGATGGCTTCCATCAATATTAAGATTATAATTAAAACGGTGAAATATTTTTAAATTACTACAATGTCTAATGTACTGTACACATTGAGAGAGTGCTGTGCTGCATTCCAGTTATATGTCCTTGGGAGTTTAGCTTCATGCCATTTTAAAATGTTCTGTTTTATTGTAGGATATCCCAATATATTTGATTCATTGAAGTGCTGAATTTCTCACTTTTTATGGAATATTTGCTGCCCCAAGATCAGTTTAAAGAGTGCTGCATCTGTTTTCATATGTATTTATGGCTAGTTATTCATTGAGATGTTTAGTTGCATTGCATAGAAGAGTTCATCTGCATAACTGAAGAATTGCAAGTGATCTGATATCAAATATGTACTAGGGAAAAATCTTGAAATCAGCTAATGTTTGGTATTTGAGTAGCCAAGATTAGAAGACCTTTAAAGTTTGACTTCATATCATCAGAATGTACAAATCCTAAAGCTGACTTGGCCTTTACTTGTGCATCTACTGCTTTCTTAAACAATACATATTAGACTAAAACATAGTGGTATGTGATTTGTTCCTCAAAACCCCAAAGCCTGTTAAACCCTCTTTTCACAGTAATTGCCTAATCTTTATTTTAATGTGAAATGCTGTTTTGAGGCATAATTGTATTCAAAGATTGGATTTTATAATCTATTCATGTTTCATAAGTTATTTCTGCAGTTGATTTTCTTTTTGTTGGGTAAAACACAAAATTGCAAACCATGGGTAAAGGTATAATATACCTGGTTATACCTGAGAACAGTTTGTGAAGGTGGGTGTTTCTTTCCTGAATATAGAAGGGAATTGCTGATGCAGCCTTAATCCTAGTGCTACACTTCTATCTTACTGAATGACAGTGTCACTTGCCTTGTCTTGTTAATAAATGGTGTCTCGTAGGCGTTTGTTTACATAATTCTTCCGGACAACACTTACAGGTGTGTAAAATGTCATGAGATAGAAAATGGGTTATCAACTATTTTTTCCATTTGCAGACCCCTAAAAATTCCAAATGGAGGTGTGAGCCCCTTTGGAAATCTTTGGACCACAGGCTAAAAAGCACTGAGGTATCTTTTCTTGTGGGGTCTTTAGACATTAAACATAATTTCATATTTCTAAAATTGTTTTTGTTTCTTCAGGAAAGCAGGGGGCTGTGGTGAAGAAAAGGAAGAAAGAAAATACAGTAGCTCTCTGTTATGAGCAGTCCTGATATACTATGCTTTTAAATTTAATTTCTTTGAAAATAGCTGTTTCTCCCCTTGTTCTGGTTTTTATTTTCCAAAGAGGCAGCCGTGTTAGTCTAGTTAAGTAAAACAAAGAAGGAGTACTGTGGCACTTAAAGACTAACAAATTTATATATCACGTGAGCTTTCGTGGGAGAAAATCCCACTCTGTCAGACTCTTTGAAGATGGGGAAACTTGCAGAACGGGAGGAAATAAATGCAGGGGGAAGCATTTATTTCCTCCCATTCTGTAAGTTCCCCCATCTTCAAAGCATCTGACAAAGTGGGATTTTCTTCCATGAAAGCTCATGTGATAAAGAAGTTTTGTTAGTCATTAAGTGCCACAGTTTTTTCACCGAGTATGTTAATCTGCCAGGATTTTCCAGGTGGCAGTTACTATCTATGTAAATGCTTGAAAGTATTTATGAAGTTGAGAGTTTGTCACCTTTTCCTGTTCCTTGCCCCCCAATATCAACATGAACTTTGAACATGCCCAGCTGTAGGAACTTTCAGGAATACGTGTAAGTTTCTTGTTGATATTTTATAGCTACACCTGTCATCTGTCGTGTTTAAAGTCTATATAGTGAGCATTTGATTGCAAAAGGAAAGGGAAGCATGTTTCAGAGTTCCAATTTAGGCAGCAGCATTAGGACATTAAGGAAGCAATTTGGTGCTCAGCATCAGGGTTCTGGAGTAATTTAGTTAGTGCTTCAGTAAGCCCTTCCCACCCTTCTTTGTTTATAGTGAGAACCAAAACTTATTTCTATTTCAAACCCTATGTAGTTGAAGATTGATACATTGCCTCTTTTGTGTAATAGGATTAACTCTGAAATACTCCAGTATGAAGAGCTATCCTGTCTATTAGAGAAATTAGTTTGAGAGCAACAAGAATTCAGGGTTGACAGATTCCATAGCCCTACTTCCAGGAATGGCTTTTTAAAAAATTGAAAACAGGAAGGAAAAGAAACTTTTTATCTTGGCCCACATGGAAAACTCTTTTGGGACCATTGTTGAAACATGAATAGTGGAAACAAAGGTAGTGCACAGTTGTTGTGACAATGAATAAAAAAAGAAAAAAAGGTATTTTGGTTTTTACAGCTGATACTTGCTGACGTTGAGAAATTGTATGCGTATGAAGGAGGCTTACATAGTATTAATGAGTATTTTTAGAGTATTTTATTTGTCTACATATTATACAGTTTATATATAATGAAGTACTTTCACTGGATATTGTTCTGAAAGCTATCCTAGAATCTTAAACATGCATTGCTGCAAGGCCTGACTAGTTGTAGATCAGATCCACATTACTAACATGAATTGCAAGTGTGCTGTTTTTATTGATGATGTATTTACAAACACTTAGTTGATTGGCTACTGTGGCTGCTTAATCCCCTTTAACATGATGCAAGAGATGGCAAAGCAAGAAACTGGTGAAGCTTAAGCTTCTGGTTCTAAGGCTGTTTCTGTTTTTCTACCCATCTAATTCCAGTGCTCCATCTTGCTGTAGGAGAAGTTGTACTGTAAAAACAGCACTTCTGTATTGTGTTTGAATGCTGTTGTGAGTGGCTGAGGATTAACATTCAAAACCAGTTTAAAAATTGTACTTTGATCTCAGAAAAATAATAATCACTTCTGCAAGAATGGCTTTTGAAAAGCCCTGTACTCTTATTTAACACTAGCTGATTAGATTCAACTTGCTTTGCAGGATAACTGTCACCAGTATGTAAAGCCAGAATCTATTCTGTGATATCACACTTCCCTTATTTTTAATTCATGTGCTTTTGACATTGTTTGATATTGTCAGACTTCTGATATGAAACAGTACAGTGTTGGCTTCACCACATTATGATTATTTCTTATGACCTCCAAACCTGCCAACCTTTTATCTGTGCAATTGTGACCTCATGGGTTATATGTTTAATTTAAAGATCATTTATGTAGCTTTTCTTCTGGCAAAATATAGAATAGTTTGACATTGGTATGCCAGCATGTCACATACTATAGCAGACCATATTAAAGATACAGGATAAAATTCATCAACTTCATGAAACAACTCGCAAAGATGCAGGCAAACATCATTTACCTTTCCAAATGCAAACAATTGGACATTATCTCTGTAAAAGGCATGTATGCAAAATGCTTGTTAAGAGTTTGTTGAGCATACTGCTTTACATGGGGCCTCTACACAGAAATGAGTCTCACTCAAATGGTATAGTTGTTCTGCAGGAAGCTTGCTGCACAATTTAAATTGAGATCCATTCTGTATAGGTCCAAAGTGGTAGTTGTGTTTAGTCTAGTTCAGTAAATCAAACAAGGAATCCTGTGGCTCTGTAAAAGACTAACAAACTTACCTATCACATGAGCTTTCATGGGAGGGAATCTTACTTCATCAGATCCATCTGATGAAGTGGGATTTTCTCTCTCAAAAGTTCATGCATTAAATACATTTGTGAGTCTTTAAAAGTGCCACCAGACTGCTTGCTTGTATTCTGTATAGATGTGGTGGTAGTTATGGACTCTTTTGGTATTCATGTTTAGTCTTTTGAGGAGGAATATGGTGAGTGCCACCAATTAACCATTAGTTTTGATTTTTTTTTTTTTTTTAAGATTTATTATCCGTTGAGTGTAGCATTAAGTTCTTGGGGGTTTTTTGTTTTGTTTTTCATTTATAAATATGCAACTTTGTTGCACCTTATTGCTTATTCACAAATTATAATTCTGTGATTTGTGAAGGCTGTGCACTTCAGTAAATCCTACTTTTCCTTAATATCTGAGGAAAATATTAATCTTAATATCCTGTTTTTCCGTAATCTCTTCCTAACTTTTTTTAATTCTAAGGAGTAAATTGAAATTTTGACAAAATTTTAAACTGCTTATAATCCTGAGGTGGCAGTCATTAAGTGGAGTGGTAGGTGTTACCCTATTTTTCCTAGTTGTTCAGGTTATCAGTAACAGTCTGCTATGGTAAAACTGTCTACCTTCGTAAAAGTGGCGAAAGGTAAAATCTTAAGTTGTAAAGGCAACATAATAACACTTACGGGAAAGAACTAATATCAAGAAATACAAATATCATAACAAAGGAAAATGGTAGTAAATGTAGTCTCTGCTTTTTTTTTTGTGTTTTTTCCCTTGTCGTAGAAAATATTTGTAAGCAAAGGTTTCTATTACATAGCATGGATGTATCAAATCTACTTCCTCTTCCAGAACAGTGTCAAATGTCAGTTTTGGAGTTTCTTTGCTCACGATAACATGTATTTTGTGATAACTGTGCTTTTCCCTGTAGGCTTAAAAAATAAAAAGTGAACTAGTCTGTGTTATATCACTTCCATGTGTGTGCACACCCTGTTTTGAAAATAAGACTTCAGATGAATACACTTTCTAAAATAGCAATTGCCCACATTATTTTGGCTAAGGACAATATATTATGAAACCCTTTTTTTTTCCTCAGTGCATTTGAACGCCCCCAGCTTCTACTTGAAGAAGGAAGTGAGTCAGATATAATCTTGATTAGCAATATAATTGCTAATTTATTATTACTGGTGGTAAGTGTTCTATGTGTATAAAGTACCACAGTCATAAAAGGCTTTGTGTGCCCAACGTATTTAATTATCAGATCTTACCCGTCTGTCTTAGACCAAGTGTTGTATATTCTTGTGTTTTGTGACAGTATAATAGTTCAGCTCTATGCCATTCAGATTCTCTGGATACCTGGAAAGAATCCCAGCCACGGATTTTGGTCAGGAAAAATCTTGTCAGAGTCATTGTCGTCAGCTGCTGCTTATTACCAGCTTTGAGGACAGGATGATGGCTAACTTTAGAGCTGACATCAACCTTTTAGTTGCTCAGTTTGAGTGAGAAGGGAAAAAACTCTTCAGTGAGCGTCTGTCCAGACACCCTTATGGAATTATGAAGTATGCGTCTTTCTAAACACTGTCTCACCGTCACAGCTGGATTGCTCCAGTGTGGTGTGGCTATATACTAAAACAGTTCTTTGGGATACCTCTATCTATCCTGTTCCAGGACTTGGAAGAGTTGCCAGTTTATTCCCATAGTTGAGCTTTTCTCATGCTTGAAAAAAGCCGCTGAGTTGGCCAACATAACTTTTTTTTTTTTTTGTATTAAAGGATTTAATCTTGTCTAGATGTGCAGACATCTACATACTTAATTCCTTTTTGTACTGAGGAATTATGATTTGCACTAAATATTTTTAGGAGATGCTGGAATTGCTCAGAAAGCAATATTTTTGATCTCCTTAGGGGAATTTTGGCAGTGACTCACTGAGGTTCCCTCCCCTCCCCCAAGTAGTAATTTTTGCAGGGTCCATTTCCTATAGGTTAATGTTTTATATTTCAGAGAACCTTCAGAAGTTTGTCATTCTGCATTAGTGGCAACTTTTGGGGGGGGGGGGGGAATTCTGTCATGTTTCTCAGGATTGCATAATTGAGTTCTTCTGTTTCAAATTCATATATTTTTCACAAGCATCTTTTAAAAAGTGTAATGGGAAGAACCCATACCACATTCCTGCCAACTCACCCTTAGTCCATAGCTGTTAAAATCCTAAATTGCTGCTCTTCTTTGCTGGGTCTCTGAGCAGAGCCTTCCAGTTGTGCTGGATTCCATGGTGGTTTCTGATGTGGGCCAAAATCCCAGGGCTACAAGTGACAGAAAACATACACTGTTAAGGAGCCTCTCCCATTCATATTCAGAATGTCAGTTGACTTTAATGGGAATAGAAAGAACAACTCATGAGAAGAGAGATGAGTTTTCATTTCATAAATGCAGCGTTGAGACAGAGATTAAGGTCAAAAGTTGCCACTGATTTTGGATGCCCAATTTGAGAAACCTAGAACCTGACTCTCTTTGAGGTACATTGCATTTAGATAGCATTTTATATGTTTGAAGCACAGATTCTGTTGACTTCATTTGCAGCTTGGAGTACTCGGGACTTGTACAAATCACTCTTTTTTTACTAGCATATATCATATTAATCTAGCACCCCTGCTGGTTGCCTGACAATAGCTTGTAGAATGTTTTCGCCCCCTTCTTAAATGGCTAATTTTTTAAAATAAAAAATGAGTTAAGGACATAGTTTAGGCTTTATAAATTGCCCTTGAAAATAAAACAAGATGTTGTGTTTGTCACATAATTAAAGTAAATTGACCTTGATGTGTGTTAAAAATCACTGCTTCCTACAATGTATTGTGTTTACCAAGCATACTATATCATAGTATACCAAGTCAAATACATTGCTGGTACTTCACTATAATGACAGTTATACTTGGAAGAATTAGATTTTGCTTTTATTATTAACTTTGGTGAAAGTCAGTTTCAGTACACACACATGAGAAAATATTTCCATCAAAGATGATCAGTGTTTACAGATAGGAAAACCTGCTGCTTGAGAGCTCACTTTAAGTATATTTACTCTGTATGTTTGGATATGTGATCTTGACATCTTGTGTTTATAGTAGTTAAAGTTTTTTGTTTTGAATTTCTAGGTTAACTGTCATTAATTTGTGACACTAACTTTGTGCAACTGTGAAAAATGAAATTTTTATAAATTATAACCATAAGCATTATATGTTGAAATTGTTAAATCAGATTGTTGATCCAATACATAATCATCTTGTGTATATTTTTTAAAAAAAACTGATAGAATCTTTTCACAATTATGTGTCTGTTAAATGTTGGATTTCACTATTTGTGGTTTTGAAATGTTAGGTGTGTTAATCCTGTACTTACTCTTGTAAGTCATGTAAAAATATGGTTAATAGGTTTTCTAAAAATCATTCAGTGGATGTTAAAATATTTTTTATATGCAATTGTACTGAAGTTTTTTCATCTGGAGGCAATGCTTTGCAAATGACAAGTTGTTTTTTTTTTAAATATATATATATATATTGATGTCAGAATAGTCCTTAAATGAACAAAAGTAACTGCTTTATAAAACAATATTTCAACTTGAGGTAACACTAAAGGAGTCATTATATATATTTAAGTCAACAAATTGCAGACAACTTTTAAAGGCTACTCCTTATATTCAAATGCTCTGCATGGCACAGTAGCAGGAATGTGCAGGCTTGTCAAGTCATTTAGCTCACCAGTTAAATAGTAGGTGAACTGCCTGTTGTTTAATCAGAGTCTGATATTCTAGGAACAATGCTGTGAGGTTGGAGGCCTACCTTTCTGATTTAATTTTTTTAATTTTGATTTTACTCATTGTTTTTACCTCTTGTGTGGGAGGGAGCATGTGAACTGATTTTTAAAAGCTGAGCATCTTGATTGTCTCAGGAGTGTTCTATAACACCACAGTATGGCTGTCTTTTTATTTGTATACCAGCTATTGGTGTACATAGCAATTTAGAAGCTTATTAAACAGGCTAAAATATGTGGGTCCTGCCTGCAAAAAAATCCAGAAACTGAGTGGGGAAAGAGAGAGGAGTTCAGTCACTAAGTGCCCTCCCTTAGCACAAGTAGAAAAGATGCTCAGTCATTATGCCCTTCCCTTAACAAATAAAAGTATTACAGCTATTAATTCTCCAAAACCACCTCCGCTCTCAACAATCAATCTACATTAAATGCCCATATAAATAACTCCCACTTTGCCTCTCAACAAGTTCCTTCAGAATCCAGCTCCTCCCTTTGCTAAACCCATACTGATAATATGAAAAGATGAATTCTAATGAGCATGATTTGACTTTATATCTCAGTAGTGCCCACCTGCCCTCCTATTTTGTTCCTCCTGCTGATCCTTAAGATAACTGGGTTTTTGTAATTAGGCATAAGTACCTATTGAACGCTAAGTCTACTGGAGGCTTTAGTCTTGCTCCTTTTTTGTTTTTGTTTTGTTGTTTTAGTAATGTAGTGCTTTGAAAAAACTGAACCCCATCTGACACAATTCAACAGTATTTGAATGGTCAATTTAATGGTTATTTTAGAATTGGTTAAATGCCTAATCCTAGCTTGAATTCTGATATTGCACTGTCCTTCCCACTGAACATTGAACAAGTTTTGAATCAGTAAAAACAAGTAACCCCCTTCTCCAGTACTGGGCACAATTCTGCATAGATGGGTCCTGATTACACAGTGTTTTGTGTATTAGTGGAGGCAGGAATTTGGGCCACTGTGTGTGATTATTGCAAATTAAGCAGAAATATTAAACATGTACTGTAAAATCACTATGGTGACATTGTGCTATGTCAGGTGTCCTACTGACTTCAAGTGAGTGTTTTGCGTTTTAGTTGGAATTTGGAGGACTGGATTTAGCCTTCACTTTTTGTATAAAAATGAATCGTGAGTTTGGTTATTGGCTTATTTTGGAAATTCTTCAGCTTTTAGATTGCATTGTTGAATAATTATAGTATGCTAAATAGGAGAACTATTTAGTTTATAGCTGTAAAAAGACTGCTCACAATCTGAATAACTATTTAAAATATTAAGGGCTAGCTTACAGAAAGTTAATTTTTTTTATATTACTAGTTTCTTTTGCTCACAGTGCAAGATAGAATCTTGAGTTTACTTAAATATTTTTGTTTTTGTTTTCCTTCTTCATTATCACACATCAGTTTTACTAGAGAGAAACAGCTATGCAAACATTTGCACCACTAGAAAGATTTTTTTCAAGAAGTTTTATTTGGAAATATTTTTAAATTGAGCTTGATGCATTGGTACTTCCCCTTCCCTACATAATTGGCTAGATACCTAACTGTATATTAATATAGTAATTGGTAATGGTATTTAATACTTTTTGTGCTTTTCCTTTCAAAATAATAAGGAACTGATGTCAGTGAAGTTGAAACTTTAGAAACTGTAAGGAATGGATAGTTGAGGGATGAAGTATGGAAGATATTGCTTGTCTAAGGATTTATTAAAAGTCTCTCTTAGCACATTTGATATTACTGTTTTATTAAAAATGTCTAATCTGTCAAACAGCTAAATGGTTTCATTTACAGTAACTTACACCAGAGTATTAGTGCACTAAGCACTAGAACAGGAGCGTCATACTCATTTGCTATGGCAGACTTAAATGTACTTCAAGTGGGTTGTACATACCATCAATCAAAATATTAGGGGCCAACACTCTCACAGTATTGTGGTGGGTATGTGAGACTAGGCTCTACAATACTACACACTCTCTAACAGAAAGGAAGAGTGTGTGGTCTAGCGGTATTGCAGAATGCAGTCTTGCATACCCAGAGCTCCACAGTGTCACGAGACCTGACACTCTTGTGGCATTGCAGAGCACTGGGTATGTGACACTGCACTCTGCAAGATGTGTTTGTGTGTTAGGGAGAGAGTGTGGTCTCTTGGAGTGCAGTCACAGGCTGGATGGAATGGGTTTGTGGGCTGTATTCAGCCTGCTGGTCGCATGTTTGGCACCCTGGAGGAAAGTCTGAAATGCAGGAAGATGTGGCTGAAGCAATGTATTCAGTATAATTTGAATATTGGAAGGGCTCATTAGGAACAATTAACTTCTTTTAAAGCAGAGCTGTTTATTGCCCTTCTCTGGTGGACTTGTCTGCCAGCTGATGTTTAAACTTGTGTGCCACTGCCTTATTAGGTTGAGCAGTTGACTACTGTACTAGCCGGAAACCAGGGCATTTATGATTGAGTTCCTGTTATTGGCTTACTCTAAAGGAAAATGCCAGGTTCTACTAGACATAGTACAGTAGACCTACTGTGCAAGTCTGTTGGTGGTGGTAGGGGAGGAATTCTGTTACAGCGTTTTTAGACTGTAATTTTTGTTTTCTATTTCAAGACTTATTTTCTTTGGTGTTTTGGTTATTTTCCACACTCAAGTATGTTCTGTAGGTAATTAGGAAAAAGGCAGGGTTTAACAAAATGAATGCAATTTTCAGCAATACCATATTAACATGAACAGAGAAATGCATTTTGGGAATATGCTGTGAACCCAAACTAATTTCTGAGTGTCATAGGAACACGTCTGTGAATCCTGGGCTATGACCTATGTGATTTTTCTGTTCAGCTGTACACTGGGATTGTTTGTTTTTATGCCAGTTATGCCATAGAAGGTTTCTTTATAGATGCTCATAAACCTAGTCTAAATAATCAGTATGATGATCGTTTCCTACAACTTCATGCATGTGCACAGATGTGTAATGTGTTTTCCATTGCTAAAGGGGGAGGGGACAGACAGAACTCTCAGCAGCAGTGAGTAAGCAAATACCTCGAAAAGGCAGCAAAGACATGCTAAGGTGGTTCAGACAAGATAAAGGGATCATCTCTCCCCAGAAGGGGGAGGTGAAGGAGTTTTGAAACAAAGACGGGCACCTGGAAGATTTTAGAAGCTTTTAGCTGGGACTCTCCATCCTGAAATGACTTCAAGCAAGATCTGGGCCCTGCCTGGTCACAGGCAGAGGCTGGCTGTTTAAACATCTGACAGGAGAACACTTGAACTATGAGGCCAGTTTGAGTAGAGATATTAGGGTAGCATGTGTGTGTTACCTTTTATTTCCTTGTGGTCTTTCCTGACTCATTTATATTGCAATTCTGCCATGATCAGCCATATTGTCACTTAGAATTATAATCTGGTCAAAAAACTTGTAGTTTGTTTATCTAAAGCTGTGTGAGCTTTAGAGGGTATGAGTCAAGAGGGCTGGGCGCAGTCCATTTCTTTGTTAAATGGACGGCTCGAGTATATGGTCATTGGGAGTGGACCCCAATCTCTGTAGACAGTGGCTCCCCAAGTGGTGTCTAAAGCTGGGGTATCGTCCTTGAGTAGCTAGAGAGCATACACCCACTGCTTGGGACTGGGTGCACACCAGAGGCCAGAGTGGACTGACTCAGGAGTGAGTGGTCACTTGGCAAAGTGGGATGAATTGGGGTTCAGGAGTGGGAACTGGGGGGGGTCACAGCGGCACATCAGACTGGATCTGGTGAATGGTCTATCACACTTATACATTTAGATCTTTTTTGTATGCCAGCTAAATGACAATTGTGTTTGATCTAGATGTACAATATGCCAATAATTCACATAATTTGTTTTTAAAAGATGCCTTATGATGCTAAAACACTAAGTGCTGAGTTCAGCTATTAAAAGTTTTGAAAAGAAATGAAATACCAACAGTAGCGCCCCCCCTCCCCCCGAGGGATAAAACATGTTTCTGAGAGCGAGTCTGGGGGCCTCCCAAAGCTGGAGTTATTTTACTTGAAAACTTTTTTCTTTATTTGAATAGCTACTGTAAGTTGGCACTGATGCTGTTTTGGGTAGTGGAAGAGGGCAGATTCACTATGTATATCTTTCAGGCTATTTTTCCTCTGAATATTGCATTTGAAGTTCCATAGTACTGGAACTGCTCCTAAGTGAGCTAGATATATTCTAGTATGCTTTCCTAAAAAGCTGCTCCGTATGAGAACAATTTATAGCAGTGGTGGAATGGAGTTGCTACTGTCACCAAAGAAGTGGCTCTGTACATGTATGTACACTTCAGCACATTTGCATTATGTGCATTTCCTTTCATTTTATCTTGGCCTTTCTGCTTTTATATTTTCATGGCACACTCCTGCAATATAGGAGCATCTCTCAATTACTAAAAAGGCACAATAATTTTTCTTGCATCTCTTTAGGGAAAATATCTTGAATAGTTCATGGTTAGGGGCGCAAGAGTGTTGGCAGTTAGGTCACTTACAGATTAAAAATGGATCACTGTCTTCACCTAAATAGAACCTAAATCATTAGCAGACACTTATAGACCTGATAAGATATAGATAACTGTAAAGATCTTGGACTCATCTTAATTTGATTTTAGTTTTGGAGCACCTGATCAAATTACTTTCTGATTACTCTTTGTTTGTATTATAGTAGAGGCAAGTGTTGGTGCTTCAGTGTGCCATACGTGAGGATAAGGCCCCTTCTGCTAAGACCTTACTATCCAAGCCTCTGGTCCTGAAATCCCATCTATGTAGATGGCCTATTGAGATCAGACAGAGTCCTGTTTTCTTGATTGCCAAACAGAGAGCTTAATTAAGATAAAGTGCAACAGTTGGGTGGAGCAACAGGAAATTGAGAGGATGAGCAACACCTAGTTACATCGAGTATCTTGGCATTGCAAAATTGTGATATTTGGAGTCTTTTGTTCTTAAAGTCTCTGCTGTTGAAGTCAGTTGATCACATGAGAACCTCAGCTTTCTTCTAAAAACAAAAGAGGGTGGAGGGGGCATTAAGTGATCGCTAATGAAAACTAGCTTGAAAATGTGAAGAATGTGCACTCCGAAGGTTCAATTAGAATCCAAATGTAATTTCTTTTTTCTTGTGTTTTAGAAAAAAAAAATCTCCTAATTCTGTTCTTGGAAACAGGTGAACCACTTTTTACTGAAATTCCCTTCTCCACACCTCCAAATCTACCCCAAAGCAAATGCAGTGTAGAAAATCTCAGCCTTAATTGGTGAAGTTTTGCAAAGCTATAAGCAACTGAAAACAGGGCCTTTATATGGCAGGAAACCTTAGTCACAGTTGGCACTACTTGGCCCATCTATACAGAAAGAAAAACTAGTTTAATATTTGGAAACTAATTAGAGGGATTCAAGCTCCTGTGCATTGTTTTAGGAGACAATAAAATTAGTCTTAATGGACTTCTGTATCATTTTGTATCTAGTGCCTATGAACAAGAAAACATGATTGTAGCAAAATCACTTAGAAAAAATAGCTGAAATTATTTTGATCAATAGCTATAAATGATTGCCTAAGTAAAAGTAGGCAAATCTAATTAATAGTAAACTTCACTAAACCTTTCTATACTCAAGAAACAAAATATATTTTTAGAAATACAAAGACCTGTGAAACAGTTGGCTAAATTAGTTAAAAGTAGGTGTGGGTGGATGGGTGGGTGGATCAGTGGGGAACCTCAAATTAGAAGTCTAAAAGTTACCAGAATGAGTTGGACTGTCATGGCATCCTGAGAAATAATGAAAGAATTCTGAAAAAATGAGGAATCTTGTACTAGTCAAAAGATAAAATGACTTAAATTTGTTTAGTTTTACCTTTTTGGTTTATTAAATTATAATAGAACTTGGTGGATTTTTATGGACGTGATGTTGAATATGAGGGAAATGAGAATTTCTAACAAAAAATGAGGGTTGAAAGATCCCAGGATTAGACACTGTTATAGAATTTTTATGAATTGTTATAAGAGATTAAATGCCTTGTTTAACACACTTGCAGATTTTTGATATCTTGCAGTTTTCTTTAAAAAAGCCACAACTTTAAAGATCAGCGAAGATCCACAGTAATGCTTCTTGAGTAGGCTGCTATTTTCAGTTAGCAGGGATGCAAAACATACTACCCAATATTTTGACCAGACTTAAAAGTATTACTTGATGGAATAAATCAATGTAAAGAAAGTGGGCTTACTGCATCTCGTAGTTTATTTAATATTCATTATTTAATAACCTGGTTACGTAGAACCCAGTCCTGCAAAGAGAACTGAATGCGTAGAGGACAGGGCTCTGCACCTTGGATTCTCTTTGCATGGTTAGGGTCAAAGAGTGGACATTTTTTGGGGATGTGACACAGAAACTGAGTTTTGGGTCAGGTTTTATAAAAAGGATCATAGTCCTCTGCAATGCCAACAACTGATATGGCAAAAATCAACTAGTATCCTCCATGTTATAAAAGGCAAATTCTTGGAGTGTTTATGAAATATTTGGAAACAAATTAGTCTGTTTTAAAATTGTTGACTGAAGATTATTAAAACAAGTGATTTCCCATATAGAAGTCAAGTAAGTTTTTTTTGTTTCTTATAATGCAAAACACAATATTATTTCCAGAGGTATATTGTGAAACTGTTTAAGAACTGAATTTACATGTCAAAGCATTTTGTCCTCTTTTCTTGCTTACCAATTCTGTATCTTGATTGGGAGGTATCACTGATCTTCAAAAGTCCTTCAAAGTGCATATTTTTAAAATATGATTTTGCGGAACTGGGCTTTTAATTAAAAAACTGATTACTGCTACTGCTAGGGAGCACTCATTCATGTTTACATAAAGGCTGTACAGTGTCATACTCTATCTGACTTCCATTAAATATAGTCATTAAAAATATTCTGAAGTATAATTATTTGAGAGAGGGAATCAGATAGGAATGGAATAGAGTTTTATTTAATTAAAGGTAGCTTGCTGCATACAGCCAAGATATAGTGCATTAATTAATACATTCCTTTTCTACAGTTCAAATTGCAGTCCAAGTTATAGTTCATTATTTAATAGGTTAAAAAGACATACTTGAAGCTTTTTCCTAACAGTAAAGATAAAATCTTCCCACAAATGCTGTTTCATTATTAAAAAAAAAAATCCTCTCCTATCATAATTTCCTGTAAAATAGTCATGTATATAATGTCTTAATTCCATTTACTTGAGCTGAGCTCTCGCTATTCCTTATGTGATTCAGAGGCAATTCCAAAGACGTTTTTTCTCTCTGCCTTTCCCCCTCTATCTCCACCATGACTCACAGATCCTCTGTTTGATGAACACTGCAGCTAACCACCTTCCTTGAATCTATATGGCACCTGGAATGACGCAACTTGGCACAAGTTAATAGTCAGAATCCTGGTCTAATTATGCATGAGTATGTTTGCTTATGGTCACAATAAAAAATGTGTTCCTTCTTCCCATTGCATTTTACGCCATAAAATAAAGGATATCCTCATTAAGGTTTTTCCCTTATCAGAGATGGAGAGATTATGAGAAACAAACAATACAGGTAAGGAAATCTAATTTTTCCATTTTATCCCTTTCTTGTCATCCTCCCCCCCCCCCCCCGCGCCAATATGTACTAATACACGGTAACCAGATAAAGTTAACAGGGTTTGAAAAGACTTAAGTTTAGATAAGGGACCTGAAAAAACTAGCCCATACTTTGCCAGAAGTTGTATGCTAGACTTGTAACATTTAATGAGAGAATTAACTAAAGTTGCATGGTGGGTCTGCATATCTTATCAGGAGTACTTTTAGTCCCTTTAACCATGAAGCTCCTTTAGTGGAGGACACATCCATTCCTATTGGAGGTATTTTGTTGGAAGACGCACATGTCCAGAATACTTTTCCTTTTGATTTATTACAATTGTATAGATTTAAAAGCCTTAAAGTCTTCATGACCTCCATATACTACAGCAAAGGCATCTGATTTACACCACTTATTACTGTACTGAAAATAAAATTGTATGGTCATTAGTATATCCCTGTGTAAGATGAGACTCAGGGCAAAAATAAGACAAAGATTGTTACATCCCACAATCCCCAAAAGTCCTACTTGATGTTAATTTCATCTCCTTTTTCCAGGGGATGGTGTGGGGGAGCAAGTACAACTCTTTAAAGGATAGGGTCTCTAAATCTCACTCTTCTAGTTGATTGTGATTGGTACAGGGAAAATAATTTGGATGATCATAAGGCAAGTGTTTGAACAGAAACTGAAGATGGGGACATGGTCAGAGGTGGAAGGACCAGATAATGGCTTCACTGAGCAACAGGTAGGCTAGTTAGGCAATTACAAATGCCATTGATAAATCTGTAGCTGAAAGGATGACCAACTGATCAGGGAGAGCAAGAAACAACTAAAAATGAGAACAATCTGGCACTTAGTTGACTGACATTCAAGCCATTTAAAAAGAAATATGAACAACTGGACTTCTGTGTTTTGTTATAGATCTCTGGGAGGAGTTCATTATCCCATTAACTCATACAAATAAAATAATTCTTTGCACATCCTCTGCCTGGCTGTCTTGCTTGGCTTAAGGAGAAAAACCCGTATTTCCTTCCAAAATGTTTTTGGATTGCAAGCAGCCAAATAAGGGTCCCAGCAAGTCTGATCACATTAAAGGACCTTGAAGAATATGATCCTTTAGGGGAAATGACTCAGTGAGCATAATCGTGGCAGCTTTACTAGATTCCCTTTAAGTGGAAAGTGGAACAACTTAAATCGGTGAGACACGAGTCCTCCAAAATCATTTGAGATACTTACTGAATTGTATTGTACTTCTAAACTACTACAGAAAAGCATTGATATTCCAAGATCATGTATGACACTGTCCAAAGCAAGGAAATGGATCCTTTCTGCTGTGTTGAAGTCTAACCTAGGAAATAAATAATTTTTGCATAAAGAAGATGTATCCTTGTTCTGTTCTCATTTTCCCCGGGTGACGTTTGTCCCACTCAGTCTGTTTGGATGTTCATCTCCACTTATTATAGGTAGCCAAAATGAGAACTGTTCTCCCTTTATTATGCAAAAAAGCAGAAGACCAGAATACAGATGCTTCATGAAGATTTTAGAGGATGTGTGTATTAGATGGATTTTGCTCCAGAATTCTAGTCTTTAAGCATCACTGAAGCTGAAAAATATTGTTTTATTTTATCCCCAGTTCAACATTAAGTGGTTCAATACCAAAAGTGGATCTTTGGGATAAAGCAAAAATGATGAAAAGATGTTGGAAGCTGAATGATATTGTGTCCTGGATATTATTCAATCCGTTCATAATTTCATGTCTCATTGCAATAAAAAAGCATGCAATTTTTAAAAAGTCTTTATAGTCTAAAGCTAATGCAACTCCGACCCTTCCCCCCCTGAAAACTGAAATAAGACTTCACAAAAGCAACATTCTTCTACAGCCTCTGGTAAGTTTGGCAGGGTTTTTTCCTTGTAATGTGCACAAACGAGTCTTATGGGCTTTTAAAATATTTTTCAAGTGGCTTTGTCCAGTGTCAACACTTCTCCTTCATAGATTGCTATCCATAACATCCTTTATCACATCTAACTCCAACACATGGAATTTATTTTTTAATTTACAGCCAAATGTGTGGCAAGGTTCAAGTTTCTTCTGACTACTGTTACTACTTTAGTATTGCAGTTCTTTAGCTATTCTTGCAACGTACAGTCATTCAGTGACATCAGCAGACCTCAAATCAATTACAAGATCAGATTTAAATAGGATATTTTTGAAAGTTTTTTCTTTTAAGGCTCAGATCCTTAAAGGTATTCAGATGCCCAGCTCCTGTTCATTTTCCTTTAAGGCAGGGATGGGCAAAATTGACTCACAGCTAGATGCCAGCAGCTTTACTTTTGGTTGCCATTACATTGCTGCAGTGAACCTAAGTGACAGACTACTAAAACTGGTTGCCATGGCAACCAGAAACAGATTTGTCAAGGCCTGCTTGAAGGATGGGGGAGATTATCATATAAAAATGGATTTTTGCTATACAAAAATCAAATACATATTTTCCTAGTGTAAAAGACAATATTGTTTCCCAAAATAAACCATTCGTGTATAGAATGTTCATGTCAACCATTCCCTTATCAAACCTATAGTCTCACTGGAAGGATGTCACTTATCTTCAAAAGTCTTTCAAAGTACACATGTTAAAAACGTGATTGTGCAGAACTTGGCTTTCAAGAAAACTGTTTTAGAATTCTAAGTGCCAAAGATGCTTTTAAAAATGGGATCTAGGAGCCTATGTTACTTTGACAGTATTGAAAACTTTATGAAAAACCATTTATTAGTCAAAATGTATAGCAGGATCCTAAGAAAGACCTCATGCTTTGGCAAGTTTTCAGAAGTATAAAGTAAAAATATGAAACTGTATATGTTCTTTTCTGCTCACACTGGATGCTTGCATTACATTTTCAGTGTATTTTATAGGAGCTACTCCATACAAATGTAAAAGTTTATTTTATCAAAAGTAGTTGGAGAAGTGACAGTGTGACCTGATCTGTTGACTACCAATAGCAACGTAGAAGATATGCAAGCTATGTAACATAGCTTGCATAATCCCTGGCAGTATATTTCTGTTGCTATACCATAGCATCTTCACAATGCTGCATTGGCTGAACTCCTTCCAGGGAGCTGGATTACCGGTGTTAACCTGAAACCCCATCTAGGATCAGCTGAGTGGGTTGTGCATGTCTCACCTTCTATCCAATGAGTGTTGTTTTTGAAATCAAGCTCAATAGTTTGTTGATATCCTACATAGCTGATGGCTCTGAGGCAATTCGAAATAGAAAACACTCCATGGGAACAGAAGAATTTCTGGATGAAAGCACATCTGATTTTGGAGAGTTTACGTTTATATTTTGGGTATGCCATAGAAGGTTAGGTATTGATTTTTATGGGATTGATATGGAATGACAGTAGGTCATCAATAGAAAGTGAGCCCTTATTTCACTTTGATACTATCATTTTCTTTCTTTGTTGTTTGTTTTAAAACTGCCCCATGTTGTATAATCATCATCTTGGCTTTAAATGTGGAGGATACTAGTTTATTTTTGCCACGTTGGCATCACAGAGCATTGTGATCCTTTTTATAAAACCTGACCCTGCTCAGATACCACCCAGCAGGAGGCCATTCTTTTGTAATTGTCATGGGCTCAGTTTACCACAAAAGTTAACAATGTATGTTATGTTTTTCAGCATGGTCTTTGTGAAGTGGGAGTTCTTTGTTGTTGTTAGTATCTTGGCAAGGAGGCCACAAGTCAGCGATATATAGACTATCCACCAGTACAAAAGACAGGCACACATTTCAACATCCTGGCTGATCAGATTGCTGAACACACATTACTTGATGGGAAAGTTTAAGTAAACTTGTCCACAAAATACCCCCAGATACAATGAACAATCTAGAAAATTGAACACTAGGATTTATGCCTGGACACAGGGAAAGCATCATGGCAGAAGATATCTGAATGAGCAAATAAAATGTTTCATCCCACAGTCATGGAAGTGGCTCCTAAGTATGTCCAATTCTTCTCTTATCCAGCCCAAGATACCAAAAATCTGGCGACAAGTCAAAATAAACCCTCTTTAAGCTTGGTATTGTGCTATCTGACCCCCTAAACGTGTAGATGTATCTCACTTGTTTGTGACATTTTAAAATTGTTTGACTGTTGTATTGCTTTATACCAGTTTAACACGTCTTAAAAAGGTTGTCTTTCACCTGGGTAAATCATTGTAATAGCTTCTGAATTTGATTTTAATAACCTAAAACCTAGCAACCTCTTTAAAAAGTATCATTATATCTAAAATTGTCTTTGGCTTTTGAAGACAATCTTATAGCAAGCAATTTATTCACTTATTGGCTCCTCCCTAGCCTAGTCACTGTATATTTTTGAAATGGGTACAACAGTATTGAACACTTACTCCACTGTAATATACTTAAATAGTATGCGTCTTAGAACCCTCCATTGGTTAATTTTCCAATACTTAAAAGTATTCTAATCTGCAAGCTTCTCAATCAGTTCAGGCTTTCTACCCTTCCAATCCTGGGGGATGAGTCAGACTCACCACACTTACCTTTTTGTTCCCCTTTTCACAGCAACTTCTGATCTCATCCCCTCCCCACCTCACCCATAAAGTGCTGTTCCTTTCCCTCTGCCAGCTGGACAATGGCCTCCACTCCAAACTTTGTGTGCTCACTTTCATATATCCATATGAAAAACTTGATCACATTTACATTCCTTTTTTCTTAAAGATTTTTATCCTGGTCTTGACCTGACTGCTCTGAAGCAACTCTGAAAGACTGCATCATCAGCTTTCCTTTAGTGACCATACATTGGAAAAAATAGTTATGGACCGATTGATTGTGCTTTGTATGCAGACTGATTATCATGTTCAATTTTTTAAGACTGTGAATTCCCCTTTTATAAGGTTAGCAACTTTCCTTTGTTTAATCCTTGTTTCTTCATTTCCTTTTATCATCTACTATGATGCAATAATACACTTACAGAGTTGCATTCTTTCAACCTTTCTATTTGTCTGAGTCCTTCGGGTCTGTGCCTCCCCCCTCCCCCCCCCATTGACTGTTTTGGTGCTTGTGTTTGGGGTTTTTCCCCATCCAACTGCAAATGCATTCTGCCTGATCATTTCAGTCTTGGGAAAACACAAGTAGGTTAACATTGGACTCCTGCTATAAAGAAATAGACTTTACCTAAAACTCTGTGCTCTTCATAAAATTGTAACTTTCAGTCAAACATTCTAGGAAAATCTTAATTATGGCACAAAAGCAATAATTTAGGTAGCACATACAAGCAAGTTGACAACACACAGTAAATTAGACAGAATAAATATTTATATAACCATGAACACCAAGAATCTTACAATATAGGATTATGCAGTATTTTACACGAAACAGATCATTAAATTTACTATACTGTCACAGCCGAGGGGAAAATAAATATTTGGGTCAGATTTATGGGTTAGTTTAATGAATAATGCTACTGTATGAGTTTCCAAAATGTTTGATAAAAGAATTCCTGGCAAATGTATTCTTTAATAGGAAGTGAAAAAGAGTTGCTCTTTTTAAAATTGGGCGTCTAGACTGAAGAGATGCATTTTCTTTAATATTAAAAGAGAGATGGGCTTTTTTTGGTTTGTTTTTGTTTAAGATTAGGGATTTTTTCAGGTGGACTGGATGCAGATCAGCTGCTGTTACTTTAGAAAACATACTGGGAGCTGATGAGCAAGCTAGCCATTTAAATGAAGGTACTTTCTCTCCAGAAAAGCTTTGTCTTGCAATGCTCTCTTAATTGCAGTGTCAAAGTGAGTTTTTTCCTATCTTAATGCAGCAGTCATAATGCATGTGGATAAGTGTTCTTGTTTCTGAAAAGGATTATTGCTGTAACACATTTTGCAGAACACCAAATGATAATTGTAGTTTTAGGAATTGCATGTGCATATGGATGTTGAAAACTAGCTCCGGAGTTAGAAGCTTGACTGCTAAACTTGAGTTTTGGAAATCTGCCAGCATTCCAGGGTGCATGTGTGGTATGGTTTGTGTTTACCCTTGCCCTTCTTGCATTTCCTGCCTCTCTCTCTCCTTTTCAGTTAAGTGATCCATATTAAAATTCCATAAATTAGCTGAAGAATATAAGCATTTTCTGAGGCCAGGAAGTGACAAGAGATTTATATTCCAGAGTTCTGGTGCTACATTCTAGGTACATATTGGATTTTGGGGTGTACTAATTCAGTTTTGGGTATGGAACAATGCTGGATCTATTTCCCCTTTGTATTGCATTCTAATATTTGTGTATTTTCAGTTGTTTTATCTATCACATCTCCAAAAACACACTTCAAGTTTGGTTCCATTGGGTTTGTTTTAAATGATAGGTTAGCTCTTGTAATGGTTCCAAATTGCGTATTAAATGTAGGCATTCATCATATGGATCCTTTTAAACATAATTTACCTGACTTAAATTTAAAATAAACTCTTTGAAAACTGGGGAGATAGGCAATGAACTGTAATATCATAAGGATGCATATCGTTATATTACAACTTTGGAAAACTTGAAAGCTGAAACTGTTTTTAAAAACTTGTATTGTTCGTTGCTTAAAGTATGCTTGATCTAAGATCATTGACATGCAAATTGTCTCTCACTAAACTTTTAATGAGACTTGAAAAGACTAATGTAGCTATAACCGTTACCCAGAAACCCTATGAGTTCTTAATGAAATGGAATACAGCAGACTAGTAATCCAAGGCTTATATTACAATTTATTATTAGTTGTTGTTTTTCATGTCTTTCTTTCATTCTGAGTAGACTCAAAAAATGTCATTTACTTTACTTCAAATATTCTGTTTTCTTCTCCACCTCTCATACCTCCAATATGACTACTTGGATAAAACTGTTCTTAGGGTACAAATCATTCACATTCAAGTTCCTACTGGACTTTTTTCTTGCATTTGCAAATGACTTGACTGTTGTAACATACTTTGGATTTTCAGTTTGTCTTGTGCTTAGTTTACATATAATATGGCTGTTTCAAGAAATCTTATTTTTAATCATAACTAAATTTTATGAAAAATCCCTATTGAAAGAAATGATGAATACATAGTAACAGGTACACTAAGAGGGACTGCATCAGTCACCGAATGTGTAAACAGCAGCTTGAAGATGGAAAGTGCAGCAGAATGAGAGAGAAATAAATGCATGGAAGTGTAAGTCAGGATTTTCTCCCATGAAAGCTCATGTGATAAATAAATTTGTTAATCTTTAAAAGTGCCACCTGACTCCTTGTTTGTTTTTGTGCTGAACTAGACTAACATGGGTACCCTTTTGGAATAAAGCTGTGTGTGTGTGTGTGTGTGTGTGTGTGTGTGTGTGCGCGTGCATATATTCACAAATGCATAATCCAGGGGTACCTCGTGTGTTACACTAAGCAAATATTTAGAATCCTTCTTCAGGAAGATTTTAGTCACATTCATAACTGCCAGCTTTCTTCACAAGAACAGCTGAGCTATTGGAAGGAGAAAAGGGGAAAAACTGTTTGTACTAGAGGTCATGGTTGAGTTGCATTGGTGAAGGGAAGTTTATGATGTCACTGTCCACACTGCACCTGCTTATTGTGGCAACAGGCTGCAGTCCTGTCAATTGTACAAGCACTACCACCTTATTTTTTTAGAAGAGAGGAGTTTAGGTCTTTGTAATAAACCATTTCAGAATAATCTTTAGAATTAAGATGTCTGGCTTTTAAAGATGATTCCCAAAAGCCCACACATTTAATAATTTCCAGAGAAATTCAGAATTGCGTTTTGCCTGGGTAGTTGTTTTTTGAGAGAATTTTTCTTTTGTCGTGTGTGTGTGTGTGTGTTTAGGCAAGACTTCTAGAGTGAGTCAATGTAAAGGGACCACATTTGTACAAATTTATGACATTGGTTGGCTTAGAAAGGTCACACAAATAGTGACTGGAGGCAAGAACTAAGTGCTTAATACAAAATAGTTCTATATTGACTCTGTATCTTCCTGTGGTGCAACCCCCATTCAATGTCAGTAGGTTTCCTTTGCTAAGTGAAATGTTGCTTTCTTGCCATATCACTGCTGAATATTACTGTGTGTGAATTTTGTTGGTTTTTGGCACCTAGAAGTATGCAGAACAGGTAAAGCAAAGAGCACTATGTGGGGTTCTGGTCAAAGATGTATACATAATAGTGCTGGTTAGCACTGCGATAAAGCAAACATGCCACTAGGTGGCTCAAGAATATAAGCTCCAAGACACTTTTAAAACTATGTATGGCTTGTATTACATCACAGCAATGCATTACATTTTATACACTATTGTAGTACTTACAACACTTGTTCTGCATAACGTACTCTCTCTCACTAGGCTAAGTTTGGAGAAAACGCTTTCTTGAATGAAGTACAGTGTGCAGTTCACATTGCTTGGCTAAGGGGATAACAGTGTGTTCCTCCTGACTAATTTACAGGGTAGTATTTCTTTTAAATTTATAGCTTTTGAAGAAGATGGTGGTGTAAAAATGATATTTAAAAGATGCAGGATTAACACTTTCAGAAGAGCTTAAGGGGCCAATCAGAGTTTTAACTAGGTCGTTTAAAACAGAGATTTCCAGCCCCATCTGGTTGAGGGAAGACAGAGTATTATAATTTTGGGGGTATTGAGCAGCCTAGGAAATCTTTCCAAAAAAAGTTTTTTAAAAAAGTCAGCTGCACAGTCTTCAGTTCTAAGTGAAACGTGAAGTTTGAAGTCCCGTAACACTTCTTTAAATACACCTGGGATCAAAAAAGTAACTGGAAAGCTATCATTATGCTCATCAAACTTTTCCAGTTAAAAACAAGTTTCTCCCTCCCCAAATTAGCTTGGTATTAGCATGTATGTTATATTTTAATTTTCATTCTGTCTTGGATGTCCTCAATAAGAATCTTGAGCAGAATTCAGTTGGCTAGTCTACAAATGGTCATTGAGCCAGAGCAGGTTGCCATGTGGCTAGCCGTGAGAAATTTGGTTTTTACATTAAAGATGATATAAAAGGCACAAGGGAAGTTGACGTGTACAGTGACAAGGTACACATCTTGTAGGCCGTGTCTTGATTACAGTCTTATATTGGGGGAACAGGGAAATTCTGGTCTCCTTTATTTTGTACACTTAACTATTCAAGGAATAACTGTACCCCATAAGCAGTCAAGCACACAATGGCCAAGAAGTGTCACTCTCTCTTTGAACTGAAAAGCAGGCCAGAACAAGCTATGCTAAAAATGCTTAAGGTCCCAGTATTACCTCCTAAAGCTTGAAGCATCCTGATTTGCAGCTGTCTGCTCAATCTTTTTGGTTAGTAAAGCAGAATAAACAGAACTTCCACTTTGCTTTCTGCAGCAAGGCAAAATGATCAGATTGGGTAATATTATTGCTATTATCTTTTAGCTAAAAACAGATCACAAAGGGGAAGAAAGATAGATGAAACTAATGCATATTGCATTGTGCCCTAAAAAATGCTAGCTTCATGCTTTGATGGATTGCCAAAAGGAACAAATTTCAGTTAAATTCCTGCTTCTAGACATGGTGTTTTTCAAACACAGGTTACAAAGGGAAGTGTTTGCAAATAAATTTTAACTTCTGATTCTGGATGTGCATTAACACAATGTGGATGATGACTTCTGGCTCTGGAGCAGTGTCTAGACCAGGGTTCTCAATGCTGCTAACAATTATGGAATTGAGCCAACTTTAACAATGATAGGAATGTTTCTTTAAATAAGCATTTCCTAATAGAGACCATGCCTAAAAACGTGAAGTTCAATACTGTTTGGGTAACTAACACTGTTGTTGGAACAAAAAGCTGCTCTCAGGGGACCAAGCAGAGGTGTACAGGTGGTGGTGTGTTCATGCAGGTTTATCCATCCATGGTAGAGGGCAGCTGTGATCTGTACTAACAGGAAATACAGGATGATGGTGAGTGGTAGCCTGAAGCAGAGCTCATTACAATGGTCTAGCTCGGGGGCAACAGTTAGCCTTTGCAAATGGTGAGCCTGTTGCAAAGCCCTCACTGAGGATGGCTGTGGTCTCTTGGCTGATGAAGCCACTGAAAAGTACTCTGTCTTCAAAGATATCAAGAAGCAACCAAGGGCCCAGTAGGAACTTAAAACTAGGAACAGCTTCCTGCAACTGAAAGTTGATGATGGCTTAATAATTTCTGTGGTTGTTTAGAAACTTTGTATATTAAAGGAAGAAATCACTACTTTGTTTATGCATAGCCTTTCACAGCGCAGACATGAGCCATGCTTATCAGTGTGGCTCTGAGTAGCTTCCAGTGTAGGACTTGGGTTTCTCTCTCTAGTGCAGGGGTGTCAAACTCGTGCAATGTGGAGAGCCACACTGTAGAGGAGGAGACCTGTTGCAGGCCATGTGTCTGCATGGGCTCCCCAGCCCTTTCCCCTGCCACATTCAGAGTGGTATGAACTCCCCTTCCCAAGCCTGCAGGCTCTGCTATACCTTCCCTTTTCCCTGCCCTGTGGGCTCCCCTTTGCCATGCTGGCTCCCTGACCCCTCCCCCCCCCTTCTTCTACTATGCAGGTCCTGGATCCTCATTCCCCTGTTTGGCTGCTCCCAGACCCCCCTTCCCTTTCCCATTCCACCTCCCTTACCTTGTGGTGGTAGGCAGGCAGTCTCAGTCACAGCCAGAGGCAGGCTGGGCTCCTGCCTCCTCCCTTCCCTCCCACTCACTGTCAGTATACAGTATGCTGGCCTTGGCTGGGCTCAGTCCTGGCTGGTCTTTTGATTGGCTTGTTCCCACAGGGGCCCCTGCTACTTATTTGTGATTCGTGCAATGTGCTGTAAATCAAATTAGCATGCCGACTGACTGACAATGAACAGTTGGGGTGGGAGCTGGTGTGGGGGCTTTCTGGGAGCTGGCCTAGCTTGCTGTGACTGAGACTCTGGTTGGTTGGCAGACAACAGCAGAGCTGAGCCAGGTCTGGATGCAGCTCTTCCTTTGTTCCCTTGTGCTGTGACTTAGATCATGTGAGTGAGTCACAAGCAGGCATATCCTTGTTCTGCTGATGGCAGCCCATCTTTGCTGTTCGCTGCTGCAGAGAGCTCCAAGGCACCGTGTAGGCAGCAGGTCCACAAAATAAGTTCAGATTAGGTCCCACAAGTTAGGTGATAAGTACTAGAAAAGAGGAGGTAGAAAGGCAGGCTGTGTGTATTTTCCTCATCTCTTATCTCAGTTCAATGGGCTGTGAGTTTGACATGATTGTTTTAGTAGCTACTTGTAACTCTTTTTGAGCACAGCCAGAAATTGAAATTTGATGTAAACCAATATGCACAGATGATTCCATTCTCCATGACTACTGTCATGTGCTAAATGCATCCTGGGTTGTAGCATCTTTTCTTCCTGTCAGACTTGCACCTGATGCTAAAGGGTTTGTGTGGAATCAGCCCTGACTACAAGGGAAGAAGGGATTTCATGTCTAGACCAAACCAAGACTCTTCTTCCTTTAGAGGGAATAGTTCTTAACTGTTTCATCAATGCCTACATTCATAGATGCCAAAGCCAGAAGGGACCTATGATCCCTCTAGGCTTGCGCGTGTGTGCATGCACACAGGTTGTGAAACCTGTGCACACACCAAAATAAAGCATGTGCGTGCGCGTGCGTGCACACACACTCACACAAATTCAACAGTGCAGATATTTTATGCTACTTTAAGAAAGTTGTTTCAAGTAACATTTTTCAAATAAGGTTTTGTAATTTATATCATTTCCATTACCATAGCAAAATAAAGTTAATATATTAGTTGCATCCTACACACTTGCTTCGTTGCACTCAAAGTTGGACCACACTCACTGGAGTGCATACAAATTTGCACACCAGTTGCGAAAATTTACGCAAAAGAAATTTTTTGTGCACACAGCCTACAAAAAATTAGAGGGAACATTGGAAAGGACTATTGTAACTTTCTGTATAGCACAGGCTATACGCTTTTTTCCAGAACATTTTCTAGAGCATGGCTTAGGAGGATATGAAGTCTTCATTTAAAAAATGTAGTGATGGAGAATCTACCATGATCCTTGGTAAACTGTCAATGATCAGTTAACCTCAGTGTTAAAAATGTGTGCCTGGTTTCCAGTCTGAATTTGACTTGCTTCAGCTTGCAGCTATTGAAAAGAACGGTGACAAAGACTGAATAGAAGACCACTCAAGGTGATCGCTCTGAAGGTGGACAAAGGGAAGCTGAGCTGCACTTCTCCATATTCACACACATCTGTCCCACAGATAATCTGTCCCCGCATAATGTTACCGAGTAGGAGCAGAAAATAGATTGTGCCCTCCCTCCCACCCCATTTAGTTCTTCAGCATTAATGTGTTTAAGAATTTGGCAAGAAAATTCAAGTAAAACGTGAAAAATAAATGGATTTAAGTCTGTCTGATACACTTCAAAGTTTTCTTTAGAGCAAAAGTCCCTCTTCAGTTTAGAATTACTTGGCAATGTTTATATTTAAGCATCCAAGGAAGCCATAAATTGTTTTTTCCCTCCATAATAATAAAATGTATGACAAATTTTAAATGTACTTTTATTCCATACAAATTGAAATAAAATGTCAAAACAAACTTTTCTTTTTAGCATGGCTAAAAAGCTGCTGTGGCCTTAGCTTGCAGAACCTTTGAACAGCCTGTAGTTATGATTACTTGAAACTGAGCATAGTAACAAATGAAAATATAAGTGACAGTATTAATATCACCCATATTTCTGTTCATTCACAGTTTTAAGATACTTAAATGCAGATATTTATCCTTGATTCTAACCAGGATATTGTGCTTGCTTAAACCATTCCCACATTTTCTGAGAAGTTGTGATAATTTTATATTTTAAGACTCAATAATAAATAGCTTTTTCTAAGATGCCTGCTTTTTAGACAGACTGGAACATTGTGCTGCAGGGCATCAACACTGAAAAGAAAATACAATGCTGTTTTTAACTTCCTGGATGTACACAAGAGCCTCCTTCACAGTATTGCAGACAAATGACCAAGAATTGTGTCTGACAAAGCTGATCTTAATTTGTAGTTTTGAACAGAAAGATGATAATGTTCCAGAAAACAGGCTTAAGAAATATAGGCAGTAGGTTTTCATACCAATTATTGAGAGAATAATCCTGTATTCTCTCATTTTGGACCTCTCTGTTGTGCTTATTGTTTACTAATATTTGTATTTAGTGTATTGTGTTTTAATGCAAGTGGAGATATGTTATTAAAACCTAATTTTAAGCAAGACATCTAATCTTTTAATAGAACGTTAGTTGTTTTTGTGTGTGGCTATATCAATAGACTATTGAGGGGTATGTACTCTTTTTAATTGTAATTTTTAAACCAAAATTCAAAATCCTCTTATGGGTCCAAGTGGTGGTCTTGTTTATAAAATGTGCTCTGCTTGTACACTAACTCCTGAAACTAGAGAGGAAATGCTTGAAGTCTTCTGGCAAAGTAACTTTAAAATCATTCCAGCTTTTTCTTAACCACACAACCACGTATTTTTATTCCTTGTTGCAATGGAGTAATTGCCCTTTTCTTGAACAGGTTTTAAAAGAGAAGAGAGAAACCCCACACAAGTGCAAACCAAGATTGTTTCCTTACCTTGTCATGAATGTGAAAATCTCTTTCCATCAGTACTGCCATTTCTTTGCCTGGCTTAGTTTAGGAATTTCATACCATGGTGCTTCTTGGATTGAACTGAGATAAGAGATGGCGAAAATACACACAGCCTGCCTTTCTACCTCCTCTTTTCTAGTACTTATCACCTAACTTGTGGGACCTAATCTGAACTTATTTTGTAGCCGATTACTATGATTTTTAGCTCACTTTGTTTATGTGTTGGGTTTACTTCACAAGTATTTGGTTTTTCATGGTCATAAAACAGATTTGACATGTTCAGAGCTGAAATAACTGTGGCATGGTGTAGTCTATGTGATTTAGTGGGTAGAGTTGGAAAGAATATATATTGTGCTGTCTACTCTGCGTCAACAGCGAAAGGATCAAAGTTAGGAACTGTTGTGGCTTAGAGCAGTGGTTTTCAAACTTGGGACCCAGTTGAAAAAAAACATTTATGCCCACGACCCAATGGTTACATCTTTGAGCAACATATTCCAGTTGTTCAGCAGTGGCAGCAGGGGGTGCCGTAACCAAGTGACTGAGGGTCTGCAACCCAGTACTGGGTCCTGACCCTAAGTTTGAAAACCATTGGCTCAGAGTACAAAATGAAAGCCAACATCTAAGAGTATGTCTACACTGCATGCTTCTTTTGGTGGTGGTTAGAGTACATACCCCCCTGAACATGGATATAAATAGCGGTATAGTTGGTGAGGCATGACTTAGTGAAATAGAGTACAGTCATGTGAGCACACACCCTACATGCTATCTGCTTGCCACATCATGCCTCCTGGTGAGTGTGAGGTCTTGCTGCTGGAGCCTTTCTCCACCACAGACAAAGACTTCCCAGCCTGGAAAGGCTGAGGTGGGGCCGTGGGGGGGTGGGGGGGGAGGCTTTGCCAGCTTCCTTGTGTTGGAGCCCTTCCCTACCACAAGGAAGGTGCTGGCTGCAAAGAGAAGCTTTGCCAGCTCCCTGCTGCTTTCTGGCAGCATGAGGGGAGGCAGCAGGGAAAAGCCCAGCCTAACAGAAACATATTCTCTCTGCCAGTCTTTCATTGACTCATGTAATTACATGCTGTAGTAGGGATACAATCTGCCTTTCTCTGCAGCTTGTAGCTACTTGGTCCCTGTGCACCCCATCATCAGGGATGTGTAGTGTTGAAGGAGCCTAAAAGTAAGGTTATGAGACTAGAGGAGCTGTAAGCAAATGGGTGGAAGGATTTTTTTTAGAAAAGCCTTTATTGCATATTACTAAAAATGTGTTTTATGGCTATGCTACATGCTTGAAGCACCGGTACGCTAGATAGTCTAGATTCCCCTGTTTGTTTTTTCTCAGGACCTCATGAGCTCCTTTGGTCACAGCATCACATAAGTGGCTCAGGTTCAGCTGATTATTCAACAAAACCCTACATCTCTTTCAAAAGTCAGTTCTTCCCCCCGCTTCTTATTAGTATGGCCTACTTTCTCCATTTCCAGCTATAATATGTTTACATTTACATTTAGCTTTTTAACGCATAGTTTGCTTGTGCTCAGTTTACCTAGAGATCTAGATCACTCTGAATCAATGACCTCTTCATTATTTATCAGTCACCCAATTTGTGTGTCATCTGCAAAGTTTATTGGTCAATTGTTTGTTTGTTTGTTTCCCTTGTAAAGGTGTTTAATGGCAAGAATTTGTCCTGGCATTGCCCTTGTGGAACAGATCCACTTGATGGCAATTCCCTGTTTTCAGCTACATTTTGAGATCTGTCAGTTAGCCAGTTTTTAATACATGTAATGTATGCCAAGATCATTTTAGCTACATACTTCTTAATCAAAATGTTGTGTAAGACCAAGTCAAATATATTTAGCCTTACAGAAGTCTAAATATATTGCATCAGCATTATTACCTTTAACAAACTTGTAATCCAATTTACAGTTTGATCAGATCTATTTTCTGTAAACCCATGTAGCTTTGCATTAGATAAATTACATTACACTTATGCAATTCTTTGAGTCCTGTATCAGCTGCTTCATTATCTTGCCTGAACTGGTGTCAGGTTGATAGGCCTATAATTACCTGGACCATCCTGTTTAGCCTTTTTAAAAATTGACACTTTTTAGCTTTCTTCCAGTCTTCAGAAGGTTCCTCAGTACTCCAAGACTTAGTGAAAATCAATATTAATGGTCCGGTTATATTCTCAACAAGCTCTTTTAAAACTCCTGGCTGCAAGTTACCTAGACCTGTTGATTTTAAAATGTCTAACTTTAGTTCAGTATCATAGACCAATATGCAGCACAGAAGTTCTCTCTTTCTTAAAAGAAAAACACGCAAAAAGTAAAAATAAGACGGTTTAATGTCAATTGGAGTGTGAACTCTGTTCCTGGAGAACTTTTGTTTCTGACATTGGGCTTAAATATACTTTTAATTCAAATGATTTATGAACTATTTCTAGGTATAACTGAGACTGAGGATTATTAGTCTATTTCTATACAGTTCATCACTAAACCACTTGTTGAACTCTTAATTAGGCTTCAGTATTGCAAATGGTTTTACGAACATACTTGGATTCGCTCATATGAGTGTTCCCATTGTAGCCAGTGGATATACTAAGAGGTAAGCATATATCTAAATGTTGGCAGGATCAGTGCCTGTATTAATATGAAAATTGGTAGGGTTTTTTCACCTTTCCACTTTCCTTTTGTCTTTACCAATAATTGCATGTTTCTTTCTGGCTTATAGGGGTAATAAGTATATCTTCACTTACTGTCTGAGGGGTTTTATTGTTTCTGCTTGTTAAGAAAAGATTGAACATTTAAAAGGATATGGTAAGTTATATTCAAGTACAGTTTTCTATGTCAAACAATGTGAGTAATCAAACAATATGGAACAGCCAGCACAGGCATACTTTTTAGCAAAGTCTTGAAAATAAACACCTCTTACTCCCCTGTAAAGGGCTTGATCCAATGTTCACTGAAGTTAGTGGATTTTCAGTCAGGCCCACACTGTACATATCCTTTAAAGTGACATTCCTTGACCTCAAATACCATTTGATCAAATTTCCTAAAAGAAATATATTGCTATGATTGATTTTACTTTTTTTTTAACTTCCATTTTTTTATTTAGCTTTTATTTTGGCATGGTCTTTTGCCAACATTTAAAGGTTTCAGATATCAGGTGTTTATTTTGAAATTTCAAAATGTTCTGGGTAATGTGGGAAATTACCTCTTTCATTTAAGAAAAATAGAGTTGTTTTCATAAGGGGTAGTATGTACAGCGACAGCACTTAAAGGCTTAAATAAAATAGCTTGTACAAAGTGCTAATTTAATATGACAACACAGTATGAGCATTGATAAATACTCTTTGTGCTTTAATTTAAATCCTACTCTCTGATTAATCAGGTCTTAATAAGAGAAACTTGGTAGGTGGTGGTGTGGCTTTTGGTGGCTCTTTCACAGACTTGTTTTGTTTCTGTCAGTGAACTTCACTGAAAATGATTCCAGGAGACTGGAAGGAAGACCAAGTAACTACCTACATTAATTGTTTACAAGCTTTAAGTACTGTACTTCTGTGCTTTTATTATTATACAAGAGAGGCCAACTATTGAGTATTTCTGTAGTTACGGTTTTGAAGTTGCAGTATGTGATAGTCATGGAAGTGGCCACTTTAAATAGTGGTGTTACCTTGTTAGTGTTAATAGGAATTTTAAAAAGTGGCAGAGGAGGCAACTTCAGAATTCTTTTGCAAGTAAGTTAAAAGTAAAATATTGCCTAACCTGCTCTTCAAGGAAGCTGCTGCTTGTTTGAAAAGAAGATGTATCCTATTCAGTTCCAGAGGAGTAGCTGTGTAGTTTAGCAAAAGAAGCAGAGTCCTGTGGTGCTTTTAAATACTAGCAAATTAATATATTGCCTGAGCTTTCGTGGGCAAAGTCCTACTTTGTCAGATGCCAGAAAACTGAGAAAACTTGCGCTGAAGAAAAAATTTACTAGATATATCCTTTATGAATTTGGTTATGTATTTTATAAAAATTTTGAAAATCTAAGTTTAGGCTGTGTTGTTTATATCTATAACATTCACTTCCATGGCCTGCCCTTTTCAAAATTTTCAGTGAGAGACTGGATTCAGAATATATCTGATTTATCAAAATCATCTGGCTAAAAAGCCAATGAGAATAAGATTAGCTTGATAACATCAGAACTTAACTGTAAATATTTGTTTGCTACTGCATATTAATTAAGTCAGCATAATGTCTTAAGTCAGTGGTCATGTGTCAGACACTTGAAGACACTTCTGATGAAGTGAGGTTTTTCTCCCATGAAAGCTCATGCAATAAATTAATTTATCAGTCTTTAAAGATGCCACCAGACTTTGTTCTGCTGGACTAGACTAATGTGGCTACCCCCTTTGGAACTCTTTAATATGTGGTCTTCCCAGTGCTGGTGCCCAGTTCAGTTTCTTATGTTAACACGTTTCAGTTAGCTTCCTCTAAGCTTATAGAAGCTTTTTAATTTTAAGACTAACATTTTTATTTGTTTATATGGGATGAAAAAATACATATTTATAGAAACTAGTGTGCAAATTTATCATTTTATGTGACAGGGATAAATCATGACTGAAAACTTTTCATTAAAGACATGAAATGGGCTGCAAATGCAATAAAAAATAAAGTATTCAAAAGTTTAATCAATGGGGGTGGGCCAAAGAAGCTCTTCACTTTGGGGCTCAAGTTGGTCTAGGATCAGCCCTGGTCTTTAAGCCTTTATTCCTGGGCCTCACAGTCCTTTACAACTCTTCTTTTAGAGCTTCACAAATCAGCCTTCTCTAGTTTTAGGTTACCCTCTCTAGCTCCTACATTCAGGTCTTCTTTTGAGTCTTTTCATTTGGCTGAAGAGCAAGTACCCTATCAGGTTATTCGCTGACCCTGTTTCTCCCTGCTGAGGGTAGGCTGCCAGTGTTTACATTGACAGCCTACAGTTCTGTGTCTCTTGTCTTGTACTCAGTGAATTACTGTATATCATCGCATATAAACTGAGAATTTTGTGCCTGAAAATTGGCTTCAAAACAGACACTTGGCTTATACTCGAGAGAATATGGTAGACAGCCCCAGCCAGCCGTTTCCCTGACCATGTAGCAGGCCGGAGCCCCAGTGTTGCTGGTCGGCAATCTTGGGCAGTGGGCCGGGGCTGGGGCTGGAGGAAGGAAGGGAGCCTGGCGTCTGGGGCGGCCAAGTAAGGAGGTCCTGGAGGGGGTTGGCCTGGACTTGGGGGGGGGGGGGCAGGGGGGGGCCAGTGGGGCAGCAGTTGGGAAGGGGCAGACCATGGGGGCAGCAGT
>ML682060.1:9399000-9512395 GCA_007922195.1 Podocnemis expansa | reverse complement strand
GGGGGGGGGGTCAAGGAGTCTGGGGAAAGCGGCAGGAGGACCCAGGTTTTTTGGGGAGCTCAGGGAAGCAGCGACAGGGACCGGGGATTTGGGGAGGGGGCCTGGCAGGCTGGGAAGAGTGGCAGCAGGGGTTGAGGGGGGGTGACGGGGAAAGGATGTTGGAGAACAGGGGAGCAACAGCAGGGAACTGAGAAGGGAGCAAGGGGGCGGCAGTAACGAGCCAGTGGGGCAGCAGTTGGGAAGGGGCAGACCATGGGGGCAGCAGTGAGGGAAGAGGCAGAGCGGGGGGCAGCAGTTAAGAAGGGGCAGAGCAGAGGGCAGTAGGAGGAGCAGAGAGCAGCAGTGAGAGGGGTGGAGCGGGGGCAGCAGTGAGAAAAGGGGAGTAGGGGGCAGCAGGAAACTGAGAAGTGAGCAGGGGTAGCAGTGAGGAAAGGGCAGAGCAGGGGACAGTAGGGGTGACAGCAGTGAGGAAAGGGCAGAGCAGGTGGGTGCAGGGGGGCAACAGTGAGGAAGGGGCAGAGCAAGGGACAGCAGAGGTGACAGAAGTGAGGAAAGGGCAGAGCAGGTGGGAGCGAGGGGGCAACAGTGAGGAAAGGGCGGAGCAGGGGGCAACAGCAGGAAACAGAAGTGAGCAGGGGGCAGCAGTGAGGAAAGGGCGGCGCAGTGGGGCAACATCAGGAAACAGAAGTGAGCAGGGGGCAGCAGTGAGGAAAGGGTGGAGCAGGGGGCAACAGTGAGGATAGGGTGGACCAGGGGGCAACAGCAGGAAACTGAGAAGTAAGGAAAGGGCATAGCAGGAGGGCAGGAGTGAGGAACGGACAGTGGGGGGGGGCAAGGGAAAAGCAGCGGTAGAGATTTTGGGGGTAGGGAAGCTGTCAGAAACTCCAGAGGAAGCCAGCAGCAGTGGGTGGGGGGTTAGGGGCCAAGGCCAAAAGGGGACCTCAGCTTATACTCGGGTCACCAATTTTAGCTGCTTTTTTGAACTCAGAATTGGGGGGTTGGCTTATGCCTGGATCGGCTTTTACCCGAGTATATACAGTAAGCCCACTAAGTCTTAGAGAGTCAAACTCTGGATCAGGGTGTTGGGAACATGTGCAAGTGTATCCTCAATAACCAGCCCTCTGTTACAATTGCTGTTACAATTTTTAACTCCTTCTTGATGAGGAAGGACCATTTTCATCCATGAAGTATTTAGCCAAAGGCTTTTGTGAGAATTACAAAAAAATATATATACATGACTACTTCTTCAGTCAACTGGACATCTTTACAGTTTTCTGTGATGCTTCAAAGCGTCTGACAAAATGGGATTTTCTCCCATGAAAGCACATGGGATAAATTTTGTTAGTCTTTAAAGGTGCCACAGGACTCCTTGTTTGTCTTGCTGAGCTAAACTAAAATGGCTGCCCCTTTTGGAAATAAGCTATCAGGTTTCTTATGAGTATTTGTGTATTATTATTTCTTACAATCTATGAGAAGCTATAAAAAGTGTTGCGGCTACTAACCAGTGAAAATCAGGCTCTCTTTGTTTGGTGCCTATCTTTTGGTTCATACTAAGGGTTGCCAGGTGTTCGTAAATTTATGGACAGTCAGTGTTTAAAAAAATATAATTTTAACACTATCCATAAATGTCCATGAAATTATGTAGAAATAAAATATTATTTTGACATTGATTGTTGTTTGGAATCATTTGTTGTGTCACAAAATTGACTGACTGTATTAATTTTCTGTTTTCTGTTATTGCCCGTGCTCAAAGAACCTGATAAATTAGTTAACTGCAACTAAAACAGTTGCATACTTCTGAATTCCTATGTACAGTGTATGGTGAATGAATACAGACTCTTGTGATATTATTGTATTGTTCATTGTGTTTTAGTGATGTCAGTAAAAAGTTTACTGGGTCAGTGTTTTTAAAAAAAAACAACAAAACAAAACAACAACAACAAAAAAACCCCCACTTCAAACGACCAAACAAAAAAATCCCCTTAGATTGTCATGTCAGTAACAACTAAAACACAAGGTTGAGAACATTACTAGATTTACAAACTGTGTAATTTAAAGATAGTAATCCTTAACAGATTTTTTTTTTTGACAGCGTTTCATCTTGACTGCTGTGTATGGTAGATTCAACTTTTATAGCCTCAAAATTGCTGTAGAGAGATTACTTGATACTAATGTAATGTAAAACATTAGGACAACAGTTCAGATAATACTGTAACCTGGAGATTATGCTGTTATTTGAATCTTTATTTTACTTAATTAGATGGGCGTGCTGACTTGCATGTAGTATCTCCAATTTAGTGAGAATTTATTTGATGGTGTTTATCTTGGGTATTCATCAAGAGTTGTGATCAGAGCCCTCAAAAACCTGAGATATTAGATATTTATAACTTTGGCCACACAACTGCTTGTTGTTTTTTTACTGATGCTTTGGGAGCCTATCTTAAAATTTTATTGCTAATATACTTTGCGGTAGAAAACAGTTTGATTTCTTATCACATCTCATTACTTTCCAAGACAAAGGCAGTCTTATGTGAAGATGCCTAAGGGGCAAAATAAACAAACAAACAAACAAACAAAAAAAAAGACAGCTGTCCACAGTGCAAGTTGCTTGCTCACTAGCCAGGTAGTGTAATTAATTGTGCCTCAGTTGCTGTGCAGCTGACCCAAAGGTGCTTTCTCCTTAAACAAACAAACAAACAAACAAAACCTACCCCTTCTGTAGCAAAGTTGAAGAGAGTGTTACAAAAATGGATGCAAAATTTATGCAGCCTCCTTAGTGGCTAGATCTGGTTCAGCAAAACACAACTACATTTAGTGGCTCATCTTATAAATGAGGAAAAGGAAAGAGAATGCATTCTCCCTAGTTGAAAATAGAACTATATTGCAGCAAACAAAAAGTGAATGACCTTTAATCGTGTCAGGGGAATGGTCCCCATGTCTTCTCCTCACGCTTCCTAGTACATCCACTCAGAGCTACCCACAGTCTGGCTCAGAGAGTCTACCACAAAGCTCTATAGAGAATAGAAAAGGGAGCAAGTCTGAAAAATTTCAGAATATGGTGACTTAGGTAGCTGACATCGAATCCGTAATGAGGCCATCACAACTTAAACAAAATGCAACCCAGAAACATTGTTTTGCATTAGAGCAATAGACCTCCCCTATTGTTCTACCAACAAATCAAAACTGCAGAAAGCTCTTAGAATTTTAACTCTTCAATTGTCTTTTAGATTAGTTGAAGAATTGTTTTGAGTAATACTTTTGATTCATTTTTGTTTGATCTTTTCTTTCTGCTGGTTAAATGAGTGAACAAAATGTAATTAACCTAATGATGAAAGCAATTATAAATGAGATTAAGATAAGCAACATCATTGAAATTGTCTGTCCTAGAAGTCTGACATAATTAAATAATAAATAAATACAACACTCCTTTTTCCTCCTGAGGTTTTTATTGCTGGGGCACATTGTAGTTAATGCCAGGTGGATACCAGTTTGATGCTTACCATACGTCATGGATAAAATTAGCAGCTTGTAATATTTGGAAATATATGCTTCAATAACAACCTATTTAGGAAGGAAAAAGTCTCACTAGGTGGGATTGAAGGATTTTCATGGGCAATGGGGAGTTGTGATATTTACCTACAAATTATTCTGCTGTCTATTTGACAATCTCTTTAGTGATGCTGTTTCACAGATGTTAAATCTCTATCCTCTTTACCCACACTGCATAATGGAGACAGAATTTGCTTGATTTAATATTAAATTGACAACTTAATACGTGTTCTTGCCTTCTCTTCTTTACTAAGGCTGCTGATAATCATCTGACAAATAACGTTGCTGTTTATCTAGGACTTTCAGGAGAAAATTCAGCTCTCTCTCTTATGGAAAATGGTCTATTTTTAAAATCCTAAAGCAAATTTACAAACTGGAGAACTTAAAAGAGCATAAATGTGTTCTTAATGATCCCTGTACCCAGAGCACTGGAAGAAGTTCAGAAGAGAAATAAGTTTTAGCTTTGTAAACTACAATATTTTTTCTATATGAAATGTTCTGGAACTTTGATTCATGAATCATGTCACAGAATGTATCTGCTCTAATTTCCAGTATGGAGACACTTGTACTGTGATGTGACATGAGTGAAATTAACCCTTCACAGTAAGGTTTTCCTCTCCTATAATCTAGAACAGTGGTTTGCAAACTTCCTGTCTCAGGACCCAGCTGAAAACAATCATTAATTCTCATGACCCAACAATTCCATCTTTGAGCAATGCATTTCTGTCTTTTGGCAGCAACAGCAGGGGATGCCATGACCCAGTACCTGAGGGTCTGTGACCCAGTACTGGGTCCCAACCCTAAATTTGAAAACCACTGATCTGGAGCACATGCTTCTCAGAAGTTTGTGTCCTAGCAGTTATCTGTGCATCCGAGTCTTTCTTCTAAAGGTTCTTTCTTAAAATCTGGGACTTCCTCTTTGTTACAAACAATATTTATGGTGAGAACATAAAAGTATGAACCCCAAAACTCTTGAGGACTTCTTAATTGTACTGACCATTAATTTCCCCCCCTCTGGTATAGTTAAAATACTCTGAAGAAGGTACTTTAATGTGTGATAATATAGCATAAAGCTGAACATGAAGGTCAACATAATCCCTTACTTGTAATATGTTGTGGAAACTGGATGCACTGTAAAAATGCAGAATCTTTCAAGTATTGAGAGAGCCTTGACAACGCAGTAGCATAAAGTACAACTGTACATCAGGCCAGTTTCATCCCAGGCATCACTCCATTGACTCCAGCAGAGTGAGATAAGTTTAATTTGGCCCACTTGCTGGTTTTAAATAAATACATTTTACTTTTGTTTCCATAAATTAAATCCACCACACAGATGAGATTGCTAAAGCACACTGTAACTGCTTCTGCCTAGTTAAGGAAACAAGAGTTTTACCATGGACTTCAGTGATAGCAGGATCAAGCCCATTAAACTAAAACATAACTTGCCTAAGCAATGAACTTGCTTTTGTCCTTGGATCATTAGAGAGTGTTGAAGAAACTGAATATCTACACTCTGTGTTGAAACAGAGAAAAAGGAGAGGTCCATTTCCAAAGTGAAAATAGTTCTTACCAAAACTGCTTTGGGGCAGTTAAGATTAAGTCTGAATGTTTCCTCTGTTGACATTAATACGTTGTTACTTGCTTAATATAATGATTTCTTGCTTAGTTCAAACAGATTACAAGCAATTGCCAATGTTTTGTAGACTTTTCAAGCATCGAATTGTGCAATCAACTTCTTACATAGCTGAATAGTTAGTTGTTCATTAGCAGTTAGCTAAATACTGTTTTTCAATGTAATAGTAAAGCTGGCCAAGGGCAGACATAAATAATATTACTGGTTTCACCTGTAGGAAGATTTCCATAGTGCATTAGGTGTAATTACTGCACTGGAACCTTATGGCCTACAACATCACTGTTTGAACTAGACAGTGCAGTAAATGATCCATTCATAATTTTAAAAAGCACATAAAATCAAAAGTTGAAAACTTCAATGTGAATTTTTTTTTAACTGAATTTTTAGTTTGCCTGTTTATAACAAAACACCTTGCTTTCACAAGCAGTCCTACAATCGTCTGTTTGCTAACACACTTTTGCTGTAAATTGTGTTTGCAGGATTCTGGTACATGATAGTAATGTTAAATTTCCCTCTCCATTTTCTTCCCCCCTCTTGAGAATTTCTTATTCTTTGAAGAAACTTATGCTTATGCATGAAATCCTGAGTATTTATTATGGCCTGCGTAGGACAGTGTCCACTGCTAAAGATAATACAGGAAAAAAATTGGAAGGATCAAGATCTGTTAACTGCTCCATGCAGATGCAGGAAGCTTAATACATGGCATTACATCCATGTGGATGTTAACATCCATTTGCTGAATGCTTCATAGAGAAAATCTGGTATCCTAAACATCCCTCCACCCAAAGGTCCTTTTCAATGTGCCTTGGGGAAATATTCTTTTCTGACACTATTTTTGCAGTTATGCATGTTAACCTTTGCATGTTAACATCTAACTATACTTCTATCCTAAGATATTGCTGGTGGCCAAGTAATTTGATTATCATGGGATCTGATTATCCTTGGAGCAGAAAATTCAAATGATTGCCTCCTGGGTAAAAGAACATAATCCACAGTGCACTTAAGTGCTCCAGTCTTTCACACTCATAATGAGAATTTGAAAAAAATGCATTTCTCTGTCTTTATTCCTGCACTCATAAAGGAAAGGGGTTTTGATACTCTAACTTTCCCCAGGCTGCTTCAAAAAAGAAACAGTTCCCAAATTTCTTGTATTCCCCACTCCCCCAACCTTCCTTTTGGGGTCTTCTTCCCCAGATGAGCAGGTCCACAAACAGCAAAATTAACATGAGTCTTATCTGTGTCACGACTATACAGGGGAGTTCTGAACACCTGCCCTGAAACTTACTGACTTTTCCAATTTCACTGAGCTTTGGAAAGCTAAATGAAAATAGCAGAGGCACTACAGGTCTTGGTTTTTAGCCATTAGAATACAATTTTTCTATTTTAGAAGTTATCGTCATATCAGTAAGAATTAAGAACTACTTCATTGCTGAGCTAAACTAACTTTAAAAACAATAATGTATAAAAAAAAAATAGTGAGTTCATGATTTAGGTTCTCACACATCAGTGAAAGCTTCCTACTCACCATTGGTGACTAGGAAAATAAACAGTTCCATTTTTCTGGACTTTGAGAGATGTCAAGCTAGTCTTTGGATTTATCAAACACCTAACACCTGCAGGCAGTCAGTCAAAGGTAAACTGTACTGAAGAGGGTTCATAAAAATCACCTTAGCGGAAATCTCAGTGGCTGAGTCTGTCATGGGAAAAGATCAGTAAACTTCTTATTAGAATTTTGCTCCTGTGCCTTGCTCATAAACATAAAGGCTGTGTCCACACACAGACAGTTAAATCAATTTAACTTTGAATTGATTTAATAAAATTGCCATAAAAATCATTAAATCAAATTAAGCTAAATCGATTTAACAGATCCACACTAGATAGTCAGATCAAACTAGCATGTCCAGGGATAGGACTTGCTAGCTCAATTTAGGAGAGGGACACCATGCCCCCCGCCCAATATATCAATAGAGACAGGCACCCTGGGAAAGAGAAGGGCAAAACTGTTAAATTGAAACAATCGTTAAATCAAAATAACATCCATGTGACGTTATTTTTGTTATAATGGTTTCAACCTAAGCCTCAGTGCAATTTAAAACAAGGTTTTATTGAATTGCTCTAACTTTCCTTGTTTCGAAATGACTGAGCTCATCATTTCGATTCAAGAAAACGTTGTGTGGACCTACACTTTTAAAAATCAAAATAACCTCTAACCTAGGACTGAGTTATTAATGTTCTGAAATCGTGGTTTAAAGACTTTAAGGTACAACAAATCCACCAGTACGAATTGTGTTGCAGGCAGCAGCAGAAGAAGAAACACTCCCAGAGCTTTTGACTATCTGCCCTGAGGGAAAATTCCTTCCCAACTCCAAATATGGTGATCAGTTAAACCATGAGCATGTGGACAAGACCCACCAGGCAGACAGCAAAGGAAGAATTCTCTGTGATAACTCAGAACCCATCCCATCTCAGGCCATGGGCATATTGACCACCAGTAGTCAAAGATCAGTCAGTTGCCAAAGTAGGCTGTCCCATTATACCACCCTTGCTGTAAATTTATCAAACTCAGTTTTGAAGCCAGCTAGATGTTTTGTCCACCCACAGCTCCCACTGGTTGGCTAATCCAGAATTTCACTGCTCTGATGGTTAGAAACCTGTCTACTTTTGCATCTAACCATCTTTATGGCCAGTGTATGTCATTTGTTCTTCTGTCCACATTGGTGCTGAACTTACAGAGAAGGAAAGGAATTATTTATTTGTAGAGAGAAATCGTACATCCCTCCCAACCCCCCCCCCTTTTTTTTTTTTTTTTTTAAATTAAAAAGTCAAGCTTTTTAAGTCTTCTCTCAGAGACAGGTTTTCTGTTCCACAGATCATCCTAGTTGCCCTTCTCTACAACTGTTCTATTTTGAATTCACCTGTCTTGAACATGGGGGGCCAGAACTGCATGTGGTATTCTACATGAGGTCTCACCAGCACCTTGTATGATAGTGCTAACAGCTCCTTATCTCCACTGGAAATAACTCTTCTGGGACTGCATGTAGCTTCCCCCCACCCGACAACCACATCACATTGGTGGTTCATAGTCATTCTGTGATCAAGCAGTATACCCAGGTCCTCCTCTTCCTTCATCACTTCCAACTGATGCATCCCCAGTTTATAGGAAAAATTCTTAGTCCCTAAATTCATGACCTTGCACTTTCCACTTTTAAATTTAATCCTTTTCCTTTTACTCCAGTTAACAAGGTCATCCAGAGCTATCTATACGATATTCTGATCCTTCCCTGTATTGGCAACATCTCCCAGGTTTGTGTCATCCACATTTTTATTAGCACATTCCCACTTTTTGTTTCAAGGTCAGTAGTAAAAAGCTTAAATAAGATTGATTCTGGGACCAATCAGTGAGAAACTCCACTAGTAATCTCTCTCCAGCCTGATGATTCACCTTTCAGTATGATCCATAGTAGTCTCCCTTGTAACCAATTCTTTATATACTTTTCTGTTTTCATATTAATCCCCATCTTTGCCTATTTTCGCAATAATTCCCTGTGTGGAACCATATCAAGTGCCTTATTGACATCTGTGTAAATTTGATTCACTGAATTTCCTTTGTTCAAAAAAATCTTCTCTTCTCAAAAAAAGGGGATTGCTGATTGGGCCCTGTTCAACTTTGCTATATTTTATGGGGTAGGAGCAATCTTCTTGTTTGCTAATGTTTACAACTTCCTTACATTTTTCAGAAGTTTTTATCATTTGTATGTAGTGTCCATTTGTAAGTTACCATATATACACTTATTTGTGTGTTTTCTCTTTTTCATGACAAAATGGCATGTGTGGAATAGATGTAATTTCCATGACTTCATATGTCTTAGGCTAAATGTTTACTTCTTATTTTCATAATAGTGGAAAAAAAATGCAGAAGAAAAGAAATGGAAAAGCTCCTGTGGGAGCTGAACATAAACGGCTAGAGCTGCATGCATAAAGAGGGTATTGATATAGTTTTGGGGCAATGGTTTGTTTTGTAGCAGTTACTTTGTTACAATAGTGAAATACATCTGAATAGAGACAGGTTTTAACATGAGCTCGTGTACAGAAATGTTTCTTTTTAAATACATTGGGAAACTCTCTGAAATGGGCTGTTTGTTCTGCTTCTTAACATACTGCTTCTTTACATGCTATTGTAGGATAAGCAAGCCTTGTGGAACTGTCCCAGCTGTCATTGAGTTGAAGAACATAAATGTATTAGGCAACAGATGTTAAACTGGATTTCTTTTTCTTGTGGTCTGCGCTTTCTTGAAACATTGTCCACATAAGAAACAGTGTTGCAAGTGTCCTGTATTCTGTTCTTTATTTATTTGCATATGCTATAAGAACATGATTCAAAGTCACTTGAAATTAGCAGAAGTATCTCCATGGCCTTTGGTGAGCGTTGGTAAGCCTCAGTAATGCTCTTAAAGCAAATTAACTTGCTAGATTATGCCTATTGAGGTAATTGATAGATAAGCATATGAAATCGTCAAAGTTTTTGAGTCAGTGTGTGTCTTTAAATGGCAGTATGTAACAGATATCCAAAATCAATAGCGATTGAAGAGAAACTCCTGGATTGTTGCAATAGTGTGGTGTTGATGGTGTTGCAGGCAATATGAAAGCAGAAGAGAACACACAAATCATGTGCCTTAAATACTCTATTTCCATGCTTGTTGGGTTTTGGATGGTTGGGATGTGCCTTGCCTTATTAACCTTATCTGTCAATAAATATAGCTTTTGTTTATGAATATATACACATTTCTTTTACGCGCGTGCATGCGTGCATGTGCGCGCACCTCCCCCCCCCCAAAAAGCTTCACCACTCTCACACCGAAAGTGATCCTTATGCTGTCTGCCAAAGGCAACACGACAGCTTCCATTTTCCCTTTATGCCCACTGTTAATCAACACAAAACAACACAGTACTAATATTGTGTTCTCTGTGAAAATACCCAATCACTTCTTCCTCTCCTCCTTATGTTCTTTTTGTGCTGCTTTTTTAATAAAAAGCAAGCAAACTATGTTAAAAATGAATAGACCTTGGTGAGTATAAAGAAAAGTAAAACCATCCTGACTGAATACTTAATTTTGTTCTACGTGTATCGTTTCACTTTGAGTAACTATAGTATTGACATGTCAAAAATAGCCTCATTATATTTTAGCCTGATGATGCAGGGTTTTTAAAGATTGGTATTTCCAAATTCTAAACCTTTCTTTTTGTTGCTTCTTTCGGAAAAGAGTTGTAAGCAATGTTCCCTCTAAGGTGGTGATGCAGCTGAGCAAATTGTGGATGCAGCTGAGTGAGTTATGGATATAGCTGAGCAAGTTTCTTGACCTATACCAAGCCCCTTCCCCACTGCATTTAGTTTTCTCCCATTCTGTAGGTTCCCCCATCTTCAAAACATCTGACAAAGTGGGATTTTCTCCCACAAAAGCTCAGGCAATAAATCAATTTGTTAGTCTTCAAAAGTGCCACAGGACTCTGTTTGTTTTGCTGCATTAGACTAACACAGCTACCCCATGGAACTTCACAGTATTTGATGTACTCATGATCTATCATCGTCATCTAGGGGAAATCACAGGATTTGAACTTGTGCATGTGTGTATATATATTTTTTTACATTTCATGATAAGCCAAAGAAATGACTCTAATACCTTTCCGAGCAAAGAGAACAGTTTTATAGATGCAGCTCTACGATCTTTCAAAGTAACTAGTGCACATTTATACACAAGATAGTTTATTGTATAATCTCTCTGTTTGAACTAGGCCTTATCTCAAAGGAGATGACTTGAGCTTGAGTGCTTCGGGACCATACCAGAATCTGGTCCAATGGCCTTACAAATATGTAGGCAGAGAAAAAAGATGTGGTCAGTTATTCATAGCTCTTGTTAAATAGATCTGTTCAGCTCTTCAGCTGTCTATTTTGCAAAAACCAGGCTTAGGTGATTCATATCTTTTATTGAGAGGAAAGACTGATGTATGCTAAGCACAATGCCCTCATCCCTAATGAAATGATAAGGCTGGTTCTACAGAGATGGTTCACAAAGAAGAAAATTCTTACCTGCCTTGAGCCCCAAAATGGAAACCAGCTGATCTTCCTGTTGTAAATAAAGCAGCCCCTTTAGGGACATGCTATGTACAGCTCCAGTAAACTACAGAAGAATGGCTGAGGCTTAGCTAAGTTGAATTAAAGTATTTCCTCTACTAAGGTTGGGAACCCAAGCATTGTAAACATACCACAGATTTTACTTCTGCTGCTGATTTTAGTTTCTTTTTAGTGACAAGAAAATGTTGCGTAAAGATGTTTTTTTTTCCTTAAATTGGTTGGTAGAGCTGCATGTAGAACTGTTCTGTTTGCTTGGAAAGGTATAAGAGTCATTTCTTTGGCTTATCATGAAATGCATAGTTTTTGTACAAGTTTGTCTTGCTATTTTCCCTGGATGACGATGATCTATCATGAGTACCTGGAATATTGTGAAGTTCCAAAGAGGCAGACATGTTAGTCTAGTTCAGCAAACCAAACAAGGAGTACTGTGGCACTTTTTTCTTATTTCACTTCTTAGTCCCTGGTTTAAGCCACTGTCCACCTGGGGAAGTAAGAAAAGAAATTGACAGCACTAGATGGGTACCCCAAAGTCATCTACTACAGGAGAAGCCCAAGAAAGAAAACAGCAGAACACCACTAGTCACCACATTACAACCCTTAAGTCAGACTTTTGCAGCAGATCATGAAGGACCTACAGCCTATTCTAAAAGATGATCCCTCACTCTCTCAAGCATTGGGAGACAGACCTCTCCTTGCCTACAGACAACCACCCAATCTTAAACAGATACTCACCAGCAACTACAGATCTAACAACAGAAACATCAAAGCAGGCACACACCCCTGCAACAAATGGCGCTGCCAAGTCTGCCCACATATCTGCACAATAGATACCATCAGAGGTCCTAATCAAGCCTGTTACTCCATCTAAGGCTCATTTACCTGCTCATCTACTAGTGTGCTCTATGCCATCATGTGCCAGAAATGCCCCAACACCTTATACATTGGACAAACAGGACCATCCCTGCGCAAAAGAATAAATGAACATAGGGCTGCTATCAGAAATCACAAAACAAAATTAAAGGTGTTTCTTCTTAAAATTTATCTTTTAATTATACCAGAATGACAGCTCTGCTATAGTTCAGGTTAAATGTCTTCCTTCCATTCTTGCTCTGATTTTACACAGTAATACAATGAAGTACCAGCTCTGCCCTAGCTATAGTTGGAAAGCCCTTCCTGTTAAACGGACAAGGCATCTTGGTGCAGTGGTTGTCAAACTGTTTTTCCTCGGGACCCAGGTCCGGAACCTTCCGCCATGCAGTGACCCCTTTATTGGAAAAAGGTGGCTGCCTCCTTAAAATTTGCCAGTGACCATGCCTGTGAATGGGGGGATGGGGTCCCCAAGCACAAGGCCAAAAGAAGCACAGAGCACTTCTTTGCGTGGCATCACCAGAGATGCCTACCCCAGCCACCATGGAAAAGAGCTGCTCTGGAGGGCTTCTTTAGGCTGGGGTGGGGGTCCCCAGAAACAATGTGTAAAGAAGCTACCTGGAGCTTCCCTCTCCTTGATATGCCTGTGTAAAGAAGCTGCCCCAAGTGGTCACTTTCCCAGGCTGGCTCAGAGACAAGTCCCTAGGCATGCCTCAGAGAGAGCCTGCAAGAGCAGCCACTCTACCCAGTGTGGATGGGAACAGGGTATCAGCAGCAGGAAATCTGAAAGGATGATGGCTTAAGTCTGAGGGGGAAGCTCCAGCTCAGCCCTGGCTTGGGGGAGAAGCCCCTGCTCCAAAGCAGCGCCCACAGTGCTTGAGGCAATGCCTGTGGGGCTTGGCTGGGGTGCCCACCCCCATCCTGGAGAAGCTTTTTGGCTGGGTGGGAGTGGTGCCCATGCCCCAGAGTGCTTTTGGCAGCTGCCCCCACCTGAAGCGGCCCCTGCTGGATAGGGGGCCCAGAGCAGTACCAGCCAGCCACCTGAGAAGCAGTAACAGCTGGCTGAGAAGTACAGGGGAGCAGCAGCAGGTGGCCTCTTGGGAGCAGCGCCAGCCTGCTGGGGCATGCAGATCGGCTGCCCCCCACTCCCTCTAGGAACAGCGCCGGCCAGCTGGGGAGTGAGGGGCAGCCGTCCCCCCTCCTGGGAGCAGTGTTGTCTGACCAGGGAGTGAGGTGGCAGCCATCTCTGTCTCATGAGCAGTGCTGGCTGGCCAGAGAGTGCAGGGCAGCTGCCCCCCTCCCAGGGGCAGCGCTGACCAGGTGGGGAGCACACTGCAGCAGCCCCCACTCTGCAGCAGTGCTCTTGCCACAACACAGTACCTGAGGGTCTGCAGCCCAGTACTGGGTTGTGACCCAAACTTTGACAACCCCCATATTAGTACTCTAAAATCTAGGTCCTTGCATGGATTGTCTTGACATTCAGTATGTCTCCATAGGAGTGCAAGCTACAATTACTGATTCAAAGCTGGGATTGCTTGAGCAAGGATTTCTGAAGTACAATCCCCTTCATCCCAAAACAAACAAGCAAGCCCCCCAATGTTTCATGGAGTTCAGATTCTAGCAAAGTTGAAGTTTGAAACCTGAGACTGAACTATAAACATTTGGAAAGAAAATCTACCTTTGCTCCAGTTTCTTTTTTTAAAATTTGATTTAATTTTATTTTGCAGAAGTGAGCAGGACAAAATCTGAAGGTGCTGAAAGTATTTTTTAAGGCAAAAATTCCAGCTGCAAATACTCACTAAGAAGGGACTGGCAATTAGTGGTGCAAGAGGCAATTGCAGTAGGGGTTTGGCTCTGCGGTGAGGTAGGGGTATTATAGGGAGTGGACTAATAAGAATGGATAGCTGTGGGCTCAAGTAGAGGAGGGGGAATTAGGGTGATGAGATGGCAGAAGTTGGTCTTTAGGAGTAAGAGAGCCCTGTCAACCCTGAATTCCACCTTCCATATATGTTCTGGGGTCAAAGAGAGCCCTATCTCTTTTCAAGGGTCTGAACACTCTCTCTGCCTCTTACGTGTTCTGGGGTACACTACTATTGGAGCATCTGAGCCCCTCTCCCTGCCCCTTCAGGAAGGCTGCAGTCTGGGTGTGGGAAATGAAGGCCACACAGATGTAAACATCTGACATCTAGAAAATGAGTAGCTAAAGTACACGAGGCCTGGGGTGGAAAGGCTGGCCAGAGTGTTGGGGATGTGGCTCAGTTTGGGGAACGGGGTGGACTTGCAGCATGGCCAGGGAAGGTTGGCTGATGCAGAAGTAGGAGTTCCACAAGGCGGTATGAGTGGCTATGTTTACACTACAAAAGCTAAGTTGACTTTATTACCATATATACTTGCGTATAAATTGAAATTTTTGTGACTGAAAATTGGCTTCAAAACAGGCACTCAGCTTATACATGAGTGAATACGGTAAACAGCTACAGCCCAGCAGTCTCACTGACCATGCTACCATCTTGGAGCCCCAGTGTGGCCGGGGCAGCCATCTTGGACAGTCTGCCTGGGCTGAGGCTAAAGTAAGGAGGGGACCCTGGCATCTGGAGTGGCCAGGTAAGGGGGCCCTGTTGGGGGGTCATCCTAGGCATTGGGGTGGGGGTTAAGGGAGGCCAGGGAAGCAGCGGCAGGGCCTGGGGGTTGGGGAGTCTGGGGAAAGAATTGGCAGTGTGTGGGAGCTAGGGAGGGAGTTGAGGAGTCTAGGGAAAACAGCAGGAGGGCCTGGAGGTTTTGGGGAGGCCAGGGAACTGGTGACAGGGCCCAGGGATTTGGGGGCAGGGGTGCCTGTGAGGCCAGGAGAAGTGGCAGCCAGGGTTGGGTGGTGATGGGGAAAGGGGTGGAAAGGGTGTTGGGGAACAGGGGAACAGGAGCAGGTGATGGAGAAGTGAGCAGGGGGGCAGGAGTGGAGAGAGCAGGGGGATCAGGGGAAAAGCAGCAGCAGGGATTTGGGGGGTTAGGGGGCGTGTTGGGAACTCCAGGGGAAGCCAGCAGCACTGGGTGGGGGGGTTAGGGGCCAAGGCTCAAAGGGGACCTTGGCTTATACATGGGTCACCCATTTTTGCCCCTTTGGGGCTCAAAATTGGGAGGAGTCGGCTTATGCGTGGATCAGCTTATACTCGAGTATATACAGGTAAGTCAACTTAATAAGGTCTAAAGTTGACTTAGTCTACATTGCAGTAAGTTGACTTAAGCCAGGGGACCCATTTAAAGTCGACTCTATTAAATGGGTCCCTTGGCTTATGTCGACTTTGTAAAGTCGACTTAAATGGCTCCCCTGCACTAAGTTGACTTTATAAAGTCGACTTTAATGGCAGGAGTTAAGTCGAATTAAGGAAGCTCTTAAGTCAACTTTATGAAGTCCAAATGTGGACAGGGCTTTGCTTAAGGTGACTTAAGCTCATAGGGTAGCCATACCCAGTGGGAGCCCAGTTCACTGTGCGGCTCAGGCTGCATAACAGAAGTAGTACCACTACTTTTATCAAGCTGCTGCCTGTGATGTGTATGCAGCAGCATAGGGCAGCAAGGAGCAAGTAGTTTCATGGCTTGACTGGAGAAGGGAAGCTGGAACTGGAAATGGTTATATAGAGGCTACCTGTTGTGGGAGTGTTGGGAAGGAAAGGGGCGCATCTGTCTTTCAGATGCTTAAAGTCTCTAACAACCATATAATAAAACTTACAAGATTTGGGTACATAAACCATGGCTGAGATTTCTTACCAGCTCTTTTAGCAGCCATGTAATGCAAACATTTCTAAGCATGACTGTTACTGCTATTCTAGTGTAACAAAATATACAAGAGCAGGAAGGAGAATTAATTACATAATGGCTCTGTCGCTTAGTGGGAAGGTGACTTGTGGGAATATTCCCAGCTCTGCTGTGGGCCTGCTGCGTGGGCCTTGGACAAGTCACTTAATGTATTCATGCCTTAGTTTCTGATCTGTAAAATGAGATTAATGATGTAATGTTTTTTGACATTGATTCATTCTGTTGATGAAGAACACTAAATAAAACCTAGATCTTTTGACTATTACCTAGCCACAGTAGCATATCAGTTGCAAACCTAGGTGAGAACTACTGTCTAAATAGCCATTAGCTTCTACAAATAATTCTCTTTCTAGTTTAGAAAGAAAGTCCTAGGAAATTAAATGGCAAAAAACTTAGTTAACCCACAAGCTGAGTTCAACCAAAATCAAACTTATGAAAATCTAGATATATAAAATCAAGGTAAACATCCTCATAAACTTATCCCTGCCCTCTTTGCGTGACGTCCCAATACACTCATCACACACATGCACAGTTCCCCTCTGCCTCTTTAGTGTAATGGATGGGGGCCACCTGAAGTTGTCCTAGCTTACTCTCATGCTAGAGTACCACCCTTACTAAATTTAACAACCTCTTCATGCTCTTTTTAGAACCCCTTCACACTTGCACATAGGATACCACCTAAATGTATGCTGTCCCCTACAAATCATTTAAATTAAGAGATTGGTCTCATCTCTCACCTCACTGCTGACAATAGCCATGTCAAAAAGATCCCAGTGCCCTGCTACTGATGCAACCAAACAATTATTTATTGAAGTCATGCACACTGCAACTTCAAGATATGTAGGCTTCTCTTTTCTTTGATAACACATGTGAGGACTCAGACACAGTTCTGCTCATATCAGAGTCAGAGCTCTGATGTTACCCAAACTAGTTTCTAGATCTCCTCGATCAAGAACACATTTCTTCCAAGCTGCTCCAATTTAAGCCATGATTGATGGCGACAAAGTCGCTGCTGACAGTTCAGCCTTTTGGATCAACTTAGCAGTCAGTTAAGACCCATGAAGTCGATCCAGAAATCGACTTACTAACCATACCCTCAAGTGGCACAGCACAGTGAAGATGCTGCACTGAAGGGGAGTTTAGGAAGTCATTGGGAGTTATTCAAGCTACGCTGTGTAGCTTGCATAATTCCTGGTGACTGCCACCAACTTTCACCACCAGTTTAGACCTGACCTTGTTCTTTCTTCATTTAGTACAGCTTCATCTTACACCTAATACAGTGATGAATGTAGCTGGGGTGCGTGTAGATAATTCCCAGTATCTGTGGGACGGAACAGAATTTAGGGTTCCATGGTCGTTTTCCTTAATTCTGTGGTGGATGGTTTTGTGGCCCCCTCCCCCTTCCTGTTTTGCAGACATTTTCAGTTCTGCTGAACTCAGTTTCCAGGAGAGCACAAGCGATCACTCTGAAACTTTAACTCTAAGTTAACCAAGTTTTTGCTCACTAGTGCCTTTTTTTTCCTGATGACTGTGTGGATTAAATTTGAATGACAAATTAGGTGGAGGCTGAGGAACTTTTCTTCTGTCTTGACTTGCATTTAGTTGGTTAGTTCTCAGTCAGAAATCTCGAAGTCCAAACCAGAGGACAGTGGCATGCAAAATGAGTTAGGTTTTGGGGGATGAACAAGGATGCCACCAAATACTTTAGATCCTTTGAACCTTCAGTTGCCTTTAGAAAAAGCAGTCTGTGGGCTCTTTATTAAATCTCAAAATCACTGGATCAAAGACTTTTGAGAGCTTTTGAAAAAAATTTTCCAGTATGTGCCAATGACAATAATTTGAGCAAATTTTTTATCCTTCTGTACTTTGTGTTGTGGAGAGGAAGGAAGGAGCAGTTGTCTGAATCTTGTCTTGCATTACAGATTTTATTTGAGATGAAAAGCTTTTGATGGAAGTCATCTTGGTCACATGAAATAATGAAATTGTTTGAAGAAAGTTTTTATAAAAATCATGCTTAACCAGGATTGCATAGTTATCAGAGCTAAAAATAATAATTTATCTTTTTCAAGGATAGAATGAGCACTGGTATGGCATGCACACAGTCTGTTAACACTTCATTTGTCTCAAGGAGGGATTATCCCTGAGATGTTGCATTAGCTGAAAAATGAGTGGTGGTGTAGTGAGGTTTTTAATAACAAACTGCATACTATTACTTTCTGTTGTGTGGAACACACCAATCTTCTGCTGTCTCTCTGGACACAGGTAAATTGAAGTGTCAGAGTCATCCAGTGGAGCTGAGGAAATAAGATGCTTCCTTTTAAATGGTGAGGGAGTTGTTTATGAGGGGTGTCCAGAATGAATTGTAGACTGCTGGTCATGGGGTTTTGTAACACAGGACATCCACCCAAGTTTTAATGACTTTCAGCTACAAATTGTGGAAGTTCAACTTTCTTTTGGAACCTATCCAGTATTTTATGCTCCTTTATCAATTGCCAAATTAGTGAAAAGGTTTGCACTAACTACAGTTCCTCAGCTCCCTCAGTCTTCCTGTCCCTTAATGTAATCAGAGGGAAACAGCAAAGGCTTTTCATAAATTCATGATAAGAGAGAACAGCTTTTATAATGTGTAGGTGGATATTGTATTTCTCTAAATGACTGTGTAAAAGAATCATTATTCTTCAGTGGAGGGAGTGAATGTAACTTGTGCTGTATAAATTTAGCATGTCAATAAAAATAGCCAGTGTAAGTCACCTTTGTGCAATTGCCATTGTGTATTTCATATTTGCAAGTGAGAAGCTACAAAAAAAGTTGCATGGCTACTGTGATTTATTTTTTTGTTAGTTAAAGTGAACAAAAGCTAACAACGGAATTTTGTCTTGCATATTGATTCTCTGTTAGGTTCAAGTAGTTATAAAAAAGTGTTGTATGGCACCAAACCATAAGGTATTACGTCAGATAGTTGCCAGATATTTTTCTTCTCAAAGCACACCTCAACAAATGATGGTTGTTTCGCATACTGTAGTACACTTTTACCACTGATAAAATAAGAGTATTTAAAAAAAAAAAAAGTACAAAAGCATTTGTGATAAATCAGTTAACACTTTGAAAATGCCAAGTGTCGAACACTGTGTAGAGGACTTGTGGTAAGTCAGGATCTCTAGAGGTTCTTCTGAGACTTCAGAATGGGGCAGCACAGCCTTCAGATGCATCTTTTGCTAAATGAGAGATCATTTGGTTAGCAAACATTAGTAAGTTAGCATTTAGTTACCTGACGATGTGTTTTAGATTGTATTTGTGAGTGGTGCCAAATTCCAGATGTCCCTAGAGACTGTCTTATTCCAAACCACATTGATTACCCAGGAGTGAATTATTTCACTGAGCTTGAAGCATCAGTGTCTAAAGCATGAATAGATTTGAGAAAAGATTAAACACCGTAGATGATTTTCTGAAACATGGTCCTAATTCAGGTTCTATTCAGGCCATAATCCTCATACTGCGATTTTCATATAATTTTGAAATTTTGAGCAGGATTTACCTATATAAGTATTTTCTATAATATACTTCTGCACTGGTATGGGGTCTGGTAACTCAGTCTGTTCTTCTAATTTCCCTTGCAGTTTTAAGTTGTCTGCAGTATTTTTTCATTTTATGTCTTAACCAACATGCACTGCTTGGATATCTTTTAGCTAAAATGTTCTTTGAAAGGGCAATGTTCTGTATTCATATTACTTAATGTTCCTATAGATAATTAAACAGCTACTGCTTTTCACAGTAGAGGTGATTGCATTTCTGTGGTACTATGTATAGAGCCCTGCGTGGGTACAAAAATGAGGATCTGCATCTGACCTGCACCTGCTCAGTGACAGTATCCATCTGGTCTGTGATGCACATGTTGTGTTTTATCTGTATCTGTAACCGCATCTGCAACCGAGCTAGGGCTCACAGTCAGCATTTTAGCCTTTGATTGGCTCATTCCCCACCTGGGTCCACCCATTTTTTCATTTTCTTGTTTGTGGTTTGCATACTGTGCTGTCAATCAGATTTCCTTGGCAACCAATGAAATATTTGGTTGACAGCATGGCATGTGAACTGCAAATAAGAAAAGGAAGAAGTAGGGAGGGAGGTCATGGGGAATGAGCTAATCAAAGGTGAGCATGCTGACTGACAGTGAGTGGTGACTCTCTGAGCCTCAGCCTGCTGTGACTGAGACTCTGATTGGCTGCCAGACCACAATCAGAGCTGAGCCAGCATTGACTGGCACACTTCCTTGTTACCCTGCGTGCTGCTGACACAGATGAGAGCAGCCACTGCAGCAATGGATTGCACCCTGGGCAGATAAAAATATAATCTGCATCTGCAGGTTAATCCTCAGCAATGGGTCTGCAGCTATCCACACGCCCATCTGCAGATGTGGATACCCATGGATCTGCAGTGCTCTAACTATGTAGTCAGTAATTAGTGTAGATAAAGGTTAAAGTATAATTTTGGAGGGCCCTGGAACCCTCCTAAATTTCCGGGCCATCTTCCAGCAGGTCTGGGCCCCCTTCACCCACCCCAGCTACTGCCCCCCCAAATGTCTGACCCCCACCTCAGCTAGTAACCTCCATTCCGACTGGTGCCCCCAAACACCTACCTTCCCACCCCAGGTACTGCCCCCAGGCCCATCTAATTGCTGGTTCCCCCAACCTTCCCCAACCCCCTGCCGTACGACACCATCCTCCCCTGGTGCCTCAGGCCAACCGCTTCCCCATGCCTTTTGCCTGCCAGGCCAGCTCACTTGTCCCCCCGAACCGCCACACCCCAAGGGCCCCCTTACCTGACCGCCATGACAGCCAGCTGCCGGGTTCACTACCTGGCCAGAAGGCAGATTCTTCCAGCTGGTAGGGGGCTGCCCTGCCCCAGGCTTAGGCTCCACCCTGGAGCCTGCTCTCACTGAGCATGCTCAGAGGCTGAGCTTGCTCAGTGAGAGCAGGCTCAGGGTAGGAGATTTAAAATCTCCCAGCCAGAGGCAGCTCCCCCACCTGCTGGAATGCACCGGAATGGTGTTCTGGGACCTGCTGTTTTTAGGTGCTCAGTGTTAAGTGGGCCCCTAAAAATAGAAAATGGAACTGGAATGCTGTGTTCTGGTGCCCACTATTTTTAAATGGTGGGCCCTGGAATGCAGCATTCAGGCTCCATTTTTTTATTTTTAGGGGCACTGGAATGCTATTTCACTACATTCTGGCTCACTTTAACCCCTGAGTGTATAGTGCTTTGAAATGAAAGAATGTTTTATGAACGATTATTTTTAGGGATCTCATACCCATCATGAATATGAAGAATAATTGTGTACTCTGAGCCTGGGGTTTTTCTGCTATTTGGGAAAGAGGTGACATTATTGTTCATAGATGTATGCTGAAACTCACCTATATGACAGTAACTTAAAAGATGCAAAGGAGCAAGGTCCCTCATCCAGTTTCATGTTCAGGTTGCGGAAAATAACAATAGGAAGGCAAAGACATAGGGCCCTGCTAGCTTCATGCAGTTATTGTCTAAAACCAGATTCACATGTTTCTGAGGAAGGTAATAAGAGAAATATGCTTAGGATAATAGGCTAAGAGTCCTGTGGTACTTTTAAAAACTAACAGATCTTTTTTTGCATGAGCTTTTGTGGGAGAACTTCCACTTCATCAGATGCCAGAAAGTGGAAGAAACTTACAGCATGAGAGGGAAAGATAAATCCTGTGATTATTTTTCACTGTATCAGATCAGATTACTTCAGCAAATCAAAGAAATTGTATAGATTCACACAGTGTTTTACAGCATATTACAAGGTGATGAGGTTGAGATTGGTGGGAATCACTGTAGTGAGAAAACCAGTTTATATTGCTATTCGAACCCAAGTTAATGGTTTCAGATTTTGCATATGAATTCTGTCTGTAGTTTCTTTTGAAGTTTTGATTTAGAATTAGCCTGTTTAAGAGCTGTAATAGACAAGTCTTTCATGGAGTGACTGAAGAGATTGAATTATTCCACTATTAGTTTCTTAATGTTGCCATTTCTGATGTCAGATTTGTATCCATTTATTCTTTTGCACAGAGACAGTCCTGTGTGTCTAATGTATAAGGCAGAGGGTTTTGACTGAGTAGTTGGTTTAAGTCCTATGATGGTCTCATTAGTGTTGATATGTGGGCAGAGTTGGCAGTGGGGTTTGTTGCAAGGATATGTGCCTGCTTTAGCGTTTCTGTTGTACAGTCTGTAGTTGCTAGTGAGTATCTGTTTTAAGTCTGGGTGGCTGACTGTAAGTGAGGAGCAGGCTGCCTCCTAAGGCTTCAGAGAGTTAAGGATCATCTTGTTGGATAGGCTGTAAATCCTTGGTTTGTTGCAGAGGTTTGAGTTGGGGGCTGTGGTGATGATTAGTGTCATTCTGTTGCTTTTTCCTCCTTCAGCTTGTCCTATCATAGTTAACTTCTGGGTACCCATCTGGCTTTCTGATATGTTGTTCCATCCTGTTTGAATCTACACAGCTTGTTTGATTTGCTGAAGTAATCTGATCTGATCCTGTAATTACACTTCACTACAGTTATTTTTCCCTCCCAGACTGTAAGTTTTCCATTTGCTAGCTTCTGTCCAAGTGCGACTTTATCCACAAAAGCTCATGCGATAAATAAATTTATTAGCCTTTAGGCTGCCTAGTTTGTTTTGCTGAACTAGACTAATACAGATACTCCTTTGGAACTAATACATCAGAAGCTCATCAAAGAGTAACAGATTGGTGGTTATGATTGTAATTCCGGAATCCTTTACACTTCAGCAATTAGGATGCATAATTTTAGGTAATTAAGCCTGGTCTTGCTCCATTTCCTTTGGCAAAATAGAGATGGAGGTGTATGATGGAAAAGACACAACTCTCCTCCATGGCCCTCTGTTACTCCTGCAGAGAGTTCTGAGGAGTCTTGATCCTGGAGATATTGAGAATTAGGCCATATGTTTAGAAGTGGGTGGAGCTGGGAAGTAGCCACTCTATGGCATGATACCTTCTGGCTCCACTGGATAGCTGAGCGGGGAGTGGGAGGTGTGTGATTGTTGCTGGATTGCCTTCCCAGCAGGAGGATTGCTGGCAAAGGGTTGGGTCCTGGGCCTGTGACCCTGATCCTGCTCTGGGGCCCAATCCAGCCCCAGCCGCTGCCACTTGCCATTCTGGCATGGCAGGCTGGAGTTGCAGGGCTTGTGCCCTGCTGACCGCAGCACAGTGATGTCCCTGCTTCCCAGGGAAGGTACCCAGTGTTAACACAGGTAGTAAATTATTGCAGAGCAGGGGGAGTGCAGACTGAGAAGGCCAGAGAAACTAGGGAGCAGTGTAGAAAACAAAATCCTAACAAAATCCACAGCTCTGTGACTTTGAAACTTCTTCCCATGCAGTCCACTAAATTCCAGCACTCTGCTTGGGGAATATAGGAAGACCTGGAGTTTGATGTAAAGATCATAAAAGAGATTCTTTACTGAGGCAACTAGAGACTTTATGTTGAGCAAAATAAGCTAACTCACTGGAAGAATGACTGTAATAGATCCATCTTTGATGGAATCCAGGACTTGAATGAAATAATGAAAAACCACTGGGTCTGGGAATTTACAGTTAATGCAAAATGTGCTTTACACTCGCTATCTACAGTTTCAGTGCTCATCTTTTTGGAAGATTCAGAGAATTTCTTTACTATTTCTCTTCTCATTTTATTTTATTTAGTATGTGCATCTTTTGATGTAACTAGTAAAGAGAACCTTCCTTCTCTCCCCCATGTTGTCTTTCACACGTGTGAACTTTAAACAAAACACAGTAAGAATATATTTTGTTCTGACATTGCATAGAAGGTGAGGATAGAATTGTTATAAAGGTAATTAAATCCAAATTGTCAGTGTTGCAAGTAATTTAAAATATCAATGGTTTATTTCTTGATCTCAGTACAAAACTTTTACATGTGTCTGAAGAAATATAGCCTTCTTACTTAAAATTACTTTAGCTAACACTCTGAATTTGAAGGGGAAGAGCATTTTTTTTATAAAGCTGTTTCAATGCATATGATAGAATGCCTTTTGTGATGAAATAGTGAGTTAAGAGGTGAAAATATCTCTGGGAGAAAGCATTCAGCATTCATTACTTATGCTTCTATAAATCCTTCAGATGTAGGGACTGTAAGATATAAGCTATAGCTTGAAATTTATGTAGCTCCAGCTGACTCCCAAATGATTCTAATCAACTACTGCAATTTACATATGTTTAATTGCATCTCATGAAATAGCATGATTTGACAGATATTTCTTTTGCATATGATTGACCTGTCTGGGATTGTATTTGCATGATATCTGTGTCTTTAGTTGATGTCTGGGCAGATTTATGTGATTATCTTCTTAATTGCTGTTAACTGAAAATTGCATGTGCAAGTGATTTCCTGGTGGAATAATTTGTTCTGTCATATGTAGCTGTAGTTTTTCTTTCTTTGTGATGCATTATTAGGATGTTGGAACTTGAAGTTCCACATTTTTTTTGTGCTCTCAATGTAAAATTACAGAATAAAAAAACTGTCTGAATTGGATATTTTTGATAAATTCATTATTACCACATAACATAAATGTCACTTTCCTATACTCTGTAATACGTACTGTCTGGCTTCCCTTTTCCTGTAGACAAGTAAATCTATTCTAAACTGTTTCCATGCAAAGATCTGTGCTCACCATCCGATATATTTTAATGTATAGGGGTCCAAATTACCTACAAATTCTGCCAAAACTCCTAAAATTGCATGCACTTGTGCTTTTTATACTGTTAAGTCCTTTGGGGATGCCACTCTTATTCATTTGGTACAAGGAACCTAACATTTAGTGTCATACATAAACAGTAATATCTAGCCCTTGTAACGCTTCTCATCAGTAGATTCAAAAAAACTTTACAAAGACGTTGCCTTCTTATCCCCATTGTCCTTATGTATGTTAATGGAGCTATGTAATGGAATATGATGGTTAAGGTATCTTAAAAGGTGTAATCATGATTTAGATGAACTGTATTGTTCTGCATGTTAACTGTAATTATAAAACAATGAGATATTGAAAACAGAGGACCCTTAAAAAGGAATATAAGAGCAAATGCCTTCCCTAAACAGTTCTGATGGAAAAATCTATAGACATATGGGAATTGACATCTCAAATTGCATAAAGCATTTATCTGTGGTTTAATTCTTTACAACACTGGAAGTTTTTCCTGACTAGGGAGGACAGTTTTAGCAAGTTCTTAGCCTATGCAGTGGTTTTCAAATGTTTTCCCTGCATGACTCCATTTGCAGGTGTGTTGTCTCTCACCACCCGAGACAGCATGCAAGTTGCCATTTAAAAATGGTGTCATTCCCAAAATGCAATCTCTCACTCCCTGCATGGTCAACGTCATGCTGCAAGAAGGATGTCATTTTGTTTTTCAATATAGCATCCTGTGGCCTGCATGAACTCTCATACATACTGTGTGAGGTCATGCTGCATGGAAGATGCAGTTCTGTAGAGCAAAATATTATCCTTCATGCAGTGACCTTGCTGCTGTGGTGCATGTGAGGTTACACTGTACGCAGAAGGCCATTTTGTAAAATGGTATCCTCTGCATTCTCAGGATTGCTGTGACTCCATCTGCTAACGACACAATCTCACTTGTGGTCTCAACATCCAGTCTGGGAAATGCTGGCTTAATATTTACACATCTTTCTGGAGTGGGTGGGAATGGGCCTTTCAGTTCAGGTCAAAAGATTTGGGCTTTTTTGGTGGTAGTGTATGTATAACTATGTGGGCAGTGCTTTTTCTTAATTATTTTTACAACACTAGCACGGGTCCTGCTAACTTAAGTTTGTTGACTTGTGCTGAAAGGCTCATTCTTGCTTTCTCCAAAATGCTGTGTAGACATAGCCTTATTGTGCCTCCAGGAATTCTTGTCAATTGTTCTGCTGTGCTTCACCTGATCAATGATGGATGGAGGTAGTGAAAATTCCCTGCTGGCCCTCCTCAGTTGATAATTGTTGCTCCCTGACTAGATCTGCCCTTCGTTTATAAATGCTAATATTGTTAGTGATCATACAGTTATGGTGCAGTTCTGCGAATTCATAAGGAAGTGTATATTTAATGTTCTTCAAAGGGCCAGTTCTCTCTCTTCCCCAGAGCAGGCTGTAGAGGCTTTTCTGGAGACTGGCAAGATTCATGTTACCTTAGTGAAAATGGCAGTTCATAAGCAAGGGTTGAAAAAGGTCCTCAAGATCTTACTTCCATGTAGAAGAAGAAATGGTTGCTGAGTGCACTCCCTTATGCCAACAAAACCGTACCATTTAGTTGAAATTACATCTTTCTAACACCAATTCATTCCTTCCTTCTCCAAGCAAAATAAATTCTGTTTCCCTAATGTTGATTTCTCCTCACTGTAATAAATTCTCTCTTTTACCATCATCCCTCCCCTGATTGATTGCATTCTGGGCTCCTTACTTCTTTACAGCGCTCTTAAATGTGCAGGAGTGAGCTCTTTATGAGAGCCACTCTGCTCCTTCCTCACCTCTTCTCAGGGAAAAGTAACAGGATTCATTTACTTTTTTTTCTCTTTTCTGAAAGGAGAAGCAGCACCTATGTTGTTCTGTTTACCTCAACCTGTCCTCCATCCCTCAAAAAAGCAGTAGCTGTTGCCACTTTACTTCCTGCCTGCCCTTTTCTTCCTGTCTGAGATGGCTGGTGGTACAGAGGCAGCTTGCTGCTTTCTTTTCCTTCCTCCTTAATGAGCAATGAAGGAACCAGTTGCTTCCCAGCCCAATTGAGTCCCTTGTCTGGGGAAAGATTCTGTGCGCATTGGATTAGGGTTTTTTTCCCCAAAGTCCTCTTTATAAACCCCACTTTTCTATCATGGAGTATTCTGGACAACCAGTGAAACAGTTGGGTCCATCAGCAGTACTTTCTTTACCGCAACTTGTTTTAATTTATCATGAATGATATAAATGGGTGATACTGGGCTGCAAGAGAGAGATTGGCCTAAATGGTAGTAAGTCTCTGCTCATTCACAACAGTGGTTTGGCAGCAGTGTTTCCACTGAAGTATAATCTGATGCATCACTAAATTTACAAAAAGGTCAGTGGTTCTTTATGGTGAGACTTTAAATATTAAGAGCACAGGAACTATGAAATCAACCGGCTTTCCAAGTTCATTTAAGTTGCAGGTAGACAGAGCTTCCATGTGACTCTGAGGTAATGATGTGAACATGGTGGTTCAAGATTATGACTTGGAATTTTAACTGTATGGGATTAGTACAAGTATACAGTCTATTTTTCTTTATGTGTAATATAAAATGGCTTTGTTTTAATATGCAAATATATAAAAATAGCTTTGTATATTAAAACAATTAAATCTAATAGCCTCTTGCATTTTGAACAGTTGTGTTATAGCTGCATGCTGGATCTTTGGCCCAAGCTCCAAAAATAGTCATGGCAAAATTAGAACTGTCTTATGTAGATGGAACAAATTAGATTTGATCTCTGTATATGAGCACTGTTAAAATATTTTGTGGCTATTGATTCTTTGTATTATTCTTTCTAGTGAGAATGTAAATGCCCACAGAGGCTAGATGCCACTGTGGAAGAAACAGATGCAAGTCACACAGATTTGTATTTGACATATAGCTCAGCTAATCACTGTATTTCTTTCCTGTTCCTGACCACAACACAAAGGTCCTTACTAAATGGGGCAGGCAACCTGGTGGCGGATGATACGGAAGAGGCCGAAGTACTCAGTGCCTTTTTTACCTAAATGTTCACAGGCAGGGTCAGCTCCCAGGCTACTGCACTGGCAACATAGAATGGGGAGAAGGAGAGTGACTCTCAGTGATGGAAGGTCAAGTAATGGACTACTTAGAAAAGCTGGACATGCACAAGTCTATGGGGCTGGATGATTTGCATCCCAGGGTGCTGAGGGAGTTGGCCAATGTGCTTGTAGAGCCACTGGCCATTATCTTTGAAAACTCATTGTGATCAGGGGAGGTCCTGTGTGATTAGAAAAAGGCAAATATAATGCCTATCTTTAAGGAAGGGAAAAAGAAGGATTCAAGGAACTACAGACTGATTGGCTTTACCTTAATCCCTGGAAAAACCATGGAGCAGGTCCTTAAAGAATCCATTCTGAAACACTTGGAGGAAAACAGGGTGATCAGGAACAGTCAGCGTGGATTCACCAAGAACAAATTGTGCCTGACCAATCTTGATTGCCTTCTGTGATGAGATGACTGGCTTTCTGGGTAAAGGAATAGCCATCCACATGATGTACCAAAGTTGACCCCCCCGCCCCCAGTTCTGAACCCTCAAAATAGTCAAAAATGTGTGACCTTGTATATAAGTAGAGTTCCACCCGTGGCCTCTGGCCCCTAGCTCCCCCACCCTGTGCTGCTGGCTTCCCCTAGAGTCCCTGATAACCTCTCAAACCCCCCAGGCCCAGCTGCTGCTTTCCCAGCTTTCCTCGACACCCCTCCCCCACACACCCTCGGGCCTGGCTGCAGCTTCCCCTGCCTTTCCAACTCTACCCCCCAACACCCAGACATGGCCACTACTTGCCCCACCATCCCTGACACACTGCCCGCCAAACCCCCAGCCCTGGCTGCCACTTGCCCCACCATCCTTGACCCCTTCCTTAACCTCTGAGCCATGCCACTGCTTCCCGTGCGGTCCCTGACCCACCCTCCCCCAACCCCTGGGAACTGCCATCGCTTCTCCCACCTCCCCAACCCCCAGGCCCTGTCACTGCTTCCCAGGGCCCCCTTACCTGACTGCTCTAGATGCTGGGGTTCTGCTCCTTACTGTAACCCTGGCCGGGGCTGGCTCCCCAACATAGCCACTCCGGCCACAGGCTGGGGCTTCAGTCTGGAGCATGCTCAGTACATGCTCTGTGCTGGAGACTTAAAACTCCTGGGCTGGCACTGCTGTCTGCTGTATTGACCTGTGTATAAGTGGAGTGCCTGTTTTAAAGGCAATTTTCAGGCACAAAAAATCTTAGCTTATACACTAGTATGTACGGTACCTTGACTTCAGCAAAGCTTCTGATAAAGTCTCCCATGCCATTCTCGTCAGCAAGTTAGGGAAGTATGGGTTGGATTAATGGGCTGTAAGGTGGATAGAAAGTCATCTAGTTCATCAGGCTCAGTGAGTAGGGATCAATGGCTCGATGTCTATTTGGCATTAAATAGCAGAGTGCCCAAGAGGTCAGTTCTGGGGCTGGTTTTGTTCAATATATTCATTAATGGTCTGGATGATGGGATAGGTTGTACACTCAGTAAATCTGTAGATGACACCAAATTGGGGGCAATGGTAGATGTGCTGGAGGGTAGGGATAGGAGTCAAGGAGACCTAGACAAATGGGAGCATTGGGCCAAAAGAAATCCCCTGAGGTTCAACAAGGACAAGTGCAAAGACTCATATACAGCTTCCAGACAACAGTGTGCCCTTGTTGCTGAAAACGCCACCAGCATATTGGGCTGCATCAGTAGGAGTGTTGCCAGCAGACTGAGGGATGTGATTATTCCCCTCTATTTGATGTGGTTGTGAGGCCAAATCTGGAATACTGTGTCCACTTTTGGTTCCCCACTACAAAACAAAAAGATGTGCATGAATTAGAAACAGTCCAGTGGAGGGCAATGAAAATGATTAGGGAGCTAGGGCATGTGACTTATGCAGAGAGACTGAAGGAACTAGGTTTATTTAGTTTGCAGAAGAGAAGACTGAGGAGATCATTTGATAGCAACCTTCAACTACTTGAAGGGGTGCTCCAAAAAGGAGGGAGCTAGGCTAGCCTCAGTGGTGACAGGGAACAGAACAAGGAGCAATGGTTTCAAGTTGCAGCTAGGGAGGTTGAGGTTGGATATGAGGAAAAACTTTCTTGCTAGGAGAAAGGTGACCCATTCCAGGGCTTCATCAAGGGGGGTGGTGGTGGAATCTCCATCTTTCAAAACGTTTAAGGCATGATTAGACCTTTTAACAGGGGGTTAAACTGGATGACCTCATGAGGTCCCTTCCAGCCCTAGGATTCTGTGGTCACTAGGTTGTGAAATGTTAAATTTCATCCAATGTATTTGATTCTAGTTTTCTGTGAAGCAATTTTTAAATGTTCTGGTTAAGGAATTAAAGGAATTAAAAATGGGTAAACTGACATTTTATTGTCATGAACCTTTAGTAGCCTCTAATATGTATATAAAATACATACAGATTCAATAGCATTGATGTTCTGTTCTTATTCAAGGAGGGTGCCATTAGCTTCAATGGGAGTTCACCTGCATAAGAAATGAGTGACCATGGAGTAAGACTGTAAGGATTTGGGGCTGTGTGCAGGAAAGCCAATGCAATAAATAAATTTGTTAGTCTTTAAATGCCACAGAACTCCTTGCTCATTTTGGAGCTAAAGGACTAACTTCTCTTGGAGCTAACTGGAGCAGCACATTATCTTTATTATCTCGTGTATCAATTGAGTACACAAAATCATCTCTTTCAATGAAAAGTGCACTGCAATGTGAAATAGCTTTTATTGATAACTTTCTTTGATCTATTCTCAGGTAAATTGAATGACTACTTTAGAAATGTCCTAATTAGTTACAATGTTCTGAAAGTTAGACAGTGAAGATGTTTGTCCAGCATCTAAGTATTGCAAAATGCAATAATTCTTGCTCTAAAAATTATTCTAGCAATCTCTTGTTGTGAGGCATACATGCATAAGTATGTTTTCCTTTAGTAAGCTTGGCTGAAGATGGTCACTTTGGATAAGAAACCTGTCCCTTTCTAGATCGACTGCAGTGATCTCACAGAAGTACTTATGCCTACATAAACCTGATGGCAGCATTGGAAATACTGAAGAATTTCCATCTCCAGTCACTGCAGCTGGGTGGCAGGCCCTGCCTATCCCTCAGGATACACACTAATCATATAAGTAAGCATAAACTTAACACAGTTATGCTGAAGAACTGTATGTGCATACAGGGAGACCAATTTGTGCACATCTGGGGCAGAATATAACATGATGGGGTGTGTGTGTGTGTGTGTGTGTGTGTGTGTGTGTGTGTGTGTGTGTGTAAATGTATATGTATGGCTGTGTACAAACCAATGAAAACAGTAATGCTTCTGCATCAAGCTGAAGCTCTCTTTCCTGTCTCATAGCTAAAATTTGTTAGAGAATTTAGCTACTTCTGAGAATTTTCTCTCTAGTTGTCTGGGATCGTTTTCTTCTTCAGAAGACAGATACTTTTCACAATGTGAATAATGTAGTTCAAGCAATGTTAACATCAGAATGACCAGACAGACACCTTAGATCAGTGTTTCCCAACCAGTGTGCCATGGTACACAAGTATGCCATCAGGTCTGAGCAGGTGTGCCACAAAATTTTTTGAAAAACTACTCAGAGCTCTGGATTGGTTCAATGGCTCATGAATATTCATGAGTTCATTTGGAAACTATATGGTCTTGTGCTCAAATTAATTAAAGTAGCAAGGTGTGCCACAGCAAAGAAAATGTTGGGAACCACTGCCCTAGATTGAAGTGTAAACTGTGTGTGACTATTAATATTATACTGAAAATAGATTTTGCAACATCTTTGTGTTCTTTAATGCTGTTTGATTATTAGAATTAAGTGTTGACAAATGCAATAAAAATTATAGTTTCTGATTTGTTTATTGGTATTTGGAATTATGAATGCAGCCTGTAGTTTAGAAGAAAAACAACAAGGGGTTTAAGACTAACAGATTTACTTTTTGCATGAGCTTTCGTGGGAGAAGATCCCGCTTCCTCAGATGCTTTGAAGATGGGTGAACTTACAGAAAGGAATGAAACTAAATGCAAGGGTGTGTAAAACATAGGATCAGGTCATAAAGTAACAGCAAATCAGAGCAGTTTACAGGCTCAAACTCCCTGCATGTATGAATGTGCTTCATAAAGTAGTTTAGAAAGCAATACTCTCAATTACAGTATTTTGTTCACAATTCTAAATGGAATGATTGACCTGAAAAATGTAGCATACAATAAGCAATGCGTGGCTTATGATGTCTTTAGGAAATAGTTTTATCCATATCTGAAAGCAGGTTGCCATTTCTAGATGTCACTGTATCAAATAGCTTCTTGTAACAAAAAACAAAACAAAACAAAAAGAAAAAACTGCTGCTAATTTAGCAACTCAGATGGCACTTACATGATAGGTAAGATGATGGGACTGTGGTGATTACCCTTACCTTTACCGAAAGACATGCATATACTTTGAGATCATTCTCATCACATTTAACTTGCAACCACACAAATGTATTTTCACATTTACAAAACACATGACTCAGAGCTACTCTAGAAAACCATCGTGCACAAGGGTAAGTTTATTCCTCTGAATTGTGGTATCTGGTGATGGTGAGACTAGGATATGAAGAGTTGACTAATGACTTGGAGATTTGATTTTGACTCAGGAGATGTAGGTACAATTCCCATCCCAGCTATGGGCTTCTTGTGTGAGCTTAAGCAAATCATTTAATCTGCTCAGTGCCTCTTGTCAACATCTGTAAAATAGAGATAACAGTTCTCTACCTCACAAGGATATTATGAGGATAAAGTCCATTAATGATCTTGAGGGTCTCAAATCCTGTGGTGAGGACAGTCGCATAAATAACAGATCAGCTATTTTTACAAACATCTGTTCTTCATCTCTATCCTATAAATACAACTGGCATAATAGGAAGTAACTGAAAACATGTTTGCTCTTATAAAAAAATTCTATAGATATGTTATAAAGTCATTCTAATATTTTAAGTAAGGCTGTCAAATTATTAAAATCATTGCAATTAATTGTGAGATTTAAAACAGTCAGGATTAACTGTAGTTTTAATTTCACTGTTAAACAAAAATAGAATACCAATTTAACTTTATAAATATTTTGGATTTCTTTCTATATTTCTGAATGCTAATTCCAATTACAGCACAGAATACAAAATGTGCAGTAGTAAATTAATTATTGCATGAGCTTTACTTTAGCAGAATCCCACTTCATCAGATGCATGAAATAGAGAGTACAGTATGAAAGAGGAAGTATAAATGCAAAGATGTTTAAGTCACAAGGTCAGTTTAGAATTGAAGTGGGATTCTGGCCCACAAAAACTCATGCGATTAAATAAATTTGTTAGTTTTTAAAAGTGCCACAGGACTCCTTGATTGTTTTGTTGAAGTGGACTAACATGGTTGTCCCCCTGGAAAGTGTACAGTGTCCCTTTGTGTTATTTTTATTACAAATATTTGCATTGTAAAAAAGAGAAATAAAAAACCTATTTTAATTTCACTTATTACAAATCTATTCAATCCTATTTCTTCTTCAGCCAATCACCAAGTCAAACAAGTTTGTTTACATTTTACAGGAGATAATACTGCTGGCTTCTTATTTACAATGTCACCTGGAAATGAGAACAGGTGTCCGCAGGTCACTGTTGTAGCTGGCATTGCAAGATATTTACAAGCCAGATGTGCTAAACACTTTTATGCCTCTTCATGCTTCAACTCGTAGGCTCTGAAGTTTTGTTTGTTTTTGTTTGTGAGTGCAGTTATGTATAAAATAAATAAAAAATCTACATGTAAGTTGCATTTTTACAATAAAGAGCACTTTAGTACTTGTCTGAGGTGAATTGAAAAATACTATTTCTTTTGTTCTCGTTTTTCCAATGCTAATATTTGTAATAAAATGCTATAAACTGAGCACTGTACACTTTGTAGTAGAAATCAATGTATGTGAAAATGTAGAATGATATAAAAATATTTATAATTGTTTGCTAGACCACGCTTATTAGATCATCTTATGTCAGGAGTAATTGAAAAGAAATTTGTTCTGCTTTTATTAGAAGGCCACCTGTATGAAGTAAATGATTTTTGTACTGATTCCTTGAGTGGTTGTTTAGTCTACACTTACAACTTAGGACTTTATATCTGTGTGTGTGTGTGCGCGCGCGCATGCATGTTAGCTGTGTTATGTCAACAGGGGAGCATCTCTTGCTGATATAGCGCTATTCTGACAAGTCCTTATGTCGGCAAATATTTTGTTACTTGGGGGAAGGCAGTGTGTTGCTAGAACAAGTGCTAGTGCAGACAAGGCCAAAGAATGTATTCTTCACATTACTATATAATGCTGGTTAATTTCTTTTTGTAATTGTATTGAAAGCAAAGCTGTCTCTTTTGCTTTCTTGTACTGTTTATATGGATATGTCTATGTTGACATTTGAATGTTTGAGGCAAGGTGTGACAAAGCTGTTTAGTTTTTAAAGTATTTATTGCTCACATTTATTGGTGATACTAATTTAGTCTTAGCGTAAGCAGTATTAATTTCAGGGGGAAGGGTGTCTGCTTTGGCCTACTATATTTTAATGGAGCAGAAGCATTGTTTAAAATTTGTTACTGGTCATTCAAGACATTCGTTTTATAGTTTCATCAATCTGCAGTCTTAAAAAAAAAAAAAAAAAAGACACACATACCTGTTTTCCACTAATATGCGTGGTTTCCAGCATCAAGGGTTCTAAGTGAATGGCCTCCGTAAATGCCTTGGACCTCTAAAAATCAGGTTCCATTGTACTTTGCTGTTGTCATGATATTTACAATTTAATGAAATTCACTCTCCGTGCCCCCCCCCCATGTTATGGACATTCAATGTAAAGGCATAGCAGTGTTTAGCCAAAAAAGACTTGTGTATCTTGTTAAAATGATTTAATGGTGTTTGGGGAAAAAAATTCTAATAGTCAACATTTTTTATACACTTATCTTCATAAAACTACTGTACTCTCTGTATTAAGGATTTTTTTTCTTGACAATGAACATAAAGGATTTATGTTTAAACCAGTATTACTGATACTGTGGTCTTTGGCTTTAGCAGTAACCTAATCAGAAATAAATTTCAGAAAGCAGCCTGCAAAGTAAATTAGATAGGGAGGTTTCCTTAGTATTTCCTGCAGTTTCCGGGATGCCAGGCAATTCAAAAGAACTGCTTAAAAGAACTCTGCTATTTGAGGAAATAACTGTGAGTACAGACAAAAATGGCTAAAATTTGTCCTATGTACTTGGTCTTGCTACAGCTTGTAAAGTCAGTTAAATGTAACTGTTTTCAGGTCCTGTGGAACAGCAAATAAGAAAAGTTGAAAGCAAGAGATGTATTTGTGAAAAAAACTCAAGAAATGTCATATCAGATTACTTTTAAAGGTTTCTTAGTGAAAGGACTTGTGAATAGTTCGTCTGTTTTCGTTGATTGATGCAAGATTATGAAATAACACCATGTGTAAAGAAATGGGAATATTTTAAACTATGTTGTTGAATTCGCTTTAACAGCTTAACCTTCAAGTTGCTTTCTTATGAGCCTAACAAAGTTTCCCATCTTCTTGTGTCTGTGATTTGTGTGTGAACTCAGTTTATGTGTAGGTTTTGTGTTGTGTTCTGAATAGAAAGATATCTACACACATCCCAATGACTTTCCAGCCCACTTGCTATTCCTAAGCCTGTTTCTGACAGATATGATAAGCATGTAGACTTCATCGCTCACTTTCTTTGTCTGATCTGAATTTGGACAAGAACCTTGGCAATTGAACTGTTTTTTTCTAGACTCACAAAGGATAGCCACCAAGTTTGGTTCACAAGGTATTGTATTATATCTGCATATTATAAGAGAGACATTCTTCAACTTTCACTGAAAAAACATTTAATCCATTTGCAGTCTATCTCCTAGATTAATTCCCATCCTGCTTGGCTTCTTGCCAGTAGGAAGGAAGGTCAGTACGTGAACAATCTGAACACTTGACATTAACAAAAGAGGTGTCCATGTGCAACAGGAATATCAAGTTTAAGAGCTAATGTTAAGCAGTCTATATTTATTTAATCTAATAAAATTTCTTAAACACAAGTAGATTCACTATATGTAGTTTAAGCTTCTTCATTCATAAATACCATTGTCTCTTGTCCTTTTTCCTCATAGATACTGTCTGAGTTACTGCATGTCTATTAACCAGAGTTTAGTACACAAAAAATAATCAAGATTTGCCTCAGACAGTACAGGTATTTCATTTATTTTGGATTGCATCATACAGAGTGTACTTTTAAGTTCTTAGACTGTTTATAAATGGTTTTGAAGCATATTTACACTGTTGCTCAAAAAAACCCTAACAAAATATGAAGGTTTTCCTGGCACAAGAAAAATGTGTTGAAAGCATGGAATTATGATGAGTGTTGATTTAAAAAAAAAAAAAAAAAAAAAAAGGCTAAAAGCATTATATTCAAACTAAGCATACACTATCATATTTTTTTAAAATTTATTTTGCTAATAGTTTTGTTATGTGAAGACAACTTTTTGGAATGTGTTTGGAAGTTTCATCTTTATAAGAGTACTGTAATGTGTTTGTCTGTGTTTTTCTTCTTTGTCATTCAACTAGAGTGTAGCTATAATTTAAGATTCAAATGCTTCACATATACCTGGAGGAAAAAAAAAGCCCAAAACACTCCCCCACTCTAGAATTTCAGAGCTGTCCATATGAAGAAGAGATTCATAAAAACAGCCTTGATGTAGACATGTGAGGGAGGATGGGGCAGGCATAAGGGTAGTTTTGTGTAGACACGCCATTTGAGAGGGCTGCAAGCCAAGTGGCATTGGGACTAGGCATTGCATTGTGGTGGTGGTGGTTGGGGGGAAGGGGTGTAGCTGGGCCAGTCCTCAATGCATTGCAATTTTGTGCATCAGGTCATAAAGCCAGGAGTGGGGAGCTGTTGACTGCAACCACAAGAGCAGGAGCTGCTGTTGCGGGTGGGGGTGGGCTTGTGTCTCTCTCCAAAAGCACGTCCTGGGGGGCTTCATCTTAGTGTTCTTGCACCTTTTGCAGAGGGCATCACTTTGAAGTTTTGCTCCAGGCCCCAAAAAGCACTTGAGCATAGAGACGTCTTAAGTAAAGAGTCATTTCAAGGGTGAAGTTTAGCCTGAACTTGGCTCCCCCCAGGAGGCTTTATAATAAAGATGCTTGTGGGAGTTCTGAAATGGGGCAGGGGGGCAACGCTAGCCTTAACTATGGGTTTGCATCGAACCTTGAACTGTCTACTTTTTTTTTTTTCTTTTACTGTGGCTGCTTTTATACATACCATATCATTATGTGGCTGAACTCTTAGTTCTTTAAGTGAATTTCAAACTTAGGATCAGTACCTAGTACCGGGTCTCTGCCCCTCAGATACTGGGTCACAGCACCTCCTGCTGTCACTGCCAAAAGACTGGAATGTATTGCTCAGAGATGTAATTGTTGGGTTACGAGCATAAATGATTTTTTTTTTCAACTGGGTCCCAAGAAAAAAGTTTGAAAAGCACTGCTCTAATTTACTTTTTTGTAGTTTCTTTAAGAGTTGTTTCTCAGTTATCTTCTTTCTCCTCATCTGCCTTCCCCACTGCAAATGTTGAGAACTGATTCAACTCAATTATGTGGGGAAGAAGGACATGAAGATAACCATTTTAATGAAAGTACTGTTTTGATACATTTCATGTGTTGAGTTGAAATGCTAAGGTAGAGACTTCAGTCTCTGGCTAATATCCATGGGACCTTGGAGATTTTATCAACAACCAAAGACTCCCGTATAAGAAGAGACATTTGAAGAATGAAGGAGTTTTGCAAATTTGTAACTCTAAATTTGCATGGAACTGGGAGGCTTTTTTTTTTTTTGAGAGCACTTGCAGGTGACACCTGCTCCCAGCTGGTCAGTCAAGGGGTGCTCTGTGACCCCCAGCACCAATGAAACCTTAAAACCAAGCTTTTCTGCTTACAGCTGGTCCTGCTGGCTTTTTACTGATGTTACTGCCAAGAAGGGCAGGGAGTGAAACCATGTCCTTTTTGTTCTGTCACTATCTTGAGAAGCAGGTGGACTGGCTGGAGTGTGTAGAAAAGACCTTTAGAATCTGTTGCTCTGTTTGTTGCCTCTTCAGTTTTCTGTCTTAACAGGGAGGTCATTTTACTGCTTCCCACATCATTTAGTCATGCCACAAAGAGGTTTTACAGCTCCCTGTGGCTCTGGGGAGAGGATGCTCACAGCGCTTGACCTTCAATTGAGCAGCCAGTGACCATTTGTTCTCCTTACAGCAAGAAAGATCCTTGTGGGGCCATCTTTAAACTTTTTCTCTTGGCAGGCTCACTGGGGTGGGAAGAAGTATCTTGAAGTGGCCCTATTAACAAGAAGGAATGATACAGCTGAGCAGTCTTCTTAATTACCTGAGTCCTGCTCTGTCTTTTTGATTGAGTCCACCACTGGAATATTAAAGACTTGATTTTTGCTGGCCTGTCCAGCAAAAAAGTTACAGCTGAGAGGAGGGATTATCAGTTGTAAATGAAGACAACTTATCTCAAAACTTTAAGTGCTAGGAACAGAGGGTGTCTGTGCACTGCATTGTCTGCAGAGCATGTCGTTAATAATGGTGTTGCTGTCTCAGTTCTCTTCAGTACATAAACACCCATAACCTACATGTGGGTCTCCTTCATCTAAGCAAGTTCTATATAATATTCAAACCAAGTTCATTCCTTATTTTATCCCAAAATTTCCATGCATGCAAAACCATGAAAATTAGAATAAATGTACTGTGTTTCTTCTCCAACACAAACAGAACAAGACTTTTCCTACATTTTGGCTATAAATTTTTCTATAATAAGGCCTCATTTAAATGATTTTCTCTGTGAGTTTAGAGCAATTAGTTTGGTAGAAAAAGCATAAAAGGATGTAGTGCAAATTCTTGATCTTGCCCATGTAACACCTCTGATTCCCCCCCCCCCCCCATCACCTTTGGCACTGTGCAAGTTCAGTTATGAAAGCAGTGGTGATTTTTTTTTTTTTTGGTTGGGATGGCATGAGTAATTGCCCTGACAGTCTGTTTGGAAAATATAGATGTTTTGGACCCAGTTTAGAAAGTGGTGGATACTAGGCACTGAACGTCAGTGTTGGAAAGCCCACTTAATTCTGGGAAGTTCAAGTGTAGAAAGTGGCTATATTCTCTTCTTTCTGTGGAGCACCTGTGGGAGCAACATTACTGCTTTCCTTTCTTTTTGGTAAATTGGTATAGGAGACAAGAGGCAAGGCCGCTGCAGACAGATATTTTCTATACCTCCCTGTCCAGGATTAGTGAATTCTTTTATTGGTTAAAAGTTGCATGACAAACACTTGAGCACAATTTTTATTTCTTGTTGTCAATTTTCCACTGTTTTTCCACAGAAGGAGTCATTAAGGTCGGTCTGTCTTGGTTCTATGTGGGTTTTCTGTTGATCTCTATGCAAGATGATTCCTCCCCCCCCCCCCCCAAACTGGTAGGTGTCCAAAATAAAAAATGAAATGTGTTTTACCTCCTTAGTATCAGTTCAGCTAGTTTTCTAATATTTCAAGGAGATGGTCCTGTTTCTTCCTGAGGTTTCCATTAATAAATAAATACAAATTAAAACAGAACAAACACAGAAGAGGAGTCAGCTGCCTATAATGATGGTAGCTTGTTCATTTAAATATAGGAAGATTTTCAGTTGGTGGTGTGGTGTATGGTGGTTTGTTTTTTTTTTGGTTACAGACATGTTGCATCTCCTTCTGATTTATGTCTGTGATGCAGTTTGGCAATCACTGAAAATGCTATGATCTGGTATATATCTGTTTGCATGGTGCTGGTCAAAATTAGTTGGTGGTATTAACTCATATTCTAGTGGACCACCACATCCTAAAAACCACAGCTCATGGTATTTGTTTGCATGCATGTATATATGTATTTAAGTATATATCTTTTACCAATGCTGCATTTATTCTGAGGGTTAACAGAGGAATTAACTCTCTTAATACTGTCACTCTGACAGCTTGTGTGAACATTTATTTTATCTTTATTTAAAATCAGGCCAGTTTTCCTGCTTTTGGTTGCTATGATATATGTGGCATGAGCTGTGTAATCTACTTGGTGATTGATAATGGACAGTTGTCTCTGAAAACCGTACATTTTTGAATTGAACAGAACAATTCTGCTGTAGTAAGGATCTTGTTGTATATCTATTGCAAATACCAAAATGAGTTTTCTTAAAGTTTTGGTGGGTGGGTTTTTCTGTGTATGTATCCTTGTGAGTGCCTCCCAATCCAGAAAGGTGCTCTTGAGAATTCCATTTCATTTCCCCACATTTTTCACAGGTCCCATATTCTGGTGGTGGTGGTAGAGGTTGTTATTTATTGATTTAGCTATGGATGGTTGGAAATCAGAAGTATAGACCCATCAGTGCTGCTGCTTACTTATTAATAAGCTGTAACCAAAGATCATGGAGTCTCCCTCCATCAGCTTTGCTGGTGCTTCCAACCTGTGTTTTGCTGGTGGAAGAAGATAGCTCTGGATAGGAAATCAAACCTGGTCTCCTGCATGGCAGAGGAAGGTACTACTAAGTCATTGCATAAACTCAAGCTGTAAAGAGCTCAGAATTTATTTGTTTGAATTCACCCTGAGCAAATGTTCAACCCAGGAGAAATCTTATATTTGGTGTTCATATGATAAGAATCAGAGATGCTTCTAATAATCTGTCTCCTAGGTCTCATTTTTTGGTAAGACAGCTTTCCTTAATGTTTCCTTATGCTTGACTTAAATCTTCAGATATGTCCTCTAATGTTAACTGCCTACCTTTTGGAGTGCACAGCTTAGCTTGGAGCCTGCCCCCCCCCCCCCCCCAATATTGCGCACCGGTGATTCCAGTTCACATTAGCAGAAGGAATGCGTGCTTTCTCATCAAGCTTGGAAATTGTGTGTTGGATTTTGAGCACTCAATCAGTAAATATTTTTGAAAAAGTAGGTTTTCACATTTATTTTTTGTTCCTTTTAATGAAATCAGTGGTATGGAGGGACATAGTCATATTTTAAAAGTTGTGCTGTTCATGAGGCTTGTATTTGATTTCAGAAGTTCACAGCTATGTTATATGGTATTTATTCCATTTATTTTACTGGGACTTTGTCTCAAAGTAAAAGTTGTTACACAGGCAGACCCACGATAGCACAAATGGCAATGTCAGGAGCAACATGTAAGTTAAGTATGGAAAAGATCCTGGCAAATGTAATAATGTGCCAAAGCACAATAAAAATGTCATATTCCACTGAAAAAATTACAGAATTAGCTCACATAATTAGAACACCATCTTAGCGAGAAGGCTTCAGCTGATATTCATGAACTGAATGGGATCAAAGTGAAGTTTTTAAAAATATCAGTTAAAAATAGAATAACATTGCACTAACAGGTCGTATAGTTGTTAGCATAAGTTCAACCCACAAAGCAAGAAAAGTCAGAGCCAAGACTAATCTTTATTCATGCCCTCTATGCCTTTATTTTTTATTTATGTCCTCTATTCCTTCAGGATTTTATTTGCAGCTGCATGGGAGCATTGCACCAAGTACCTTGTAGCATTTGAGCATAACAGGTGAATTAAATCTGAAGTACTAATTTCTGTATTAAAGTACAGAGGGGAGGAAAGAAATGACATTTACACCTGTCATTCAGCTCACTTTATCGAGTTATCTGAAGAATGTTCATAAACATGGAGGTGATTCTCCCTGCTCACTCCGTGGAGGATATGTTTATTTCCATACTTAAGCAAACTGCTTACAAATCAAAACTTTAAAGAGAAACTGCAGAGTTGGATTTCATATGCAGATTTGACACCATTGTCTTTGGCTTAAATAGAGGTATCTCTTGCCTTAGCAGAGAAGGTGATTTGGCTTTCTCTTTGCCTTGTCTCTTACCTCTACCTCTCCTCCTTTTTAATGTGCTCTTCCACACTGTTTGAATCTAAACAACTGCTTTGAATTGCTGAAGCATTCTGACCTGATCCTATGAGTTACACTTCCCTGCATTTATTTTCCTCCGATTCTGTAAGTTCTCCATCTTCAAGTGTCTGAAGTGCGATTTTCTTCCATGAAAGCTCATGTGATGAATAAATTTGTTAGCCATTAAAAGTGCCACAAAACTCCTTGTTTGTTCTTTTTACATTAGTAACTTAAAGATGGTGTAATAATTTCTTGTAGAAATTGCATCTATAACTTGGAGTTTTGATCCTAATTGTACCTTAAAGAATACTTCAGCATAAATTGTAAAAAAAAAAAAACAAAAACAAAAACCCTGTAATATATGGATAATAGTGCACAATATAAAGATAGCTGAAGAAGCTGGGGGATTGGGCCACCTTTGGGAGCCAAAGCAAGGGAGAAAAAAGTTCTTAAAATTTAAAGATTCATTTTAGTGCTTATGTTTCTGTAATGCTATATTTTAGCAGCAGAACAGTTCTGCATTTTAATGTTGCACAGATTAGGAAATGCCATGGTAATTTTGTTTATAATATAGATACTTGATTTGCAGAGCAAGATCTGAAGTGGAATTAAAATGGTTATTTTTGGCAGCTATAATTTTCCCTCCTGTTAATATTTACACAGTACTGCAGTTAATGTGTGACAGAAACTTGCAATAAAGTGAGGAACTTTTTTTGAACAAGACACTGATTTACATTTATATACTTTTGTTGCCTTTGAGAGAGAGAGAGATAAATAAATAAATATTGGCTGTGTAGACAAAAAGTCACTGTTTTCTTATTTTTAGCTGGCTAGAATACAAATCATTATAATAAAATAACTACTGCACTTGGAGGGTGGAAGCTTTAATAAATCAGGTAAATATTTAGAGTTCACAATTCTTTTTTCAATAAGAAGCCCCTTTAAAGACTTTCCCTCAAATATTGCTTTGAAGATGTAGACAAAGTGCAGCACTGTTGTGTTTATACAAAACAAGCAAGGAATCCTGTGGCACTTAAAGACCTATTTTCTTCATAAATCATCAGAAATGAGTGGAAATATGTATTTTTCAGCATAAACTACATTTTACTGTACATCTGTAACCTCCTTTCGGAAAAGTCTGACATTTTGGTAACTTCTGATATGAATGCTGATTATTATGATTATTGATAGCCATTTACATAGTACTGTAAATTTTAATGATGCCTTTCAGAGTGAAACACTTTCTGTGCTCCCAAAGAAATCTCTCACTAGCTTAATAAATCACTGAAATAGCATTTATTACTAGTTAGAGCTGTGATTTGCGTTAAATCTAGAATTCTGTGACAGATTTGTTGTTTTGCACTGATGTTTGCTATTGACTCTTTCCTCCAAATTCTGTTGTCTTATATGAGTGCATGTGAGGTGTCCTTCTAAATTAGGCTGTATGAAAACAGTGTTGGTGTACTACTTGGGCTTCTACAAAAAGATCTATTTATATTAAGAATGTTATATGCAAATATCCTTCAATCCCCAAATTCACTTACTATCTCAGGTTAATCAAATCTGACTATCAAAATTAACTTCTTCAAAAACCATCCACCTCGAATTGATTCAAAAGGATATTTGTCAATATTGCTGACAGTGATGCTGATGACTTAGATCAAACATGTTTTGAAAGTCACACCACCCCCACCTTCTGAAATCCACTTGTAGAGAGAGACTTCTAAGATTTAATCAGAATAATTTAAAACCCAATACCAGTTCTGCTACCTTTTTATATAAATAAAATATTGTATAGAAATTATTTTTGCCATCCGTGTGAAACAGTGCTACTAAAGCTGGACAATGGTAATGAACATTATAAATATGCAGTTAGTGACACAGTTCTTCACAAATATTTTTCATCTTTAGTCTTTTAAAGATCTTCTGAAGTTATAAATAATTACTAGTGATTGTTTAATTCCCAGTTCTACATTCTGCAGTTTTATTATCTCCATTGTGCATATGAGGAGGCATTATAAATCAATCAAGTATGGAGCATGGTATAGATAGGCTCTCATCTCATCTCTGTGTTATGTTGACATTGTGTTCGATGTCTGTCTGTGTGTTTGGGGAGGAAGCGTGATCAGGGACAGGGCAGAAGTTCAGGGATTTGGCATTCTTTTCTGTGATTCTGTCAGTGAGTTGTTAGGAGACCTTGGAAAAGTCACCCTGTGCCTGTCTGTAAAATGGTTATGCTGGTACAGTCCGCAATCTTAGAACAACTGTATTAGTGGCATGCAATGCTGTCATGCATTGAAAACATTTTACACCTTCCTTCTCCAATGTTAGTAGTGCAACAGCAGAAAAAGCTTGACTTCCAGCAGGGGGAGAAGGAAATAGGGGACTGAGGAGGGTAAAAAATGACAATGTCTGGGGCATGCCAAGAAGTAATAGAAATTAAAGCAGTTTTGTAGTGGATGGGCTTCAAAGTTTTTTTTCTTCTAATTTTTGTTTTATTTTATTTTTTTCCTTTAGTTAATGGAGCCGTAACAAAGCCGTTACTAACAGGCTGCCTACTTTTTCAGGAACTTCAAAACATTTGGCTGGCTCGTCTGTTAACAGACAATTTTGCTGAGGGCTTTTAATGGCCAGGAACAGGGTTTCTTATCATCCATTTTTATGCTTGGGGAATCCTTATAACTGTAATTCCTGAAGGATGAGAGTACCATTTCCAAGGCAAGACTGGATGTTTTTAATTCTGTATTCCTTTTCCTGCAATGGGGAAATCATATCTTTTAGCTTGTGTGAGTATGTGATTAAGAATGCACTCTATCCCTCTGCTCAAAAGTACTGCAGCCAGCATACACTTTCATAGGGGCCAGAGAGAAAACATCTTACCCCCTGCCTTTTAATAAAAAATAGTTTGGGAAGAAGAGGTCTGTTTTCTTAAATGATGAATACTTGATCAGTAATTATATTTATGGTCCCAGCAAGGAAATTCTTGAAGGATTTTATGCTAAGTAAATATAGCAGAATGACAAACAAGGAGTCTTATAGCACTTTCAAAAATGCCACAAGACTCTTTGTTTGCTTTGCTGAATTAGACTAACACTGCTACTCCTTTGGAACTTGGCAGAATCAATAAGAGGGGGCTGATGACTTGCAGTTTTTATTAAGGTTTTAAGGCCTAGTTCTAATGTTGGGTACACAATGTGAGTCCATTGAAATTAGTTATCACTTTATTTCTTGACACTCGTCTTTTTGGAACAGATTCTCGTTTCTTTTGTACTAACATTTGCTAAACTTCTGTTTAAATACTATGTTAAAATATCTCATGTGAACATTGTTCCACTGAGGTCTAATGGAATATACACTCCTAAAATTTTCTTTTTGGAATATGTTATACGTATGCTATATCTTGACTTCATTGTAAGGAAATCTATTGTATCCTGGCAGCAAACTGTGAAGTATCATTCTTAGAGAGTAATTTGAAATTACCAAATTTGAATGAAACTAATATAGTGAATCTCCAAGCCCAATATGTTACAGTCCACAAATAAGGCATTACCTTCTTATATTAAAGTGGTTTGTTAAACAATTGCTGTTAAACTTTGTTTTGGCTGCTGAAGCAAATCTTGACCCAGCTTGTCTGTCCAGAGCCAAATCTTGTTATAATCAAATTAAAAAGTAATTTTTCAACCAAGCCTGTGCTATTAAGGTGGTTGTTCTGCTGATGGAGGCAGAGCTTCACACCTCCTGTCTTTATATTTTTAAACAAAATCTCAAAATGGATCATACTATTAGTGTATGTTACATTTAAAAACATGGTAATTAAACTAGAGAATTTAAAAGCATCTCTAAAGCAAATGAAAGAGCACTGCATCCACCAGAGGTAAACAAAATGGCCTATGCTCCATGCAGAAATCCCAGTAAAACATTTTTTTCCCCACATGTGTGTTAGTTTCCAAGTAAAAAGTTACCTGCAAAAGCAAGATTAACTTAAGTGCCATAAGGGCTCATGAAAATTGTCACAGAAAGATTCTCTCTGGAAATGCAAATCCTTTCTGTCTGGAAGAGACACTGACAAAACAAATTTTTACATCACTTGATGCTATGCGTCTTTTTCTGAACTTCAATACCCTCCTTAATGACTGTGGCCATTAAGTCTTGAGGCTTTTTTTTCCTGTAAAATACCAAAATCTGATGTCAGTTACAAAATGGTCAGATGTTGACTATGACAAATATAAAACAAAGACACTAAACTTTTGTTCAATATTAGCCTTGATTTGGATTTGCATAGATGATCAAGGGGTGAAACGCAGGGCTGTAACTAGACTTTTTGTCATCTGGGGCAAGCAACCTGAAAGGTCCCCCCTCACCCTTCCCTAGCTGCTGGGCCTTCCCACCCCCCCACCAGTGGGCCTGTCCTGGGGTGGCAGCAAAGGAATGGAGCATACCCAGTGGTTAAAGTATAATTTGACTGGCCCCAGAACCCACCTAATCTCTGAGCCACCTTCCTGTATTGTCCATGCCTCCTTTATGCATGTGTGGGCCCCAGCGCAGGTAGGTGTTTGCAACCGCTTTTCAGTACCATATGCATCGGTTATCTCTCCATAAAAATATTTATAATTTTTATATCATTTATGTCTATATTAATTATTGTCACAAACTAGCAGACACTGCATAACACAATAAGTATTGTGATTAACAATGTGATAATTAAATAAAATATGATACAGAATTGAACAGTGATGTGTGATATATAATTGAGCACAGTGCATAAGCAGAAACAATTGAGACAAACAAAAACACAAAACTGCATTTATTGCTTGCAGTAAAACACAGATGCAAACTCTCAAACTTAGAGAAACAGAGCTCTGTGGCACTTTTAAAGGTTTATTTATTGCATGAGCTTTTTGGGGAGAAAATCCTATTTCATCAGACACTTCATTTTCAGGATGTCTGACAAAGGGGGATTTTCTCCCACAAAAGCACATGCGATAAATAAATCTGTTAGTCTTTAAAAGTGCCACAGGACTCTTTCTCTGCAACAGACTAACACAGCTACTCCTTTCGATCTCAGACTTTAGTAGTTCAGTCTCCATGGTCCATTCATCCTGTGCTCTCTGCTCTTAATTTATGTCCTGGTACTGTAAAAGTCAGTCCATCAAGAAATGGATTAAGACTAACAATTCTTTTCACATTATCATCACCACATAGCAGTTTCATAATCTTCAATCATTATTAATCTGAGTTGGATTTGAACTAGCCACAAGTGAAAGCTTCAGTAACTCATTACCCCTCTTCGCAGCCAGTCAGTTCCCCTAAAATATGACAGCTACAGTAAGGAATATGTTAAGCCGTCTTATCAAGAAAGCTTTTAAAGCATCCTGCCTCCCCACTGCAGGAGACTACCTGCAAACTCATCTAACAAAACACTTCTTTATTCTTATGTGAAACATAACGGAGCAAAGACCTGGCATAAAACCACCAAGTTTTGTTAACATCAGCCTCCTACCTGCATGCATATACACAAGGGCCTTGGTGTCTAAGGAAACTGGTAGTGGCTCAGAAGGAAGGATTCTATGAAGTGAGATTTTCTCCCCTGAAAGCTCATGCAAAAAATAAATTTGTTAGTCTTTAAGTGCCAAAGGGTTCTCTGTTTGTTTTACTGAACTAGAGAAACATGGCTATCCCTTTGGATTATAGCAGGCTATAAGTATTAGGTGCCGGGGCTTGTTGGTAGCAAGAACAGAAGGACCTGGCCTGTTAGCTGTCAATGGCAGGATGTGTCCCCATTGCTCAAATCCATAGGCCAGCCACAGAGGAAGATCAGTCACTTCAAGAAATTGATGCCTTTAGTGACTATGATTATAGCCAGCCATGCCATCCCTCCTTGTCTCCCCTAGGTACCAGCTGCCATTTCTCCATCCACCACTTACTTCTTCAGCCATCTCACCACCAGCAGCCCATCATTCATCTCCTACACCACCTCCCCAATGCACATGCCCTCTTCATCCTCCACCTCCCACCCTCTCAATAATATCTTCCCCAAGCCCTGTCTTTTTTCCCATAGCATCATGTTCCAGGAGGGCTTATATTGCACAGTATTTATTTTTATGAACAGGTAATTTTTTAAAACAATTTTTTAAAATTATTCTTATGAAGGTTCTGCTGGAAACGTGAGTTATTTCAAACACTCCAGAGACTCACCGTGGGGAGTCTGGCACTTGCTTCTCACTTTTTCCAGCCCATCCATGATACAGCCAGCAGCCTGCAGCCCAGCCTCTTCCAGAGAGCTTCACAAAACCAAAGCAGCTCCAGCTCTCCCCACCCCCCCAACTCAAAAACCCACTACTAACCTCTTCTCCTAGCTGTTATAGGGAACCTGGAGGTGCTTCTTCCCCCCTGTTGCTGCACCACCTGGCCCAACACAGCCCCCTGCTATTGCCCCCCAAACCACCCCACAACTCAGTACCCTACCTGGCTCAAAACCACCCTGAACGTCTATTGCCCCATCTAGGCTCTCCTAGCCACCCCCCCCAGCGCAGCACAAAACTGTCCACCTCCTATTTCCCCTAAACCACCTGTTCCCCCCCACCCCCTATTGCCCCAAAGCCACTTGTCCCCCCCCCATGGCCCACACCACTGCAGCTGGCCAGCTATTGTCCCATCTGGGTCTCTCACTTGCTCACCCCCCCAGTATCGCTCAGAATCTCACCCCAAACTGTTTGTCAGTCCCTCCTGCCTTGCCATGGACCTGATTTGTCCTTGGGGGCACCACACCAGGCCTGGGGCCCCCTGGGTGGCCGGCCACCAACCTCACCCCCTAGCTTCCGTTTCCCTCCCCTGAGCCCTGGTACCTTGTACTTACCTGTGTGCTGGTGGGCAGCTATGTTCCCTCTAAGCTGTGCGCATGTGTGTGCGCACATAGGCTGTGAAGCCTGTGCACACAACAAAATAAAGCATGCACAAAAAATTTCAATGGTGCTAATATTTTTGTGCTATTTTAAGAAGACTGTTTCAAATAGCATGTTTCAAAGAAGGTTTTGTAATTTATAAAATCATTTCCATCACCATATCAAAATAACATTTAAACTTCATTTGCATTGTCCACACTTGCTTCGTTGCACTCACAAGTTTGACCACACTCACTGGAGTGCGCACAAATTTGGATACTGGTTCTGAAAATTTGCACAAAAGAAATTTTTTGCGCACACAGACTATGTAAAATTAGAGAGAACATTGGTGGGCAGGGCAGCAAAACTGAGTCAGAGCCAGCGTCTGACAAAGTGGGATTTTCTCCCACGAAAACTCATGCAATAAATAAATCTGTTAGTCTTTAAGTGCCACAAAACTTCTTGCTTTTTTTTGCCATGTGCACAGGCTGCATGCCTGGAGTGGGATTCAGATTGCCCTCCTCTGTGTCTCAGCAAGCCTGGGGGAGGGTGGGGGGCTGAGCTGAGAGCAGACTCTGACACTTAGTGATTTGCATGCCCCCTGGGCAGCTTTCACAATACCAGTTGCTGAGAGTGGCCGAGAGGTAGAAATCACTAAAATAAGCTGTCCTGGCAGGGGAATACCTAACCTGCAGACTAGCACAAGCTCCTGTCTGGAGAGGAGCAGAGCACAGTACTCTTCATTTCTTTGCTGCCAGGGCCTATCTCTGTGAGCATGGTTTTGGTGAATGATTTTACAGGGCACCAAGGCCTTGCCCCTTTTGCCCCACTGTAGTTACGGCCCTGGTGAAATGCTCTGTATTCGATTTCATTTTGCTAAAACTGACTAGTCCCCACATTTAGGATCAGGACTTGCCCTATAAGTATTAGTTTAAAATAGAGGAGAGAAAAAAACCCAAACTTAGTTTCTTGTTCTGTTGTCATCTTTCTGTTGTTCCACACCACCTCTATTCAAATTCATGTTAAGAAGGGTTGTGGTTGGGGACCATGAAACTGAGAAAGCAAAAGCTGAAAACAGTCAGAAAAATTGAGCTTGTATGTAGCTAAACATTTTATTTCCTTATGTATTTCCTTCCAGTTTTTCTCAGTAGATAATACACTTGATCTTAGCCTTAATAATACTAAACATTTGGCACTCTGCGGAATAGTAGGTACCAGTGTTTGTTTGGTCATTTAATATCCTTTGCTTCTCAGTCTCATTAGGAACGGGATTGCAACTTTGCTGTACCTAGCAAGCTGTAAATGTTTCTGACAGTTTAATCACTCTTCTGATTATAGCGTTCATTGATAGCTACCACAGTGAAAAATAAAAGGAGGAGGGAAATGTGAAACTTTACAAATGACTGTGATACTGTATCTTGGAACAGGACTGCATCAATCTGCATTGTGCGAGATTACCAGACAGTAAATCAGCTGTGCTCTGTTAAAGCCAGAAACCAGTAGCATTCACACTTGCTGCTTGTTTCCCACTCATTGTAAAGCCATGCCCTATCACTTGATAGACCTGGAAAGGAAGTGCAAAGGAAGTGAATGCCACTGCTGGTTCAGAATGTTCCAGTGTGGTTGGAAAGTTTGAGAAATGGCCCGGGTGAGAAGAACAAGACCTTATTGACAGGGTTCAGTCCTGGTCAGGTCTGTTTCACATCAACTTTCTAAATAATCACAGCCCTCCCTTTCTCCCCACCTCCTCCCAAGCCCCTAGGCTCATGCTCTCTAGCACTTTCACCTCTGCTTTTTTAACAGGTTATGCAATGGAGGCAGAACACTGAGCACTTCTCTCCCCACCCCCTGCCACCCTATCTTGGGGGAATTATAAAATGTATAAATTACAGGTTTGCTTACTTCTAAAAAAACCTCATACTTTCCAGGCCTTTTCTACTGTAAATTTTATATTGTGAATGCTTTTTCTATTGAGTCTTATTCTTGTCCTTTGATTTATGGAACCACAGATTATTGCAACATTTCCGCTGGTGGCATGGCAGACCTGGCTTGTCATGTTCCAAATTAACCAGTATCATAATCTGATTTTTGTCTGACTCTCAGCATTTAAAAGCCAAGTGCATGGCTATCGTGTGTAGTAGATGAAATATATGTATGCCAAAAAGCCTTTTTATTTTTTCCTGTCTCTCTACACTAGTCTATAAAGACCTATAAAACAGAATATTTAGGTCACCAAGTCATAAGAAAAGCTGCAGGAGTTTTAAATGAACCACAAAATGTGTCCCTTGTATACCACACCCTGTCATTCAGCATGGATTTATGCATGACTTCAACATCAATATGGTAAACACTCTCTACTGGCAGCCCTGTCATTTTAGAGCCTTCTAGACATCTCAAGTTCCAAATTCAGCAACAAAGCTTACTTTACTAGTTCTCCCTTCCCCTTGCTCTCTCCAAGGCTGTCATTAAATGTAAGATCAAGTAGCGCAATTTGCTGGTTGGAGAATGTCTTTAAAAATGGAACTAAACAAAACGTGTTTGCTTTACTGTAGGTAGTGTCTTTGACCTGATCCTGCAAAGACATACACACACTGTAAACGTCACACATGTACGTAGTTGTATTGGCTTCATGGAATCTTTGCAACAGGTCAATTGACATTAATAGAACTACTTGTATATGTAAAGTTAAGTACCTGCATAAATTTTTGCATGATTGGGGTGTAATAGGCTGTCTTTAAACACATAATGCATGTAAGAAAAAGAGATGGGAAGAAGAACAATTCGTTGTCTATAGATACCATTAATTTTCTGCATGTGGCTTGTGGTCTTTTATGTTCTATAAGGTGATGTTGTCATTAAAATAGTGTGAGGCTTAACAAACTTTTAAGAACAATAGTGATTTATAGTTCATGGTAATATGACTAGCAACGATGAGCAAGATTACATTGTTAATCTTTCCCCTTCCGAAAGAGCGAAGTCAGAAAAACCCAGCAACATGCAAACCACAAATACAGTATGGTTTTACATTGATGTTTGTACTTTGGAATAGCGGTTATGATCGATGCATTTTGAGAAACCAAACGAAAGAAGTAAGTAGAAATAAAGTGAAAGGCTTTGTCCATATGCTGTAAAACACGTGGAAGTATTAATATTTTATGGAATCATCAGGTTAGAAGCCTATTGGGGAAAGTATGCAGTATTTGCTGTCACTATTCTCTGTGGTGGTCCCTCCAGCTTTTGAATTTTCTTCCTTTCTCTGAGCGCTGAAGTAGCTCATATCTGATATACATAACAAAACTCCTACCTTTCTTCAAGACATTTTGAAATGAGAATTGGGTGGAAGACTTCAAAGGAACGAGGTACAGAAGTTTCTAAAACAAACACGAAGTCCTGTGGTACTTAAAAACTAATTTATTTGTTAATCTTTAAGTTACTTATGATGGTGTGTTACCTTAAACTGGTTAGTTAAACTTAAAAAAAATTGAATGCTCTTTAATTGTTAATTTAAATTAAATATAAGCTGTTTATCAGATTCAAAGTATTTCTCAGACCGTAGTGAATCCAAATCTTCCAGCACCATTCACTGTTTCTAACATTTTCCTATCTCTTTCTTTTCCCAGGATGGCTCGTATTTGGCTGAGTTCCTGCTGGAAAAAGGCTACGAGGTGAGTGACTCAATGACCGACTGCAGGCTGATGGAAACACTTGAATACAGCAACCTCTAGTTTCCTTTGCTGCTGTCCTTCTCTGCGTATGTTTTCCACTCAGCCCTAGATAACAAATCAAAACTCCAGTAAAGAATGTGCAGCATGGCCTGTAATCATGCCAGCTTATTGTACTATTTATCATCTCACGTCCACTGGTGGATTCTCTCTGCTCCTCTGGGTATATCTGTTTTTGCATGCTTCCCGCTAACTCAGATAAGCAACAACCTGTTCAAGCCAAGAGAATTAGGGAATAATTTATGATGTAATGCACCACATTTAAAAAAAGAAAAAACAAAAATAACTACTCAAAATGAAATAACTTTTAATTTCAATATTACATTAATTCATCAAAACACTGCTAGTCTATGGTAGGCTTCTAATAAAAATTTAAACCTGTAGGTTGCTTTCCTGGATTCTTCATGAAGGTTTAGACTGGAGTGTAGTATTGTGCAGGTTGTGTGTGTTTTTCTTTCTTCCACCACTTTCTTAGATTTGTGACTTTATGTAAAACATGGAGTCCTGTTGCACTTCTAATGACTAACAGATTTATTATTGCATGAGCTGTTGTGGGAGAAAATCTCACTTGGTCAGATGCTTCGATTTTGAATTTCTCCCATGAAAGCTCATACAATATGTAAATTTACTAGTCTCGCAAACATTCCTGTGGCACATTTAAAGACTTATTTATTTATTGCATGAGCTTTCTTGGAAGAAAATCCCGCTTCTTCAGTTGCTTTGATTTTGTTTTTCTCCAACAAAAACTCATGGAATAAATAAATTTGTTAATCTTTAGAAGTGCCACAGGACTGCTTGCAAGACTAATAAATTTGTTTATTATATGAGCTTTCATGGGAGAAAATAAAAATCGAAGCATCTGACAAAGGTGGGATTTTCTCCTACAAAAGCTAATGCAATAAATATATTTGTTAATCTGTAAAAGTGCCACAGGACTCCTTTTTTATTTTGCTGAAGTAGATGAACAAGGCTATGCACTTGGGACTTCTGTGCTAAAACTCTGAGCTTTATTTACTAACCTTATGGAAGCAAATGCATGATGCTCTTCATTTTTCATCTTTTTCATTTGAATTTGGACTCTGTTATAAGCTGTGAAGTGGACTTCACAGAGCTTAAGTATCAGGGAAATGAATTTCAAATATCCTCCGTCTTGTCATATGCCAATGCTAGTGTTTGTACAGCAGTACTGTACTTTTTTAATGGCAGCAAGGCAAAGTTCACACAGTCATTGTCTGCTATAATACACCATTATTTGGTACTGTTGTGAGTAGATAGCTGCAGCTGTTTGCCTACTCAGTAGTGAAAGGTGGTCCCATAGTCTTAATAATGCAAGAGAGAGAGTAAAAGAACCCTCTGCTTCAGATTGTATTGGATTGGTGGTAAGAGAAAGGTGCTGACCTGCACTGACTCTTACCTTCAGTCTGGATGGGCATGTGTGGGACAATGGGTACTGCTTGTGAGAATTTCTGAACTTAGGTGCATGGTGCTCATGCATACCCGCATATGGAATGACCACACACGCAAACCCTTGAAGAACTTCCGGTTACAGACAATAGCCTTTTCTTACCTTCATAAGTACTTATATGGCCCCATTCATCACAGTATCTGTGCTGAAGACTAGGTTCCCTAAGTAGATAATAGTATAGTATTGCAACATCATTTATGGATGAAAACATCTTTGGCCGTACCTATGACCAATGTTCCCTCTAAGCTGATGATGTATCTGAACAAGTTATGGATGTAGCTGAGCAAGTTCCCCTCCAGTTCTTTGACCCCCCCCCCCCCACACACAGACCCCTTCCCCACTGCCTGTTGGCTCCCTGAGTACATCCATAACTTGCTCAGTTGCATTATCAGCTTAGAGGTAACATTGCATCTGACTAGATTTTTTTCCAGGCTATGATAATCCTTTCCTTACACTGTGGATCACTTAGCAACACTGCCTAAGAGGCCTGTTTTTTCTTCCTACTCAGAGACCTTAGTCAGCATTAGCACCGCAGCTAAGGTACCACACAGCTCTTTCTAAGCAAGCACATTTATTTATAGCATGAAAGCATTACAGAGAAAACTTTAAAAACAGTAAAGACTCTACACACATGCTAGTAAGTATGGTAGGGATCACCCCAACTCCAGCAAGGTCTCTGGCTGATAAACTGTGCTTCACATCCCACAAAGTGGTTTTTCAGTGGTCAAAGTTTGTAATAGCTTGCTCTTACAACAAGCACATTCATGAATTTTAGTCACTACTTTATCCAGGTTTTGTGTCCTTAGTCTCAGAAACCACGAATATATATCATCCAGAAGAATGAAATTTAAGTGTACATCAGGGGATCTGCATGCACTACGCACTTTGATGCTTTAGAAATCACATCCCCCTAGTATATGTTACTATTGTATGTAGACAAGCTCTTAGTTACAGGTAATCATTTCTGATGTTTCTGTAGTGTTTACTGGATAAATATCAGTTTATTCATTTATTTATGTAAAAATGAAAATCAGAAGACGTCAGAACTATTTAGCAAAGCAAATGCTAATGTGACTTTAAAAGTTCCACAGGACTCCTTGTTTGTTTTGCTAATATGACTATTTGCCACTTTCTGTCCAGCCTTTTCCTTACTACAGGCAAGTTTCCCAATAGCCATATACACACAGATCAAATTACAGCACAAAAGCATCAAGCAGCAAGTTCTTTATCCAACAAAACTTGTCTTTCTTTCTTTCTTTTGGGGACTTCACCAAACTGAGATGGAACACTGAAAACAGAAAAAATTCTGTTTTATTTTTATATAAGTTCTTCGAGTGATTGCTCCTGTCCATTCCTCTGTAGGTGTTTGCACGCCATGTGCACGGAATGCCGGAATTTTTTTCCCTTGGAGTACCCATAGGGCCAGCTGTAGCACCCCCTGGAATGGCACCCTTGTGGCGCTCTATATAGCAGCCAGCCAGCCCTTCCCTCCTCAGTTCCTTCTAACTGCCCGGACAGTCACTGGAACTGTTGCTGCACAAGCAGTTTTCTCCCTCAGCGAGTTATCTCGCTTGCGGAGTACCCGTTATTGTTAGTTAGTATTTAGTAGTTGTTAGTTAGCGAGTTATTAGATAGAGCGCCTGCCCCGGGCTTGGGGTCGGGCTATGCCCGGATTTAAAACATGCCTCAACTGTAAGAGGCCCATGCCTGTGGATGATCCGCACAACTCTTGTCGCTTGTGTCTCAGAGAGGCATACCTCGTCGAAAGGGTCAAGATCTGCCACGGTTTTAAACCACATACTCAAAAGAACAGAGTACAGAGACTCAAACTCCACATGATGGAGAAGGCTTTGCGCCCGGCCCCAGGGATACGAGTTCAAGCACGGCACTGCTGGTGCAGAGCGCCCCGGCATCATTGGTGCCGGCTTCAGCACCGAAGCAACGTTGTTCTTTGAAGCTGCACTGGGACTCGGACTCTGGTAGCTGCTCACAGGGGTACCGTTCACTGTCCCCAGCACCGGCTAAGAAGAAGAAAAGGGTGGATAGGGAGCGTTGCCCGCCGCAGTTGGCGGCACCCTCTAAGGAGCAGGGTCAGAACCGTGCTAGTCTGACCCTAGCCCAAGCCGCGCATGCGGCACTGGTGCAGAGGGAGCGCCAGCCCAGTTTGCGCTCAGTCTCCTCCCCCACAAGAGACATTTTGGAGGAAGACATACTCTTGCCGTCGACGCCAGAGGCTTTTGTGGCTGCACAGAACTTAATAGAGCAGCCTCTTTCAGCGGTACTGGGTCCGGCCCCTCTGGCACTGAGCAGAGTGGTGCCGTCGAGAGGGAAGCCCACGCCACTCCACGCTCCATCACGCCCCCACTCACCGGCACCGGAGTTGAAGAGCAAATCCTGGCCAGAACTGGTACCGCCGCCTCGACACTGCTCACCGGTACTGTCTGCGATTATAGTGGCAGCAGGAGCTCCACAGTACCGATCTCTGGCACCATTTCAAGGTGAGGGCTCTCCGGCTCGCTGGCGCCAAGACTCACACGAGGAGTGTCGGCACCACTCCCCGGTGCCATCTGCTGCAGCACTGCTGTGGTCTTCGAGGAGCAGCCCATCTGACAGATCAGTAGAGGAGGTCGTCCCCGGAAGAAGTCTCAGCTCGGCACCGCACCTCCACTCCCTTCTCATCCCGGACAACTAGCTCCACCGTTCCACCTGCAACGGCCCGGTTGGCAACCCAGCCACTAGTGGCCTTTCTGGACACCGTGGTCCTTCCATCAGGAGCAGGGCTCAAGACCAAGTGTCCCATTTTCAGGGTCAGGCATACGGCCACCTCCGTTGTTTAAGGCCAGCGCTCCTCCCAGTAGAAGGGAGACCTCGAAGATGGAGTCAGTTGGGGGAGACCAGGATCGCACTAGTCTGGCCAGTGAAAGCCACAGAGCGCTGTCAAGGGCAGAGCCTAGAGGACCGGAGCTGGAGGAGTCCTTCTCCTCGCCTCCAGATGAGGCGGCAGCAGGGGCCAAACCGGTGGCCATCCCGGACAATGCCAAGGTCCACCAGGAGCTCCTTTGCAGGGTGGCCCAGGGTCTCAAACTACAAGCAGAGTAGATTACTGAGGACGCGGACCCCATGGTAGGTATCCTCCTTTTGGAGGGCCCAAGCCTCATTGCCCTTCCCTTCATTAAGACCGTGCAGAACACTACAAAAGCCTTATGGCATATCCTAGCCTCAATTCCCCCCCACGGCAAAGTGGGCAGAAAGAAAGTATTTTGTGACTTCCAAGGGGTATGAACATTTTTATTCTCATCCGGTACCGGACTTTTTTAGTAGTAGTGGCTGCCAATGAGCAAGAAGGACAGGGCCATTCAGGCCCCACACCCAAATCCAAGGAGGCAAAAAAGCTGGACCTGTTTGGGCGTAAGGTCTGTTTGACTGGGGGGTTACAGTTGAGAATCGCAAACCAGCAAGCGATCCTCAGTAGATATGCCTTCAGTGCCTGGTCGACTCTCAAGAAGCTTTTGGACTCCTTAGACCCAGGACTCTAGAACCGACCTTGCTGCCTCAATCAAAGAAGGGAAGGTGGTGTCCAAGGCTCTCCTCCAGTCAGCCCTGGACGCAGCAGATGCAGCAGCCCACGACATGGCCTCAGGCATCACGATGAGGAGAAGTTCGTGGCTTCAGGCTTCGGGTCTGCCGCAGGAGGTCCAGTCTACCATCCAGAACCTTCCGTTTGAAGGGTCTGAACTGTTTTCCCAGCAAACCTACTCACGACTGCAGACCCTAAAAGACTCTAGAGCTTTGCTAAAGTCGCTGGGCCTCCACACGCCAGCGGCCCTGAGAAAGTCTTTTTTAAACCACTGCCACCACCTCATGCACATCAACGCCGCCTGGACTACGATCGGAGGCGGAACTGAGGTGGCCACAGGAACAATGGGTGCCAGCCTAACAACCAGGGAGGTTCCCATCAGTCGTCAGCCCCCAAAAAGACCTTTTGAGGACTCGCCCGAGGTTGGGCTACCAATTCCAGTGGACCCAGATACCCCCTTGTTTGGGGACAGACTATCCCAATACCTGCCGGAGTGGCTTTGTATAACTTTGGACAGAGGGGTGCTTTGAACTATTCAGAGGGGCTATTCCCTCCAATTTTCTTCATTACCCCCTTCGGCCCCCCTTCTACCCAGTCCCTCTTCAGGGACCTCGCTCATGAGCATCTGCTGCTCCAAGAGGTTCAGACCCTACTGCAGAAAGGGGCGGTGGAGGAAGTTCTGCCCGGACTATGGGGCAGGAGTTTCTATTTCCATTATTTTCTTATCCCCAAAGCGAAAGGGGGTTTTCCACCATCTTGGATTTATGGCGGCTCAGCCGCTTCCTTCAAAAGATTCGTTTTCGCATGGTATCACTATCCTCAACAATTCCCTCTCTGGATCCAGGAGATTGGTATGCTGCCCTCGATCTGCAGGATGCATATTTCCATCTTGCTATTCACCCCAAGCACAGGAAATTCCTTCAGTTCATTGTAGGCCAGGGACACCTGCAGTTTTCAGTGCTCCCATCCGATCTGTTGGTGGCGCCACGAGTTTTTACAAAGTGCCTATCAATAGTGGCGGCCTTCCTCAGATGGCACGGGGTTACCCTTTTTCCATACTTCGATGACTGGCTGGTCTCAGATCGGTCAAGGCAGGAAGTGTTGTCCCGTCTGAGGTCAATCCAGAATTTATTTGCTCATCTGGATCTCCTAATAAATGCCCAAAAATCGATATTGCTGCTGACGCAGAGCATAGAGTTTATAGGTGCAGTCCTGGACTCTGTGGCAGCGAGGGCGAGCCTCCCGCACCCCCGCTTCCAAGTGATCAGACAGTTGGTAGAGACCCTGACGAGGTTTCCCCTCGCCTCTGTCAGAGTTTGTCTCAGGCTGATGGGGCTTATGGCAGTACGTACATTCGTGGTGGAGCATGCCCGCCTTCAGATGCGCCCACTCCAGATGTGGCTGGCTGGTGTATTCCACCCTGCTTGGGACAGTCTGGACACAGTGGTAACCTTACCGGCTCAAGTGCAGAAGTACCTTATGTGGTGGAACCAGGAGACCAATCTATGCTCAGGGGTCCCATTCTGATCCACTCGCCCTTCAATTTGTCTAGTAACGGATGCCTTGGACCGGGGCTGGGGTGCCCAGCTAGGCCATCTCAGAACACAGGGCCTTTGGGAGGACAGGGACATACTCCTGCATATCAACCCCAAGGAGCTCAAGGCTGTACATTTGGCATGCATGGCATTTCGGGATCTTCTAGCCGGGAAGACGGTGTTGATTCGAACAGACAACACCTCGGCTATGTTCTATATCAAGAGGCAAGGGGGCGCCCGCTCAATACCGCATTGCCAGGAGGCGATAGAGCTTTGGGAATTCTGTATTCGCCACAGGATTCACCCTGTAGCCTCGTACTTACCAGGCCTTCAGAATTGCCTAGCAGACACTCTCAGCCGGAGGTTTATGACACACAAATGGTCTCTCAATCAGGAAGCGTTGGAAGACCTCTTCTGGAGGTGGGGTCATCCCCGAGTAGACTTGTTCGCCTCTGAGCACAACAAGAAGTGTCCAGAGTTCTGTTTTTTCAGAGGGCTTAGTCCCGGGTTGGTGGCAGATGCCTTCGATATCCTGTGGTCGGGTTGCCTGCTCTACGCGTTCCCCCCAACACTGCTGGTGCCCAAGGTGTTGCAAAAGATAAGGGCAGAAAGGGCGAAGGTCATACTAGTAGCACCAGCTTGGCCAAGGCAACACTGGTTTTCGACCCTCCTGAGACTGTCAGCTCACAGCCTGATCCAACTGCCTCTGAGATCAGACCCCTTAACTCAAGACAATGGCCTTTTACTTCACTCCGACCTAGAGGCTCTGCACCTCTACGGCTGGATCCTCCACGGCTAACACAAAGGGAGCAGCTATGCTCTTCCCCAGTGCGGAAGGTCCTCTGCAATAGTAGGAGGCAATCCACGAGAGTCACCTACAAGGCCAAATGGTGGAGGTTTGCCCTGTGGTCTAGAGACAAAGAGTGGGACCCCTTCACCCTCCCCATTCCGAGGCTCTTGGACTACCTGTGGTCCTTGAAATCTAGCAGCCTTTCAACTGCGTCTATCAAGGTCCATCTAGCTGCAATCTCAGCCTTCTGTCAGGTGCCTGGGCATGCCTCAGTTTTCTCGCTCCCTATGGTTAAGCGCTTCTTGAAAGGTCTGTCAAAACTGTATCCATCAGTACAGCCACCGGTAGCGCAGTGGGACCTGAACCTAGTCCTTCCAGACTCACAAGGCATCCGTTCGAGCCTTTAGCGACGTGCTCCTTGCTCTACCTCTCCTGGAAGGCAGCGTTTCTGGTGGCGATTACATCAACAAGGAGAGTGTCGGAGATACGGGCCTTGTCAGCAGAACCGCCATTTATAGTGTTTTTTAAAGACAAGGTACAGCTGCGCCCCCACCCGGCCTTTAGGCCCAAGGTGCTTTCGCAATTTCATGTGAGTCAAGACATGTGCTTGCTGGTCTTCCACCCCAAACCTCATGCCTCAGATGAGGACAGGCAGCTCCACACATTAGGCATACGAAGGGCATTAGCCTTCTACATTGAAAGGACGAAGACTTTTCGCAAGACACCACAACTTTTCGTAGCCATTGCAGATAGGATGAAGGGCCAACCAGTCTCCTTGCAGAGGATTGCTTCATGGATAGTGGCATGCATTAAAGAATGCTATTGCTTAGAAGGGAAGAGCCCACCTGAGGTGAACGCCCACTCGACTAGGGCTCAGGCGGCATCAATGGCCTTTCTGGCAGGCGTTCCAGTCATGGATATCTGCAAGGCAGTGACTTGATCCTCCCCTCATACATTTGCACAGCACTACGCCATCACCTGGCAGGCACAGCAGGGTGCGGTGGTGGGCAGAGAGGTCCTCCAGTTGGTACCCCTCTGATTCCTCCCACCTCCAAAGGTATGGCTAGTTACTCACCTACAGAGGAATGGACAGGAGCAATCACTTGAAGCAGAAGGGGTTACTTACCTGTATCCAGTGTTCTTGAAGATGTGTTGCTCCTGGCCATTCCATTCCCTCCCGCCTCCCCGCTTTGGAATAAGGGTAGAAGGAACTGAAGAAGGAAGGGCCGGCTGGCCACTATATAGAGCACCACAAGGGCGCCTCTCCAGGGGGCGCTACAGCCGGCCCTACAGGTACTCTAAGGGAAAAAAAATTCCGGTGTTCCGTGCACGTGGCGCACAAACACCTACAGAGGAATAGCCAGGAGCAACACATCTCAAAGAACACCGGTTAGAGGTAAGTAACCCCTTCGTTCACAGTGAACATAATGGGGGTAAACAATAGAGCTTCTGTCTTATCTGTAATTTAAATGGTGAAAAAATCTCATGTTTAGTTATTACTAGACTGGAAAGGACAGCAATCAATTTTACTTATTTCATTCTGCAATAAAATCTATACTTTTATTCTTTTGGGAAGAATTGTATTATTTTTGTCACTTAACGAATTGCAATAATGAAGTGATACTATAATCGATAGCTCTTAGGAAATATTTAGCTTTGGTGGTTCCCCCCCCCCCCCACTGAATCGGTAACTGACAAGAAAAAATGGCCTAAATTTTCTAGAGGCACTACCATGAAGTGGCCACCCGGTCACCTGACCCCTTCCCACCCTACTCCCCTGCCCTACTGCCAGCTCCCTTGATTTGCCCAACATCTTCCCTAACCACTCACCCTGGCACCATCTTCCCTTGCTCTCCGGAGTTGCTTCAACTTCTTCCCTACCCTCCGCCCAGCTGCTGGCTCCCTGAGTCACCCCAACCCCTTCTGTAACCATCCCTGCCCTTTCCCTGCCAGCTGCCATTCCCAGACCCTCCCAGGGACCTCCCCCTTTACCTGGCTCCTAGAGCTGCTGGTATCTGGCCATGCCAACACTGCTGCTGCTCCTGATCTGAGCATGCTTAGGACTGGAGATTTAAAAACTCCCAACATGGTGCAGCTCCCTGCTGGTCGGAAGACGATGTCTTTCGGCCAGGTAGGGGCAGGGGCTGCTGGTGTGGTTGATGGATGGGGGCTGCGCACCCACACACCTTACAGGAAACATTGTTTATGACAGACGCTGTTAAACTAAAACTTCTAGATGGTGTGATTCTGATTATTCCACTGTGGACATCAGTATTGCTGTGTTCGGCTACAATGGCGAACTAGCTTTCAGTCCAGTTAATAAATGCACCATTATTAAATGTCCATTGAAAGATGCTATTGCTGCCTTTGCTAGGGATATTATTGATATACTAGCTGTAACCTGTCAAAAATGATGGGGGAAAATCATGTTTTGCTCCTCCAGTGAGCACCACATACAATTGTTTGAAGAGTCAGTGTGAAATATTGGAAATTTCCAAAGGGATAGCCATGTTAGTCTAGTCCAGCAAAAAAACAAGGAGTTGTGTGGCACTTTAAGATTAACAGATTTATTTTTCGCATGAGCTTTCGTGGGAGAAAATCCCACTTCGTCAGATGCTTTGAAGATGGGTGAAAGCTGTGAAGGGGGGCAGAGAAGGGATGGGTGGAGGTGGGTGGTGGGTTGCAACCACTTGTCAGTACCATAAGTATTGGAGGGATAAGGAAGAATGGGGTAGGGGGCATGGCAGAAGTGAAGGTGAGGAGTGCAGGGTAGAACGAGGGCATGGGATGTGGAAGGAGGGATGAGGAGAATGGAGCAGGGGCAGAGAAGGGGTGGGTGGTGGTAGGAGGTAGGGGGCAGGAGCAGGAGCTGGGGGTGGTGAACGGGGACATGGGACAAGATGGGACAGAGAAGGGGTGCATGGGGTCAGGAGGTGGGGGGGCTGGGGCAGGGGCTGGGCTGATGAGTGGGTCGAGGGCAGAGAAGGGGTAGGTGGGGGCAGGAGTTGGAGCACAACTGCTTGTCAGTACCATATGCATCAGAGGGATAAGGAAGGATGGGGTAAGGAGGTGTGGCAGAAGTGAAGGCGGGGGGTGCAGGGTGTGGGGCATATGAGGAAGTATGAAGGCATGGTATGTGTAGGGAGCGATGAGGAGCAATGGAGCAGGGGGAGGAGCTGGGGGTGTTCAATGGGTGTCTGGGGGTGGGGGCAGGACCTGGGGGCAGTGAAGGGGCAGGCTGGAGAAGGGGCCCATGAGCAGCAGATGGAGGCAGAGAAGGGGTGGGTGGTGGCAGGATGTGGGGTGGTGAAGGGGGACAGGCAACAGATGGGGTCATTGAAGGGGTGGATGGGAGTACCCTGTGACAAGCCATTGTGATGTCAGAGGTGACTCAACCAATTGCTCCTTGTTCCGTCCTTGGGAGTGAGTGAGTGAGTGATTGAATCACCTCTGACATCACAAAAACCTGTCACATGTTACACTTCACCTCATGCACACACGCACATAATGTGTAGTAGATTTCAGAGAGGGCTTTGGTTTTTTTAAACCCATGGTGCATATGAAATTTCCAATTATATTTACGAAGAAGAAGGCCCTTCTGGTAGGACTGACGTCTCTTTCTTTAGGTCTCAAAAATTGGTGGAGATGCATCTTTTTCTTTCTGGCCCTCAATAACTTCAAATGAACCAAACTAATTTTATAATGTGACCAGAAAAAATTAGCTTACTGGTTTGTAAGGGGATTTTAAACTGCAACATAAACATAATGGCAACATAAATGTCAAATATTACTATTCTATCACATGCTAAAATTGTATATACTATATTTGTATTTTAACCCCTTCCCACAAACTTGTCATAACATTTGGATAATAGTTGATGTGACCTTACCTCTTGTATTGAAACAATGTCATAGCATACAAATTCCGACACCAAAATGAGTCTGGTGTGTGTTTGTAATGGAAATGGGGTCTTCTCAGCACATAACTAAGGACATTGACTTTGATGTTCCAGTCTTAGCTCATCTGTTGAAAGTGGAGGGAGCAAAAAGTACAATAGCATGAGAGGAGATTAAGGGTGATAGCATTCTTAATTATAGCATAAAATCCTGCCAAAACTTATGCTTAATTACTTGAGCACTTTTAGCCAAGTGTTAAAATGCTTTGGTGGATCATGGCCTTAGTGGCAGTGCCAAATATGGGAATATGGAACACCTGGGTATGATTTCTGGGGCCAGTTTATTGTCAAAGTCTCTGATTAGAATATTGTGCAAGCTTTTGCTTTCTGCAACTTTGAGGCAGAAATTTGTAGGATCACTCAGCTGTGATCATTCTGGCCTATTAGAGAAATCGGAATTGATAGGATGTGAAAAGTGTTACACCCAGTTACTATCTGTGAAGGGGTAGTAGCTGAGGAGTAGGGCTTCTAGGATGGGAATGTGATGCAAGGGGAAATGTCCTTGGCTTCATCACATAGAGAACAGAACCAAATTCATGTTTCTGTGAGAGAGGGTGGTAGACAATGCTTTATCATTGTACCAGTGCTTTTAAAAAATACAGATGAAGATCTTGCAGTTAGCTCATGTTTTTCCAGAACGTTCTAAGTTTTACAAGCCAAACATTCTCGACTGTAATTGAATCATGTCATTGTTCATGAATGTCTGCTGGGTTCCTTTTTTGGGGAGTGGGATGGGGGAGGGGAGTGGAGCTTGCTGCAATATTTCTAACCTTTTATCATATTCTCTCTGTTCAGATCAATGTGCATCCACATTAGCTACATGCAGCTGAAGTCAATATGAGCAGACAACAGCTTGTCTGTCAGTTTTCCTTTAATGCAATGTTATCAAATCCCTGTGTGTGAAATGATGCCAAATGGGGAATCTGCTTGTCTTGGATAAAATCACTAATTTTTATTGGAAATTAGGAATTTCAGTTCTGGGGAAACAGAGTGGTGTTCTGTTACAAACTGCTGCTTTGTGTTTCATTCATTTTGTTTTCATGTAATTATAGAGATTTAGCCTCTGTGCTGTCTCTCAGCTTTAGAAGTTAATAATTATATTTCAAGAGCTATTTATAGATGTGGTGCAGCATAAGGTGCAAATGATGACATAGTCCTCATTCCAAGGAGTTGCCAATCTAATTATCATCCACTGTAATTAAGAACATGAGATTGATCTCATTTTAGTGATTTGTAGTGTTCCTTCTCAACTGAATACTCTCTTTCCAGTCTTTTAAGACCTCTAATTTTTCTTTTGTGTGTGTGTGTGTGTCTGAGGTCTTTTTACTTATGATATATTCTTTTTGAGATAGTAGACAGAACTGAATGCAATGCCCCAGGTAAGGGCACATCACTGATTTATATTTATGACAGCAGCAGTTAAACTAAAGCTTCTAGATGGTGTGGTTCTGATTGTCCCACTGTGTTCATCACTATTGCTGTGTTCGGCTACAATGGCGAACTAGCTAGTATTATACTATTCCCAGTATTACTTCTAACTCTTCTATAGGCATTTTGTCTGCTTTATGACAATTGCTATATTCTGAGAAATAGTTTTAACAGAGGTTTTGACAATGATTGCCTGCCCTTTTCCATGACTGGTTGCAGTTAATCAACAACCTAGTAATGGACAAGCATAGGACCCTCCAGCAGGCATTACCTAGCATTTGTCATTACAGAATTTTATTTTCTTCTGTTTCGATTCCCATTCATCTACCTTTGTTACATCCCTCAGAAGTTCCTCAGTCTTCTGTTAACTAACCACAATAATCCTGCATGTCAGCAAATGCTATCACATCACTGTTCTTTTCCTTTACCAAGACATTTTAATACCTACAATCCTAGTGAAGAATCTGTCACAATAGTTTTTGCCAGTATTTGGAAGGTGACCATTTAGTCCTACTATTAAAAAAAAAAAAAAAAGTTTGTTTATGCATTAGCTAGTTTGTAATATTTCACATCACCACACTCTTATTACTGTGAGTGTTCTGGAAAAATACTAATATTCCCAGAAATGGGTTCAGGAATGTGGAATACAAGCTGCCCCTCGATCCTCTATCAACTCGCGCTTTGTATAGCCTGGTGGAATAAACACTAGGAGACAGAGGCTTCCAAAACAAACACTGTTTATTAAACAAACCCCCACCCCAGTTACAGTAAGGTAAAACTATCCCTTCACCCCCAGGCCAAGCACACCCACCCAGTAGGCCAACACCCAAACCCCGAAACCTTAAACTAGGACAACAACAGAAAAAAGGGGAAGCAAGAAGACCAGTCTTCTGGTCTTCAGGCTCTTCTCCAACCCCAATCCACAATGAAGCACCAGAAGGATTTCCCAAGAAAAGGAACAGGAACAGGCCCCTCCTCCCAGCAGACAACCTCTAATAAACTCTGTGGCCCATTCAAACTGCCCAATCAGAGCGTAGCATTGTCCCACTGTGGAGGGTCCTACCAATCCTCTAGCAGAGTGCACAGAAGGTTCCAGCAGTAAACAACCTTCCCCCCAGTCAAATATAAAACTTTATGGAAGGTTCTCGCAGTCCTTCTGCCTCTCCAAGCCAAGTGGCAGTCCTGAGAGGAGGTTCTCGGGCTGCCAGGCAGACTCTGTTCCTGGCTGCTAGGCAGACTCTGAACCTTTGGTGCCTGCCAACGTAACATAATGGTTACGTTACTGGATTGTGCAACTCTGCTGGTTAACATAACCAAGCCTGCTGAGGCTGGTTAGGTACACTACTTAACGGCAACTTACCATTATAACAAGCAAAAAATAAGGGGTATAACAGAAATTTACCCCAACATGAGTTCCGTAATGTGAGGGAGTTTTGCTAAAGACTTTCTGATAACCCAAATAAAACGTTAGCCCATTCCTCTTGATCAATTATTTTGTTGAAATATTCAAATAATTCCAATTAAAACGTTTTCCTTTTCAAAAATCATACTTGTGTGTATTATATCAAGTTCAACTAGGTATTTTTATATTTGATTTTCAAAAATTACGTCAAAGAATTTACCTGTTTTAAAGATTACAACAAATATTTATAGTGCCTTCTTATTGGAGATTTCTATAGAACCAACTTCTTTCAGGAAAAATTATATTCCTTTTCAGAAAAATGGAAAATGAAAGTACTTTTTCAAAACACATGAAGTCTTAACCATTTACTTAACCAGTACTAGTAAAAGTCTCTTTCAGTCTCACGGTAAAATCAGCTAGAGCACACTCTTAGCTAAGTTTATTTGTAAAACAAAACAATTCTGTTGAGAGAAATCCACTAAACTTCTTTCTACCTAGATTATCCAGTTAAAACTAATTTTGGCTTTGTTACAATGTTTGCATTTCATCTGTTTCACAAGCATACAAACATTTTTCATCATTTCTTATATTGATACTTACTGTCATGGATTAAGCATTTGACTGGTTTTCTTTCCCTCGTGTGAAAGTACAAAAAAAGGAGTTGGGGGGGGGGCAATACACACATACCCCACTTTTGTCTATTTCTAAATGCAAGAGACTCTCCCCTCCTGCCCCCCTACCCCCAAGAACTTCATGAAGTTCTCTTCTGATTGCATTCATCACATCTCAATGGTCAGCTTTTGGCACCATCACTATTCACCTGCCGCATAAAACTTCTGTAAATAAAATCTTTCTTCAAGCTTTGAGTTCTCCATGATTGACTATTAGTCAATGATTGTGTAAATTTTGTGTAAACTTCAGTTTAACTTAGATTTACATAATCAAGAGATAATTCGTTTTCTGGAAATAATTGAAATTATTCTGATTTCAAGTCCTCATTGAAATTTTTTTCTGCTTGTAGAATACAAAGTTAGCTGCTGGATAGGTGAACAAAATATTTTGATAAGTTTCCAACTTTTTTTTTGCTACCTTGTAAAAACAGTCTTTGTCATTAAGCCTATGTACTTTGTATGTGTTGTACTAAAATCATACTGTTCTTATAAAAAATAACTTCTTCAAACATGTTCTGTAAAGAACACAGTGGAATGTGGATTCTTCTTATGGAACATATTCTTTATAGAATTACAGGAGTGTGTGATATAATGGAAATAGTAAACTTCAGAGACATTCGACCTATCCTTTAAAACTGTGGGCACAGTATTTCCATTTCAAAGTTCTTAGTAATTAGAAACAGATATTTGAGAACAAATTACATCGTATGAGCAAATTGGGTAAATTGGATGGCAAGTATCGTTTGCACAAGGAAATCAGTGTCTCTCAGCATGAAAAACTTTAAATGTAGGAATTTATGGCTATAATGTTAGGGTGTCACAAAACTAGCTTGTGAATTTAGGCAGATTAAATCATTTTAAGGCTCTGAAAATTAGTTGTATGGCTAGGTTGCACGGTCCAGTTCTTAGAGTGTATAGTTTGGTCAATTTTTGCGTACTTTAGACAGCACAGAATATGAGACTCTTGAATGTAAAGCCAGCCTTCGCCATCCAGAAGTTCTGTCCAGGTTGTTGAATGTTTTTGACTGCAAGTTAATCTACGTAGGGAGATGATAGGAGAAGAGAGATGGCCCAATATAAGCATGCAAGTGTGTTAAACTGTGATGGGAAATCTTCAGAAATTTCTGGAAAAAGTCAGGTGTTAAAGGTATCATATGCATAAACAGCACTTGTGTAACTGGTGACCTAAACTGACATAAACCTTGGCATCAGTGAAGATGTTGTCTTTACATAAAGCGGAAATGGGATCAATTTTCGAACAATTTTTCTAACGTGTTAATCACAGACAGGTTTTTCTTTTTTCGGACCAGAGGTTAAAGTAAGGGGGAATGCACTGCAATGCAGTTCCGGGGCCCCCTATTTTTAGGCTGGCAGCATTCTGGGGCCCCTAGAAATAGAAGAACACACCAGAATGCTGTGGTCCGGGTCCCCCCTAAAAATAGCACGAGCAGCCAGAATGCACTGTTTTGGTGGCTCCACCTTAAACCCTGCTCCTCCTTAAGCCCTGCCATCAGTGGAGCAGCTTGTGGCTGGAAGCAGCTTCCAGCCAGTCAGGCAGTGTGCAAACAGCAGATGTAAGGACTTTGGAGGAAGTGGGGCTGCTCAAGTTTGTTTGTGTGTGTGTGTGTGTGTGTGTGTGTGTGTGTGTGTGTGTGTGTGTGTGGGGATGAGGTTGGGCATTGGGGCAGGGGGGTGGATTCTGGGGACCGGAATGGCGGGCCCACCTGTGCGCTAGGGTTCCGGGGCCCACCAAATTATACTTTACCCCCTGTTTCAGACATACTTATCGTGGCCAATTCAGGGCAGTTTTCTTTGTCCATTTTAAATCTAAACTCCCTTGTTTTCTCATCTCCTATCTTGGAACACTGTGTCAGCAGTTTGGTATAAGGTCCTGTTCTGGCTATCTGTTTCTGCACTTTCAACACACCGGGGCTCTAGAGTAATTGAAAGCATTTATCAGACATCTGCACAATGTAATTGTGATGTTTGGACCTAGGAATGATGTGCACTGAAATTAACAGGAGAGGACATGAAATGTTTAAGATATGTGAACAAAGGAGGCAGCATCAAAGAGCTCAACATAAAGTACTTTGTTCTAAGACACTGACAAATTTCTGCTTTCACTGATACCACTACAATGCTTTCTGTCCACAGTTTAGGAATGAAGAGAGATACTTGTCATATTGTACCTACTCCAAGATTTTTGCTTGTCTGTTAGGGTATGGATGGGGTGAATGGTGGACAGAGCTTATAGGTATCTTAACGTTTCCCTTAGTTAGCCAATTATTTACACTAAAATTGGAAAAAAAATCAAAGTTAGCTGATAGTTTATGATCAGTTTATGACATGGGCAGTTAATTTCAGCATTTTTATGGGGGGGGGGAGTTCCAACAAAGCTCGTTTAAATTATATATCAAGGTATCACAGACATCTTTTTCTGTAATTTTCTTCCTGTTTAAATTACAGGTTCACGGAATTGTTCGCCGATCTAGTTCTTTCAACACAGGCCGGATTGAGCATCTCTACAAGAATCCACAGGCTCATATAGAAGGAAGTAAGGTTTTGTCTGTATATTTATTTCTCACTCTAAATTTCTGTATGCAATGCATTGTTTTTGTAATATACCAGCTCCTATCAATGATCTACAATCCATATCTTGTCATTGTAAAGCTGTCTTCCCAGTGAAAGTTTGGAATCTGTTGTAAAGTTTGTCATTCATCAGCCGACCATTCCTCTTCTCTCTCTTTCTATCTGAAAGCATCTGAGTAAGAAATGGAAGCCCTTTTCAGATCAAAATTCAATATAAAATGTTGTATTTTTGAATTAGCTAGAAAAAAAATATGTAGATATGTAAAGTAGTTAATTGACGTGGGGAATGGAAGACATTTTGTGCTTAGTACAAATTTTGGTGATGCATTTTTCACACAGAGATGGTCAGTAAAAACATAAGTGAACGGCTAGACCTGCAAAAACCTTTTTGAAGTTAGAGAGTTTAGGATACTGGCAATATAAATCAGCACTGAAGTAAAACAAGTTTTGTTTTACAGCTGAGGTGTAGTACCAGATAAAATGCAATGGATGCTCACAATAGACAAGGTCTTGGAAGTTAGCCAGTAGATCAAGGTTCAATGGAGTAAGAATTTCAGTTTGTACATTGGGGTAGGGTCTTTTGATTATGAGAATAGACATAAGTCTGATTTATGGAAAAATTTGCTGCAAGTAGATTTTGCTCATTGACTTTTTCAGTCTTCCTTTTTAGTGACTATTTAAAGTTGTTAAGGAAGAATGACTTGCTTGGAGCTGAATTTCCCGTATGTTTGCTAAGCTCAGCACTACTGCTTCTTTTTCCTCAAATCTGGATTCCAGCATCTTGTGGCAAAAATAGAAGTCTGGATGGAATCTGCCACTCAGCATGAAGAATAATATCACAGACATGCAACCCTGTTAAAGCTCCCATTGGCTGGACATATACACTGGATTAATGGTTTTGGGGCCAACTTCACTGGGCCCCAAGTAATTTAAGCCTCCAGAGTCTGTGGAGAGTCCAGGCATTGCTCTTTTCTGGGGTTTGTAGGCATACTCTTCTGGTGCCAGTGCCCTCTGTAGCATCCCCTTCTGAGAACTGAGACCCCTCCACAGCCCAGCTGCCTCACCCTTATGTGCACTGCTGACCATCAGGATCTTCCGTAGCATAAGCAACCTCTCTTCCTAAACTCCACCTGGAGAGTATTCTGGCTTTGCAGTTAACTCCTTAGGAGTATAAGAAGGCAAAAGCAAAAAGAAACACATGCTTCTCACAGGATTGTAGACACAATTACTGTTTACTGAGCTCGCACAAGAAATACACAGATCTAGACAAAATAATAAACACAGCTGTACTCATTCCCCTGCCTCCTTTTCATCACCATTTTGAGGGTTCAGTGAGCTTAGAGTGGAGTCTTCCAAGGAGTCCAGTTTCTCACTCTTACGTGACTTAACTTCAGAATCATAGTCTCTACCCCTCATACTTTTGCAGTCAGACCTTCTACCTAGCTTCCCATACTTATGCTGTTTTCTCAAAAAGTGATGGAGAGGTCTTTTTTTTATGACCTTCAGTTCACTTCATTGGGTCATCCATGCTTCACCGTCACAAGATGATCTTTTGCTTTAGCTCATGCCTACAGTGCAGTTGCTACAACAGCATAGCTATGGTGCCTCATGGTGTAGATACAGATTATTTTTTTAAATATTTTTATTTAGCCCAGGACTCCATTTCCCCAAATGACAGTAAGTAGGTTGAAGGAAGCATTCTTCTGTTCACATAGCTGCATCTGCATTTAGGGTTTAAATCAGTAGAGCCACAGTATTCTGGGATATGGATTTTTCATACCACTAAAACCAAAAGGTATGGTGACCTCTGTTTTTCAGTTTTAAATACATCAGAGTAATAAATACTAGGGAAGGAGAGGAATTATTTCAGTTCAGTGACAATGTTCCCTCTAAGGTTTGGCAGCTTGTGTGCAAAATTTTCAACCCCTGTGCAGAAATTTTTCTGAATACAATTTTTGTGCAAACTCTCAAGACAAATTATTGAAAAATATAGAACAATGAAAAATAAGTTATTTAAAATTATTTAAAACCGTTTTAATAATAATTTAAATATATTTTATGCTTATGTGAGATTGTCTTGTCAATTCTTCCATACTGTTTGTCTGCCTTTGTTGTTGTTCCAAAATGAAGAAGCACATAATCACATAAAAAAGTTAAAAAAAAAAGGGGGGGGGCAAAAGAAAAAAGCAGTTAACTTGTCTCTCATTTTTCATTTTCCACAGTAACCATTTTACAATTTAAAAAAAAATTTGTCCTACATTGTTTCTAGCAAGTTCAAATGTGCCCCTTTATTTGCTCACCTAGTTGGTCCCTGTTAGTAATTTTGTTCACAGTATACTTTATTTTCCTTCATTTTTTTTAGTGTTCACTATATCCCCCCCACCCCCCAATTTAGCCCTTTTGTAGGGAAAAACAGTCCAAAAACCAAAACAACCCACCCCAGACCTCAAACCCATAACCACCAACTTAAAAGCCTGTTTTTTTACCCAGTGAACTATAGAGGCTTCTGTTAGTAAGGCTTCTAGGAACTAATACAACTATGTTCCCTGCCCCTCCCTGCTTTTTCTGCAGGCCATTGTTGGTTTCCCCATGTGTGCAGCAGACTGAACCTCAAGATCATGGGTTTGAGCCCTGTGCTGGGTGCTTTTTATTTTTTTTTTTTGTAAACATTCTACTGATAGGAAGTTAAAAGCAGGACAATAGTACCTATTTTTAAAATGCCTGCTGGATGGAGGACATAAAGGTAAAAAGGAGGACGAGCTTTTGCTGGATGTCTAGTAACCCTATGTCTGGGAGACATTTCCTCCTCTTTGCCCTTAACTTTGGAATAGAGACCCCTTGGCCTGTCCTGCCCCCTGCCGATCCTCCTCCAAGCCTCCCTTGCCAGATCCCGACCTAAGGCCGCTCTGCTGGCCTGCCCCTCCCCCAAGCCCTGGCTGATCCTTGGCTGCACTTCCAGCCTGCCCTGGCAAACCCTGACCTTGGGGCTGCTCCACATGCAGGGGCAATTCGAGAGTGGGCCAGGATGCTGGACGCGTGCCCCCCAACAAGTGGGCCCGATCTGGCTGCACATGGGCCTGATCTGGCCATGCATGGGCCCGATCTGGCTTTGAGCCTCCTGAAGGGGGCTCTAAGCTGAGGACGGTCTGTGCCGCTTGTGGGAAGCAGCAGGGATAGTCCTTAAGTGGCAGAGACCATCACTGCCACTTGTGGGAAGCAGCAGCGACTGCTTCCCGCCTGGAGCCTCCTGGATGGCCTTGAAGCCGGGGACAGTCCATGCCTCTTTTTACAAGCGGCAGGGACGGTCTCTGCTACTTGGGGGCTGTCCCTGTTGCTTCCCACGAGTAGCACAGACTGTCTTGACTTTGAGTTCCCTTCAGGAGGCTCGAAGCCAGATTGGGCCCCATGCATGGCGGAAGCCATCCATGCTTTCTGGAAGTGGCACTGAGCTGGGTTGGCCCAGTTCCGGCTAGCAGGGCCCGGAGGTGCAGGACCCATGCCCTGCTGGCCCCAAGGTAGCAATGCCCCTGCCCACGTAGCCAATCCTCAGCCACACTTCCGACCTATCCTGGCTCCACCCAGAGTCTATTGCCTCCTCCACTGGGCTGATCTTCAGCTGCACTGGTGGCCTGGCCCAGCCCAGTGAGACCCTGAGGCATCCTCTGCCCCCTCACCCCCCTGCCAATTCTGGGCTGCGCTGATGGCCCAGTCCAGGCTATCCCTACCCTGGGCGTGCCCCATGTGGTTGAACCTCCTGCACTGCTGGCCTGGCCCGTCCCATGCATGGGAATGAAAAAATCCTGCGTGGCACGATTTTTTTATGTGCACGGCCGCGCAGCTGCGCACTTTAGAGGGAACATAGGTGACAATGTGGACACAAAAACTTGGATATAAACTGACCATTGAGAAGTTTAGACTTGAAATTAGACACAGGTTTCTACCCATTAGAGGGGCGAAGTTCTGGTATAGACTTTCAAAGGGAGTAGTGGGGGCAGACAGCCTAGCTAGTTTCAAAACTGAGGTTAAGCTTGATATATTTGTGGTGAAGATGGTATAATGGGATTGTTTTTTTTGGCTGTTCTTGGTAGATGTGCCGATGGAACAACTGATGGGATGGGTTCTGAGTTATTACAGAGAACTCTTTCTTGGGTCTCTGGCTAGTGAGCATTGCCTATATAGACTCTGACTCTAAGGTCAGATGGGATCAGTATGATTGTATAGTTTGACCTCCTGCACAATGCAGGCCTCAAAACCTCACCTACCCACTTCATCAATAAGCCTCTAGCCTATGACCAAGTTATTTAAGTCCTCAAATCATGATTTAAGGACTTTAAGATACAGAGAATTCACTGGTAGGTGAGTCATGCCCTGTGCTACAGAGGAAGGTGAAAACCCTAGCCAATCTGCCCTGGGGGGAGAATTCCTTCCTGACCCCAAATATGGTGATAGTGGTAGATCATACCTTAATTACCAGCTTCTCTGAGTAAACTCATTCTTCTGGGTGTCAGCCAACTCTTTTTTTCTTAAGATGCTCCTATTTGAATAGAGTACAATCAAGGTATAATGAGACTGTTGTTTGCCCTATGATGCTGTCACTTGGAATTTGTCTAATATGGAGGTAGAGACACCAGGGAAGGTAGCAAGCCCCACATTCAATCTGACTTGGATACAGATCAAAAATCTTGTTAATTACACAGGAGTCATAAGCTACATATAGACAGATTCCCCAATCATCACAAGACAGAAGCAATTGTTGCTGACAACCACCATGATAATTCTTGCCAAGCTCTTACAGAAATGAACATGTGGACCTATTTGTGTCTGATTTATTGAAGTTATATAACCTTTTTTTTTTTTTCTTTTTTTTTTTTTGCTACAATGCTTCAGTCTTGGAAGATTGCTTAACACTATCACTCCTGGATTCTCTGGTTACCAAAGGTCCATTGTGTTCCTTATCAGCTATGTCTGGTGAGAAGGTTGAAAGCGTCTTCCTGTAATGGAGACCTTGCAACAAACATCCATACCTTTTGAGTTAGCACTAGCTAATTACTCTAGGACCGTGGTTTTCAAACTGTTTTAATCAGGGCCCAGTTGAAAAAAAAAATCATTTATGCCCATGACTGAACAGTTACATCTTTGTGAAATGCAGTCCAGTCTTTCAGTGGTGGTAGCTGGGGGTGCCGCGACTCAATGCCTGAGGGTCTGCTACCCACTACTGGGTCCCAACCCTAAATTTGAAAACCACTGAACTAGCGTAAACGAGATCACAATCGGACTGCTTGCATCTGTCAAGAGAAGTTTTTTGTTTGTGTAGAAACAAATCCTGTCCAAATATGACCCTCTCCTAGACTATTATCTATAAAACTTCTCCTTCCTACAAACAAAATCTGCCCACTTCTTAACCCAAAGCATCCAGTCCTTAAGAAAATGAGTCCTTGAAGACTTTGGCAGACTATCGTGGGGAGAAGTTTGATTCAAGAGCCCTAAACTGAAAATACTTCCACTTAACCTGGCCCATCGACATAGCTGAATGTGTTGCTGCTGAATTATAGGAGAAATGAGGTGGTCATGATGGTAGTATAGATCAAAACTTCTGTGAGATTTACACTTCCATTATGGAATTCTGCTCAATAAACAGACCACCCACTGTATTCTCTCTATTAGCAGAAATTTGTGAGTAATCTTCAGTCATAGTTTATCTAAAATGTATTGCAGTAAGGCAGGTGATCCAAGGCCTGAATAATGTAGTAAGGTCTGCATATGAAAGACCTTACTGTCTCCACTAGAAGTCTCATAGTCTCATTGAACAGGAGGGATGACAGAATTAGACCCGTTGGGGGATCTACCATGTGAGGTTCTTCAGCAAGCTTCTGTTACTTCCCTATGAGACCACTCAGCAGCCAAAAGATGGAGCCATTCAGTTCCCAGTGCTCTTTAATAAAATCTGGAGGCTGAAAGCATGCGGGTGGGAACCCACCACACCACACACTCCTAATGCAATGTCCAGGGCCCATCTTCAGCTGATTGAGAACAAATCAATAAATGATTATTTGTAATGAAGTGCCTTTCTTAAAAAAAAAAAAAGGGGAAAAAGAGTTACTGCATAGCTATTATGTGCATACTGTTTTTGTTACCTGAAGTGTTAAATAAAACATATTCACGATTATGAATAAATTGTATTTTGAGAACAAATTCTCTACAGGTTGTAGTTTGAGGCTGAGGACAGGGAAAACATTAAGTTTTTGTGACATGGTATATTTGTTTGGACTGGAACTGGCTCACTCTCATGCCTCCTTTTTTTACATATACGTTAAAAATTAAATAAATCAGGAAAGAGTTAAGAACAGCTGTATAACCAGTATACCTAACCACAGCTGAAATTTTGTTAGTAATGTCATGGAACATATTGCATTGCCAATTACAGAATTTCTTTTTTTATTACTCTTTCCTTCATGTTACTTCATTTTTAAAACCTAAAGCTTTCAGTCAGAAGTAACAAGTCTTGTTGTAGTATGATCTAGACTTTCAGCCTATGAAAAAGTCAAGTGACATTAGCATTCCTTCTTTGCAGGTGTTTGAGGATCATCTTTAGGTGCTTAATATATCAGAAAGCAACAGACTTGACCACAAATCTTATATTACTTGGTTTTGTTTGCTGAAAATAAAGCAAAAATACTCTTTCTTCTTGTGACAAAAATTGTATGTCTAATATTAGTTGTCACTGTGAAATGCATTTCAAAGGAAGAAATGGCCATAGCTACATTGGATGTTCAAATATTTGTGTATTATGTTTTCAGAAAGTAATAGTAGAAGCCAAGCCTTGAAAAACTATCAAATTAAGAGCTGTTACTTATGGATGGTTTTGACAGGCTTTCTCCTTAGTTGACCATTATAGGGAGCTTAGCAGTGTATTACATGACCTATATTCTTCATAGAAATTAGTAATGGGTGACAAAATTGGTATGTTTTATTCTTCTCATAGCCTGGCATATGACACGAGCATGAGTACCCATGCAGAATGAGATGTAGTCATCAGGTGAGGGCATGTGGTACTCATTTTTATTTGCATTGCAAGAAGATACTGAAATTATAAAATTATACATAATGCTGGGATGTATATGCAGGGTCTGAGGATAGGTGAAAAAAATACAGTATATGATAGTGAGGGGTGGGAGTACTGCAGTGCCCTGAGCTGAGTGTTTGTTTGGTACTTGGTACAGGAAACTGACACTGGCTTTATGGTCTTAGTGAAATCACTTAATTTGTCAGTCCCAGTTTCCCCACCTTCACTGTGGGGAGAATATCCATTTTCACAGGACTGAGGTTAAGAAATTAATACATTTTAGTCAACTTTGTGAAAAATATTTTGAAGCTGCAAAACACTATAGAAGTATATACTAACTGAGAAAGTAATGAGAAGATAATTTTGGAAAACAGGCATGCATGTGTAAATCTTCTCAAGGTCAATTAATTTAACCCCTAACTACAGAATTTGTTGAAAACCTACAGCAATCAGAATGAGAAAAGATACTCACTAGTAGTTACCAAATGGTGATAAGCGACACTGCAATTATTTCCTGCTATAAAAGTATAGGGAAAAGCTTTAGTTACTCAAGCTTGCTAGCTGCAGGTAAATTCTAGCCTAGATTTTCAAAAGTTACTAATTGCCTTTAATTTTGGCTGTCAGTTTGAGAGCCCCTGAGAGATACCTGATTTGTCACAAAGCTCTGAGTATGTTCTCCATGAAGATATTTTGAGGCCCCTCAAAGTTGTCATGAGCATGGCATTCAAAACAGGAACCCACATACTCTAGTTCAGGGGTTGGCAACCCAAAAGATAAAAAGAGCCATTTTAAAAAAGTCCTTCAATAACCAGGAGCGATGCTGGCCCAGGAGGAGACCAATGGCCAGGGCCCTGCGGCCCTTCGACCCAGACCCAATCCAGTCCCAGGGCCTCATGCAGTTCCCAGATCAGGCTCCTGTCACTGTCAGCCCAGTCCTGAATCCTTGGTCTGGGATGGGGGCTGGGGAAACAAGCCGCTGCCACAGGCAGCCTGGCATAGGACCGCCAACACTCGGGGCACTGATGCTGGGACTTGGAGCACAAGGCCCCTGTGCCCAGCGCCAGCAATGCCACTGTAAGTAGCCAAGTGTTTTGAAAGCCACAGTGGGTGTAACCTCCTGGTGAGGGGTGGGAGGAGCTGGCCAGGGCACCTACCACAAGGTCCCCTGGCAGGAGAGGGGGGGCTCAGAACCAGGAGAGGCCCCGTACAGGGCTTGGGCCATCTGCAGGGTTCCCCAGTGGCAGGAGTGGTGGCCAGAGCTAAGAGTGGATGACCTACAGGGTCCCACGGAGGGGGGGAGAAGGGGAGTCTGCAGCCATAAGGAGGCAGCCGAAGAGTCATGTGCGACTCTGGAGATGCAGGTTGTAGACCCCTGCCCTAGTTGAAAACCTTAATCACTGACGTTTTTAATGGTGACTGCTCAAATCTGAATTAGACATTTTTTGTTTTTTTAAAAAAATATTGAAATGTTCCCTGTAAGTTTTGGATCTCCAGACTAAACAGTTTTCTATTAATGGGTGAGAGTACGTGGAAAGATTGAGCTTAGTTATCCTACTTCAGTGAAATGCAGCAGAGTAAACAAGTAACAAATGTTGCCAATTTATTCTAAAATATTTGCAACTCTCGTAAGGAAAATTAAATGATTCTTGTCTAGACAATTTTCTTCTAATTTTGTATCTGAAGAATGAATATATTTTTAAATGGAAATGTACTATAGGATCTTGCCTAAGAAGACCATGTTGTTTTGTGAATGAGTATATTGTTTGTATTAGTCTAACTGGATATTCTTGAAATTTAAAGACATGAAGCTGCACTATGGTGATCTCACGGACAGTACTTGCTTGGTGAAGATAATTAATGAAGTGAAGCCCACTGAAATCTACAACTTGGGAGCTCAGAGTCATGTCAAAGTAAGTAGCTTTCATAATTCAGAGTTTTGTGCACCGTCTCTCTCTCTCTCAGTTCGTAATTCATAAGTTCCTACAACATTTAAACAATTATTAAGTTTTAACGTGTGAGTGCTGCTGTAAATCAAGTTAGTAGTATTTGCTGTGGTGCTGAATCCTGTCCCAGGTTCAATACTAGTGCAAAATTAAACCTCAAGTGGCAGTATGAGGTTAAATTGGCATTGCCAACATTATCTGCCAATTTTGAGCCTTTAATCTCTCCACCGTTTGAAATAACATTGGGTTCAACATGTCCTGAAAAGAAACCCTAATGGAGGACTAGTACTCTGTTGGTTTGTGTCTGAACCAAAATATTGTTTAAAGCTAATATTTTATTTTTAACTGATACATGTGATGACTTGCGTGAGGCTGGCTAAAAAAAATTCCAAATAGCTGAGTGCTGTTCACCATTCTGATCAGAAGCCTTTGGGGTAAAAAATTTAGCTCCATCCTGACCTTCACCCCAAGCCTCTAACTGGTAGTTGATGACTTTTGCCTCCATTTCTATCAATTCTCTGCCTTTTCACTTCAGCTGGTTTGTATTTTGGATTGCTTCCAAGTAACCCTTCAGTATTTAATTTTTTCCCCTGGTATTTGCAAATTTTATTGTGTATCTATCATTGTTGCTACTCTGTTAAATTTATAATGGGTGATATAATGAAACATTTACAATGCACTTTATTGTAATTACAGAAAGTTATTTTCTGAGTGAAAGAGACTAACCAGGTTTAATCCTTTACTGATATAGAAAAGGTTACCCAGAAATAAGCATTTTAAGGTCATTGCTATCTCTGGTGATTCCCCCCCCCCACCCCCGGAGGAATTTAACCTTTTTCCTTCTCCATGCCCTTTTTTTTTCTTTGATATATTATTGATCCTCCAGGTGTTAATTAACAGAAAACTGGGTGTAACAGAGTTTACAATAGCCACTATTTTCACTGCCTCTTTTAATAAAATCAGTTTATTATGAACATGGAAATCATTTGAGCTTGTGACATCCTTCTTAGCAGAAAATGCTTAAAATTATATTTGTACCCAGTCTTAATGATTTTCATTCATTTGCTGTTTGTTTGTGTTCATGAGCAGTAACATCTTTAGTATGTTGTTAATTCCCCCAGGATCTGTATAAGAATGTTTCACTACCAATGCAAGGTTCTACTTTCGCCTATTTTGAGGTAGACAGGGTCTTTAAAAGAGTGGCAATTTCTCTCCATTTTCATGTCACATATACTTTTTTTCTGAAGGGAAAATGGAAAAATTTGAAACTGTCAAAGGATTCAATTTATAACTAGAGACAAATCACTAATTTTTAGCTTGAAATACCAGTCTGCTGTGTCTTCACAGAAGGTAAGTTTTCTCTTATTAATGGGATGGGCAGCTGCCATCTGTGCGTGCACGTGTGTAACTTTGCAATGACAAAATAGAAATAAAACTGCGCCTTATTGTAGTTATCAAAGTCTCTTTGACAGCTGTTGACACTTTGAAAACTATCTGTTTAGTGTTTTTAATTCCTTCATAGTAAGTTTCTTTTTCTTTTTCTTCTTTTTTTTTAAGACAAATGAACATACTTATTAGCATGCAAATTAAGTAAAACTTGCTTTAATCAGTCTGTAAATTACCCACTTCTGTGCGTGCGTGCATGTGTGTGGCTGTTGCTAACAAATTAAAAATTCTAATCTTAGCTTACTTGACATTCTGGTCTTTTTGAAGCAGTGACGTCCACAATGTTTTTGGTGATGTTTATGTTGGCCTGTGTTTATGCAGAATAAAGTTTTTCTATCACTCTCACTTCCAGTTAATTTTATGTGAGCCATGCTGAAAGTAAGGAAAATAAAATAGGAAGTTGGTCTGGTTTCCTGTAGGAAACCAATGAAGACGAAATTGGTTCTTGGAATGAACCCACAGCAGTCTGGGAAATACTGACAGAGATGACATTTTTCTTGATCATAAACAGTGAGGAATATGACTCATGAGTGGGTCGTTGAGAGGCTGATTTGATCTTATGTTGGAGAAGTTTAGAGATGAATGACCTGAAATGTGCTTTTTATTAGAGAGAGTGAACTTGACAATATGGTATCAGAGTAGGGCCAATTTATCTGGTGTGTAATCCTGCCTGTTTTCATGAGGAATCAGGTTTATAACTTCTACATAGTGTGCCTTTAACAGTAGGCCATTCCCTTCAGAACTGTTATGCTAGTACTTCAACCTCAAATTCTCTGTTCTTTAGTCACTGCTGTACCATGTATCCTCATTACTAACCATGCAAGTTTTTTTTTTTTTTGAATTTGAGTAGAATTGCTGGAGATAATTGAGTACTGTGCATTGACTCCAATGCCAAGCGAGATTTGACCGTTCTGTGTACCAGCCTGATTAACTGAAACCTGTTATCAAAAACTCCCTGATGCCTGGACTTTAAAATCTGTTAACTACATTCAGCATTCTCTCACATATCTAAAACCTTGTTTGGCTGAATTTATTAAATTCCATTCCTTCAAACAATTTGGCTAATTGAGGGGGTAATGCATTTTCATGTGCATATATAGGACAGTGAATGGCTTCTGATGCCCATTTTAGGACAAATCCGATTATGAACAATATTAATTGTGCTGTGGAATTACAGTGCAGTATTAACTATAGATTTTACTGTTCTCCTGTTGTCATCTTAAATAAGCAAGCAAATATGTAGTCTGCTGATGACAGAAATGTTGAAAGCAAAAGGAAGATAACACTGATAAAGAGAATTCTGACTCTTTATCCTGAAATTCTGTTGACCTGTGCAAAGGTATTAGTAAAGTTGAATCCTGAAACCCTTCTTCACCCTCACAGATATAGTGCTACAATGGTTGTCAAAATATTACACAGTTTAGAATCAGGATATCGTGCAGTGAGATGCTTTGTTCATAATGGAGTTAACTTTTCAAAATATGGATGTGGTCATTTTTAGTGTACTTGCTATAATAAGTAGATGACAACACACTATGGACTGTTGCCAGTTATTATTGGTGTTTGTTGCCAAAACTGTTGTCATAAAATATGACATACAAAAAAAGGGGTTGCCTAATGTTTGCAATATAGACAAACTGGCAATTTGACAGTGGCATACAAGCTAACTTTTAAAATTTCAGAATAAGTGTCCATAACCACAGTGTTTGCTGGTACTTTTTTCTACTTGCCAAATAAATTCAAATATCTTATTGGTTTTGTTCAACAACAATAAAACCCTACAGCTGACCAGGCATTTTTAACAGTGGTTGCTGAGAGAGAGGTTGGGTCAGGGCTGTATTTTATTGTTGCATGTTCCGCATCTGGTACTGTGCTTGGATGTTGGTATCTTTCTGCTATAATGCCAAAATGTCAATCAAATAATAATATGCATCATTCATAAAGCACTTTTCCATTAGAGAGCTGGAGGTGCTATCTGATTCTTGGTCCCTATTTTGCAGTGGGGAAACTGAGACCTAAAAGGTTAAAAAAAACTGGCTCTGCCTAGAATGCCAATTTCTTGACTTTGTTCTGTCCCTGTCTGTTGAACCACACTGCCTTCCAAATGACAGAAGTTGGGAAGAACCAATATGAAACCAAACAAGTCGAATGCTTGAAACACTAGGTGTCCTCTTGTAGTAGTTTTTCTTCCATCTTCAGAAGCTTCTAATGGTCAGAATATGAAGGTGCTCTCAAAATGTGATTTAACGGAAATATTTTGTGCAGTAGAAAAAATTTACAGTACATTGAGGAATTTCAACATTATGGGTGTGATTCTAGAGCGAAGGTTGAAATCAATTTATGTTGCTCTAGTGTAAAGGTTATATAAAGAACAACAAAATCAGGCCCATTGCTTTAAGGTTCATTCTTTAGTGTAACATTTCAGTGGGTTATTTCTGCTTATGCAGTTCTCAAAAAAACGCTGATTGTTAATACAAGATGCTTTTATTGTAGTTGGCAGAATTTTTCACTCAATTTAACACAGCATGCTTTTAAATATTGTGCAGAATTGCACACAAGCATAAAAGCATGTATACATTTTTGATATTATTTTCATGCTAGTGGGATTAATTTTTAATGCGTGCACACCTTAACATCAGTATTGGTTTCTGTAATAGGGAATGTATACTTGGGTTGTAGGCTCATGTTGATGTTGGTATTTGAATTAGCATAAACTGAGTATTTTTTATTGTGTTGACTAACAGTGAATGATGATGGAAAATGTAAATTCAGACTATGTGGCAATTTAAATAACATAGATTTATATTTGTCTGGAAAAAAATAATATGCTACCAAGCTGAAACACTTCCCTTTAAAGTTAAAGTATGGGGAAATAGAAGTATACAATACATAGGAAGTATTTGCAGACAGGTTTGTTTTCCTAAAACAGATAGGTACTGTACTAGATTAAGTTTTTTTAAATTGTACTGATAGTAGGAGGGTTTGTACTTATGCCATTCAGTAGTCAAGTGAATTAATTTGCAGTTCTTTTTAACTAATCTGGTTAAAGCCTGGATCCTACCAACATTTATATGGAAAGACTTAGTTTTAAGCATGTGAGTAATCCTGTTGAAGTAATAGGATTTAAATGATTTGATTTGGTTCTGATACTTAAACTACTTTTAAAAATACCTCCTCTGTATTGGCAACATACATTTCTCTCAACATGTACATTTGAAAGGCAATATTTTATCCTACTTGCTTCTGGATTTCTTTCAAATAAACACTGATCCACAACTTTAATGCAGTTAGTCATGTATTTAAAATGGAGTGTGGGCAAAATGATTGTAGCATTGGGAGATTAGAATTGAGAGATTTATTAGCAACCTTTATATAATTAGTGTCTATTCAGTTTTGGCCCTGATCCTGGAATCCTTACTTAGGTAATGCTCTGTGACTTCAGTGCAGTTTTGCTTTGGTAAGAATTGCAGGCTAAACCTTTCAGGAAATCATAAAGCATTCCCGGTCCTTCTGTACTATCAGAAATAATCAGAGTTATACACTGCTTTTAACCTATTAGTCGCATAGATTTGTCCAGTATACAGAAGCACCATACTTCCGATCATTCATTTGACACTTTTTTTTGTGCTATAAAAGCAGCAGTTCGACTCTTGAATGGTGAAACACTCATTGTAACAAAATCTAATCCAGTTAATTAGTTAATGAACAAGAATAATGGCACCACTGTACCAAGGGTAGGGATGCAGTACACAAGATGTGTAAGCAAAAATACTGCAATAAACCTTGATTTTATTGAATTTAAGAATTTCATAGTTAAGTTTTATAGAATATTTTACTGCATCACAAGTCAGTATTAAATTACCTTTAAATTAGAGTGTATGGGTGTTCATTTGATCAGCAAAGTACTGGAGCCCACTCCTGGTTTTTACAGCAACAGAACCTAAATGCAGACTGCTCTGTGCTAGAATTCCATGGTGCTGGCTAGCGCACTATATGGGGCACATTTCATTGCCTCTCTTTGCCAAACCATTGTGCTTAGCTACCATCTGTTACCTAGGACTGATGGCTCCAATGCTTCATAGCAACTTCCAAACCACAACTTCTTAAGAAGTTCATTATTCAGGACCATCCTGCAGTGCTGCTTCCTTAAAAGGAAGTGTTGAATCCCAGGTTTGTGATGTAACTGTGATGGACCGGCGACGCCCACCAAGGAGACGGACACCAATTTCCAGTAGAAAAAATTTTATAGTGGTCTCATAAAGGCATACGATGAAATAGCAATAAAAATGCCTATATGGGGGGAGTAAAAAGCTACACAGTGAAAAGGACTATGCAAGATGCGAGTGGTATAATAAACAGCTATGTAGTAAAAGGACTATACAAGGTACAAACAAAAACCACACTTATAAACAATGCATAAATGGGGAAAAACTACACTTATAGAAAATGCATAAATGGGAAAAGCTATACTTATAAACAATGCCTAAATGGAAAAAAAACTACATTTATAAACAATGCATAAATGGTATTATAGAGAAAAGAAAAATGGAAGAAACAAACAAATTGAGAGAGGTGGAATAACTGTATCAGTTTATAATACCTGTGCTAGCACCGTAGTGGAACCCAAAGTGAGCAGCATCCCAGTACATAATCGTTCGGCCGGCAATTCGAGTACACCCAAAAGTCTCGCGGGCGGGAGCTCCCTGTCTCGGTCGAGGGATCAGTCTGACTGGTTCGTGACGTGCCCTTTAGCGTTTGAGGGTGGGAAAACACTCGAGCCAACCGAGGCAGGGGCTTAAATAGTATACTGCATGGCCAGAGTATAAAATAGCCAATTGGAAGTGAGGTGCAGGTCAGGACCAATGATGTAACTGGGACCCCGGACAACGATCCCTCCTTCGTGGTGACAGGGGTGCTGAGAAATTCATCAGGGGGATAGAAACCCCCCCCCCCGATGACACAGGGCTTGGGAGGTAGAAACTCACCCAGGAAACTGAGGCCCATCAGGGGAGATCGATAGTTAACATTCTTCCCCTTGAGCTGCATATCCCGGAGATGAGACCCATCAGGGGATATTGATACTTAACACTCCACCCTGTGAGCTCCATGGTCTAGAGGGCTACAGGGGGGGGGGGCATTATGTCTGCCACCTCTGTTGACAGGAAGAAGGTCCTTCTCCTCACCCCCAACTTTGCACATCAGTGGCTTAATCCTTTAAAGTGTTGAGTTCTCTAGTCCTAATTCAGCAAAGCACTTAAGCATGTGCTTAACTTGAAGTTGGTAGAATTACTCACGTGCTTATGTACTTTGTGGGACTGGAGCCACAGTATTGAGGACAGAGCCTCCATACAGCGGAAGACAGTGTAGCACTCTTTGTTCCTTTATGAAAGTTTAAATGTGTTATTTTGCCCATGTCCAGCTTTAAAAATATCACATTGTAATAGAGTAACCTCATTCAAATGTAAACCACTTAAAAATTCCTTAATCCTCACAGAATATTTTATGTGGGTAAGGCAGAGCAGAACACTGAAAATCCTATTACTACCTGTTCTAACAATTGGGGTTTAGTTTTATTTTTGTTTGTTAAATCTGGGATAATTGTAATTTCGTTAATAGGTGGTCATGATGGGAATTTCTCTTATCTGGCTGTCACCACCATGGTGACCCAGCCTCGCGTCCCTGGCCAGGGTTGGGTCCAGAATTTAGGGCATTGGCGCAGGGGTCAGGGGGCTCGTGCTCCCTGTGCCTAGTCCCAGCAATGCCCCTTCTCCTAATATTGTAAGTGCATGTAAATGAATAATGGTGTTTATATGCTGAGTTGCACACAAGTATGAATGTGTACTAAGAAAAGTGTATTGATTCTGTTTCTTTAGTAAATACAGTGTTGCCCAATTCTTCCCTTCATAATCTGAAACAAGTACTTTCCAGACCAAGCACATCAGGAACCAAATTGAGGTATTATTTTTATGGACACAGATGGACATGCTTTAGTGCTGCAAAACCCTTTACAGTGACCTCGCTCTTAGTGTCTTCTTCCTTCCTTCAATAAGCCACCCCACCAAAAATCCCTAAATCAACTCTTCTCCTTACTGTCTCCCCCAACACCTCACTGTAATGATTTTTCCTAATATGGAAAAAATGCTAGAGATTACAAATGAAATCAGTATGATCCATCACCTATATCTCATATATTTATAATTTGTTAGGCTTTTGCTTTTCGGTCTGTGATTTTATTTTTCTGCCGTGATAAATACTAAGCAGATTTCCTTCGGTGAGTTCTTTTAAGGTATACAGAAATCAACCCGGCAAAAAATGAAGCCTGATAATTTATTGAATACTGACCATGAGAGTGAGTAAAAAAAAAAAAAAGACGGAGCCCTGAAGCAAAACTTTTTCATATGATTGGATTGCTAAATAGAAAAGTACAAATACCAAGATGAGATAGTTTAAGACAGGATGGACTGCATTATCCTTTGGTTATTTGTAATTTTAGTAGTAGTTGTCTTCTTTTTTGCAAGATATTTTATAAATGAATGTAAAGGACTTTTTTCTTTAACTCCCTTTTTGCGCAGTGCAGTATGTAAAGAGAACTGAATGCTTTGATGGATGAAGTGGTCCTTATCTTTATGATCTTGATGATTAATAAATTATATTCTTAATTTACTTTGTGCATTATTTGGTGTTTTAACACTGAGGGATGAATTCTGAACTTAATTATGCTTTTGTAAATCTACAGTTACGACTGATGTGGCAGAATTATATTGATTGCAACTGCAGAGCTTTGAAGCAGTTTTTTCTTGGTATAACTGAAATCAAAATAGGCCTTTAATAATAACTATGCAATTGCTGGTGGATAATAGTCTCACATAATTAAAAAAATCCAAAGCATTACCACATAAGGTTTAAAATGACTTATGTTAGCATTCTCTAAGAACTTATTCGACTTACTTAACTTATGAAAAAGTAATTAAATTTGGAGCACCTTTAAAAGTAAAGATTTTTATTATGTACATTTATTTTGTGTAGCTTGAATTCTGCTTTAAATTTAGAGACAGGAAAAATGCAAGTTCTATACAAGTTTTTTATTTTCTTGGGAAATAAGAAAATGTCCCTTACTATTTCTCATTCTGACAGCTGGTTCAGTGGAAGATAAATATGAGGGAAAGAGAAGTAAAATAGTTATGGTGCTTCTGGCATATTTCTTCTGTCAAATAGATGGCAGCAGAGTGTTATAGACAATGGGTACGTTCTAGTGAAAGACTGGTGACATTACAAGCTGATTTTTATCAACTGCAGCCTGGAATAACTTGTAGTTAAACACAAAATAAGAAAGAAAGCTACCTTTGATAATGCAAGAGCATAGAGGATGAAGAAGGGTATGAGATGCTATAAAGCTCTGAATTCTGGAATAGTCCCAGGTGGAAAAACTTAATCTTTTAAGGTATGTTATTGTCTCATGCAACATGGCTAAAATAATATGCATGTCAGAATAAAAAGACAGAAGGAGAAAGAAAATATTCACAAGTTTCAACTGAAAGTAATGAAGTACTGCCTTGGGGTACTCTAGATCTTGGCCTGCATGCCTATTTTTTAGTTAAGCAAGTTAGAGAAAGGAAATGTCAGTCCTCAAATCAAGCAGGCATTCTTTGGGAACATTTGCTCAAATGTCAGCATTTTTTTTAGAAACAGATCTGCAGTCTGTTATGCCCCAATCCCGAAATTAGATTTAACATTAAAATGGTTCAAATACTGTATGCGTCTTCAGGATAAGTGCTTAATTAATTACAGTGATGTAGTGTTCTAATTAGCATTCACTAGCTACAAGATAACTGGCTGTGCAGGAGGTGCAGTCATCAAATATTGCATTTCATGTATTCAATATTTGTCTGCTATCTTGATATTTTTAGTAGGATTACCTCCAAAACAGAATGAAGTTCTGACCCTTCTGAGATCAGCAGCAATTTTGCAATTAACTTTAATATGGTGTATTCATGCACAATAAGGAAAATTTGGAGCCTATTGATCAATTTCAGCCAAAAATTAGTGTCTTGTATAATTGTAAATGTAAAGACACAATCTGAATTAGTGTTAGTTTTAAGATTATTATGGAAGGACAATCTGTGCTACTAAATCTAGAAAGGACTTTTTTTTTTCTGATAATACTATTCTTCAGGGTAAACGGATGTCACACCATTTATTTTCCTGCTGTACCTTTATATGGTTTAGTTTCTATAAACATAGTTCATTGTTAGAAAACTGTTTTCAAAAGTGCATCTAACAAATTAGTAAAGGCAATATCTGAAAAGTCTTTCTAGTGAGAGAAACTTGTTTCTCCTATAATGTTTTTCTTCTTGCATCTGATATCCTAACAATCATTCCCCCCACCCCCTCAACAAATTAAACCCACTGTAATTTAATTTCTCATAGTTAATAAAGGCATTTTTACTCTGAAGTGTGTTGCAATTCATTCTATGTGTTATAACTACGTGAGAATAGAAGGGATTGTAGGTTTTCATGGATGTGAAGTGGTCTCCAACTGTGTAATGTAACAGTGCAAAAACTAATAATCCCAGCTGTTGTTGTTTCTGCTTTGATTAAACTGCTGTTGGTGACACAGTATGGGGGGGGGTTCCTTTGTGACTTTTTTAGTACTTTTCTGAAATGAGGTGTTTTGACACTTTCCTGAAGTGTTAAATTACCATATGTACACTGTTATTCATGTTATCTGAAAATAATTAACTAAAACATGGAAATATATGAACTGCATGCATACAGTATATTAGCTATGCAATATAATGAAGGTCTTATATTACTACCTTTCTGTGTTTAGAATCAAATTCATGAAGCACACCATGTTTTACAAATAAATCTTCAGGTTTTTTGGTTTCAAAACCCACTTCTAAGAACATTCCAAAATAACAATAGTGTCCAGAAACATTGTTTGTTTTAATGACACATATGCTGAACAGCATAAGGGTGCTGTTCACATCCCTATAAATGGAAACTTAAGCAAGGCATGCACTGAACACACAAAATGCAGTTAATGGAAGAAACATTAAGAAATTCTTAAGTTACATTAAATACATTAAGAAAATTTTTTCTGAACATATTTCACCTGACAGACTTTTTGTATCTTTGGGGTGAAATACGACAGAGTTCTACTTAGGCAAAATCCCATTGAGGTTAGTGTTTGTTGTTTTCTGAGCTAGGACTTCAGCTTGGAAGGTTTTATTTAATTTTCTAAAATCTGAATATTACCTTTGTCAAGCAAAGTATTTTTTTTTAAAGTAGCAGCATCTTTTCCTCCATTACAATACTTTTTCTCCTTGTACTGATTAATACTAAATTCATTTTCTGTGTTCTTAGTAAGATCAGTTGTGTGCTTTGTTGGAAGCATCTATGTATTCACCTGCTTTGATTCTCCTAGTCAATGGAAGAATAACTATATAACTTCTAAAAATGAGTCTTTGTAGACTTTTAATGCTTGTGAAGTAAAATATTTCACCTACTGAAAAGGGCTTTGCAAATCTGTAATAATATGAGATGACGGTAAGGTTGCTGTGAGAATCTGTTTTTATAGTGTAAGCTGTTGCACTATTGGACACATGCGAGACTATGAAACTAGTAATTGTGAAATTCTATAGATTCAGTTGGGAGAGCACAAATGTCATAATAGTGAATAGGCAATAGTGTCAGCTTTTCTTTTTCTAATAATATTTTAGAATGTGAAAATTAAAATATAGCACTTTTACCTGAGAAATTGCAGCTTTATAATGGCATATTGCCTTGGTGATTTTTTTATAGTTTCATTGCACTTTTTGAAATGTTAAGGCTAGACATAGGTGGGCAACTTATCCACATTATTAAAAACAATTTAAAATGAGACAAATATAAACTATTCATTATGTTCAAGATCTTTGGACTTCATCAGTTACTTTGTTCTTTTTTTATTCTATAGCAATGATCTTGAACTGATATTAGTAGAGCATTTTAAACAATATTTGCATTGTTTCAAAATGTAAATTAAACTTATAAACTATCTGTCTGTAAACCATTTATATTTTGATTAAAGTTTACCAATAAAACTGTCCAAATCAATCAGTGGATCATTTAAATATAAAACTTTCCTAAGAGGTATAAAGAAAAAAAATCAATTATAATTGTTTTGATTAATTACATAACGTATCATTATGAAATACTTGTCAGTGAACATACTCTTTAATTTGCAAAGGAATTGAACATGTGTTACGTAACAAGATGTTGACCGAACAAAATCATTTGCTAATGCAGCTCAATCAGCTGTTGTCTGAAAAAGTCCAAGCTGGCCAAATCTCCCTGCATTTTGTCCATCTTATATTTCACATCCTTGTGACTTTTAGGATAGGGAGTATATCAAGTATCTCTCACTTCAAAGTGACTTGAACCGGAGTAAACCAGGACTGGACCACTACTGTATTTTCTTCTGCGCCCCTATAGTTATCAGTAAGAATGAAAGACAGCATTCCCTTGTGTTTTGTTATATTTTCATTAGGTATTTGTTGGATGTTTAGGAGTGAATATTTTCACTGAAAATATGTTTGCTAAGCTGTGTTTTTCTTAGAACTATGTGATATTAAGCAGCAGTATTTTCATTTTTGCACAGGCATTCTTGCATGATGTCGCCTCTTGGTGATGCAGTTCCACTGGCAATGTATCAAAACAAAGGATAAACCATAAAATATGTTCAATAAATTAAAAGGATACTAACAATTCAAATAATTCTGTCCAAGATTTCATAATTAATACATTTGTTTTTGTATGGAATAAGTGATTGAGGGGCTTTCCCCAGTTTATATGTTAGTGTAAATATTTTGTTTTTTCCCCTATATGTACATCTAAAAGTCCACTGTGGCAAACTGCATCCCCTATAGGTGATGAAGTGTTTTAATTACTAGGCATAAGCAATACAGTATATTTATTCAGTTACCTGGGTAGAAAACTTTAACTGTGGAGTCCTAAAAAGTGTTCTTGAAAATATTGCATACTTTCAACCCACCTGAGAATGTAACAATAGTAAAAGAATAATTCAGTACGACTTCTATAAGTTTGCCACTGTTCTACTATCTTTATTCCAGTCCATTTTTAAAAAGTTGATGTGTGTCATGAATGGGGAAAAAAATTACTTCTTGTATCCGCTCTAAATTTTACCTTCTTGTATGTTTTAAATGCAATTTATCACATACATTTTATCTGAGATAGAACAATATAAAATTGCCTGTGGATTAATTTCTTAATTTAGTTAGGAACAGTATCTTCTGTAAATAGCAGATAAAAATATTCTACTTAGATACACTGCACTAGAAAAAACTATAAAAACCTGTTTTCTTTTTTAAAAGATACTTGATTTTCTTGAGTCTGGTCATGGTAATTTTAATGAAAAACAATGCAGACAGACATTTTTCTATAGGGTCAGATTGAAGGCCTGGTGAAGTCATTAGAAATGGCTTCGGATCAAGCCTTACTATTTATAATACTATGTTAGATTTAAAATGAGATTTCATGTACACTTCATTGTGCTTGGGACAACATGCACTTGCATGCTGATAACACAGATGCACAGTTCTGTCTTTCACACTTTATCCTCAGTAATGTTATAAATTAATTTCTTCCTTTATATAATGTTGTATTTAGTTGAGAATAATTTATTTAATTATTAAAGGATTTTTAAAAAAAAAACAAAACTTGTGTTAATGGGATATATGCTTTAGAAATTGAACGAAAAATATCAGTTCCTAATTATGAACATAGTTTTACCTTACCTGTCTCATCAAAGTAGTTTTAGTATTCCAAATGAACTCATACTTTAAAAAATCTTTTAAAATCGTATGAGTATTTTATTGCATCTAATTCAGTCCATTATTTTAGTGGTCAAAATACTAAACTAAAATTCACTTATAGATATTGGCATAGGGTATTCTTTATTTATACTAAATAAATCAAAGCAAATTATTTGCACGTTCTTTTCTGTGCTACAGTGTAAAGAAAATCATGGAAAATCTCATGTTTAGAAGCCAGTAATGCTGAACTCAGAACTTGATGATGATGATTTCAAATTGATCAGTAAAAACTTATGGTACTATGTCAGTATAGTTTTAATAATCTGAGGACAGTAATATTATTGTAATTTAATGCCTGAAAATAAATGTGATAGTCTCTAATATGAAAACCTATACCTTGTTCAAAAGGGCAGCCTATTCATTGATTCCAGTAGGTTTCCATATTAAACTTAATATCTTTAGTCCTAGAATATGCTACAAGGGTAAACAAGATTGTCTGCTACACGCTATTCTTTCTGTCAGCAAGTGTAGATTAAAGTTGACTCTGCTTCTCTAAGCAAATGTTAACTTTTTAATAGGAGAGGTATATTTCTTAATGACACATTACATATAGCTATTTACTGTAAGATGGTAACACATTCAAAAATTGCATTGTTAGGAAAATGAAACATGGCTTTCCAACAACGGCAAGTGAATACAGTTCTGAAGTCGTAAAGGTGATAACTATAGATGGGAAATATGTTTGCTTCATGTAAATGAACAGTTGTTCCTTATTTAAAATGCAGCCTTACATTTTGATTGTGGCTTGGTGTTTGTTTAAAAAAAAAACAAACCAAAAAAACCCCCCACAAAATCTGCACATCCATCCCTTCACATCCCACACAAAATAGGAAAGATACTCATTTACTGTTAGTGATTTGAAGACATTGTTTTATGAGAAACTAACTTTCCATTGTGTTTAAATATAATATAGTACCGTACAGTAATTTCCTGTACAAAATTTTGCCTAGTTTTGGAAGTGGCTTTTATTGAATATATCCTAAAACTTAAAGAACATCTTGAAAAGAAAATACTCTGTTGCCAGCAGACCTCTAAGTAGATGTTATCAAGCTCTGTTTTAGTATTATTATTAATAAAATTAATGTATTGTGTTTAGAGTAGGAATACTAGATTCTGGAATGGACCATGTCTTCATTTATTTCCATGGAAGGTCTGGCATGGTTCTGATCGTGAGTGTGAAAGACAAAAGAAATATTTTTGTGCTAGTTATGGTAGTAAAAAAGCTCAAATATTTACTAAATTATTTTTTCATCCATATGCATGTAGAATGATATTCTTATAATATGGTCAATTGCTTTGTGTGGCATGGATGAATTTCTTGGAACCCTATCAGAGCTCTTTCTGCTTAATAATAATACTACAGGTTTTAAATATTTGTTACATCTCACTGCTAAATGTAATAATAATACAACATTGTAATAGATTTAATAGTAACGAAACAGTGAAGCTCCTGAAAAGTACAAAAACCTAACAATAAATTAATCTGTTTCTTCTTTTTCTCCTCCTGTCACCTTTTAATTTAAACTTTGTTTGCCTTGTTTTGTTTTGTTACATGGGTGGTAAGCATCAGGAATATGTGAAAATTTTACACTTAAGAACTTTATTTAAAGGAATTTGACTAGAACCATCTGTTCCCACCTCCTAGTCGTCAAGCTGCTCTCAAAAAACAGGCAAAACATTATCCCAGGGGGTGAGTGGCTACAGCTAGCTATAACAATAATAAAAAGTAAAAATACAAAATATACAGATACCAAAAACTCAGTGATCTATAACAGCCTGTTCATTGCCCCTGGACATGTTTACGAACCTTTCTTCCTTTAAAATAACTAAAAAATCGAGCTTCTAGGATTCACAAACTTAAAATACTCCACCCTTTTATCTGCATTTTGGGATAGCATGACACCCATTGGATGAAATATATAAAATAACTTCATATCACCTGCTTGCTCACTGTATAAACACATTCCTACTTCAATGAGAGTAGCATACCACTCATATTCAATTATGCAATAGACCCATGCTAAAAATCTACAAAGCTACAGCTTAGTGTTTGATTTTTTTTTTTAATTTTATTTTCAAGGAGAGGTAGTTGAGATGCTAAGAAAAACAAATTTGTAATGCCAGTTGCAGTTATCCTGGATCCCCTCATTCAAGCATCAAGTCGGAGCTTGATGCAGAGAGAGCACTTTTTCTGGTGTATGGCAGCCTCCTGCCCACACATATCAGAAAAATATTCATGTTCACCCTTGCTGGGTCTCGGTGGCATGTCACTCCTTCTGGTCCCAGCCTCTAAAACTCTAACCTATGGAGTCCTGCAAGGTCCAAACCAATCCGCAGATGATTCCACATTTGTGTGAACTCATTTAGGAGAACCTGTGAGACAATGCATGCACAGTTCTGCCAGTCATTCACAGAAAACACAGTTAAATATAGGACAGTTAGTGACTTCCCCAGCTTTTCAAATGTGTAGCCAGAATCATCATCTGAATGGAATAATAACAGGGTAAAGCTGATCCCAGCAACACTGGGAGGACAGTTGTAAAAGGATCAGGAGCACTTTGAAGAAATACATTGCTCTAGAGCAGAGGTGTCGTACTCATTCAGTGAGGGGGGCCACATTGCAGGGCAGGACACCTGTTGTGGCCATGTGGCTTCACAGGCAGGCTCCTCAATCCTTTCCCCTGCCATGTTCAGAGCATCATGGACTCCCCTTCCCAGCTCTGCTAGCTCCATGACCCCTTCCCCTGCTGTACAGCCCCCAGACACTCCTTCCTCTACTGGTCTGCTCCCAGGCTTCTCTTCCCCTTTCGCTTCCACTTCCCCTACCACGTTGTAGGGGGCATCAGTCTCAGTCACAGACACAGGCAGGCTGAGCTCCTGCCTCCCTCTCCCCATCCACACTCTGTCAGTCATTCAGAATGCTGCCCTTTGGTTTACTCAATCCCAGCTGGCCTTTGATTGGCTCATTCCCACATGGTCCCAGCCACTTATTCTCACTTGTGATTTATGCAATGTGCAGTCAATCAGAACAGCATGCCAGCTGACTGACAGTGAACAGTTAGCGTGGTGGGTGGTGAAGTGGCTCTCTGGGAGCCAAGCCCAGCCTGCTGTGACTGAGACTCCGGTTGGTTGGCAGACCACAGCAGAGCTGAGCCGGGATTGGCTGGAGCACTTCCTTCGCTCCACTGTGCTCTGACTCACTCACATGATCCAAATCACAAGCAGGCTTAGCCTGCTCTGCCAGCAGTAGTCTGTCTTTGTTGTTCGCTGCTGCCATAGAGAGCTCCCAGGCACAGCCTGGGCAGCAGCTCCACAGGCTAGATCAGTGTCCTTGCTGGGCTGGATATGGCCCACTTGCTGTGAGTTTGATACCCCTGCTTTAGAGTATCCATGAGGTAATTTGTCCTCAGGTTTAGTCTACAGCCTTGAATTTCTTTTGGACTTTGCAATGCTATTGGATGCCCAAGTAGTTGTCATCAAAAAATACACACTTCTATCTGTGACGGGCCAGAAGACTGTGCCCCATTCTAAAAGGCATAAACGTGGCTGATGTGGTGCATGAATTGGTAACCTCCAGGCTTGATTATTGCATTTCCATGTGGTTACAACCTTAGATTTAGAATGAATAGCTGTCCACAGCAAACATCTGTGTCAGATACTTCAGAGCTACAGCTATCAGATGAACTATGTGTGCCAATCAGTGAGGACCCAGTTGAGCTAGCCAAGGATCTGTGAATGAACTGACATCTATTCCAGCCACTTCCAGAAAGATGAAAAGCTATCATTCTTGAATGCATGGATTCAGCTATTTTGTCCAGCATTTGGCTTTGAATTCTGTGATACTAGCTGCAGATGATTAAACTGGGGCAGACAAGACCCATGAATTTGCTCCTTATTGTAAAGAAACAAAAGTTGCAACTCTGTGATGATGGGGATTATTCTTCAGTGATGCTGTCAGTGAATGGCCAATTACCAGGCTGTCCTGGCTCGATGTTTATATCCAGCAGGGCGGGTTGGCAACTCACATGGATCATCATTTAGAAATTTAAGAAAGAAACCCAAGCTAGGCAACTGGAGCATCAGTGAGGGTTCCAGTCATGTGACCAGAAGCAGGACTGGCCAGGCCCACCCTGAAGAGTAGGGGGCCTGGCTAGGAAGCAGGGGCTAGCCCCTGCTCCTCTGCAATCTTTGTGAAAGTTGTTGATCTCCTTTTTGAGATCACTCTGTCAGGGGGAGGATTGGAAGGGATGGTTTAAAAAGTTGCTAAAACTCAAGGCTTCGAGATCCAGTCTGTGTTGATTTTGTATTAATCAGTGTAAAGGAAACGAGCTGTGTTTTTAGTATTTAAGCCTGTGACAATTTTATGGGTATGTGGACTGCTTGGGATCAGAAGACAGAATTCTCACTCTAAGCAAGAACAGCGAGCTCCAAGTTCGATAGATGTATCTTCCATGATTGTGATAACAAGCTCAGAATCTTGAGCAGAACATAACTTTTGAGAGTCTCAAACTGAAACTTATTCTGTGTCTAGTCCCATGTGAGCACCTGTGTTCTTTTCTCAGGTAGCAGAGAATAGAATTTCCTTGGACAAATAAGTTTCAAAAATTTATACCAAAAGTTTATTCAGTTTGCCACAATACTTTCCCAATTGGGCCCTTTGCTCTCTGGTTTCCAGAAACCCTCCCATAAACATCACAGTGAAGGAAGATAGTGACTTTTTCAATTGAGATCAATGGAAGGTGCCCTTCAGTGTTACTTGGGATTGTATTTCCTGATGTTCTCAAGAACAGGGAGAATTCTAGATATTCCAAGATCGATATAGAAGACTTTGAAGTAATTTGTTCAAAGTTCAGAATGTTAATCCTCACTTTCTTTTCTTAAATAGACTGTCTGAGGAGAGTTGTCATGCTATAAAGACTGGTTGGAATATGTCAGGAATTAAATGATGTCTTGCAGAACAGGGAGAAGAGAACAGAGATGAACCCTGTGCGCAAATCAGTACAACTTTTTCTTTGATTATATCAGTTAAACAATTTAATTGGTGCAAATATCTGTATGGAAACAGATTCCAGTTTAGCTTAAACTGACTGCAAATGAGGGTAAAGTGAAATAGCTTTTCACCAGTTTAATTCATGTATTTTATGATAGCATCTTCATTAAACTAGTGGAACTCTCTCCTGTGATTGAAGTCATAGTCATCTGGTATCTTCCCCCCTCCCTGCGCCACACTCTTGACCAACACTGGTGTACATGAAGTTCTCGGGATTGTATAATCTAGCCTGTATGTGTGAAACATACATTGAGGCTACCAAACATTTGCTGTATTTGTATTTACTTTAATTTTGTTTCTTTTTTCAATAATTGGCTGTTAACTGTTACATGGTGGCATCTGGCGATATGTTCAAGAGGGGACTGATTTGCCCGGCAAACCAAAAAATGCCCTTCTGCAGCCTCGTACCTTTCTGTTTCATAAAATGCTCTTCTATCAACCTGTGAAATGTGGCAAAATTTACCACTTCACAATAAGAGGCTAATCCTGGAACCTTTTCACAAATTAGAAAATTCTCATTTGCCTTTGCCCTGCTTCCCTTCTCTAAAGATCTTGGGTAGATCCCAAGCTGCTGTAAATTTTCATAGCTCCAAGTTGAAGTCATTGGCACTGTGGCCATTTACACTAGCTGAGGATCTGCTCACTTTTTGATCTAGGATCCTACAGATAGGTGGGAACGAAGTCCCATCATTGGATGGCAAGGGGGAAGAGTATTTTACTGGAATGTTGCTTTTAAACTGAAATACTTCAGCTTTCAGGAAGATGATTTTCTAGGATATGGAAAAAGTTCATTCTCTTTATCACTGAAATCTTGGTGGCATACCCTTATTCCCAAACTCATCTTGATAATTTAAAGAATGGATTCTAGCCTATGTTGCTATTACTGTATGGTTCTGTCTATTGACTATAAGAGGTTGCATTCTTCCACTGAAAAAAATTAGAACAAAGGAGGTGGTGGTGGGGGATGACTTTTTTTTTTTTTTTTTTTTTAATCTACAAATTTACTATATAATTAGGCTGGGCAGAATTTGATTTTTTATTTATATTTTCGTGTATGTGTTTTCCTTTTATTGATTTAAATGTTCAGAGTTGTAGGAAATGTGAGGGTGTCAGACAATTATTAAATAACATTAGATGTTGAGATTCAAAAAGTTAAAGCTTTGTAAGAGTTAAAACCATAAATTGTCAGAACACGCAATGTCAATATCCTTAAATCAAACTCAGGGTCTCTAGCAGCAATTTTCTTATTTTGCCTATCCACAAATTTTTGATGATTATTGACAGAAATGTTTGCTGATTTGTATGTACAGTGAAATAACATTTAGTGACATTTGACAATAAAAATCTAAGCCTTCCAAACCTATATATATGGAAAATAGAGCCTTTTAAATAGGCCTCAAGTATCAGCCTTGTCTAGGGCATTTTTCTTTTAGAACTGAGTCTTTTACAATAGTTCATTCTTATTATCACCCTGTCAGAATTTCCTCTGAATCCCAATAAGCAATTCATACTTTTTCGTAACATCAGTGTGGATGAACAACTTTAAACTGGTGCCTTTAGTTGAAGTGGAAAAGCATCTAAGAGGTTATGCCACTCTGATCCTCATAAATCATGAATTTGGTTCAGTCTTCTAGAGGCACAGTTAAATAATGTTAATAATTTATCTGGAGCACTATAGGATTTTCCAAGTAACTTTTTATCGAAATTCATGGTTTTTATAAAGGACATAGACATATTTCAGTGAATGAGTGCGCGCGCGCGCGCGCGCACACACACACACACACACACACATAGAGGAAAACATAATTTAGAAATTATTCAGCAACCCTCACCCCAACAACCTTTTCTATAACCCTCACCATAAAGGGCTTGAAAATACAGTCTACCTCTTATTTTTGTTAATTTCTGCCACTGAAGATGCAATAGGGAAATAAAACAAAGTCTATTTATGCTCAGAGGAAAAAAAATCTCCATCAGTGACTTCCTGCTTGTTCCTATAATAAAGCAAGAAATTCAGAAGAAACCAGAGGAAAAGCTGTAATATTTCACTCACTTCTTTGTGCTTCATAAAAGCATGACCCACCACCAGGATATTTTATCTTTATTTCAATTACTGTTTTAATTTAGAGACCAGCTCATTTTAAGGCTCCTAATGCTTTTTTTGGTTTTATTTATTTTTATCCTGATTTATATAAAGCACTAAAAGTGCAAAGCGAGAGTTCAAAGCATCTTTGTCCATATTTAAGGAATAATTATGAAACAAAATCAGCACACTTTTCATGTTCCCAAAACCAACAGGTGCTACCAATATGACAAAAGACAAAGCAAAACTATCATTTGCTTTTCTTTAATGGCTGTCTTTGCACCCCGTTCTACTGATGCCCATGTGTCCAGAAGGTCAACTTGATTTGAATTACAGTGCTTATTATGGAAATGATGTGTTGACTCACCTACAGAGCTCGGTAGGAGTGAATGAAGTTACTTTTGGGCTATGCAGTTCCTTTCTTGCTGAGCGTTTATGGGGGTGGAGAAAAATAGTTTGGGGCAGTATCTCTTTCTTCCTCAAAAAAGCCATGTGGGCTTGGCTGGAGATCCATTTTTATTTTCCCTTCTCATTCAGTAAGAAGCTAGTACAGAAACGTATGCTGTGCCCATTCCAACAAGGTGATCAACTGCCTTATTCTGTGAGACTTGCACACAGATGAGTCCTATCTTGCCAACATTAAATCTGTTTAACCTCAAATCAAAGGAGATGCAGTCAAGTGCTTACCTATGTTTCTGGCACTTCTGCCTCTTTTCTCAACAGCTCCCCCAGTGACTTCATATAGATATCAAATAAGATAAGGAAAAGAGGTAGGGCCTAGTGTGATGCTGCAGGTTCTGAGGGCAGAGGAAATGCTGCCCATCATGTCCTCTTGAGAGAAAAGTTCCAAAGGGGCAGCTGTGTTAGTCTAGTTTAGTAAAACAAACAAGGACTCCTATGGCACTTAAAGACTAACAAGTATATTTATTGCATGAGCTTTTGTGGGAGAAAATCCCACTTTGTAAGGTCTTTGAAGATAGGGGAACTTACAGAATGGAGGAACGAAATAAATAAATAAAACCAGTGGGTGAGCTTGAATTTATTTACAGATTTAACTGCATTGCTTCAGGCCTTAATAGGGACTTTGGATTTTTTTCTCATTACAACAGGTAATTTGACTTAATCTTCCTCTATATGCTATTCCCCAGTGTTCGAATCATAATAACTGCTTTGATTTGCAGTTAGTGTGACCTGGTCCCATGACTTACACTTCTCTGCATTTATTTCTTCCCATTCTGTAAGTTCCCCTATCTTCAAAGCATCTGATGAAATGGTATTTTCTCCCACAAAAGCTCATGCAAGAAATAAATTGGTTAGTCTTTAAAAGTGCCACAGGACTACTACTTTGCTTTACTTGAGAGAAAAGATTCTGATAGTTTCAGACTTGTCTTTTAAAGCATGCTTCTAAAGCGGTCCAAGCTGTCTGAGAGATGGCATCCCTGTCTGAAGGTAGGATCTCATTTGCCATTATGTTCTGTTGGACCAATGAAAGCATCAGCCTCAGGAATGAGATCTGTGAATACAGGAGACAGAGTACTCTTATTGTGGAACTTGCTGCCAACCTGGATTTAATAAGCATGTTTGTAAACACTTTTGTCAGCTACCCCCAAACGTAGGCTTTTTGTGTCTGTGTCTGCATGTGGAAGTACACAAATCAGAGGTCCTTTAATTTAGCCCAAGATCTCTGCTAGCAGAGCAGTCAGATTGTATCTCGCAATTTTGTGATCGACTGACAGTCTTGAGTTGCATGATGTTGATACACAGTTCCTGTTGATTCACGAAACAGTAGGTTATACTTAATGGCAACCTGATATTACTGGCATCTGGTTCTTAGCAGTAGTTTGCCAGGAACAAATCCCATACCCATTCCTTTGACTTTAATGTTAATGGTGTTTGAGTATTGTCACAGGTGTACTGCTTATTAAAAACACTGTTTGGAAGAAAGGCACTAGCTGCAGGAAGGCTTGCTGGGCTGCAGCCAGGAGAGGAAGTGCTAGGATGTGCCAACCACCAGCCGCAGTCAGGTTTGTGGGGCTGCAGCGAGGGAAAGAAGTGCCTTCTCTGGCTGCAGCCTTGCAAACCTGCTAGTGCCCATGGACTCCACAGGAGGTAAGGTCTGGGAGTGGAGGCTATTGTCAGGGTGGTATTGGGGAGAGAGGGCTGCAGCTGGGATGCTGGAGCTGTCTAGTGTCTCTCCCTGCACTGTGTAGGCTATGCCTGTCATAGAGGTGCATCAAGGAAATGAAATACAGGCAAATCCCAGGAGAGCAGATTGAGCATGACCATGCAGCCCCTTGGGCCCTCAATTCCTCTGCTGCCTGTAGGAAGCCCCAGCATGCAAGCTGTAGCCTTTCTCCTGGCTGCATTTGGAGGGCTGCAGTCTGGAAGGTGCAACCCAATGCTTTGTTCCCTGGCAGCAGCTGCATAAACTTGCCTTGTGCTGACTGTCAACTGCCAGATAATGGCACTTTTTTTGTGCTGGCAGTTAAGAGACTGCTAATAAGTGGAATCTGCTGTACTGTAAGAAAACATCAGTACCGTTGGTTTAGCTAGTACACTGCCAGCAAGGGATGTGTAGCAGCCTGTTGTGGCTGGGCCTCATTAATCCAGTACTAAATTTTTTCCAAGGAAAGTCTAATGGTTAATAGAGAACAGCAAAACTTTTCATACAACTCAGGCTTGTTCCAGTTCTGATGAAATCAGCTGTCACCCTGGAAATGTGCAGAAATGAATTTGGCAGTGTCACATGTATCTATCTTTTCATCTCCTATAGAAGATAATACGTATAAAATAGTGCTGAGCATTGCACCAAAGATATTTTTCCTAAGGCAGGCTTGGTATACCTTAACCTTTACAAATGTTCAGGCCTCAATTTTGACAGCTTTTCTGAGACGCTGCATTTTCATGTACACAGTTCACTGTGACACCATGCTGAAGCATGGATTTAGCACAGACCAAAAGCAAACAGCATTATCTACTCTGTCCCTCACATTTCTTGAAGGCCATAGCTATTCTTCAGCACTTTCCCATCTAGTCTGGCCGTATTTGATTTCTGGAACACGTGTAGTACGGAATATTAGCTACAAAATATGCAAAAATTTGGTGTCAAAACTTCTGTCAAAACATTCTTCTGAAAGAAAGAAAAAAATGAAAAATTATAGATAGAGCTTTCCAGGGTTACTTTTGGTTTGGTGGGTTGTTTTTTTTTGACTGTCTGTAATTATGCATTACAATAACTTAGATGTAGGCCAAATCTACACTTGCAGACTTTTGTTATAATGAAGTTTAACTTTTTTTTTAATGACCTTTTTATACTCACCCTATTGTAGGTGCAGTTATCCTGCAAAGAAGGGTGAGGATAAATTGGTTTGTGTATTTTCTTCTGCATGGAGGAGGGATTTGCGTCAAAATTAATTTGGCAACACTTCTGCGTTTTTCACTTATGCAATTACAGAAACTGCATTTTTCTCTTAACATGTAAGTGTTAAACTTTCTTACTAATCTGCTCAACAATTTGTTTTAAGAATAGGCTTGGTATGTAAAGCAACAAAAAAGATAAGGGAGAGTAAAAGAAAATCCTGTCTAGAAGGGAGTAAAGAATACACTGGGGTGTGGTAATGGGGAAAGAGAAAGCGAGGGAAGAATTTGAAACAAAACAAGTCAAAACCATCAGCCAGATTTTCTGAATGCCAACTTGATCCTACAGAAGTAATAAGTAAAAAAATCTGTTAGTCTGTAAGTGCCACAGGACTCCTTGCTGCTTTTGCTGAACGAGACTGACGTGGCTCCCCCTTTGGAACTTAGTGATGTACAGTGTAGTATATTAACATTTTATTGTAGTTTTGCCTTAAAAAGTTAACAGAAACAAAAACAATATCTGTGAGGGCAGTGAGGGTTGGGAGTTAAACAAAACAACCTGAAATGTACTGTTAAATTCATTTCATAGACCTATAAAATAATTAGAAAACTTTGTACTTGACTAGCTATTGTTTTGGATTATGGCAGAAGAACACATAAACTCCCTTTTAAGGGGATGTAATGATTCTGAGGCAACAACTAATATCAGTCCTGTAGCGTAACCATCAGAGGAGTGAAGTTCTGGAACCACCTTCCAAAAAGAGCAGTTGGGGCAAAACGAAAACCTGATTGGCTTCAAAAGACTGACTTTGGTAAATTTATGGAGGGTATGGGATGATTACTCTTTGCCTCCAATGGCATATAGCTGATCTGTGGCTGTGAATAGCAAATATTTCAAGCAGCTGGTGATGGGAAGGACTCTGAGTTACCCCATAAAATTCTTTTCCAAGTGACAGACTGTTGGGCCTTGCCAAAATGTTCAAGGTCTAACTGACTGCAAAATATGGGGTTGGGAAGGAATTTTCCCCCAGGTCAGATTGACACAGACCCTGGGTTTTTTTCCCCCTAACTTCCTCTGAAACATAGTGTATGGTTTACTTGCAGATTTAAACTAGAGAGAATGGTGGATTCTTTCTAATTTGAAATTTTTATATCATTATTTGAGGGCTTCAGAAATACAAGTGGGTAGGTGAAATTTTGTGGTCTACAGTGTGCAGGAGGTTGTGCTAGATGATAACGATGGTGCCTTCTCCTCTTAAAGTCTTAGTTTCACTGCTCTTTAGAGAGATCTACTTTTTATTTTAATGCGTCCCATCAGCATCTGAGTTTCATCCACTTTATTTTTCCTTTTATTTATATATAAAATCAGAGACACAGTATAAGTTCTCAGCTTTCTGAATGAGCAAATTTGGTACTAACTAGAATGATCTTAGCTATTGGCTAGTAGTACCCTACTATTAAATAAGAAAGAAGTGTGATTATCTTGAATATCTTTTCCAGTAAGTACAATGTGTTCATTATTTTTCTCTAAAGGAAGTTGTCTTTCATATTTCAGATGCTTTAGAATAAGCTCAAAGTTGAGATCAGATTTACTTCAGTAATCTGATTCTTTAAGAGGAAAACAATAGCGCTTAAGAGAAGGGTTATTGCGTCAAAAATCACAGCATATTCTTGGATAATGCCAGGGACAAACCAGAGGGTAGGTCTACAATGTGCAGATAAACCAGGTTTTTACCTCATTAGAATGTACGCGCACACACACACACACAACAAAACCTGAGCTTGGAGACGTTTTAAGCCTGGACTAGCTTTCCCAGGCGTGAGTTCCAGAGGAATTCTTATAGTTCTCCAATATCCTGTCCACAATTCCCCTCAAAGACAGAAGTGTTCTACTACATTTGATGCAACTGACTGGGAAAGAAACCTAGAGCATCTCGCCACAGAGAACCATTTGATATGCACTCAAGTTACACAAAAATAATTGCAGAAAACAGTGAGGATAGAGTAATTCAGGCATAGCTCATAGCTGGCAGTTAACCTGGATGGCAGTCACCTGGGTTAACAGTACAGCATTCATATAACCTGACAGCCACTCATCTTAAACCATAGGTTAGCTTTTAGTAACCGTTATAGTGTAGACTAGTGCAGACAATTCCAAGCACTCCAAAATCCTGAGTCTGACTCCAAAAAAACATGAGCAGCTTTATCAAGATTTCTCTTGCTAAGAAAAACTGGAATCAAGTAATTACAAGCTGGGGGGGAAAGATCCTGTTGTCAAATGCCTGTCAAAAGTGAACTTACAGAAAAATGTATCATTTTTAATCTGTGCACATATTTCCAATTCATAAACTTGAAACATACTTTGGCAGAGTTAGTCTGCCCAAACAAGAAACCACAGAGACCAAAAGTAATTGGAGATGTTTGAAAAGAGGCCTATTGAAAAATCCAGGGCTATTCCAGAGGTGCTCTTATGAATCCAGCATGTATAAGGCATGTGCATAAATTAACCTGAGTGGCTGCAGGTGGGAGTTATATTAATTTTCTTTGTGCACTGACTGCCTAATCTAAACATTCCAATGTAGAAATCAAAACCGTTAGTTAATATTTCAAAGTAAAAGCATCAGTGCACCTCTGATAGTAATAAGCATGTAAAAGAGAACGAAGAAGATTTTGAAAAGGAATGGTAGAGAATATTATAAACAAAAGTAAGGGACAGTTCAAATACTCATCTAGCTGTGAGGTATGTAGGCCATACTTTGTTTTTTAAAGAAAGTAATCGTTCAGTGGGGGAAGGTTCAAATCAGTGGTGAGAGAAGAGCACAGCAAAAATTCTGCATTTTCAGCAACTTTTACAGATACTTCAAACTGTTTTCATTTGCAAAATCCTGATGGAATGATCTTGAAAGAATTATGCCTGTTGTTCTTGGCATTTAGTGATCTTACTCCATGCAGCGTGAAGGACCTGCTGCTTGTCCCAAAAATTATGAAATAGAATGAAGATTGATCTTGGATATTTTCCAGTATCCTTCTTTAAATCTTGTGTTCTGTGGGCCTGCCCTACCCTTCCTTTTTCTTTCCCTTTAAACAGATTTGGGTGAAAACCTGGGCTCATTGAAGTCAATGATAAAATTCCTCTTGGCTTCAGTGAGGTCAAGATTTCACTATATATATCGTGTCGTTTTGAATACACAGAGAACTAAAAATCCAGATAAATGCATTCATACAATAATACGTCTCCTTTGTATAAAATTCTGTTTACCAAGATGCCTTCTTACAAGTCTGTCTGCATCCTGGATTATTCAAGGTTCTGAAACACAGCTGTTCTAACGGAGTGATCTCCTTCAACTTTCACAACACTGAGAGTCTGTGTTGTACTATAATAAAGGCTTGTTTTGCTTCCAAAGGTAGTATAGGGTTGTGTGTGGATAGAGTGAGTACAGAAATAAGCATAACATGGGTTATGATTAACTAAAAGATTCTTTAATCCAATGTGGCCATATCTTATGAGAGGAGCTGCTTCTCACAAATATGGGTGCCAGGACTGCTCAACTTTCCTTCATGGTGAACTCACCCATGCCATTCATGAGGGGTACCCTACCCTGGGTATGAATGGGTTTTTGTACCAGTGTGTCATGGTCTCCTAAATCTTTCCCATGCTCTTCTTTCATGAGGTGAGTGCTGTGACGTTCCCAGCAAGGGTAGCAATGATCTCATTAATTTCTAACTCCTTGCATCTAATTTAGTGATGTTACTTTCTTGCTACTGATCTTATTACCATTTTAACACAAAAACGTTTACTGCTCAGCAGTTGTTGATGTTGTAAGATCTAAGTATTTTTATTGCTCTAGTGACACACTTCTGTAGTAATTTATAAGAGGGAAGGATGAAATGGTAGGTGAAACTGATCTGAATAACTATTTTGTTCCTCTCTCTAAATGCAGCAATTCTGGCATGAGTCCTTTTCACAGAAGTTGTAATTTACTCAGGTGTTTGTTGCTCAGTTGTTTCGAGAGACATTCCTCCAGTTTCTAACATTTTGAAAATATTCTAAGCTAAACAAAACAGAAAGTAAAGAATTTGAGTTAATTGCACGGTATCTTACTGGGGTCACCCTTCTGTAATACTTGATGACACTATAGTAACATTATGAATTCTCTTGTATGCTGTTCACTTTCCAGTCATAGTTTCTTTGAGAATCTGTCTAAACTTTGCCCAGTCATTTTGCATAGTGATTTGTCTTGTTAACTTCAAGTAGATAAATGTGAAAGCATTCTCTTCCCTCGTGTTTAGGGCTCTGGTAATGACTGCATTATTTTTCTTCATCCTAATCCACCTAACGTCAGAGATTGAATTTATTCTTAATATTGCTTGATACTGATTAGCTCTCAGCTTTCCCTCCTCCTCAAGGAAAATGTTCAAAGCTGATTTAATGGGGTATTTTTACACATTTAGAGTTGGACAAATCTGAAAAATGAGTCTTCCGGTTGCCTTTGAATCTGGATCCCTGTATTGAAAGCTGCGCAAAGATGATTGGAGCAGCTGTAGCAAACAGGGATCCTTTTGGCAATTCCATGTGGGTGGAAGTTATTCTGATGGTTAAAGTAAGATTCATGGATTCTGTTCCCATCACTGATACTGTTTTACCATGTGACCGCAAGCAAATCGCGTCTTTTCTTTGTGCCTCAGTTTACTCCTCTGTAAATAGCACTATAAGTTTGCTGAGGATGTTGTCTGTTGTGACCATGACTTCCATGAGGAAAGTGACTTTGGGGGATTTTTTTCATTAAAGTTCATGACTGGATTATGATAGCTAGTTTACTACAGATTCCATGACCTCCCTATGAATTTAGTGCTCTATGGATGAAATACTGTGCTGTGCCCCTTGCAGGCTAGGTGTATGTGAGGTTAAAATGGGGGCTCCGTGATTTGGAGAGATGCCTAACTCAATCTGGGTAGCCCTTATGATCTGTCTAAATTATGATGGCTGCCTGGAAAGTTTGTAGTGCTGCGTGCCATGTCCTGGCCCCCAGCATGCTTCCGTCTTCACTCATGAGAGGTGTCCTAAAGGAGACCTTGAAAATCAGACTTACTGATGTCCTCCGCCATTCCTGTAGTAGGGAATCCTCTCTTACTTGGAACTGGGGCTTTAAGTGAGCATCCTATTGTGGGTAGGCAGATTTGCCGGGGGGGGGGGGGATTTAGCTAGCATCATGAACATAAATGTACATTTTAGTAGTTTGTTGTGTGAACCAAAAATATGAAATACCATGTTAAATATGTATGAAAGTTACATTTTCCTCTTACTATGGTATATTTATAGCCAAAATATAACATATTGTAATGCATAGTGAATTTCTATAAGAGATGGAAAATATGAGACATTTACTTCCAAACATTTATTTTTGGGCCCTCTTTATAAGTGGCAGACCTTTTTTTTTTTTTTAAATTGTGTGGTATGTTCCATACTACATGTCATCTATTATGTATCCTTGATATCTAAATTTGTACATGAATTGTGTGTTTATAACTATATTTATGGCATCTATTTAACTATAATTCTATTTTTGAGCATAAACAAAGGTGGCAAGAATGATTTGTTATTTATTGGTCTTTTTTAATCTTTCAAGACTCTCTTTACTTTCCAAAAGCTTCCCCCCCACACACACTTTTGCTCAGAGCACATTTGACACACAAACAAAAGTGACTTTTGTCTTGTAATGGAAACACGCCAAGCCGTTTGACATAATGACAGATGGGATATTATTTAGTGCTGCTGAAATTTAGGTTGTATGGGTGCTTTGTTCCTCCTAGATTGTGTTTTGACTTGTGTGTTTCTGACTGCCATTGTAGCATTAACTTCCTTTACTGTACATGGAACATGCCTGCAAGAGCTGCCTTATAAAAGGCTTTGAGTTTTTCCTATATTAACATATTTCTGAAACGTAATGTACAACCATAGTTAGTTTTTTCTTCTGTATATTTTTTCCACTTGTAAATTGCCCATTATATTTAGAGGTACTTTCCTTTATGGTCATGAATAAATATCTCACATGTAACTTACTAATGAAAATCTAAATTTCATTTTGTTAGACAATGTTTATAAAATTAGAAGTTCCATGTTCTCTAACCAGGGTGATAGAAGCAAGCAGTGCATACACAATTTATGAAGGGATTTTTTGGTCCTGCAAATTGAGCACTTCATATCTCTCAAGACATCCCAACAGGCAACATGCTGTGATGTCACAGTTTCTGCAGATGCTGTTAGAATGTTGATCTGTTTTGCAAGCAGCTCAGGCAAATTGTTTTATTTTCATGAATTATTTTGTTTTGTAATTTTTTTAAATTGTTGATTTTATATCTGATTCTCAGGTGTGTGTGTGTGTGATTTGGAAAGAAATGTGCAAAGCAGTGTAATGCACCAACAGGAGAGGATTTTTGTGAAAATGAAAAACAAAATACAAGAGTCATCTTTCTCAGAAGCATAGACATATGTGGAGTAATTACCCGCCTCCTCCCTTGACTTTAAAGTGCTTTGCTCTAAGATAGAGCTAAATTTTGTAATGAAGTCCCTGGACTCCATGTGCTCGAGGGCGGTTGACTAGAAATTCTGCAATAGTTTTTTTCAAAAAAATAAAACTGAGGTTTATAATTATTTAAATTGATAAATAATGCAGTCCTTTGTTTATTTTGATAGCCTATTCAAAATTGTCCCACACTCTATTTTCAGGAGCTTCAATTTTTTGTATTCTTCTGGAGTACAGCTTCTGATGATATGAAACAATGCATTAGATTTTGGGTAGGTGATACAGCCACCATAAAACCAAAGCGTCATCCAGAGTCTTTGTGTGCATCCATGTACCGTTGAGTTGCCAAAGATGAGACCATCAGTAACCACGTGGCCTACTGCATGTTGTTCGTCTTCACTTGGGCGGAATGGGGCTGCTGAAGAAGCCCCAGTGGTAAAGATGTGTGCTAAACTGTCTGTGACCACCACGAATTCTGTGTTAAAAGAAGGATCATGTGATGATTCTGAGAGGCATGTGAGAGACCTAGGGTGATGCGGATCTGTGTTGTCTGTCTGGCAAGAAATGTGTCTTTGATTCAAGATATAGACCTGAACCACCTGTTACCGCTGTTCCTAAGAAAGTCTGAGGTGCTGTTTCAGAAAAGGGGTATCTTGACTTGAACCAGCATTGTTTGTGGCTTTGAGATAAAATTATGAAGAAAGCTGTCTGGATAGTTGACTACATTCACTAAGTAGTGCCATTAAGGCCCTGCCTATTGTGTGGGGAAGCAATGCCTGACAGGACCAGACAACTGTAGACTGGAGTTGTTCTGGTTGCATGGGTGATATTAAAGACAGAGTCGATCATTGAGTCTAGCTTGCCCCAGTGAGGACTGGAGCCCTGTGGTTCTGCTGGGTATTGAGCAGGTACAATAATTAAGACATAGGTATATGCAATAATTTTGCAGCCCTAGCACCCCATGAACTGCAGGTAGTTATGGGAAGGAATGTAATTATTTACTTAATTTTTAATGTGTGTGAGAGAGAGAGAGAGAACTGGGGCAGAACTTTGTGGCAAAAGTTGTGTTTTGTATCCAGTTCCATGGCTTGTAGATTCTTGGGCTCTGGATATAGGTAGCCAGTGACTTCGGATACTCTTGCATTGCAATCAAGGGTGTGAATGGCAGCTCAACAGGAAGCATCTTGCTAGATGTAATCTAGTTTAGCTCACTAAAACAGAATGGAGGATGCTACCATGAGGATTTCGGTGTGGGCTGCACAAGGCAGCTTTGTTTCCCCAGCCTCCCACAGCCCCAACTGCCTCTTATACTTACTTGTGTAGCTGGCTCTGAAGCCAATGTCACCATGTTGTCTCCACTGTTGGGAAACTAGCTAGAGTAGAGTCAGAGCTGCCATTCACACCCTTAGCTGCAATATAGACTTTCTCTTTGTTACATGTTGCTTGCACCTATCTTCCTGGCTGTCTTCCTTTGGATAGTAACATAAATGGTAAAGAAATGATCCTTTGCTGACTTCATTTTGAGATACATATTTAAAATAAAAGGCTAACTTGTATCTTTGGTATCCTTATATTTGATTTGCTGTTCCTCTTCTGAACTGTGAGGTGTTCTGCATATTGTGAGCAGTTACTGTTCTGAAGAATTCACTGTGATTGTGAGACAGCCTGACTGATTTGTAAGCAGTTAAGGAAAATGGATGAATTCCTGGTCCCTCTGAAGTCAGTGGCAGAAACTGTTGCTGACTTTAATGAGGTCAGGATTTCATCCACTGTGCCTGGTTTAACGAGTTTAGTGTAATTCTTACTTAAATACAGTAATAATAATACAAGCAGCAAAGAATTGATATCCATAGAGTGCAAAACACAAATTAAAATATATTTTGAATTTCCTATGGCATTCTCCCATGTTTATAGTTAGATCAGTGATTCCCAACCTGTCATCTGTGGACCACTGATGGTCTGCAAGGGAACTGCAGGTGGGTATGGGGAGGGAAGATAATATAATCCCGTGTACTTCTGATGTATCGTATTTGATGTGACAGTATTATTTGCAATGTAATTTGCTTCACAAACATCCCTGCGTAATATAACATTCTCTGATTCAGGGAATGTTATATTATGCAGGGATGTTTGTGAAGCAAATTACATTGCAAATAATACTGTCACATTGAATATGATACATCAGAAGTACACATTTGATTAACTGGGTTACAAAAAAACAAGTTCAATAAATGTTATTGAATAGCTGCAATGCAGAAACTTCCAAGATAAGTTCCTTGACCTGTGAGTTTTGTTTTAGTTTGGATTTGGGGATGAGGATAAAAGGGAGGAAACAGGGTTGTTGTGCCAAATCCAACTTTCACTGCTGTCTGTAAGTCTTCAAGTTGATGTTCAAGTTGAATGGAGCCTTAGAAGAAGATCTTATAAAATATGTTTTTAAGATTTCTTATATTCACTACAATTTGGAAATTGTGTAAAGAGAGCTGCAAAATGTGACTTTCCTTATTGTATGCTTTGTGTTTGATTAACCTTAGTATTCCTCTGGTCTTTAGCTCCTGACTGTGCTGAAATCACAGTAATGAATCAGGGCCAAAAGCGTCAGATAAACTGATTTACTTAGCTTTTCCGCCGTCCGTCTTAAATATATTGTCATGCACATGAACATCATATTTTCAATTTCTACTGTATTTCATTTGATAAAGTACAGTATTAGCATTAAATGATATATAAAATTACTCTAGGAAATTTCATGTTTTGTTTTACAATTAAATGTAGTCCTTCAATGATAACCATTCCCCAGGTATATATTTTTAAAATGTACTTTCTTAAATAATTTTCTGTCTTTGATTTATTCTTTTTTAGTTGACATGCTCTAGACATTAAATTGTTACTTTTGAGATTAAACACTTGGAGAAACACAAGCATTTCTTTTCTTTGGAAAGCTTGAACTTAAGACAAAGTAATCAGAAAAAGTAGTCTGTTACTTTTGGGGGTAAATGTATCCTGTAAATTATTCCCTAGTAGAAGCTGAGGAAAACATTACAGAAATTATCTGAAAACATATTTTAAGTGACCTACTAGTCAGTAAGTCTGGTCCTATAACTTGGAAGATCAGTACTGAAACACCTGTACTAAACTGAACCAAAGATACCTTTCAACACCTTCAGCAACTGGCATGGCGCCTCATCTCTGGCAGGGAATATGGACATGGACATGGACATGATGTCATCATTCTTTTATGAAGGTTCAGGGATTAAAGTGTTCTGTTTTGGAGAGAAAAAGAGGGAGAGGATAAAGAAGAGAATTAGAGAAACTGTCATCCTCGAGATAGGCTTTTAAACAGTGCAAATACCAGAGTCATACCCAGACATGACAGCATGCAGCAGGATTGTTAAAAGAAATCAGACACACAATGCACAGGAGACGGAGTGACAATAAGGTAATTGTTATAAACCGAGAAATTGAGAAATGGACTGCTTACACTTAAAATCTACAAACATTCCTTGTGAAAGGGGCACACATAAAGACTACATTATGTGCTAGATTATAGGTTATTGCACCGCAAGTGCTGTGAAATTTCTATTTGTCAACATGCCAGAATGGAGGTTTATTACTCTCCTTTCAGTCTCTTCAGTGTAGTATGTGAATCAAATTCCATTGTTTACTCATTTGGATAGCCTTATCTTTGCATTCGCTTTAGTCAGAATTCTTAGTTTTGAATGCTGTGGCACCTAAAACCTGTATGCTAGATTCCCTTCTCTGATAAACGTGTAATCTGTGTTCGTAAATAGGCTGTATATTTGTATAGGTTTGAGTTACAGAAGTCTTATCTATTTTTTTTAAAAGTTTGCCTGCTATTCAAATCAAATCAAATCAAATCAAATCATATCATAGGGCTGGAAGGGACCTCATGAGATCATCAAGTCCAACCCCCTGGGAATTGAACCCAGGACCTTCTGCATGTTCTGTTAATTCTTTTCAAATGTGTGCATCAGCTATCAATTTTTAGAAGTTGATGCTACTCAAAATATTGGAAATATAGCAGAAGGCAGTGCATTTAATTTCTGCCCCCCCCCCCAATATTTTGGATTATTTGCTTCAGTTACTTTGACTTTCACTTGGCTATCGTACAACAAATGTATCTAAACATTATATTGTAATGTTAAATATTTGAAGTCACACTTCTGGAAAGTATAATGAATTTATTTGTGTGTGTGTGTGTGTGTGTGTGTGTGTGTGTGTGTGTGTGTGTGT
>ML682060.1:9321843-9398990 GCA_007922195.1 Podocnemis expansa | reverse complement strand
TGTGTGTGTGTGTGTGTGTGTGTGTGTGTGTGTGTGTGTGTGTGTGTGTCACACATGTATGTATATTGATGTACAGTGCACATATATAGAAGTTGTATGATACCCCTTTGATTGAATTGTTAAAAATATCCAAACTCCAGTAGAGTCTTACACTATTTACAAGCATTAGTATCAAGAGTAGTCAGTGTAACAGTCAATTAAAGAGTTTAAAATGGGATGTTTGGTTCCTAATTTTGACAATGTTTTTAACATAATTAATGGAGGAGAAAAGATCAAAGGTTAAGTACTTATTCAAATGGTGACTACATGTTATAATTCATTTTGAATGAAAAATGCATTTTATGATCTAAATGAAAGTTAGTCTTTGTGCTCACTGAATTGTCATAGCCTTTGTAATATGTAACAGCACCCTGTCACAGAGGCCATGGCCAGCTTGTGAGAATAAATTTAGTGCTTTGGGACAGGTCCTACTAGGTTGGGTTCTCTCTCTTTCTTTGTGTGTGTGTGCATGCACGCGCCTGTACAAAGGGTCGGATTCTGATTTCAGTTACACCAGTATAACTCTGGAATTACCCGATTTAAATGAGTTGACACTGGAATTACCTTGGTTTAACTGTATTTAAAATGTTACAGTGGATATGCTTTTTTAAAACAGGTATCTACAGAAGCACTTGGAGTAGCTTTTATACATATATATGCTTTACACCTAGAAATGTTGTGTGAAATACTTTTCTTTTTCTATACAGAATAATTAAGGACTGGAAAAACTGGTGTCAGTTTATTTAATATTTTCCAATCTGATCAAATAAATCAAGTAGGATTTACCTAATACATTATATCTTTTATATTTTTTAAAAATGTAGTTGATACTGCTACAAGATGGCAGCCTATGTAAAGTTGCTGAATGTCAAATGGTCATTGCTTTAAATAAAACAAGCCCATCCTTGATTTCAGTTCACGAGCTCTCCCCCCCAAAAGGAAGAGAGAGCACTTTTTTTTTTTAAATTTATTTCTGCACTGTTTCACTTTCTTTGTTAGTTTTAAAGCTTCATTGACCCCTGGGCACAGTCATGTGGACAACTAATAAGGTCACTGCTCTTTTTAGTTTTACCTGGACTTTTTATTCTGGAGATATTTTAAATTCAGGTTTGTGACTCAGATTCTCTCCCCCCAAGAGGCGTTCCCACCTTATACAGGAGTTACTTTATTTTGTGGCTGAGAAATCTGATACATGCCTGATATTCCAAATGTCTTTTTTGTTTGTTTGTTTGTTTGTGTTGTAGCAGTACAGCTGGACTCCTGCCAAGGGAAAAATGCCCCATCAATTGATGGCTTTATACCCCCTGAACTTGTTTATTTGTTTTGACGTGCATTTGGGATTTGTCTCTTTAAACATTTTACCAGCTGATTGCTACAGCTGCTAGCTTTAAAAAATAAATAAATAAATAAATAAAGTCAGCTGGGTAAAACCATAACTGCATGTTCAAGTCTCATGTGCTGGCCTCTCTCCTGATCTTCTCCTAACTAAAGGATTGGAGAGAAGATCTCTCAGGAATTCTACCATGTGCCATTCAAACCTGCAGGGGTTACTTAATTAGAACCTTAGGATCTTAAATTATGTTTAGGTTCCCAAAGGGATGTTACAAACCTTGTTTTTGTCCAGGGAGCCCTACATGAGGAAAACTTCTACACGTTCCAGTAAAAGAATAGTTCGCAGTTGGGTGTTTTTTTTGTTTGATTAAAAAAAAATGGGATGTTGCTTTTAATGTGCAATATATCCAACAGGTCATGTTGCTTTCTTGTTCTATGGGAATGCTAGTTGTCTTCAGTTTTCCTGTGCAAAGTAATGAGAGGTTTTGAAAACAGATGCACAGAATAGTATGAATTAATGGTTTCTAACTATGATCTACTGTTCACAGAAAACAACCATCTTGTGTAAAATTGTCCATAAATCATATAAGCTGACATACAAGAAGGGAATTCAGAAGATGGACTGAACACATTATTGGCAATTCTTTCTTTCTTGTCATGTTGCAGAACTACGTTTAAAGCAACAGGACTGACATATTGTGAATACTTCCCCTTACCACCCCCCCCCCCGAAAGGTCTAAAAGATATAATCTAAAATCCCACACATTCCTATCAGCATGAGTTGTATATTCTGTATCTGGTAATAGTTGGCTCTTTCATTTGAAGAATATAATAGGTGAGCACATGCATAGGATACAGAGGAACTGGCTCTGCTGGTGTACTGTCCTAGGTTTAGCTAGAAAAATTTATGATCCAAATCTCTCTTCTTACTTAGTAAAAAAATCCCGTCAATAGTAGGTGTGATGTGAGGTGAATCATAATAAAAAACAACAAGGAGTTGTGTGGCATTTTAAGACTAACAGATTTTTTTTTTTGCATTGATCTTAAAGTGCCACACAACTCCTTGTTTTTTTTTTTTTTACTGGACTAGACTTAACACGGCTATCCCTTTTGAAACTGAATCATAATGTCACTGGCAGAAAACTGGTATTGTTTGTGACTGCAAATATTTAAAACAGAAAAATACTCTTTCTTCACAGTTTTTATATGCAGTTCATAAGCATTTGAGCAGACTTGAAATAAATTTCTACTTTGATAATGCCGTTTTGGTGTGAAAGTGGAAGGATGGCTGTGAGGATATGCTTGAACTTCACACAGAGATGTTCAACTCCACTGTGAGGAGGATTGCTTCGTTACTAAACTAAAAGTTAGTATTCGGAATGGATAAAGCATATTTTATAGAATGATGCTGGAAGATGTATGTTTTGTAAATGGACTCCAGCCAATGTCAATTTCATAAGGGCTGTAATCTGGGGTGTGACTTGGGTATCAGTTCTGCTGTGTACTCAAATTGCTTCTGATTTTTTTAAAATACTTGGAATTTGTCCAAATGTAACAAAAACAAGTAATTAATACTCTGTGCTGTATGCATTGCCAATAACTCCTGTATTTGAATAAAAGCACTGATAAAAGCCTTATTTTCTTCATAAAATGGAAGAAGTGGGAGTGGGGATTTCCCCCAGGAAAAGGAGTAGATGGAAGGATCCATGCCAATATTTCTGGGGAAAAAACGCTGATCCCTTCTGTCACGTACTATTGATGAAGGAGGTCTCCTTAGGTTCCTAAATTGGCCATAGACTATGGGGTCATTTTGTTGCTATTTTATGTTGCAAGATATTTTCTCTTCAGGGCTGAGAATTGAACTTTGAAGTATCAAGTAACTTTCTTAGCTTACTCCAGATGATTATCTAGATAATTTATCATGGATTTTAATTAATGTACAGGATTTAATGATTTGTCTTTTCAGTCTAGAACCTGTCTTCACTCATTCATTACTTTATGAACAACATTCTGTTTGAGCCAAAACCTTTTTCTTTGCTTCTAAACCGTGTAACATTTTGTAGTTTGGGAAGTTCATATGCATATTCATAGAATCATAGGGTTGGAAGGGACCTCATAGGTCATCTAGTCCAACTCCCTGCCAGAGGCAGGACCACTCCCACTAAACCATCCCAGTCATGGTTTTGTCCAGCCGGGCCTTAAACACCTCCAAAGATGGAGATTTCACCACCTCCTTCGGCAGCTCATTCCAAGGCTTCACCACTCTCCTGGTAAAAAAGTTTTTTCTAATATCCAGCCTAGACCTCCCTAACCGCAACTTGAGACCATTGCTCCTCATTCTGCCCTCTGTTATTACCGAGAACAGTTGAGCTCCATCTTCCTTAGAGCATCCCTTCAAGTAGTTGAAGGTTGCTATCAAATCCCCCCTCAATCTTCTCTTCTGCAGACTAAATAAGCCTAATGCTTCCAGTCTTTCCTCATAGGGCATGTGCTCCAGCCCTTTAATCATTTTGGTTGCCCTCCGCTGGACTCTCTCTAGCATGTCCCTGTTCTTTTTGTAGTGGGAAGCCCAAAACTGAACACAGTATTCTAGATGTGGCCTCACCAGTGCAGAATAGAGGGGAAGGATCACATCCCTTGATCTGCTGGTAATACTTCTTTTGATGCAGCCCAGTATGCCATTGGCCTTTTTGGCAGCAAGAGCACACTGCTGACTCATATCTAACTTCCCATCCACCATGACCCCCAGGTCCTTTTCTACACTGCTGCTACTTAGCTGAATGTTTCCCAGCCTGTAGCAGTGCATGGGGTTTTTCCATCTCATGTGCAGGATTTTACACTTGTCCTTATTGAATCTCATAAGATTTCTATTGGCCCACTGTTCCAATTTATCTAGGTCTCCCTGAATCCTGTCCTTGCCCTCCAATGTGTCTACTGTTCCCCCCAGCTTGGTGTCATCCGCAAACTTACTGAGAGTGCAGTCTATTCCATCATCTAGATCATTGATGAAAATGTTGAACAGAACTGGCCCCAGGACCGACCCCTGGCGCACACCACTCGTGACTGGTTGCCAGCTAGACATGGAACCATTGATTCCTACACCCTGAAACCGTTGATCTAGCCAGTTTTCTATCCACCGTTATAGTCCACCTATCCAACCCATACTTCCTTAATTTGCCAATGAGAATGCTGTGGGAAACTGTATCAAAAGCCTTGCTAAAATCAAGGTATATCACATCAGCGGTTCTTCCTGCATCCAGAAAACCAGTCATCTGATCATAGAAGGAAATGAGATTGGTCAGGCATGATTTACCTTTGGTAAATCCATGCTGACTGTTCCTGATCACTTTATTTTCCTCTAAGTGTTTGAGGATGGATTCTTTGAGAGCCTGCTCCATAATTTTTCCAGGGATTGAGGTGAGGCTGACTGGTCTGTAATTCCCCAGATCCTCCTTTTTCCCTTTCTTGAAAATAGGCACTACATTTGCTTTTTTCCAGTCCTCTGGCACCTCCCCCGTTCTCCATGAGTTTTGAAGGATAATGGCCAGCGGTGCTGCTATCTCATCGGCCAGTTCCCTTAGCACCTTTGGATGCAGTTCGTCCGGCCCCATGGACTTGTGCACATCCAGCTTCTTTAAGCAGTCCTTAACCTGACCTTCCGTCACCAAGGGCCTCTCTTCTTCTCTCCCATCTGCCATACCCATGTTAGTGGGCTGGGAGCTGACCCTGCCTGTGAAAACTGAAGCAAAAAAAGCATTGAGCACTTCAGCTTTTCCCTCATCCTCTGCCTCGAGGATGCCTGCCCCATTCAGCAAGGGACCTACACCATCCCTGATCCTCTTCTTGTTATTAACATACTTGTAGAACCCCTTCTTGTTATCCTTTATATCCCTCGCTAGCTGCAACTCCATTTGTATTACATATAAAAGAAAAGACAACAGCACAACAACAGCACAAAATCGAGCAAGCCTAGGAAATGTGAGAATTAAAACAGCTTATGCAACCATCATTCAGGCCATTTGTATGTACACGTTTTGGTAATCTTGTCTGTGGGAAGTCTGTGTCAGAGCCAACACAGATCTCCTGAATTCCAATCCACTCTCTTAAACACAAGAGAAAAGCCTTTCACTTCACGTAACTCTCTCATCATTCATTGTCATCTTATATGCTGAATGAGACAAGGGCCCTGTAGAACAGAGGTGCTCATCTTCAGAGCCTGGGGCTGAATGTATTTAAAAAGATTATGGACTTAATATCACTGCATTGTGGTACAAAAGCAGTGGAAACCACACACACATTCCCTACAGGGATAGCCTTGTCATGAAAAACAGCCATACTGGATCAGGCCGATGTTCAGTCTTCCCAAGAATCCTACCTTCTGACAGTGGAGGGGGCTCCCGACAGGCACAGAATATGCAATTGGCTTCCATGTATTCCCTCCCCATGGCATCTGTTGCAGGTGGATTGAGAACACAACTAACTGTAGCACACTGGATTCTAGCTATTCCCAGCTGATCTGTAGTCCTAAGACATTGTTATCAGCTGATCCAAGTTAAAGCACTCTCTAAGGTACTGGTTGTCAAACAGGATCAGGACCTAGTACTGGGTTGCAAACCCTTAAGCACTGGGTCGCAGCACCCCTTTCTGCCACTGCCAAAAGATTGGAATGCATTGCTCAAAGATGTAACTGTTGGGTTGTGGGCATAAATGATTTTTTTTCAACTAAGTCCTGAGGAAAAAAGTTTGGAAATCACTGCTCTAAGCTGGTCTAACTTGTGCTAGTTCTGGAATAAACAGTCAAGGAGACTGTAACTAGCTATTGATTCTCAGGTTTTTCTCTTTTGCCTCTTTAAAGATCACAGGGTATGACTCAGATAATTCAATTGAAGTTGCATGGCCAGCCTCAATTTTGACATTTCCTAAATCTTCAGTGCTTCGCCTTGCAACCTTCATTTTCTTTTAATGTCATTTTTGTGTGCAGCTTGCTAGATTTGATTTTAAATCAAACAAAGAATGAAAACTTAGAATGTCTATCATGTGTAACCATACTGGTGCAAGAGTAGGCATCTTGGGCCAGTAAATCCATAGCACAGGTATCTGTTATTTGGTCTAAATGAGTAACTGGTATTAATAGCACGCTGTTGTCTCTGTGGCCCAATGTTTGCCAATGGCTCAACTCCTTTTATCCTCATGCAGTGGCATGTGGGTATTGGAAGAATCCAGCTTCTGTTCCTATGACTTCTCCCCTGCCCCTCCTCCCCCCATTTTTGCATGAAGTGAAGCAAAAAATTGAGAGAATAAAATCAAGTGAAAACCTATGATGGTGCTCAGAGCTCATGCTGCTTGCTCCTGCTGTCACAGGTGAGAGCCACAACGGTCACAAAAGATCTGCTGCAGCACCTTGGAGATGCTCACACTACCTCTTGTCTCTGGTTATGGGGCAATGAGCCACTGCTTACCTTGTGGTCAGTGGATTTCCAGTTGCGGAAATGGGGCAGAAACAGAACCAGGAGAAAGAAGGAAGTGCACATTGCTTCTCCAACCCCCATGGGGTGATGGCTGAATCTGCCTGCAGTGAGGGAGCAGGAGAAGCAGAGTCCTGGCCAACCACTGATGAGAGAGCAAGGCCCCACACCTTCAGAGTAGAGTCTCTTCTGTTCACAAAAGCCAGACGTTGGGCTTGTCCTGGAAGCCTGAGCCCCCTTCTCAGGCCATAGCAACTTGAGGCCCTGTGCATGGAGTGGCCTGGTTCCTGGCAACAGGCCTGCACACAACTGAGGAGCTCCTGCCTCAGTCCGATCGCCCTGTCTGGGATGGTGGTGGGAATCGAGGCAGGTATGCTGATAAAATGAAATTTCAGAAAAATAAAATGAAGAAAGTAAAGATTTTCTTGGGTCTCTATCTGTTTTACTTCTGGTGTGGCGTTCCCAGCAGCATAACCAAGCCCTAAGATGAAGCACACTGATGCTGAAAGGCAATGATGATGTGTATGAGGCTTAGAGGCCTGAAGCCCAATACTGCTGCTCCTGCTTGAGTCTTACCGTGGCCATAAGATGAGACAAAGATTCTGCTATGGGAATTCTGGCAATGTAAGAGCTGCTGACTCTGTCCCCTTTCCTCTCACTCCCTGTGCTGGATCTATCAGTATAAAGTGTAGTAGGAGAGGTGCTGGCTGGAGCAGCAGTATTGCAACACATCAGTGTGTCATGGCACAGAGCTGAGTGTGTTTCTGGGAGCTGGCCTGCTGCCGAAAAAAACCACTACTGTTAAAACAAACCTGCCTGAACCCAGCCCCCTTGTGGGGTTTTCTTCTGGTGGTGCATGTTTCTTCAAAAGTGGGGGATTTCTTGCACTGGAGGGGCACTGCATGACACAGGGTTGGGCACATCGCCAACTGTGTCGTGACATGAAAAAGATTGAGAACAACTGAGCACCTGGAGCAGTCAAGCAAACATGCTGTAAATCAGAAGCTCCTGGGTCTGCTGTAACTTACACTGACAACCAAACAATTCCAGGGTGTAGGGTGTGCAAAGATACACAGAAGAGCCACCTTTTCCTTTCCTCTTCCAGATAGCTTCTGTGCTGTTCCTTTCAGGAGTATCTGGATGTAGCTAACTCTTGGTTTTACACTGACTTTTCCAGGAATGACATCTCTCAGCAGCAGTTGGCTCATCTATCTATAAAATATAGACAATTATACGGGTTTGAGGTTTTTCTCCAAGTACACAGAACCATTAAGACAATGGAAAAGATGAAACTAGAAAACTGTGGTTTCTTCCTGTGGCCCAGCACACCTTCCTCCACTAATTAAGTACATTGAAACAGGTGAGGGACATAGGAGAGCAGTGCTCCCCTCAGGCAGGAAGGGCAGAGACAACTCTTTTCTTGCTATTAACAAAAAGAGTTGTGCTTGCCCTTCTTTCACTTATTTAAACCTTACCTTACAGTAGGCCAAGGAAATTGTTGAGGCTGCAGTGTCAGCACTCCATGCAGAAGTGAAGCTTTGTGCCTGGGAATGGGCTCTGTTTGCTTAGCAGCCATTTGGAGTTGGAGCACTCTTAGTGCAAATATATTCGGAGGGTTTAACAGCACATCTCTAAAAAACTCACTGAACTTGTGCAAATGGTGATTTTTCTTTCCAGAGTTTTATAACTCAACAAAATCTGAGTATATTTCATGAGGACACCTGATCTTATGGCCATCTTGTGAAACTTCAAGGTTTTGCTTGAAACCATGGAGACACTAAAGCTCTTCAGAGAAACAGTTGAATTTTTTCCCCCTAACAACATAGGTACTTTTTTGCCATTTCCCTCCCTAATTTCTCTCTTGGAAATAGCTGAATCACTTTTGCTGAAATTTTCCAGAAATATTTGGCTTGTGGCAGAGTGGCAAGCAGAAAATATTGACCTGAATGGTTTAAATTTTGGAAGTTTATAAGCAACTTGGAAACAGGGACTTATATTGGAAGATTTTAGGGAACCATATTCTTAGGTATAGCAACTCATTTTGTGTATCATTGGGTATGAAAATCCTGCTCCTTTTAAATGGGACCTTGCTTTGTCTCATAAGTGAAGAGAAAGGGATGGCTGTGGTTGTAGGCCAGTTTCTAAGAGGTTCTGTGATTTACACAATAGGCCCAATATGCATTGTTATGTGATTTGGTAAAAGTTGCCAGTCCTCTATGTTAAAAGACCTAGGGTAAAATTTTAAAAACATCTAGGTGATTTAGGAGCCCAAGTCCCATTAATTATGTATTTGACCTTGGAAACACCAGGAAACAAGGGTTTTAGTTTTGTCAGCTTCTGAAAGCATGTCATACTTTCTATTTATATATTTTTCATAAACCTGTTCATTTGCATGTTTATATAAGGGACTAGGGTAATAACATAGTGCCCTGCAAAAGTTTTCTCAGAATACAGTGGAAAGATTATTTTTTCAGGGTCTCCTCATGATGGATAACAAAGATGTATGAGGAGCCTAATTCTGTGCTCTTATGCCTTGAGCAGTCATATTTGTCTGTTTTAAAGTGGATATGACACATTATCATTTTGATTTTGTTCACTCATTTTGGACTTGCCTTTTTACAACAGGAGGTGCAATGTGCTGGGTAATGAGGCCCACAGCCTTAATGTGTTAAAAGAGTGATGGTACTAAAATATTTACTGAACCTTTTCATGGGACAAAAAGCTTGATGTTTCTGAAACTACATATTAGTGCTAATCACATTGGGGTTGAGCTGATGTAATTGAAAGAAGAATCAGTAATGTGAGCTTCACCATCATGTGACCTTTCTAAATTGCTAATTTTTGGTAGCGTCTTGTGAAGCTTTTGCAATTGGTCTGAAAGACACAAAATAATCAGATACTGATGGACTGGGTTTTTATTTATGGTTCAGTATACATGAAATATAAATGAATATACATGAGGATGGAATTTATCCCATGCTATTAAAATGACAATAAGAAATAGCAGTAGATACAACCATGGGCCCACTCAATGTAAAATGCCAAAATGAATAATGAAGTCAGCGGGGAGTCAGGAGCCTTAGGTTTCTTCTGATATCTGTGCTATAAAAATATGGCAATGCATTTAAAAACTAGGGTATTTAATATAAAAGTGTATGAGTTCTTAACACTTGATAGGAAGTAACTTTGAGGTAAGGAACAATATGTTGGTGCAAAGGTATAAGATTATATATAAGAGGACCACTTCAGTAGTTGTCATGTACAATATAGACCGTACATCTGCAACTTAGCAGATAGTAAAGCAAACAGTCACGTTTTAAATATATTTTTGTCTTGAGTTTATGGACTAAATGTCTCATGTATACGCTCAGAGAGTTTCCAAAGATACAAGGTATACAAAGGAATTACATTGTGAGAAGACACTTAAAAAGAGTGATTTGTTAGAATTTATGACTTACACATATCGGTCTGATCCTGGTTGGTGTAAAGGACTGTGATTCACATTTACTTTACAGTGTTTTCACTTTTAATGAAATTGTGTCATATGAAAATATGTATAAATATTTTTATATAAATCTGGATTTCTCTTTTTTTTGGGGTGCCAATTCAGACTGTTCAACAGCTTTCTTCAGCCTTTCACTCTAAAACTTTACAGACGGTCTTGAGAATCGTTAGGCTTAAATAAATTTCATTTAGTTGTGTCAAATGACATGAAGTGAATTGAAAGTAGCTCCATCTGGGAGGGTCTTATATAGTTCCTGTGTTTGTGTACTCCACTTGTGCGGTGCCTCTAGAGCAGCAGTGTCAAACTCATTTGCTATGGTGGGCCAGCTTTGACTTAGATGTACTTCAAATGGGCCGTACATACCGTAAAACAAAATACTATGGCACTCATGTGGCATCGTGGAGTGTTGTGTATGTGATATTGCACTCTGTGATGCTCTCCCCCTGTTAGTGAGAGAGTGTGGTCTTGTGGAGTGCAGTCTCACAGACCCAGTGCTCTGTGATGTCACAAGACCTGATGCTCTTGTGGCACTGTGGAGCGCTGGGCATGTGAGACCACACTTTATCTCTCTCTGTCAGAGACTAAGTGCAGTCAGGGGCTGGATGGAAGAGGTTCGTGGACAGCATTTGGCCTGTGGGCCACATGTTTGACATCCCTGCTTTAGAGCAGCGACTCGCCTCGTGGCCCAGTCAGCATACAGCTGCAGTCCATGTGAATCATCAGGGCCATCAGGTAGCATATATATTGTTTAGATCCACATAACACACAAGAAGTTGCATATGCAGCTCAATGGTGAACAGTTTAAGACTCATAGAGAATGGTTCTCTGCATCTCCTTTTGAATGTATAGAAACCCATGATACAGCTATGCAATAAAGTCTAGTATTTTGCAAACCGAAGCCTGAAGTCCACTTTTCAGGTCCAAGCATAATACTATCATCCATGAAGCGTTTTTTGTAAGCTTGGAAACTGGCAGCTGAATGATGTACACTTTGAAATGTCAGAATCCGGTAGAACAACGTGAGCCTTTCAGTGAATTACAGAAATGCAAGGAGTGCATGCAAAGTAGGCTGAGAAATCTTTGGAAACAGATTTTATCAGACGCATATTTTTACTTTTAAATATCTGAAAGATTTTTTTTCCCCAGGGATTATTCAGTATTTAAAGAAAGAAATTCTTACTTCTTCAGAGCTGTTTTCCCCTTAGTATGACCCCATGTAATTTTCCATTCGTGTTCACAGGAGTTAGCCACATAGGTTAAGAAGACATTATGCATTTTACATGTACATTTTTGTTGATGCCACTTTGTTGCAGCAGCGTTTAGCAACTGCTAAATAATCTGTACCCACTTCCAGTGCTGAACTATTCCTGTTCATGTTTTGAAATAGTCTGACCATATGTCTTTATTTAGTGAAAAGCATACTTACCTTACCCAAGTTAGCCACCTTTTTAAATGCAGTGAATCAGTTTGTATTGGTTATACCCAACCAGGCTCTGTTAGAAATCTGCCTACAAAATACGAATGTATAGAAGAGTCTATGGGCCAGATGTTAGCACTCTTGTTCACACTGTCAGCATGCCCTTTTAAATCAAAGCAAGTCCAAATGAAATAAGATACTGTTCAGCCTGGATAAGCGTGGCAGAATCTGGAACATAAAGTGCCATCCTGGGGCCAGATTTTCAAAGGTATTTAGATGCTGAGCAGAATTTTCAAAGTCATTTGGTAAGTTTTTCAAAAGCACGATCAATGACGGTTAGATATCCAGGTGCTTCTGAAAATCCCACTAGGCGCTTATTAAACATCTAAATACATTTTTTAATAACTGGCTCTTTTTCCACACATACTTAATTAGATGTGCTGTAACTAATAGAGGTGATTAAGTGTATGCTCAAGTCTTTGTAGGAGTAGGAATTATGCTGTAATCTGCTTGACACAGGGAATGTGTCCTCATACATGTTTAGGTGGAATGTACGGAATGGGGCCCAGTCCTGGTTTGGCTTCTTGGCACTAGCATAATACAAGTAAGTCTATATATTGCACTTGTGAGGAGAAGAAACAAAATTATTTCATTCCAGTTTTAGTTCCACAATTACTTTATTGTATGGTGCTCTTGCCATAAGCCTCATATTCAGTTACTGCAAGTTGTAATTTTGTGACTAAAAATTGAATAGCCAGGAGGTTGAGGCATAGCCATCATCTGTGTAATGGCAAAAAAAAGCATCAGAATAGGATCATATCTTCGTCTCTCAGCATTTTGACATGTTACATAGTGATTACCAGTGTAGAAATTTAATAAATACGAGCTTGATGCCAGATCATAACACATCCTTCAAACTGACATAAGTGAATAGAAAGGGTGTAACGCTGAAGGTCAAGAGAGAGACACTCTCACACATAACACTTGCCCCACACGCCAAGAAGCATAGTTATGCTGTCCTGTTGGGAAGCAAAATGTGGCAGGTATAGATTTGTTTCAGTTTGTTCCTGGTACAGAGCAGCAGAGAAGCTGTGCAGGAGAAGATTTATTACCAGAAGTTCAGGCTCCCTCCCAACCTTCTTCAGGAACAGCACAATGGCTCAGTACCCTGTATGATGGCCTGTGTTACAAACGATCATTGTGACCTGTATTTATTTACTTCTACTGTGCTAATGCCCAGAAGCCCCCATCAGGACTGAGGTCCTTTTGTAGGGACCACTGTATAAGGATACAGTAAGACTCAGAGTTGATGACTGAATTAGAAACAAGTCACAACCAATATGTGGTGAGAAGCTAGAGTAGGTGGCTTAAGGTTCCAAGGATCAGAATTGAAATGGTGATAATGTCTGTATTGAAACACCATGCTTTTCAGTCAAGGATATTAACACTCTGTAAGGCAGGCACAGAAAGGAGCATCAGCCACGTATTAGATGCGTAAAATGTGGTGCTGAGAGGATAACTGATTTGCCCAGGGCAACATAAAAATTTGCAGACTCGTTGAAAATTTATTTCCAAATCCTCACATGGTTGCACTTAATTTTTTTCTGTCTTTTTGAGAGATGCTGCCAGTTCCGGTGGTGTTCCCCATTTTAAGTAGAGAGGAAAAAGTGAGTGTCTTACCCAGACTTCAGCCACTTTAAGACACGTAAAAGGAAACAGTGAGACTTATCCATGGGTTTCTCAACCCAGCACCTTTAGTCTCTGTGAGCTGGTAACAGGAAATAAACCAAAGGAAGTGCAGGAACTCTGTCTGCTATACAATTGGCACAGACAAGTTAAAAGCAAGGGCTGTTAATTCAAAACATATTGTTGGTCTCCAGCGATGAGAGTTGGAATGCTTATATCAGAAATCTCCAATTATTAGTCTTACCCACATACAAATACAATGGGCATTAGGGTACCTCACACTGATAGTTACCCCCCAAAAGTCTGAGACAAAGTTTGGGTGATTCACTCAGATTTCAAGGTGGCAATCCTTCCATCTGCACACTTGCATATTTTTTTGTCCACGATGCAATCTGCCTGATTTAGACTCACTAACTTCTTATACCCTGAATTTACAAACATGTTAATCAAGAAAGTTACAAGACTGATCAAAGAAATCCAATGTAGAAGTTAGAGAGATGTCTTTTAAAAATAAATGTTCAGCAAGCAGTTTTAATCTGTTAGCTTGATCGATAAAATTCCCCCATCCAATGTATCTAGACTTGCTGTTTTCCATAGACATTCACCCCAGTATATTCAGAATGAAGACGTGCAGAGTGAATTCCACTTCACTAGCTGACGCCCCCCCCCCAATTTTCCCTTGGTTATGCTAAGTTTTTTCCAGAAGCCTAAAAATGGCTAAAAGCAATTTGATATGCTATCCCAATAATTGACAGCGGATTGGACACCTGGCTGATTGCTAAAATGTCTCTGTACAAGAATGGAGACTAGACATCAGATTCAGTTGGAGGAAAAATTTCCCCCTTAGTATATACTGAGAGTCACTTTCTAATCCTATGGAGGAGGTAGAGCTGGGGTGGGTTGCAGATCCTGTATCATAAAGACCCTTTCTGTTAAGCTCACTACTGCTTTTTGCACCAAAAACAGCTGAGTTTTGGAAGGGTGCATAGCATCTGTGTCCCCTAGATTGTGAGTTTTCTACTATGCCTCTTAGAGGTATATATTTACTCTTACCCACTGCTTAATTTTTAACAAAAGAGCTGCTGGGTTCGAACAATTTTTTTAAACCTTCATATGTGATGCAGAAAGCCTGGAGGTGGCAAGCATTGGCACAAATTAAGCACTGATTTCACCCAGTATCTCTCAAACAGAGAACCAAAAAACCCCTAAGTGGGATCACTGTACTCCACTGTCTATTCTAAGTAATTTATAAGTGGCCATTCTAAGGGCTGGTCTACCGCCTTGGTGAGATTTCACAAGCAGTTGAAAGGACATACACAAGGTATTTAAGGTATCTCACATATCTTCCTTTGGCTGCCTAGTCTACTTACCATGGTGTTTTCAGTGCCCAGAGTTGGAAGGAAATGCCCTATCTTCAGCTCAGCACTACTCCACTTGCCAGGGTGGTCGTTAGCGACTGATTGCCTGAGTGGGTCTTCACAGACCCCATGAGTCAATTGAAAAGATCAATTGATGGTAGCAGATTTGCTGCTGTCAGTGAAGACTACTTGTAAGACTGTCAGACTTTGTGTGTTCTGCTTTATGAATGGAAGGTTGTAGCCAACTTGGCTATGAAACACTGCAAAGACTTTCATTAAGCTAAACTTGATTAGACAGAACAGTATCTTGGTAACTAAGCTGAAACTTTTGAAGGTATATTGTTTTATTTTACATGTAACCTTTGTTCACCCAATAATTTGATTTGTGACTTTTTATATCTCTGTTCTTATTTTCTATTATAAATATAGCTAAGTGCTGTTTTTTAAATGGAGTGGTGGCCAGAAAGGAAATGGGTAAGCTGGAGTAGGCAGTTTCTTTGGGAATAGTGAATAAGTGATCACTGTGAGTGGAATAGGGGCTGGACACTCTAGGGAGATACTTGAAGGGCTCAATGGTGGAAGTATGCCTGTTGTTAACTTCCAGAGTGATAGAGGAGCCTGTGCAGGCCTAGAAGAAACTGCAGTTTTGCCTGTGGCTGGTGGAGTTGGAGTGCTGACCCTGGCAGGAACAGAGAAAGTGTGCTTGTGTTAAGAGCAGATGCTAATGAGGCGCCTCACAGCTTTGGGTACTTCTGGGATGTGTGACAAAGGCTATGTCTTCACTGGAGGCTTAAGTCAATTTAAGCAGGCTTAAGTTGACTTAAGCAACTCCTATGGGCACATTTGGAGTTCATTAAGTCGACTTAAACACTTGCTTAAGTGGACTTATCTCTCACCTATCAAGTTGGCTTTAAGTGTCAAGTGGTCTTTATTAAGTTGACTTAACAAAATGTGGCCATTAAAGTCGACTTAAAGCAGGATAGGCATTTTAGCCAACTTTATGAAGTCAACAAACAAATGGGACTTCTCTAAGTCGACTTAATAAAGTCAACTTTGTCAACCTTGTTAAGTCGACTTAACTGAGCCCTCTAGTTTAGACATAGCCGCTGGTACTTAGCTGTGTTCTGCATTTGAACAGATCCTAAACTGTTAAATTAAAATCACATAAACAGCAGGCAACTCAGTTCTTAGCAGTTTGAGAAGTTCTGTTGATTCTAGCAGTACTCCTCTGTTGGTGAGTACTTTCAAAATCGTAGAGAGATTGTGAGTAATCACTTTTTGGTGTACCTATATAGATGTATATTAATTTCATAGTTTAGTTAAATGCGAGCAGAAGTGCTCATCTGATTTACTGTTCAGTAGTAGGCTTAAGTACCAGAAACAAATACATCTTGGACTTCTCATGAGAGTTTTGAGAAAAACTATAAGTTGTTTCTAAAGCTTTCTAGATGACTTCTCATTAAAATATATGTTTTGTGGAATAGTAAACATTTAAAAGGAAAAATTTTAACATTTAAAAAAAAAAATTATTAACTAAAACAACTTTGAAGTTGTCTCTCTAGATACTGTACCTCACATGCTTGACTTCATTGTTCCAAAGGCGTAGCTGTGTTAGTCTACTTCTGCAAAACAAAGAAGGAGTCCTGTGGCACTTCTAAAGACTAACAAATTTATTTATCACATTATCACATTTATCACTTTAAAAGTGCTGCTGGACTCCTTGTTTGTTTTGACTGCATTGCAAAACTAATATGTGTATGGGCACACAACCACCTACAATATGTCGTCATGTACAAGCCAAAAATTTTGTGCCTGAAAATTGGCTTCAAAACAGGCTCTCAGCTTATACTCAAGGGAATACGGTAAACAGCCCCTCCCAGGAGTTTCCCAGCCCATGTAGCAGGCCGGAGCCCCAGTGTTGCCGGGCGGCCATCTTGGGCAGTCGGCTGGGGCTGGAGTGAGGAGGGGACCCTGGTGTCTGGAGCGGCCACATAAGTGGGCCCTGGGGGGATCGGCCTGGACGTTGAGGGAGGGATTCAGGGAGGCCAGGGAAGCGGTGTCAGGGACTGGGGGTTGGGGAGGGGGTCAGGGAGTTGGGGAAAGTGATGGGACGGCCGGGAGGGTTCAGGGAGGCCAGGGAAGGGGCAGCAGGGCTTGGGCATTGGGGGGGGTGTCGGGGAGTCCAGGAAAGCGGCAGGAGGACCCAGGGTTTTTGGGGAGCCCAGGGAAGCAGCGACAGGGACTGGGGATTGGGGGGTGCCTGGCAGGCTGGGAAGAGCAGCAGCAGGGGTTGTGGGGTGACAGGGAAAAGGTGTTGGGGAACGGGAGCAACAGCAGGGAACTGAGAAGGGAGTAGGGGGGGCGGCAGTGAAGAGCCGGGGGCAGCAGGAAGAGCAGTGGGGCACCAGTGGGGAAGGGGCAGAGAAGGGGGGCAGCAGTGAAGAGCCAGGGGGGCAGCAGAGAGGAAGGGGCAGAGCAGGGGGTAGCAGGGGTGACGGCAGTGAGGAAAGGGCAGAGCAGGTGGGAGCAAGGGAGCAACAGTGAGGAAAGGGCGCAGCAAGGGGCAACAGTGAGGTAAATGAGAAGTGAGCAGGGTGCAGCAGGGGTTACAGCATTGAGGAAAGGGCGGCGCAGGGGGCAGCAGCAGGAAACTGAGAAGTGAGCAGGGGTGCAGCAGTCAGGAAAGGGCAGAGCAGGGGAGCAGGAGTGAGGAATGGACAGCGAGGGGGCAAGGGAAAAGCAGCAGCAGAGATTTTGGGGTAGGGAAGCTGTTAGAAACTCCAGAGGAAGCCAGCAGAAGTGGGTGGGGGAGTTAGGGGCCAAGGCCAAAAGGGGACCTCAGCTTATACCTGGGTCACCAATTTTAGCTTTTGGGGGGGGGGCTCAGAATTGGGGGGTCGGCTTGTGCCCGGATCAGCTTATACCCGATTATATACGGTAAGTTGTATGCTAGTATTCAGCATTCTCAGGGCAAGTAAAAACCACCCAGATACTTTAATTCTTTTACATCCCGTTCCTGTTGACTGGAACAGAAGTGCCAAAGCTAGTGCAACTGCAGGATCAAGACTTCATTATCAATAAAATATTTAAAATGGAGCAACATATTATCCTGGTGAGGTAACCTTTTGAGTTCACCTTGAAGGAAATATTTCCAGCACCTTTTGCCAATTGCACTATTCTGCAATTTCAACCCATTGCATTTTTGGAATTATAATCTTCAAATGATTTAAATAAATGGCTTGCTAAGACAGAAGTATTTTTAAACTAGTAGGTTTTTAAAAAATATAACTTGGGGATGTACTCTGAGAGTTTAACATTTATTAAAACCTGAATAGCTTTTCTGGAAATTTCTAAATGACATGCACAGTTAATTTATGAGTTTATTTCAGAAGGCACTCCGATGAAGCTCACAAATTAATCACACAGAATCTTTTTACTCTGAATTACTTTGTGTTAATCAAGAGTTAGGAAAAAATTTATGCCCATATGTTGCTGGCTTGTGGTTGAGCCAGACAAAACTATTTCAGTGATTTGAGGCCTTTAATAACTCAATCATAAGTTTAGAACAGGGGTCTTAAACACGCAGCCTCACGTGGCCCCTAAAGCTGTTTCCTGCAGCCTGCTACAACACTATTGTTACTGATATTTGCAATATCGTTGTATGAAAAGGTTTCAGTGGTGCAGCCCTAAGGCTAACGTACTAGTCCTCTTGCGGCCCTCATGGTGATTTCAGTTTGAGACGTCTGGTTTAGAGGCTTGTTGAAGGAGTAGGTGGATGAGGCTGCGTGGCCTGCATTGTGCAGGAGGTCAGATTTGATGATCGTATTGGTCTCTTCTGACCCTAAGAGTCTATGAGTGGAAAGACGTGTTTGGTTTTTTTTTTTAAAAAAACCCTACTTTGTTTGTGACACTTTGGATGAGGAAAATGCTTTTCAGAAATGGTTATACTAAGGGAAGATTTTTTAGGAGCTGCCGGTATATATTTTTATGTCCCATATGCATAGGAGATTGTTTTGACATGTCAAAGAATTGGTTTTGCTGTAAGCAGAGAGAAAATGTTAAAAACAACTAAGGAGTACTATGCAAAAAGTTCAGGCTGGTTCCACCAAACAAGCCCTACATTCATTTCTAAGGGGCTCAGTCTTGGCTATTTCACTAGTTTTCACCAGTATGGCCTGTTTATCAAAGCACTTTATCAGTGGGGAAGGGATGTGGGTTAACCACTTCACTCAGCTTTAACTTCCCAGCTAGCAGTCTGTCACCGAACAGCTGTTTTTTAATACACACACTGTGTACTGCAGAGCTGATTCAGAGCTCCTGACAAGAACAGCATTGTATTATAGGGCTTGTTCAGATTTAGTGTGGGTTTCCTTTAACTTTCAAGAGGAAAGAACTGAAGCACAAGTTGAAGCTCTTTTATTTTTAAGGGGTGCTTTCACCATCCAATGTCTAATATGATTCAAAGATAAACTAAGCATATACACTTCCGAAGAGCAGCTTGAATGCCTGCTGTATTGTTTACTAGGAATACCCTTCAGTGTAAATCACTAATTTTGTTCATAATATCTGTGACTGGCAGGCTGTCGTGGCAATCACAGCTATGCAGCCTAGAATCCAGGCCAACCAACCAGACTGTCATTGTAATGCAGGCTAGTTAATATAGTTCAGGGGTGGCCAAACTTACAGAACTCAAGAGTTGCACAAGTCAATTACTAAAACTTTGAGAGCCGCACTGAGGCGTATAACCACATATTCTCACCTACTCCAAAATTACTAAGCTTAAAATTCATTGCGTACTTTAATTTTATCATAATAATAGGGCAAATATCGATCCTACTAACGTCAGATACTAATAATTATTTAAGGTTACCATGAAACTAAGCCTATACAGTAAAAACTTAGCTGTCGCTAGATGTAGAACACTACAGGCTTGGGGCAAGTTTTTTTAAAATCTGTGCAGTAACTTGTCAATGCAGCAGGTAAAAGCTCTCTGAGATGCTGATCTCTAAGTATTGCACAATGTTTTGAATTTCATTGTGGAATATGATGCTTCACAGCAGTAAATTGTGCCAAAAATTGAAAGTAATCTACTTTCAGTTTTAAACTTTTCTCCTTTGTATTTTCATTTCTTAGTATTCCACATCACGTTTAGGACTTGTAAAACATGATTTTATTTTAACAATGAGTGTTCTGCATTAGGGCCTATGAGAAAATCTAAACATGCTATGGCTTCTCTGACCTTGTTGCGCTTCCCTTCCCCACCTCAACTGCCACTTCCCTGCTGTCTCTTACCACACTGCTGTTTCTCTGCTCTCCCCAACCATACTGCAGTTCTGCCCCCCACACCATCCCAGCAGTGACCGTGCCCCCGCTTCCCTGCCAACGTTTCTGCCAGTAAACTTGTTCACTAAAATACTCATGGACAATGAAGACAAAAGGTCTGAGGACTCAATCAGAAACAATTAATTTTAAAATGAGAGTAATAGTAAGAGAAAACACTGCTTTCATCTTAATCCTGTGAAGAGATGCACACAGGGACACCTTTTTCACCTGTTCAGAATCACAACAGATCAATGAGAATTTATGGGGACATAAAGTGCAAGATCAGAGCCTGTTTCAGTAAGTGCTTTGGAGTCCATGCACAGAAGATATTATGGAAAAAACCGTGTTGAGTTTATTCAGTTTGGGGTCAGACCTGTATAAATTCTAAATATCATTATTTGAGTTTTATAATACAAAGTAAAACATTTATTGGTGAGCGATTTTTTGTCAGAAAGTTTACAACACAATTTTCCATCCTCAGCCCTTCACAACAATTAGTTTCTTGTCTAATGGGCTCAGATACCCATAGAGTCATTCATGAAGATTGCACTGAAATACAAATGGATTTTAACCACTGTTATACAACAAAGAAAAATTAATACATGTTGAATGGTATTTAATCAGTGAAAGTATAGTGTTGCTGTTGAACTTTGCAGTGAATGTAAATTATCTTGGTAATTGACTTAGTTATATTAATTAAAATTTGCTTATAAAATAAACGTACTAGCAGTTCCTTCTGCAAACAGATGACATACTGATGTCTCAGGCACACTTGTTCAATGGACTTAAGGAATTTTTCTTCTAAAGCCACTTTTCAGTACTGGTGGTCTATCCTAAATCTAAATCATTTTGCATGCTGAAAATGAACCATGATCCATAATAAGTACATGTAACATTCTTTAAATATAGGTTTGTTGTTTGTTTTTTTTAAATAGCCTTTTGACAGTAGTCTGTGGTTTTGGATGCAACACTTGTGTCAGTTTTCAGTCATTTCTGATGATTCTTATTTAATTCTCAAAATAGAGATACAAGAGAAATAAGTTTGCATTGGATTACAATATCTGGAAATGCCAGGTGATTTTTAAAAAAGAGAAAATCAACTGTAAATTAATTTAAGTTTAAATTGCTAGATTATCATCACTTATCTGTAGTTCATTGTAGACTTGCTCTTGATCAATTTATGTTGCCAATTTTAAAAATATTTACCCAGAAAACAGTATCAAGAAAGAAAAGTATTTAAAAAATCATGCACTCAGACTTTTTCTTGCTGGTGCTACTTTCATTTTGCCTCTGTGTGTATCCAGTTTGTCCAATGAATGAAGCCTGTGATTTTGTAATTAAAGACTTATCATAATGCATACAGATAAGGAGGGTAGAATTAATATTGTGCGGGTAATCTGTAGAATCTGACATGTCTTTGCACCTGATGACAGTGCTTTTTCCTGCCAGCTCGCACAATGCTGCCCCTCCTCTCCTTTCCCCTCCCCTCCTGGCTCTTACCAGGCTGTTTTTTCCCCGCAGGCCCTCAGACTGCTGCTGCTCTCCTCCGAGCTCTCTTACCAGTTGCTTTTCCCTCCTGGATGTCAAAATGCTGCCCCTCCCCTGCCTCTGACCATGCTGCTTTTTTCTGCTGGCTCTCACCACGCCGCTTCTCCCCTGCTGGCTTTCACCATGCCGCCGCCGCCGCCTCTCTGCTGGCCCTGATGATTTCAAATTTCTAGCCCCTGGCTCCCGCCATGCTGCCTTTCCCTGCCTCTCCCGGGAGCCACAAGTTTTCTTTAAAGAGCCGCATACAGCTTGTGAGCCGCAGTTTGGCCACGTCTGATATAGTTATATAATACTTCAGTCATATGCCTCGAGCTGGTTCACAATGATGTAGTTATCAAACTGCTTTGAATTATTTCTTTATTATAACTTAAAGACAGTAACTCTGCTGATCCTGACTGATGGGTCTAGTTAAAAGTGCCCTGTACTGATAAGCAGAATAATCAACAGAGGAGAGGAGTTGCAAGTACAGCATCACCCTTCCCTAGATCAGTGTTTCTCAGCTGTTGTTCTGTGGAACACTGGTGTTCCTCAGACACAGTGAAGGTATTCCATGACCCACCCTGACTCTTCCCTGTTGGGGGGACTGAGTGGGGAGAGGGAAGGAGCAATTTAATACCCCAGCAACAGCAAAGTTTCCAGCCACATGGCAATGGATGTTGACACACACCTGGAAGATTTGCTGCAACTGAGACTTTTTAAATCTCCCACCACTGTTACTAACTTTTTCGAGAATGTTTTCATCAGGTGTTCTGCTTGAAATAATTAATACATTTAGGTGTTATCTGGCCCAATAAAGGTTGAGAAACACTGCTCATTTCTTCTCCTCCTGTATTTTCCTTCGGTTCTACAAGGAGGCTAGTTGCTTCTTTGTGAACTCTGTGAAGAGTGAAGGATATAAATATCCATTATAGCTCAGTGCTCCCTGGAATAGTCAGGGCTCAAAAACTCCAGTGGCAAGTACGGAGAAAAAAATTCACTGATAAATGTGGAATATCCATGATCCAATTTCTTCATTTTTATTAAAAAAATCCAGATTTTCTGTCTAGTTCTCAATACTGTAAAGACAACTGATACAGTTCTGTATTCAGTGAAGCAGCAGTGAATTCGATGTGATTGGTTTCACTGCTGCTATTCCCAATTCTGTGGATAGTAGTGAAGCGAACAATTATGCTGGTTTTGCTGAGCTATTCATAAAGTTAGAGAATCCAAAAAAACAGGGACTGGGTGAAGAGTAGATGAACTAAGCTCACACTCACAGCATCAGCTGGAGGGGATGGGGTGGAAATAAAAGACCATCCAAAAGTCAAGAGGTTCTGGGGTAGGGTATGAATGAGAGAAAACAAGCTCCTTTTTGGAGTGGGGACAGTTCATGTTTACACTGTTACAAAAGGGCTAGGCCCTGACCAGCAACAAGATAATGAGCTAGAAAATCCCAGTACTCTTGTACACTTCGGCTATACTTATATTGGGCTTGCATGCATAATATTATTCTCTTACCTATTTTGTAGGTATAGTTCCCTTTTCTTATATAAAACTTAGAAACTCCTGGTTCAGTAGTATTTCACTTAGCATAAGTAAGGAGCTTGGTACTGGTTCTTTCTAGAAGCCAAAACTCATGTATCCTGCAGATCTTTGCAAAAGGAGTGACTCAGTTTGCAAAGACTGTAAGTTTGCTGTGCAATAGGATGAGATCCTGCAATCTTTGTAAAACCAAGGTTTCCATTTGTCTATGCAATAAGAGAAAACTAACTTGGTGAGAGGTGAGCGTAGGCCATGCAGAATTTTGCAAGTTGTTTTTTGATCATGTTTTGCAGACAAATAGGTGGAAAACACTTCTGCAAACCCACCACACAAAGCACAAGCTGGTAAATAAGAAAATGGGAGAATATGCTAGAAAATAGACATCAATAGACCCCTGAACCAATAATCTGAGAGTACCCCAGCAATTTATGAAAAACACCCATATTTGGACCAGGAAGCATGAGATAATTTGATTTATTTTTGGAAGTGTATAAAAGATAACCTATCCCATCCCTCATATTGTACAAAAATGGTATTTAAAGCCCTGAAATTTGCAGAGGGGCTGAAGCTTCCATTTCTGGCTGAATTCAGACAACACAAGTGAAAACTGCACAGGCCTATGGCAACACCTTACCTGACTTCTTTCAGCTAGGTTTCTTTGTTGACTAGTTTTAAAATTGTTAGTTCAGTACTTGTCAGCCTGTCAGCTTCACCTCAATCCCTGGAAAAATCATTGAGTAGGTTCTCAAAGAATCCATCCTGAAACACTTGGAGAAAAATAGAGTGATCAGGAACAGTTAGCATGGACTCACCAAGGGTAAATCATGCCTGACCAACCTCATTGCCTTCTACGATGACTGGATTTGTGGATGTGGGAAGAGCCATTCATGTGATATACCTTGACTTTAGCAAGGCTTTTGATGCGGTTTCCCACAGCATTCTCGTCAGCAAGTTAAGGAGGTATGGGTTGGATGTGTGGACTGTAAGGTGGATGGAGAACTGGCTAGATCAATGGTTTCAGCGTGTAGGAATCAATGGCTGCATGTCTCATTGGCAACCAGTAACAAGTAGTGTGCCCCAGGGGTCGGTTCTGGGGCCAGTTCTGTTCAACATGTTTATTAATGATCTGGATGATGGGATTGATTGCACACTTAGTAAGTCTGCAGATGACACGAAGCTGGGGGGAATGGTAGACATGCTGGAGGGCAGGGACAGGATTCAGGGAGACCGTGACAAATTGGAGCAGTAGGCCAACAGAAATCTCATGAGGTTCAACAGGGACAAATGCAAAGTCCTGCACTTGGGATGGAAAAACCCCATGCACTGCTACAGGCTGGGGAGTGATCAGCTAAGTAGCAGCATTGTAGAAAAGGACCTGGGGGTCCTGGTGGATGGGAAGCTGGCTATGAGTCAACAGTGTGCTCTTGCTGCCAAAAAGGCCAATGGCATACTGGGCTGCATCAGAAGAAGTGTTGCCAGCAGATTGAGAGATGTGATTGTTCCCCTCCATTCGGCACTGGCGAGGCAGCATCTGGAATACTGTGTCCACTTTTGGGCTCCCCACTACAAAAAGGATGTGGACAAATTAGAAAGAGTCCAGCGGAGGGCAACAAAAATGATCAAGGGGTTGGAGCACAAGACCTATGAAGAAAGACTCAAGGAACTAGGCTTATTTAGCCTGCAGAAGAGAAGATTGAAGGGGGATTTGATAGCAGCCTTCAACTACCTGAAGGGATACTTCCAGGAGGATGGAGCTCCAGGGGCGTTGCTGGTCCCTCGTACACAGGGCCCATGCCCCAAATGCCAGAACCAGTGCCCCGGGTCCTGACGGAGCCCTGCCTCTCCCGGTCTCTGGCTGGATTGGGCCAGAGATCCATGGCCCAGCCACCCATGGCAGCGGTTGCCGCTTTCAGCCCCTTCAAAGGCCAGGCGACCCCATGGCCATGGCTGCTGCTCCCTGCCCTGTCCACAGCCAGGGGCGTGGCCTGCAGGCAGGGGGCAGGGCCTGGGCCCATGTCCCGGGGTCATTCCCCGGGGCAGCGATGCCCCCACGGAGCTCAGCTGTTCTCAGTAGCAACAGAGGACAGAACAAGGAGCAATGGTTTCAAGTTGCAGCTGGGGAGGTGGAGGCTGGATATTAAGAAAAATTTTCTTACTAGGTGAGTGGCAAAGCATTGGAATGGGCTACCTGGGGAGGTGGTGGAATCTCCATCTTTGGAGATGTTTAAGGCCCTCCTGGCCAGAACCCTGGCTTGGATAATTTAGTGGGAGTGGTCCTGCTTTGTTGGCAGGAAGTTGGACTAGATGTCTTCATGAGGTCCCTTTCAACCCTATGATTCTATGATACTTCAACTTGCCTTCACTTCAAGCGTATCTTAAAGACAGGAAATCTTACTGGCAATGCTGCTTTACAATCATCACAGAAATGTGTTAATGCATTTCTTTACCGTTTATTCCACATTATATTCATTTGTATTCTTACCCATCACTTGCTGTATGCGGTTAGCAATAAAGAACTGTCACAAAATCTTAAATCTGTATACTCTTTAGCCTCCTGTTTTCAGGGAGAAAGTCCTATCTGATTAACATACCTGTAGTCAATCCAGACTAGAACACTTGTCCTTCAAATTGATCTATCAAATCTATATTGGCTGTCCCAAATTCCCTAAGAATTATAGAATTTGGCTACACTATCCATCTCAAAACATGGCCAAGGAGCCTGTGAGTTTTCACTGGTTAGTGCACTCAACTTCCTGCTCCTCTGCTTTCCCCCATTTCTCTTTATCTTGGATACCAGCGTTTGGCCAGTAAGTGTTCTGAACATTTTGAAACCCTGCCCATCTTCCTGAGATTCACAATGAGAGATGAAAATTGGCTGTAATGAAGTGCCATTGCCCCAGCACCAGTCTCTGCCTGGCCGTGATGAGGTCTGATGTGACACTGGTTGTCTGTAAAACTTGACAGGATTTTTCTAATCTCTGGGTTGAGATCTCTGCTGCTTTTTGGCAGGCCAAAGTATTCTACTTCACCCTTGAAGCCCTCAGGTATCCCTAGAGAAGATGCTGCCTATCCTGTCACAAGCATTTTCTACATTATGATTCTTTTGTGATCGGAACAATTTCTGTTCATTGTCTTGATGGTACAATTAGTTTCATGTTATGATACTGTGAATTATGATACTTATCCTCCTCGAATGTTTTGCAACTTCTTTTTGAAAGTCTTTTTAAAATATTTGTTGTTAAAATATTTGTCTATAATAAAGTATTTAACAAAAACTTTTTAACATTTGTTTGGTCACATGGGTGAAATCTAGACACAGTGTACTTCAGTTCCTTTGAAAAAAGTATCGTAAAACCTATTAGTGACTTATACATTCATCTTTAAACTTGTGTAGGTAAATTCTGTATCCAGGCTAAGATCTTCTTCCCTCTTCATATTTGTCCTTTGTAACAAACTAGTAAGAAACATCAGAAAGAGGCTTGTTCATAGTGTGCTTTTTGTTCTCCTTTATAATAAATAATATTGCTATGACTCTATTTCATCCAGAAGAATATAAAAAGAATTTGCAAACTTATTTCATATACAGACCATACATAAGAATTATTTCATCTATCCCTTATACATGTTTTATACCACATTATACATACAGGCACACAACAGATTAGAAAGCAGAGTGAAGAAACCAGGCTTGTAAAACCAAAGGGTGAGTTAAGGTAGGCAGAATGGAAATACATAAGCAGGAATTTGCAAGTGTTGATGGATTTAATACATCTCATACAAAAAAGAGACATGGAATCTCTGCTGATCATAAGTGGTCATGACCCCAATTATATCACACTTGAACAATAGCCCCATCAGCAGATTGCTTTGTAAGACAATCCCAAGAAATTGGTTAGAGGAGATTCAGCATGAAAACTGTGTGTTTTCAATACCATTTCTTGCAGTACTGATGAGAGGTGCCCTGGCGAAGTCCCCCCATCCAGTTGGTGTACTGTCTTGACCCTTGTAGTATGAGAGATTTAACACTTATTATGGAAAAGTTACATTTCTATAGAATTTTTTTATTTCTTTGCTAAGGTCTTATGATTAGTTTAAAGGACTTGGTGATAGTTAAAAAAGGTTATTACTTATAATAAATTTCTTTACTGCCATTTTAAATTTATACAGATTCTTTTGTCTTAATCTCTTTTAAACTATACAGGATTTTCCTGTAAGGAGCAGGAATTACTGACCATGAGAGAAAGTCTGCAGTTTCAGTTATTTTATCTACACAGCGGGGGCTGGGAGGTGGAGAGCATATTTTGTGATGATTGGACTTTGAATTTCTATAATATCTTTCATTTGAGAATTTCATATCACTTTACAACCATTTATTAATGACACTTCAGTGAGGTACGTAAATATTTCCAAAATTTCCTGACTTTCCAGTTGAGTACCTCCATAACCTTACACTGTGTGCTTTGGTTTCTGTGGATAGTTTTTCTGTATGACCACTGGACTATTGAATGTTCCCATATACAGTTATAATGTTCAGGGAACATTTTAAGGTTCAATTAGTTTATCAGGAGGTCATACAGATAGCACGTGGATTTAGAAAATCAGTGATCTTTGCTAAAATAAATGCAGTCATAAAGCATCTTGAAATTTCCATTAAATTGAAAAATATATCCTGAGCTTTGAAAGGAAACTATGCAAAAGAGAATTTAGAAGGTTTACATCTGAAGGTAACTTTTAATTACTGGTTATTTTGTAGTCTAGGTCTGTTACTCTAAACCTGGAATTCATTGCTGAATCCCTATACTTCTGTAAGGAAATTATATTTAATATCATAATTCATCTGTTGAACAGACATTTTAAGATATCTTTCTTTGAATTATTTCTATGATGGTATTAATGTCAATTGAGACGATTGTCCGGAGTAGTTGATATTGTGTAAACTGATGTCTTGTTGAATGAGTGCTTTTGAAAGATGTTCTCAGTATTTCATTGATACATTCAGTCTAGATCTTTATCTAGGAATTGCTGACTTTATTAACATGTTGGTATCTTAAAGACTCTCCACAGAAGGATCATAAATCCTTCAGGAAACAGCTTTATTTTATCACTAAATTGAGTCTTGCTGTTTTCTTTCATTAGCTACATGTGGGAGGCTGGGGTTGAGTTGATTTTCTTCATGCATGAAGCTGCCTCTGTTAAATTAAAATGTGGTGTTAAAAGCTCATTGAAATAAAACTGAATCATCTTTCGCTTAGTAGTTCAATCCAGTGATAATCTCCAAAGCATAATTGGTTTAAAACATACAGAAAATGGGAGAGATGTTAGGTGAGAAAACACTGCTTCCCTTTATCATTTTTATTTTTTGTGGTAAATAGAGGCAAGATTCAGTTCTATGTACTTTTTCATCTTATTGACTAGCAGAGGTTAGGTTTTAATTTCCTACAGAAAGTCAGGGTTGAATATAGAATATCCTTTGCATCTGAAGGAATGAGCAAGTGAAGATGTATCCAGTCATATTGTTTCAGTCATTATTGTGAGCATGGAGATAAAGGATAGCTACACACCTATTGAAGAATCATGCACACTGTCTTCCTTTCAAATATGACAGAAATTATTTATTGAACAGGAACTTCTTTTAAAAATACATGCACAATAACGATAAAGACTTTACCACCTTCCCTTTTGGTAGTGCTCGCCAAACAGTCCAAGGAAACCAGAACATTTTGCTACTGTGACTAAATAAAGGTCTTTTTTAAATACTTGGTCCACTTTAATATAAATCTTTTATTTGAGGAAGACTGCAAGGATTTACCTGGGCCACAAGATGGAAATAACAGCAAATCTCCTTCCAACTACTATAGGGTTTTTTGTCTTTTGTTTTTTCTTTAGTTGACTTACATTGATTAGTCTTGAAGCTACCTCTTCAAATTAGGCTCTGAGACTTTATCACCTATACTGTACTTCTTTCCTGTAGCATTCCCTTGTAAGACATTTTCATGCTGTGCATCCAGTCTTTCCTTGAGATCACTGTTGTTCACTTCTCTTCTTAAATTTAACTGTTTTCTTTTTCTAAGCCCCAGAACTAGCATTCTGTAGCCTTGTCAGATTTTATTTAGAGTGTACATCTTTCATGGTGTACCTAGAATGTATGGTGCCTATTGCAGGGGAACAGAAAAAAAGCCTTCAAACCCTACCTAGGCTGTTTTATAAATAGAAATAAATTAATATGTACCTAAAAAGAACATCCTGGCATTTTAAAACCAGAAAGAAATTTGTAATTTTGATGTTGGGCTTTTCATTTTTTTCATTTTTGATATACATTTTTAAGTTTATTTTGGTTAGTTACTGATACCATGCCTCACAACTTCACAGCACTGCAGGGAGGGACAAAGAGATCTTGATTCCTGAAATGCGAGTCTTTTAATGTCATTTGTCTTCTTTTTAGTGGTTCTTGTCTTTTTATCTCTCTCTTCCTTCATTCCCTTCTGTCTTGCCAATGGTTCCTTTCCTTTTGGTTTTTTTCCTTCCTGCTCATGGTACTTTGTGGGCCTTGCCGTAGTATCTTATCTTTCTCCCCCACAGTGTGGGAACAATGCTCATGATTTTCTATGAGTAGGTTGATTCTTTTTCCTTTCAGGCAGTTCTTCCCTTCCAGCTTTGTTGACATGCTTCAGGCAAAGCAAGGAGGAAAGTGATAATATTAGAGGAGGTCCAACAGTATAAGATCAACATAAGCATCATTTTTAGAAGTATGCTAAGATCTTGTCAGGAAAATGCCTTAAACCAGGATGTCCTAGGAAATTCAGTACACTTGAATGTTGATACCATTTAGAACACCGAAAAGCTATAGCATCAATCCCTGCTTGCCAAATGCATGGTTTCAGTTGTGGTACATTCGGATGTAAGAGCAGAAGAACTGAAAGCGAGTTGACAATGCAGGTTTTTTTCTAAAAAAGTGGCCATTAAAAGAACCATTATCTTAAAATTTCTTTTTTGTTTTTAGTTACTTTGGTGTTTACTAAAGCACATTGTCAGTTTCAGAGATCCGTTAAGTATGTGTTCCATGTAAATAAGTTCCAAAGGGGTAGCAATGTTAGTCTAATTCAGCAAAACAAACAAAGAATCTGGTGGCACTTTTATAGACTAACGAATTTATATATCGCATGAGCTTTTGTGGGAGAAAAACCGACTTTGTCATGTAAATGTTATCTTCATCTATCAGTTGATTTTAAGTGCATTATTTACTTAGTTAAACATACGTTTTGCTTCTTTAAATGTATTATTCACCTGATGATCCTATTGGTTTACTTGGGTCCTTTACAGTCTGTAAGGCAAACACATATTTTTGGCATGTGTAGCGATTTAGAAAATATGTTATTTACCTATCAAAAAGTAATGGGTCCTAAGGAGCCATTATGGTCTCGTTTGTAAATCCTTCTTAGTCTACATATTATTGATCCAATAGACAGTAACAACTCTTGGGAGCTTTCGTGGTCTACTCATATTCATTTGGTTGTCATGTATGTGCATAAAGTTTACTTACTGGAAATATTTTTCAAATGTTCAGCTGAAAAAATGTTAACTGTATTTGTAGACAGAATTGCTTGGTCAGTTTTAATTTCTTTCCTTCTCTTCCCCCAACTACCCAAAGCCACTTTTAAAGGAAATGATTTAGTTTAGAATTATACAAGCAGCCAAAACAGTTTTATCCTGCTGACTTTTTTAAAGGCATATGTAATTTAACATAGCCTAACTTTTTTTAATGAATTGAAGATGCTCTTTTCCCATGGAGATTTGTATGTGAAATTTCAGACTAAAAGCAAATTTTACAGTTGAATTATAAAACATGGGGGTTCATAATGGAAGTGATGACATGTCAATAACTGTAGTAGTACAAACAGCTCTGGTATAACAACACTTTTGAATTGGGTGTTCATATAGTTTTAGTCAATTCACTTTTTAGAAAGCAAAAAACCTTTCACAGTTATGAGTCTGACTAGACTAGGCTAAAAAGTTGTCACCAGCAATATCAACACCTGGTACTAGCAACAAAATTTCTTACAACCATGAAGGAGAAAGCACCCAGCCATTGTTACTAGTGGTGAAAGTACACCAATTTTGTAAATCCTCTATCCACTGTCTTAATTCTGTGCTTTATCACTGTGGGCAGGAGCATAAAAGGTTTTGTGGTTGCTCTGATTCTCCTAGTCCTTCCAAATCCATTATACAATGATTTGACATGTGCTTTAGGGATCACGCTTTGTGATGGGTAAAATTCATCCCTGTTTACAGGGCCGGTGGAAGGACCAATGAAATCTCAGTAAAGGCCTCAAAATAAGGTTTTAATTGTGATGTAAAAGAAATATATTCTGGCCTGGGACAAAGAGATGATTTTCATTCTGTATACACTGTCCACTGACATATCTTCTTTTAGCAGAATCTGTAGTTGTTACTGTGCTTACTTTGCTCTACTCAGCACTTCACAAAAGAGGCTCAGGTAGTCGCATAATCATAGGGCTCAAATCTACATACAGCCGGTGAGGTACGGGCTGCGTTAGCAAGTCTAGAAACTAGAAATAAAATCAGCAATAAGTCAGTGCTATACAAGGGTTCAAAATTTTTATCCAGAGGCTAGGGTCTCCTTCAATATCCTAGAAAAATCATTTGGTTCAAAACCATTTTATGAGGTAGCTGGAGTGTACACATGACGAGAAGGTGCGTTTCAGAATTGCAAAGTGGCAATGTTAAACTCTTTTAAAGTGTGAATTTTCACACTTTAAGGTGTTTCAGTTTCTTGCGAGGGTAATCTTAAGTCTGAATTTCCTGGCTCTGAATCTTTTTTTCTCCTAATAACTACAGTATTACAAATTTCTAAGGTAATTTATGAATGTCCTCTCTATTTTAACAAAGTTGTTTTTCTGAGATTGTATCTGATGTATGTATGCACATCATTCTCAGTTTAGGGGTTTACTATATTTCATCATGGAGGAAACTGAAAGTTTATGAATAAAATGAGACTGACAAAGCAGTCAATGATTTTTCTTTTATTTATCATTTACTACCTGCTATTAGTGAAATTCACACTTACATGTGGCATTACAGAATCCTTTGTTTTATTACATCTATAAACAAAATTCCAAAGAATTTAACAGCCAATAATAATAAATCAATCATTTAGTGACAGTTTATCAACCTTGAATAGATTAGTTTTGCATTCTCAGATGACCTTTCATACAATCTGGTAGTTTTTAAATAAGAAGTCTAGCTTAATCAAGAAGACTTGAAGCTGTTTAACTAACCACTTTACCATCCCAACCACTTCCTGTCATTCTTTGGCCTTCATATAAAATCATTAGTCAGTAATTATAGCTCTTGTCTGTGACATATAGTAATCAGTATTCTAGCCGCCATTATGCAAACATGAATCAGTGGAATAAAATGGTAGAGGACATCTACATACAGTCTATTTACTTTAGAATTTCTTTACAGGTAGTCTATGAGAAGGCTTCATTTGCCAAAGCTAAAGAAATCTACTGCTTTTTCTGTAGACTTTGCTTATCATTAATAGAAAGCAGCATGTGCACATCCTGCAAACTCATTTCCTTATTTAAAGTGGGCATCCTTCCTTTACTGAGATATGCTTCCTCTTTTAATACAGGAGTGAAGACCAAGCCTTTGTAAACTCTTAAAGGCACATCCCTTCCAAATGACCTTTTGTCCTATGCTACTAAGTCACATTGTTTAGTCCACTCTGTGTTCAGTATAGTTACATGAGATGTCCTAGGAAAAGGGGGGGGGGAGTTTTTTGCTAATTAAATTTGGAAATGTGTCACATTTTCCTATTATAGAGAGTAAATGAAAACTCAGTAGACTGCCTGGTTCCTTTTGGTATTGTACTAGATGAAATGAGTTCCGAGGAATAAAATAATATTTATAAGGCTCTTTTTGTTGAGTCTCAGAGAATCACTGCTCTTCTCAAGCAGAATTGGGGGTGAGGGGAGAAAAAGAAAGAAAGGAAAACCAAAAATACCACTCACAATTTTGTCTAAATCTTGTAAAATTTGTCAAGTAAATACTACATACTATTCATTTATTTTCTTTTGATTTAGAGTGAATAAAAGGCACTGAAAGACAAGTAACAAACAAAATGAAATACAATAAAACACTCAGCTCTTATTAGGTGGCAGCAATAATGAAATGCCTATATCCTGGTCTGTATCTCAGTCTCTATATATCTCTTCAGAGGCCCCATGACACGAAAGAACCCTGCAGTACACCCACACTGTATTTTAGTACGTACACTTGTTCATTGAATAACATCCTGTGTTTAAATAGAACTATTTTTTACCCATTACGGATTTTTTTTTTACCTTTTGTGTTTTACCCTCTACGTGGTTTATTTTGTAATATTACAAACCATTTTCTTCACACTTCACTGCTGTGATTGTCGCTTTATTGAATGAATCAGGCAGGAGAAGGTAAGTCATTATAAAGGAAGTAGTTTCTGTTTGCTGTCAAATATTGTACCTTAACTATTGATAGTGAAGGAAAAGGAAATACAGAAAAAAGTTTGAGACTTTGACAAAGACTTCAAGCCAAAATCTGCTATTGGATGCTTGTGCGAACTGTAGCAGCATGATGGGTTAATTATATATTTTTTTATATTTTTTTAACCTGGAACTAGGTAATTCAAAAGGGAATGCTGTTCCTTCTCTGAGTTACGTTAGATGAAGTTCATTGTCTCAAGAATCAAATTCTTTTCCCCTCAAATTAATACGCAGGAAAAGTCAGTTACAATGATACTTTTCCCTTAGAACTGTAGCCAATTCACATACTGACTTGTTTTTAAATGAATATGTATAAGCTTCAATGAAACTTGATTATTGGTGCTTGAACGCTCCAGACCTTTTTTCATCAACAGGTACAATCATCGTTCAATCCATTTCACCAATTACCCAGTCTGGGCAGGAGCTCTTTGTTTTTAATCTTATTACCACTATGTAACTTAATTTTAAATGATTTGTGAATCTTTTCTTGTTTAAAGGCCCTAACCTCAATAAGGAATCTGCTAATGCAGACTTCTGCACCCCTGTGGCCTGCAGGATCAGAGCCTGTGGCCCCACATTTGCCACATTACTGTAAAAAGTGATCACATTGACTTTAGTGGGAGTACCCATGCCCACAAGTCTTCATAGGCTCTGAAATTTACTTGCAGAAAGTCTTTTACTGTGGAACAGAGGTGCCTGTGTTCAGTGTATAATAAATCATACTACAGTGCTGTTTGGTTAAGAAACTAAACAGTAATTAGTAGAAAAATATGACTGTTCTTAGTTTGTAAAGACAGTAGCCGCAGTAAGTCAGCAGAAGGCCTCTTGGAACAGAGCAACACATATATCTGTAAAACTTTAGAATGCGTGATCTTGCGGGTTGTGGTCATTGGACTAAGATCAGGGATCTGTTCCTAGCTCAGGGTGTGATTTATTTATTTTTTTAAATTATCCAGTGATACTGAGATAGCACCTAGTAGTCTCAACCAGGTTGGAGCCCGTTGTGCTAAGCACTGGTCACACGTGTAATAATTGACAGCGTCTGGTCCAAAGAGCTTGCAATCTTGGGCAAACCATTTAATCTTTCATATCTCAGTTCTCCATCTGTAAAAGGGAGATGATGATACTCCCTTTCTCCCACCTTCTGTCTGCCTTCATTCTTGACTATTTAGATTTTAAGCCTTTTTAAATGTAGTTCGTACTATGTTTAGTGCATGGCACAATACATTTAGACCCTGATCTTGATTGGAGCATTCAGGCACTACAGTAGTACAAATCATAAGTAATAATCAGCTATCCCATGACTCCAGTTGAAATATATATATCTGATCTGGGGGTGGGGTGGGCAATTTATGGCTTAATCATGGAAAAACATTTATCATCAAAAGAATCCCCGAGGAGACTGGTGGCTTATAATATATGTTGTTCTGTTTGTCCAAGTCAATGTGCCTGTCCAACTAAAATACACTTTATAAATGATTTTGACAGAAAAATGTAACTTACCGTTTAATCTGAGTTCAGAAATGTGTAATTTAGGATACACTGCAGAACAGGTCTTTTGCATGACTTTGCATTTGAGTGATTCTCAGTAATCTTTAATCTTCAATTAGTTAAATCCACACTGTCTCTCTTAAAAAAATAACTGTCATAATTACTGTGCAGAAGATGTCTGCATCCTGGCTGGGAAAGTGACACCAGAGGTCCAAGAGTGAACTAAGTGGAAATTACAGCCTGCTGAATGTTAACAGGGTTTGGAAACAAAAGGCACCAATCTCAAACCTCTTGGTGTGTATGGGCAGATGTAGCAGAGGAGCCATGTGTCCACTCACACCAAGAGGTCTGTAGGAGAAATCAGATGGTGGTACTTTTACCCTCATTAGCAACTGATAGCTCCATCTTTTGAGGGACAGCTTTAATTTGTGCTGTAAATTGATCTGGCACATCTCTTCAGTTTTGTTTAAATTAATGCGTCTCTAATGAATAAAACCATATACATTTTTTTACATACAAATTAAAAGCTAGCTGCATTTTTATACATTATTTTTATTACACTGGGGTCCCAATCTGGGATGCATTGTCATTGCAAATCGAAGTAGCATGCATACATAAGAAATGTTGGATGTTCTAAAGAGAAAAGGTGAGCAATAGGTGAGAGAAAGGAAATACTGCCCCTGTGTTAACAGAGGAAGACCTGAGTCACAGAGAGGTTAAGGTGAAATCGTGTACTCACTGAAATCAATGGAAGTATTGCCTCTGAGTTCAGTGGGGCACAGATGTCACTCAAACTAAGGTCATGTGCAGAAAGTCAGTAGTGAGCTGGGGTCACGTGCAGAAAGTCAGTAGTGAGCTGGGAACTGAATTTAGATCCCTGAATTCCAGCCTGAAATTGATTTATGGCTTCTTTAAAAACTCCCCAACCTGAACACATTAAGAATTTCATTAAACCTGTTGTATCTCTGTATGTAGCAATGCAGGTTTGAAAGTACAGTATATCAAGTGTCTGTGTCATGTGGAAATACATCATATGTGCATAGACGATAGCCTGAAGTAAGGTAAAGTAGCTTTTATGGCAAAGTCACATGGTAGGGTAAGTATCAATCCATCCTAATGATGGTGCTGTTGTTTTCAGCATAGCCATCTCCTACTAGTCACATTCCAAAGACACGTTGGGACCTGGTAGTTAGCTTTATAAATTGTGGGTGATATCCTGACCCCATTGAAGGCAGTGAAAGGTGTATGCTGGTGGTTTTTATGCTATTAACTGAAGTGTGTGTGTGTCTCTTTGTTAATGTGAATGGGTGTTTTTGTCCTGGGGTTGAAAGTAAGGTGCTGGCACTGAAGGAGACTGATTTCAACCTCTCACCCACTGTCTCTCAAAGTAAGATACTTTTCAGGCATTTTTGTTATTAGATCTTGCATGTTTGCTCTGTGTGGGTTTGTATGTGTGAAGCCAACTGGTTAATGACCACTCCTGGAATCTCTGCTCTAGTAGAGGAAGGGTAGGAGGAAAAGGGGGGGGGATTCTTATTCCTTCTGTGTTCAGTGCCCTGTGCAAATGTACATGAGAACACATTCTAGAAGAACATGTATGTCTACAACTCTTTTTAGAAAAATAAATATTTATATTTATAATAAAACATGTTGCAGTGGTTTCCTTCTGCAGCTACATGTGAATATTTTCACCTTAAACATTTACTAAATGTATAAAAGGGTTTTCATTTGGAGCTTTTTTGTTACCCCAAGATAGTGAAAATCCAGATTAACTGCTAAATTATGTGAATAAAGACTGACTATCTGCCTTCATGTGTTGTCATTACTGGGCAATTTGTGCAATATGGAATAAACTAGATACATGAATTTATGTAGTATTTGGACCTACTATTTTGTAGGTATATGAAAGCAGGAGTGCCCCAGCCTGGGAAAAGACCTGGGGCTCATGCACTGGGACTTAAGGCTTGAGCCCGGTGCCAGCGATGCCCTGTATTAAAGTAATATTAGTGTTTGCAGCATTATAGCCTTAATATATCTGTTTAGCAATAAGCCTCTGCATAGTTCCATGGCTTCAGTGCTTAAAGCTAAGCATATGGGTGTTTGCAAGATAGCATCCAATTGGGCTCCTATAGTGAAAACTGTATCAGCACTTAAAGAATAAATCTCAGTTTTTATCAGCTTGTACCTGCAACCAGAAAATGTCTCTTGGCATTTTTAGTATATGTTACGAGTCAGAAAACACAAAAGCCTTTTTGTTTCTAATTTAGATCAGATTTTTTTTAAAGTTATATTTGTGGATCTAATTCAGGTGTGGTACAAATTTCTTTGACATTAATGGAGTTGCACCAGTGTGTCAGGGACCAGGCCATTCACTATTTTATGTAGGTTGCTGGGTTTAAGAACAGTCTGTGATCTCTTTCACCCAATCCAGTGGTGTAGCCAGTCAGGGAGACAACTGTGCTTGTTTGGCTACAAGGAAATAAAAATGATGGCCATGACAGTACCTTTAAATTAGGCTTTTGTGCTCTTTTAATAGCAGACAGATGGTTACAAACTTTTTCCAGTGTAATTGTTTTGTTAGGCTATTTTGACAGGACTGTTAGGTTACGGAGAGACTGGCTGTGCTGCAGGAACTGTTTTCTGTCAGCTGTGTACCAGGTTTAAATTTGAATTTTGGTTTGAAAAAGTACATTTTCACTGACTGACTGGACTCAGAGACCATTTTTTTAATTTTTGTGTGTGTGTATATAATATATATTTTTTAAAAGGTACATTATTAGAAGAATGGATTTAAGTTAGCAAATAACTCAGCAGCAGTATGTGTGAAGAGGGAATGATGCATATTTTAATAGTGTACGTAATCCAATATTTTAATAGTGTGCTTAATCAATAATCATATACCCATCTTACATATGTGGGGAGAGGGAAAGGCTTAAAGGAATACATATGGGATCTGTTGGATAAATTTGTGTCTGTTGCGCGGGGGGGGGACTGTCCAAACATACTTTTTTCTTTTTAAGCCAGCAAAGAAAATGAACAGACCAAAAAGAATCATAAACAAAGCTAGTTTTAGTAAAAGTAGCAACATCAAGCTAAATCAAAATATTAAGAGTATCCATTTTAATCACATTCTGCTTTGTCATGATAAAATAGTAGAAAGAATGCAAATAAACAAAATCTTCTTTTATATTTCAATTTCTGAAAATGTCAAAGGGAAAAAAACTTTTTACTTCCAGTAGGAGTCTGTGTCATTCTATACTTGTGTAGATTTCTGTAGAAATGCCAAAACACCAGCACACCCTACTAAGCATACCTGACAAATTTTGAAATTAAACAGTGGTATAATTATTCTTAGGTTTTGATGTATATGACAGGTCATGAGGAAATTTTTTTCAAATTAAAAGCATTTACATTTAAGATATGTTTTGTTTGTCTACCAAATCACTGAATCTGAAATGTACCCTTTGAAAGTAAAGGGTAAATTTTACTGTTTTTTAAGAAATGAAAGCTAACGTAAATGTGATGTACATAAATCTAACTTAAATATTTTTCATACTGTAACATAAACAAACAAAACTTCAAGGAAATTCAAAATTAATTTTGTATTGTTGGCTCTTTTCACTGGGCTAAATTGTGCAAAGCACTAGAAGTTTATAAACTCAGCGATCAAAGGTGGTTAAGTTGAAGATTATTTTTTATTTTTAAGTTATTAAATGTTTTTAAATGTCAGGAATCACTGATTAATTTTGTTTTTCCATTATTTATTTTATACTTGCATCTTGTAAAGTTTCTCATCTTCATATAGTTGCCATCAGCATGGTGTAATAGTTAAAGCACTAAGAGTCAGAAGATTTGGGCAACGTTTTCATTTGTTGTAACATTGAGCAGGTCACTAATGATATTAAAAAGAAAAGAAGACCCTGTGTCTCCGTTTCTCCATGTTCAAAACAGGGATATTAGCTTAATTTTTGAAAGCTATTTTGAGATCCTCCAATATAAAGGGCTGCCAATACATAAAATGAAGGTGGCATTTGCCTGTTAATAGATGGGGAGAGTGGTGTTACCCTTTCCTGATTACCTACAGATCAGATTGGTGCTCTTATGAACATGAAGGACCTGATTTCTGACACATCAGGAGCCTGAGAATTTTCTGTTTTTTGGGTGGACCAGTTTTGCTTCCCTTGTGCAGAGATCTTAAAAGGGTGTCTAGATGAGAATAAGGGTCATGGAGGAATGTTGCAAGGGGCACAAGAGCCCTTGTTGTCCCAGGCCTTTCAGCAGGGAAGCCTTGCAGCTGAGAGAGGGGAAACCCTGCCACAGCCCCCCAACCCCAATTGTGGGGGAAATGTTATAGGGACACATACAGGAATAAGGGGGTATAGAGGATAAAAAGTTTGGGGACCACTGGCCTAGTGCAACTTCTTTCCAGGATAGTGCCAACTGAGAGAACCTTAAACTGAGCTGCTTTCAGGGTATTTTTGGTTAGCAGATGTTCCTGTTCAACATTGTTCAACTGAATTTGCCTCCTGGGAGTTGTTCTCAATAGCTGTTGGCAACTAGAGTATGGAGAAATGGGATCCTCTTAACTGTTTTTTGTCATACTGCCTTATGCTAAGGATTGAGCTTGGTAGCAAATATCCAATATTCAGGTTTCAGATGTGATGCAATAGCTTGGGTAAGACTTTGTTACAAAATTTCATGATAGCATTAATTGAGAGAAACAAAATTAAAACTAAAAAAGGGGCAATGAAAGGCAGACTTCACATTCACATAGTTGCAGTTGCCTCAGCCTCTCCTTTGTCTGTAACTAACTCTGGCCTGTTCTACACTACAAAATTAGGTCAGTGCAAGGCATCATATGTTGACTTAACTATGGAAGTGTCTATACTTTCACTCCTACTAAGATAACTGCCCCATGCTTACTTAATAACTCCACTTCCACAAGCAGGGTAGAGTCAAGGTCATGTTAGGTTGACGTAGTGTCAGCATAGACACTACATCGCTTATGTCTTCTGTTGCTGGGAGCCATCCTATGCTGCCCTCTACCTCCAACACAGACTGACTAAACAATCAATACAAGTGTGCCTAAGGACGTGACCCAAGAAGCAAAGTGCAGACACGCACAAGTGATGTAATTACTGTGGGGGTGTCTGTATGTCGATATAAGTTAGATTGACTTAATTTTGTAGCATAGACATGGCTCTAGACTGACTAGTGGATGGTCCAAGGTCTATATGAAGTTTTTAGCTCTTCCTCTACTTAAGATTTCCTCCCAAAGAATGGGATTCTTCTATAAATGGTAAAGGATCCTCCACTTGTGATTTTCTGTCCTGTATTGTATAATGTATATATGTTGTAGAATATATATGCACATTATATGTTATGTATAATTTATAGCATGTACATACATTATACGTATAATGTATATAATGTAACACATTATATACATTATAATGTATTTTCTAGTGTAACCTTGGTTGCAATCATCAGTGGATAGTTTTTAACTTTAAAAAGGAGAAAGGAAAGTGAAGGTGGGGAAAGAAGTATGGAAGAAAGGAAAGATGGAAGTAGTGGGACAGAATGTGCACCTTCTTTTCAGCCCACCTTTCCACTGAGAATAGAAACAAAAAGAAAAAAGTGAAACCTGTAGCTCTGGAGGTTTTTCTGAACTGGTTGTCCCTGTTATACATTCACCTTGCTGGTATGTTTTAAGTACAGTTTGTCAGAAAAATATTGGTTTAAAACAAAGCTAGTATATTCTTATTTAATGTATCTGCTGCCATTCTGTCTTCTAACCATATCTGCTTCTTTTACAGACCAAAACAAGTTAAACTGCTATCACTGCCAAGCCAGTACTGATACACTGTGGGAAAGCAGGCTGTGTTATCAGTAAAATGGTCAGTTAAATTCTGATTACAGAATCTTTATGTTGGGTGCTGTCATAAAACCAAATGGTGTCTGAAAGGATGGTGTATTTAAAAAAAAAAGAAGTCCTCATTCAGACTTTTTGAACTGAAATAATATAAAATGGAGGTTACAGAGCAAATAAACATGGTACCCTAATATGATACTTTTGGGTAGGTGTATGTGCTCTGTTAATAGCTGAGTACAGATTTTTCACAATGTAGTTGCTTTGTGCCATTATTTTAAAACGACTGTTAATGTGTAGGTCCTGAAGGTGAAGAGGATCTGCATGCTGGTCTTTAGAGTGGTAGTTAAAAATAGACTTCAAAATAGCAACAAGCTGGGTCTGCTGCTTCTCTGATGGCCCTTTTCAAATTGTTTAAAGCAAATGATTCATCAAATAAAGAGCACTAAACGCAGAAATCTGCCAATTTGTAGAATTTGACTCCTCCTAATCAGAACAAGGCAACAGGATGTTGAGTTCCTGCCCTGCACCTGATTAAAGCCAAATGCACTAGAAACAGCTGGGAATAAGAGGAAGCGCCAAGCTCTTCTCAGTTGGGGGTAGCACAGAAAAAGAATGTAAAAAATCCTCTCTACCTTTGTTGTTTTGTTTTCCTGACTCTTTGACAGATAAGCACTTATTTCCTCTGGTATTTTGGAACTTTTAGAAACCAAGTGCAATATGCAGAACCTAAGAAGCTAGATGTGTATGTGGCCCAGAAAAAAAATAATTTTTTCAGAATATTATAGGACATTCCTGGTCAGCATAGTTTAGCCAGATTGCTAACTTTACACACAGTGCTTGTGCAGGTGCCAAATTCTCAGTGTTCTGCCCACCCACCGTTAACAAGTCAAAGACAGGAATAGAAAGTAGGCTGAGATGTATTTTCCATCTGGATCTTTATGTTCATTTTCACTGCTATACCCTTTCACAATTCCTTGAATTGAATGATTTAAATGTAGTGCTGGAAAGCTCCTCAAAAATATGTGAACTTGTTCCATTTTATTTCTTTAAACATAAAAATGCATCCAGATTGAGACCCTTTGTTACTATTTTATCTGTGGCCCACAAACTCTGTAACATAACCCTTAAAGTTAAAAAGCACATAAATGCCCTAAAGTAAGAGTAAGTGTATGATGAATCTTTTCATTAACTGATTCCAAGATGTGTTCTAAATACATTTGGAACAAACTCAAGCACCCTCCCCCCCACCCCGAAAAACTATCTTGAATATACTGTAGTTGTAATAATAATTTGTTTTGCTGTTAAAAATATGCTCATTATTGTAGTATTAAAGTTTTTTCTAAATGTTTAAAACAAAGCCATGTTAGATAGTGACTTCTATTGTGCTATTCCTCTATTCCTTCTATTGTGCTATTCTAGCATTATAGCTGCACATGTGCAAAAGAGAGTTTCCTGTGTGAACTTAGTCTTAACACGAACTGTTGTTTCATGTCTTCTGACTTTCATAAGTCTGATACAAAAGTTGTTGAAGTCAGTAGAAATGCTCCATTGATTTCAGTGAGCTTTTAATCAGGCCCTGTGATTTTAGCTCTCACCATTACCACAGAGCTCTTTACTCACTCTGAACTCTGCTGGAAGAGCAGAGTAAATAGCTTACTGTAGTGCTTCTGAAAATGGGGTGATGAGTTCAATCCTCAGGCCAGCTTTGTTTTTAAGTGGAAACTACTGTGTATTGGCATCAGAGGAATTGCCATATAGCAGTTGCTTTTAATTTTGTCTCGATCCCTTTTCTTTCAGTAAAGACCAGTGGGACTTTACTGGAACTTCTCCATCTGCACGCTGTTCTCTCTTTCTCCACTCTCAAATGAAGGTGGACAACGTGACCCATCTCCATCTTCTCATTGCAGGATGCATCACCTTTACTTTTTTACTTGTAGCCTGTGTAACCCTTTTGCAAAGCAAAGCTGGCAGCAGCAAAGGACTGGGTTCTATATCTAGAGGTTCATGTCAATGGTACAACACTAAACGGCCTCACAACCCCACCCAGTCTCCTGCAAAATTGTGCACAATCCCCTGTATGTCCTAGAAAGCACTACTTCCTTTCTTGCAAGCACAGACTCTGGGTGTAGAACATAAACCTTTTAACTAAAGAAGGGAAATACCAAAACATCACTGGTTTGAGAAAACAGAGCAATGCAGTGCTCATAAACACCATGAAAAGAACCCACCTTATCCCAGAGTACATGGGCATGTCCTTCTCTTCTCTTGTCTCACTTTGTCCTGTACTGGCCATTGTAATTGCAGTGTCCACTTCACAAGGGGGAGGAGAGCTCTCAGTCAGTCCCTTTCGGCAGGCTCTTGCCCTTGCAGACTTAACCAGACCTGCTCTGCTGCCTTCTGCCACCTGTGGGCCTTGGTGAGTCAGCACCAGCAGATGTGCACTGCTTATGACTTCCATCGTCTGCTGGTGCCCACTGCTTGTGGCTTCTGCCACCTGTTGGCTCCCATCATCTGCTGGTACCTGCTGCTGGTGGTGCCTCTGCTGGTAGTTAAGGTTCCCAGTTTCTCTAGCTCTTAGGTTTTTTCATGAGCTGAAATCACTCTTCCTGCCACCACAGTAGCAATATCCCTCTTTTGAACAGAAGACTCCAAAAGGGATCCTTAGCTCTATCTTTTAACAATGGGAAGAAAGGGTTAACCCATACCTGAGGCTACCCCTTGGTCAGGGCTAGTGGAGCCTCAGCAGGGAATCTCTCAAACCCACCCATGGCCATTTCCCTTACAATCCTGAGGATACAGGCTATTATGCTACTCTTTCACTTGCACAAATTGTCAATGTCTGCCCCTGCACACTTGACTAGCAATAGAGTATTCCAAATGTCCATCTGTCAGAGGGATCTTGATTTTGTTTTGATGTTTTTCATGATTGAAAAAAGCTATTCTAGCAATATGTGCTGCCAAACAGTGCAATGAATCAATGGGTATGTTTCGATAGCTCTGGATAAGACTCCCAGGGCAGGACAGGGGAGCATGGCAGGGGAGGGGAGAGGAAGAAGGGGGGGGGGGAGCAGAGCAGCTGGGTTGCAGGACTCCGCCACTTCCTGGCAGCCACTTTGCTCCCCTACCCCTTCACCCTCCCAGAACTGCCACAGTTTGTCCTGTGTTTGTCCCCCTCAGTTCTCCCCATCCCCATTCAGCACTGCTCTACTTCCCCTGGATTCAGCTTGTCCTGAGGCTTAGTTCTCATCCCCACCCTGCCACACACCAGACTGAGCACAATGCTGGGTCAGCTCATGTGCATACCACATAGCACCTTGCTGGCTCAGCTCCCCCTCGTCCCACCCCCCCAGCGGACTGTGGCTTTGCTCTCCTTCCCTTGCTCCCCTCTTTCTCCCACCCAACCAAGCATGCTGCTGCTGGTGACAGGCTCAGCTCTTCCCTTCCCCCCAATTCCTGATGGAGCGCTGAGGCTGGCTGACTCTCAGTTCTTCCCCTCCCACCCAACCAAGCAGGCCGCTGTCTCCCTCAGCATCAGTCCCCTGTCTCCCATCCTGTCCCTGAGAGAGCACACTGCCACTGCCTCAACACTCTCCCGCCCAAGCACGCTGCTGGCTTGCCCAGCTCAGGACCCACCCCCCCCGCAGCTTCCTAATGGAGTACCAGAACACACACCGCTGCAGGGATTTCCCTAACACCCACCCTACGCCCCTCCAGTTGTCAGCTAGTAACAGTGTTATACCAATGTAGTGAGCACCCTGAACGCTTCCCCTACACCCTCCCCCCATTTCAAGTCCTGGGGAAGCAGCTGTGGCTGCCGCAGCTGGCTAGCTCACTGAGCTTAGTTATGCATCTGATGAAGTAGGTTGAAGCACATGAAAGCCTATGCCTGAAGAAATCTGTTAGGCTTTAAGGTGGCACAGAACTCTGGTGGTTTTTGCTGTACACAGACACTGCTACCCATCTGGAAAAGATCTTAGTGTCAGCCAAAAACAGAATGACTTTTTAACCAGTAATGGGGCTTTTACTTGTAACCATTGACAAAGCAAAATAATGTCTGACCACTGAGAGAAAAGGATGCTTGAGTAAACTCACTCTATAAACATGAAATGTCAGGTTTCTGCTCTTCTTATGGCTCACCTTGGAATTCAGGAAAGGTAGACATTTCAGGTTCTATAGGAAACTTGTAAAGCAGACATTTCAGCTTACATATTTGTTTTGGCTCCATTCTTTATTATTGAAGTCATATGAGGTTTGCCATTTGCTTTTAATGGGAGCAAGATCAGGCTCTTAGAGAGCAAATACCACTGCTTTATATAACAGTGATGCTTCTGTGATTAGCAGGCATCATTCTGTTACCACGTCTGTTAGCACCTGTTAGATAGCAACAAGTTACACTAATAGTCTGGGGTGGTTATTGAGTCCTAATGTGCTCACTTAGTATAGCTTTGGAACCCATTTAGAAATTGTTGTGTATTGTCTAAACAGCAATGTGACAAGTTTGTTAGATTAAGATTAAAATAGGAAAGCAGTATGCTCCCACTCATCACTTAATGTGTTTTTCCTGTCTCATTGTGCCAAAAAAGGTGTTTGAAAATATCAAGAGATTCACTAATTTTCTCTGACTTAATGGAACTTGCCTGCTGCTATTTTGGAACACACGGTGATTATGTATTCTGAGATGTGTCTATATTTAAAGCCCAAAGCAGATGTTTGGTATTGAGACAACTTGTGGAAATTTATATGTCAAGTATAACTGTTTTTGCTCATTTATATTTTATTGCGGCAAAACACAAGAAAAAAGTTCTAATTGCCTTTTTTATTTTGAATGGAAATATCTAATACTTTTGAATAAGTATGTTCCAGTTTTCCATTATCTGGCTCAGTGTAGATGATTCTAAAAGTATCAAGCAGTGCTGTAGCCAAGTCGGTGCTACAATATGTGAGAGTCAACGTGGATAAGGTAATGATCTTTTATTGGACCAACTTCTGTTGGTGAGAGAGAGACTAAAGTAACTTGAAAACTTGTCTCTTTCTTGGACAGCTTCTTTTGGTGTGAGAGAGATTTTCTGCCTCCCATCTTGATTCTGTGCTTCTGAAAGATATCTTTGCTGAATTCAATGCATATTGTGAATTGAATAAGATCCCTGCATAGCTGCTACTAGTTGAATTGTCTTCATTAAAAATATTAACCTATTTAGCTTAGGAGATGGAGCCTTTGAGGGGGAACTTTTTGACAGCTTTGATTTCAGAAGAAAACATTCTATATTTTAGTAAGTGCATCATTATCATTATTATTTGTAGCACCTAGAGTTTGTAAAGATTTTTTAAACTGATTTTAAAAAATGGACCAAGAATCAGAATACATTGTTGGTGTTAAATGTAATTAGATGTTCATCTAGTTCCTTTAATTGCTTTTTTTATGAGGGACTCTGTGTGAAGCGTTTCCCCCTGCTGAGTCAAGCAGCGTCCCATTGCATGTATAGTACTCCATTTCTGGGGCAGTTTAGTGGAATATACTTGCTAGTTGTGGTTGATATACAGCAACCTGTGCTAGTAACACCTCAGATTATTATGAAAACCAAAAGAATTTTAAAAACTATTTGGTTGGTATGAGCTGTCATAGGATCAGTCCCAAATTTTTTTTTCACTTTTTCATCTTTAACGCCAATTTATGTATTTTCTGTGTTTCACTCATTATGTTCATTGACATTTTTTCTTTATGGTCAGTTTTTAATAAGTTTCACATTCTCACTCTCATGCGCTTGCACAGTGGTAGAACATTTAGGTTGCAAATACTGAAGTGTAATGTTTAAATTAAGAACACCTCTGATCTTTGGAAACATTTCTCTTTATTCTGTTTTATAAAACCCGTTGTTTACAAAGCCGAAGTTTCCAATCTGAGCATTTTAATTCATTACTTATATAGTTCTCTGATATATTCTATATGCTATGAAAACTTTGACACACATGAATAGAAAGTCAGAAACCCATAGCTCAAAGTGCTTACAGTCTTAAAAGACAGCATACATATTCTGGAACAGGAGAGATGAGCCAGCACTCTGTTTTTATTTATAAATTTATGTATTTATAATTTATAGGGAATTAATCTGCAACCTCTGTTTCAGAATTTGAAACTACATATTGGTCTCCTAGGGTTTTTAAAATGTATTTCTAATAACTCCAGAATTATCAAACCAAACTTAGCAAACCAGTCAACAAACTTTCCAAAAGAATCAAATTCGCAATCCCTAATGTTGAAAGCATAATTAAACAGTTCTGAACTTTTCAGGGCAAACTGTTGTTAAGATATAGCATCCTAAAATGGTTTGTTACTTACCGGTAACCGTCCTTCTTCGAGATGGGCTGCTCACATTATTCAGTTACAGGTGTCTATTTGCCGCAGTGCACGGTAGGTTGGAAAGTCTTCAGCGTTAGCCTGTCAGGTCCATGCCACGACTGCAGTTATATAGGTGACCATGACCCTGACCCTCCCAGTCCCATATACCTTTGCCAACTCCGTTAGCGGGGACGGTGGGAGGGACCTCAATGTATGTGAGCAGCCCATCTCGAAGAAGGACAGTTACTGGTAAGTAACCAAGTGTTCTCCTTCGAGTGCTGCTCACATCATTCAGTTACAGGTGACTGCTAGCCATACCCACGGATGGTGGGAGGAGTTACAGTCTACCCACACTGAGTATAGCTCTGCCCACAGCGGCATCATCTCTAGACTGCTGGGCAATGGCATAGTGCATCGTGAAGGTATGTATTGACAACCACGTAGCGGCCCTGCAGATCTCTTGGATTGGGACCTTAGCGAAGGCCGTGGAAGATGCCGGAGCTCTGGCAGAGTGGACTCTCACAGTTGCTGGGAGAGGCGTGTTTGACCTTCTGTAACAGTCTTTAATGCAGTTCACAATCCATTTGGAGATGCACTGAGAGGATACTGGGGAGCCTCTCATGCGTTCAGCGACCTCCACAAACAATTGGGAGGTCTGGTGGAAAGATCATGTGCGCTCGATGTAAATTAGGAGCGCTCTCCTCACATCCAGGGTGTGCCACCATCTCTGGTTTTCTGTCACCTGAGGCTCTGGATAGAAGACCGGCAGGCAGATTTCTTGATTCATGTGGAAGGGGGTGGCAGCCTTGGGCAAGAATGAGGGGTGGTGATGAAGGACCACCTTGTCTGGGAAGAAAACTGTATATGGAGGTTCAGAGGACAGGGCTTGTAACTCTGAGACCCTTCTGGCCAAGGTAATTGCTACCAGGAAAGCCACCTTCCAGGACAGTACAAGCAGGGTGGCTGAGTCCAAGGGTTCATAGGGCGGTTCTGAAAGAGCCCTCAGCACAACATTCAAATCCCACTGTGGAGTGGGTTTACAGGTGTGGGGAAAAAGTTTTTCCACCCCTTTCAGGAATCTGTGGCAGATGGGGTGTGAAAAGAGTGGAGCCCCATCTACTCTTTGGTGAAAGGCCGAAATTGCCGCCAAGTGGACTCTTAATGAGGACAAGGATAGGCCTTTCTCTCTTAAATCAAGAAGGTAGTCCAAAGTTGCCTGCATTGGTGCAGAGGTAGGGTCTGTGTCTTTGTCATGGCACCAAGTAGAAAAGTGCTTCCATTTTGCCATGTAGGTGGACCTGGTGGAGGGTTTCCTGCTACCAACCAGGACCTTCTTAACCCTGTCTGAGGAGCACCTCTCTTGCTTGCTGAGCCAGAGAGCATCCCAGGCTGTCAGGTGCAGGAGGCCCGAGTTTGGGTGCCGACGGCAACCTAAGTCCTGTGTCAGATGGTCTGCCCACCGTGGGAGGTGGAGCGGGGTCCTGATGGACATATTCTGTAGGAGGGGAAACCAGTGTTGTCTGGGCCAGTCTGGGGCTATCAGAATGATGTGTGCCTCATCCGCAAGGACCTTCAGTAGCACCTAGTGGATGAGGGGGATTGGAGGGAAGGCATACATTAGGGCCCCTGACCAATTGAGGAGGAAGACATCGCTGAGAGAACCCTCCTCTCGACCCCGAAGGGAGCAGAACCGGGGACATTTGCGGTTCTGCCCCGTGGCGAAGAGGTCATCTGAGGGGTTCCCCATCTGTTTGTCAGCTGGGAGAAAACCTCGTTGTGGAGGGACCACTCATGATTTGCCAGGGGTTTCCTTCTGAGTGAGTCCAATATGCCGTTGTCTACCTCGGTTAAGTGGGAGGCAGTCGGCGTGAAGTGATGGTCTATCGCTAATTGCCAAAGCTTGGTCACTTCCTCGCATAGAGCCGAGGAGCGGACTCCTCCTTGACAGTTTGTGTAGAACACAGCTGCTGTATTGTCTGAGAGGATCTGGACCACCCTGCCTCGGATATGGTCTAGGAAGGTCATGCTGGCCAGCCTGATAGCCCGGAGCTCCTTCACATTTATGTGCAGGAGACTGTCCTCGGGCTTCCAAACGCCTTGCGTGGAGAGGCCCCCGGACAGGTGGGCTCCCCAGCCTGAGTCAGACACATCCATTATCAGGGTCACTGAGGGCTTGGACTCCCTGAACGGAAGTCCCCCCCCCCATTGCGAAGTTGGGGTCCTTCCAGATTTGGAGGGACTCCAGGGCATATTGAGGGACTGAGAGTACCTTGTCCAGGCGGTCCCTTCCTGGTTGGAAGTTTGTGGCAAACCAGAGCTGGAATGGTCTCATCCGCAGGTGGGCTGTTCGGATTACTGATGTGGCCACTGCCATGTGTCCCAAGAGCTGCATGCACCGGCATGCTGTGGTCAGCCTGGGCGCCTGGAGTTCCGTGATGATGGTGCAGATGGATCCAAATCTTGAGAGGGGCAAGGACGCGGTGCCTTGTCGGGCATTTAAATGTGCCCCGATGAATTCTATTTCCTGAGTGGGGCAAAGTTTGAACTTCTCTGAGTTTATGCAGAAGCCCAGGAACTCGCACAGGTTTATTACCAGGTTGACATGGTTTTGTACCTGTCAACTTGACTTGCCCACTATGAGCCAATCGTCTAGGTAGGGGTAAATTCTTATACCCTTCCTGCGTAGGAAAGCTGCGACTGGTGCAACACACTTTGTGAACACCCTGGGAGCTAGCGATATCGCGAAGGGGAGGGCAGTGAACTGGTAGTGGTGTCGTGCCACCATGAACCCGAGAAAATGTCTGTGATGGGGTCGAATGGCTATGTGGAAGTAAGCGTCCTTTAGGTTGAGGGCTGCAAACCAAACTCCTGGGGACAGGGAGGGGATAATCTGGGGTAGAGAAACCATGCGGAATTTTATTTTTTTTATGTGCTTGTTTAGTGTTCTGAGGTCTAAAATGGGTCTTAGGTCCCTGTTGAGCTTGGAGACTAAGAAGTAGTGGGAATAGAACCCTTTGCCTTGTTCTCTTTTGGGAACCTTTTCTTTGGCTTTGAGGGAGAGTAGTTTCTGGCATTCGGCCTTGAGCCTGCCCAGCAGATCTGGGTTTTCTGGTATTGTGAGAGGGGGCAGTTTCCTGTCCCGAAGGATTGAAAGGAACTGGATGCGGTATCCTCTCGCCACTGTGTCGAGGACCCACTGGTCTGACGTGACACGGGTCCACCATGGGGTGAAGTGGCGGAGGCAGTGGGGGGAGAACAGGGGTTCTGGAGCGCTGCCCTCTGAGGGACCTTCAAAAATGCTGTTTGTGGCCTGAAGATCGGACCAATCCCTGTCCACGCCGTCCAGATTGTGGGGTGCTCAGATTACCCCCTTTACCTTATCAGCCCTTATCTTTGTCCAGGTCCTCAAGATGGTGCTGAGGAGACTGGAGGGATCTCAGGAACTGGATCTGCAGTTGCAGCTGCTGTTTCAGTTGCTGTAACTGTTGCTGTAGCTGCTGATGTGACCTCGAGGAGCGCCTAATGGGTTGAGGAGTGTAAATACCGAGGGACCAAAGTGTAGCTCTCGAGTCTTTCATACCATACAGCTTCGTGTCTGTGGAAGATGCGAAGAGGTCAGGACCCTTGAAAGGAAGATCCTGGATAATCTGTTGCATCTGCGTGGAAAGGCCGGAGTTTTGGAGCCAGGCCAAGCGGTGCATAACGACTGCCCATGCCATTATACGTGCTGCTATATCTACTGCATCCCAGGTTGCCATGAGTGCATCCCTGGATGCTCTCTCTCCTTTGTCCAGCTTTGCCTCAAAGTCTCTCAGGCGCTCCTCGGAGACGGCTGAGCGGAGATTTCGAAGAGCCTCCCACAAGTTGAAGATGTGGTGCGTCATCAGGGCTGAGTGATTTGAGATATGCAGCTGTAGGGTGGCAGAGGAGTAAACTTTCCTGCCCAATAAGTCAAGCTTCCTCGTCTCTCTGTTCTTGGGTGTGGAGCTCCGCTGGCCCTGTCTCTCCCTTTGGTTGTTCGTTTTGACCACCAGGGATCCTGGGGCCGGATGGTGGAATAGGAAGGGGAATCCTTCCAGGGAGACAGAGTATTTCTTGTCCACCACTTTGGACACTGGCGGAATCAAAGAAGGCGTTTGCCAGCATTCTTGGATGATACAAAACACCCCAGAGTGTAGGGGAATTGCAACATTAGCTGGTGGGGCTCTACGGCACACGTTGAAGAGGGAATCATCTTCCACTTGGATCACCCCCAGCTTCAGCTTCAGATTTACTGCCATGCAGCGGAGGAGGTCTTGCTTGACGTGGGGATCTCCTTCACGGTCGGCGGACATGTCAGTTAAGCACTCGTCAGGTGATGAGGATGATTGAGCCCTTGATCTGCTATGTTGAGTAGAATCAGGGTCTGGCTTGTTGTCAGAGAAATCCAAGGACTTTGGCACTGGCGATCGGGCATAACGGAAGGAGGCATTATCTGCTGTCGCGTTCAACAAATCAAGGGTCCACTCGATGTGTGGTGACGTCGACGGCAGCATAGGCACCATGGGAGGAGCAGAGACCTCTACCAGTGGGCGTATTCCCCTCAAGCTTGGTGATACGGAGCTCTTTCGAAGCCGCTTCCAGGGACGCCCCTCCTGGGAGGGAAGAAAGGGGTCTTCGGAGGATGATCTGGACGACCTCCCCCCCGACATCTGGTAGTCCAGTACTGAGAGCTCTTCGGACAAGCGATGAGGCGGAGCCGCAGTACTTGGGCCTGGTGCCAGGTTTGATGGTACCGGGTTGGAGAAGGGTGAAGAGGCCTGCGACGGTACCGGTATCGGTGCAGGTGTTGTTGGTGCCGAGTCTGACAGTACTGGAAGCGGTGATATCGGCGACGGTGCCGGGTCCAGCGGTACTGGGCTTAATGGCGGTACCGCCAGGGGTGGTACCGTGTCCATCGGTGCTGAGGGCAGCAGTGCCGCTATGGTCCACTTCTTCATCTGCATCAGAGCCAGGTTTGAATGCTCTTGGCTGGTCGGTGCCTGAGCCGGTGCCCTACTTGGGATGGCTGAGAGGCTACCGAAGGACCGGCGAGGTCGGTGCCAAGGCAGTACTATAGCGGGCTGCGATTTCGAGCCTAGTACCAGTGATCGGTGGGGATCTTGAGCCCAGGCCGATTGAGGGTCCGGTGGAGCGCTGGTGGCTCGGCTGCCTTTGGGTGGAGCAGCTCCATTCACCAAAATTTAGAGGAGACGACGCTGTCTTTCCAGCTGAGTCCTTCACTTGAAGGATCGGCAAATGGAGCACTCTGCTGCGAGGTGGGCTGGATACTATGCTCTGATTCCTCAAGAATACAGAGCTAACATGTAACAAGCCCTGCTGTGCCAGGAGCCTGTCTTTGGAGTTTGCTGCTTCAGACAGCTTCCAGGCACAGCTGAGGCAGCAGCTCTATGGCTGGATCAGCACCCTTGGTGGGCTGGATCCAGCCCCATGAGCCATAAGTTTGGCATCCCTAAATTAGAGCCCTCTCCAACATGGATCACTGACCAGCAGCAGCTGGGACCGGATGTGTTCACATACCCCTATCAATAACTTCACAGACCCCCTGGAGGTCCACAGAGCACAGGTTGGGAACCGCTAGTGTAGAACAAATTTTTTCTTTTTCTTTTTCTTTTTCTTTTTCTTTTTTTTTTCTCTTTTTTTATTTTGGGAAGCTTTGTGAAAAGAATTATGGACCCTAAATCAGCTACTACAGAAACAGATGCAACGGGAGAACCTAGACAGCTGCACCTTCCTTAGATCAGTAGTTGTCAGACGTAGGGTTGGGACCCAATACTGGGTTATAGACCCTCGGGTACTAGATCGCAGCACCCCCTGCAGCTCTGCCAAAACTGGAATGCATTGCTCAAAGACGTAATGGTTGGGTTGTGAACATGAATGATTTTTTTTGACTGGGTCCCAAGGAAAAAGGTTTGGAGACCACTGCCTTAGAGGAGATAGAAATCAGGGTTACAGTGAAAAGAATAGAGTTACTACCGTTGCCATGTGGTGGGGGGAGGGAGAATGGTAAGCCATTTTAATCTGTATACAGTAAAACCAATGAGAATCCAGTGGCACTGTAAAGACTTAACAGATTTCTTCGGGCATAGCCTTTTGTGGGCTGCAGCCCATTTATCAAATGCTGATGTAGAGTTGCAACCCACAAAAACTTATGCACAGAGAAATTTTTGGTCTTTGAGGTGCTACAGGACTTCTGGTGTTTTTACCTTCGCTGTGGAAATGGATTGCTACCTCTCCATAATATTGGTTCCTTTTTAGAGTTTATAAGTTAGGAGCTGATGACTGTAGTAAAGGTTAGAAGCAAATATCTGACAGTGCAGTGAGGCAAAATATTGAGAAAAGAATATTTCATCACCAGATTTATCAGGCTGAAACTGTTTGTGAGGACAGTAGGCTTGTTTTTGGCTAGAATGATGGTCTGCTCCTGCTCCTGCTCCAGTCACAGCCAAACACTCTTCAGTTAATTCATCACAACTCTAGCCCCCTTGGATTGTGCATACTTAAAAGGTTAAGACAGTAAAGAGTTTGTTGCCGCTGAGGCCCGTTGCACATTGATCACTGTTGGATCCTCTGTTTAGATGTAAAGTCTTTTGAAATATACCCTGAAGATTTAGTCTGAGAGTAGAATTGCCTTCAGGATTTAAAATGTGAATGCAGACATTTCTAGAGCCAAAATGTAAATAGGCTTCCCAGACAGACTAGTGTGAAACAATAGTTGTATTTTTGTAAGTTCCGTGTGAAGCAAGAGGAACAATGACTTAGACTGAGGGAGGGGTTAAATTATTACGTAGCCTCTCCTTTTATCTCTGTCCATTGCCTTTTTCTTAGTTGTAGTATCAACTTTTTGCAGCATATGCTGTAATTTTGAGCACTTGGCTCATGTCCTAGGTTAGTGTTGGAGTGTTGTTAGTTTATTAATCAGGAATCTAATTAACCTTCCTCAGTACATGCAGCTGAAACACTATAGTTACATAAATATCAGAACAAAGTCCTGCTGTTTGTACTGTAATACAGTTTCAACAGCACATTTATTTGATGCATATAAGTCCTTCTTATTTTTCATAACAGCAGTGAATGCAGCATTTTTGAGAACGTATTGGTAACTTTTGGTCCATGTATAGTGCTGGTTTTGTGCTCAACCAGATATGCAAAAATAGTATCCACCAGATGTGACTTAATAGCTCTGGGCTTTAGATCCAGATTTCCTAACTTCTATAATTTTTTTTAAAAAAGTTATATAAACTATCTCTAGCTGAGTGTATTCCAGTATACTAGTACCCTTTTCTGTTACGAAAGAAGCAAGGAGTCATGTGGCACTTAAAGACTAACGGATTTATTTATCGCATGAGCTTTCATGGGAGAACATTCCACTTTGTCAGATGCTTTGAAGATGGGAGAACTTACAGAATGGATGAAAATAAATGCAAGGGAGCATAAGACATTATATCAGGTCATACAGTAACAGCATATCAGAGCAGTTGTTAAGATTCAAACACTGGGAAACAACACATAGAGGAGGGTGAAGTCAAATTACTTGTTGTAATGGGGAAAGGACGTTATAGTCACAATTTAATCCTGTTTTCGTACAATCTAATCTGCATATCAATTCTAATTCAGCTGGTTTACAGTTTAGCTTTTGTGAAAACAGGATTAAATTGTGACTATGGCTTCCTTTCCTATTATGACAGGTAATTTGACTTCACCCTCCTCTATGTGCTCTTTCCTAGTGTTTCAGTCTTAACTGTTCTGATATGCTGTTACTGTATGACCTGATCCCATGTCTTACACTCCCTTGAATTTATTTTCATCCCATTCTGTAAGTTTCCCCCATCTTCAAAGCGTCTGACAAAGTGGGATTTTCTACCATAACAGCACATGCAATAAATAAATCTGTTAGATTAAGTGCCACTGGACTCCTTGCTTATTTTGCTGAACTAGACTAACACGGTTGCTCCTTTGGAACTTTTCTGTTACACTGTCACTGCTTTTTAATATTTTCTATATCTATTCCTTGCTTGTCTTTAAAAATTTTACATCCTGCAAAAGTAGTCCTCTAATGGGGCTCTGCACAGGCGCAAAAATCTAGCCCTGAGGAGTAGCTTGCAGGAAGGGGGATTATTTAGGAAAATTTGTGCTTGTAAAGTTCAGATGAAGTTAAAGAACACGTTGCTAATTTGTTTGGGTTCTAAACAATTTAGTGAGTTTCAGCATTCAGTTTTTAAAAAGGTCAGTTGTTAACAAAGCACATTAGCTGAGAGACCTCAATAATTTATTATCCTATCAAACAGAGTAACTGGGATATCTGTATTGTGGTTATAGTTGACTTTTAAAGTGTGTTTATATTATGTCAGTGTAAAAGGCGGCTTCTTACTCAACATAGCTTCTCCCTGGGTGTTTTCAAATTTGCGTCTGCTAACTTCAGTGAGACAAAATAAAAGTCTTTACTTCTGTTATCTCCACAGAGCTCAGAGAAGGGGAGCTGAAGTGAATTTCTTCTTATGGATTATGCAGTTAATTACTACTGTGCAACACCATTAAAAAAGTTACCGTTGCAGAGGTGTCAATGAGGTCATATTTTTAAAACCGCGGGTTTGCATAGGTGTAAATGAGAGCTTCATTTGGTTCACAGAACCTGTTATTGGTGATATTGTAGAAGGAAAGAATAGTTTAGGTTTAGATCTTTGATTGAATCTGCAGAGCTTGAATATATTTAATAAACTGAGTTTATGTGATCTGCAGTCATGGAATATAGCACCACTTTATGTCGTTCTGTAAAGTAAAACTGCACTTTAAATCTGGGCAGGGTGATAAAAAAGAGTAACACTGGTTGCAAATCTGCTGTGATTAATAAAACTTGTTTAGAAAAATTCATTATAAAACCAGAAAATTCTATTCTTATCTCAGTGGGTCATTCATGTAACTCCTAATGCATCAACACAGGAGCAGATCTAAACACAATGAAAAATATTAAGTGTATTAATCTAGATCTTTAGGGACTCAATCTTGACAGAATAGGTTAAAAAAATCTTCAGATTAAATTGCATTAAAATACTGGGACAGATTCTACCATGCTTACTCATACTGAGTAATATCTTAATGCAAGTAGTCCCACTAATCAAGGCTTGAAGAACTTGGTTCTATGTATTAAAAAATAATCCAGATCTATGATTTAAAAATAAATTTAAATGGTTTATGGTGGGAGCAGACACATTAAGAGAGCAGGATTAATAGAAAAAAGAAGGAAAGAAACAGTAATTTTATGCTATTTTGGAGAGAACAGTTTTTTCTTAAAACACTCAACTTGTGGTCACAGGAGGTCTAAATTGACCTCTGTTACCATGCACATAACAAAATCTCCTTCAATATGAAGTGTAAATTAATTTCTGCAGTTTTAAAAACTTGATTTTAGCAATATATTTAACATTCAGAATCAAAATTAGAATGTACACATAGAACTGGAAAAGTTATAATACTTTAATACTGTTTAAACAAAAGGCAGAAACTTAAAAATCAATTGTTCCTTTTTTTGTCTCCAAAGACTTGCATACAGGATTCTGTAACGCTGAACATCAAGTCATTACTTAAAAAGAGAGAGAGAGAGAGAAATGAAGTAAAGCAGCAAATTTCTCCCTACATTGCTTTATTTCTTACTGCTTTAATAGTAAAACAGTATCCCAGACTTGGCAAGTATAAATCTTTCAGTTCATCTCTAAGTTTGTGGAACACACCACTTCATTCTCTGGTAGACAGAAGTAAGAACAAATGAAGCATGAACTCTAGCTCCATTGTGTTATAAATTATTTTTTAATTTGAATACTTCAGTCTCTACACCAGTTAATCAATGCAAAAGCACTTTCAGCCTGTATTGATGGAAGAAAAATCATTTATCGTAGTTCAGCAGCAGTAGCAGATAATAGTAGACTTGGTTCAGGACTACGGACTCACAGTGAAGAATAATAAAGGGAAGCTCAAGAACAATTATATGATAGCCAAAGCATGGCTAAAGTTTAGCTCCCATTGAGTCAATGGCAAATCTTTCATTGACTCATTAGGAATTACAGTAGGAGTAAGACCTAAAATAGGATTAGCAGAACTCTTGTTTACAGCTAGGTCAGAACTTTCACTTCAACAATGTAGTTTTATGTAGCTTGGAAATTTTATGGGGGGGGGAGTGGAGAGGGCAGAGATCAGAAAGCCTTATAATATATCAAATAAAATGTACACTTCTGAGCAAAATCTTTTTTTTTTTTTTTAATTATTTTTGTTCTACGGTTCTTAACTGACCTAAGTAAAATTCTGATTGTGGGTTTTTGAAAAAAACTAGCCATTTTACCTCTTAGGATATTTTGCTATGTATATATTTTTTTGAATATAGGGGGAGACATTGAAGTGCTAAATGTATACAAATATATTATTAAAATGTTTTTCGTGGTCAAACTTTGTAAAAAAGTTGTAATTTTTGGACAAATATGTTAAAACTTCTTACTCTGAACCAGTGGCTTGGGCTGCTTTGTAAGGAAAAACAAGATACAGCTATGGTCAGTGTATCATTTTGGCATGTTATCTTATTAGATGTCATGGCTAAATATATTATTCGTTTCTGGTCCTAAAACATTGTGTGATATTATCATGTGCTGGTAAAGAGCTTAAACATTTCCCCACCGCGTTATGAAATAAGGTTGTATAAGATATCTATAGCTGTATAATTAAGGCTTGGTCTATACCGCTGGCAAAAAATTGTCAGTAGCTGACAGGATGAATTCCAGATTGTTGCTTCAAAGAAAAGCTGCTGAGATTGAATTTATTTGCAAATTTGATTGCATTGCTTCAGGGCTTGGTAGGGACTTTGAATTTTAGTCTCATTGCAACAGGTGCTTTGTCCTCATCTTCCTCTATATCAGTGGTTTCAACCAGGGTGCCGTGGCACACTGGTGTGCCATGACGCCTGTCAAAGTGTGCCATGAAATTCTATACAAAGATAATGAAAAGCAGTGTAAAACAAACATTGTTTCATCTTAAACAGTATTCTACCCAACCAAAATTACTACTCATAATTTCATGAAAATTAATCATCAAATTAAAAACAATATATCAGTCTTTCAATTCTAAAACAAGGAAATTTTAAACACAGGTGGCCACAGGGCAAAATTGAGATGGCGTATTTTTTTCCAGTGGATTTGAAATATTAATACATTTGGTCATCTTTAGCTTTTTGTATACACTGAGTGCAAACCACTCTAGTAAGACCGTAACCATAGTAAATGTGAGTAAATGTGAGTTATGAGAAATGAATTCACCTGAAAAATAGTGGGTGTGCCATGGAATTGTTTTGTCTCATTTGAAGTGTGCTGTGTTACTGAAAAGGTTGGGAATCACTGCTTTGTATGCTGTTCTCTTGTGTTTTGAATCTTTACAACTGCTTTGATTATGCTGTTAGTGTTACCTGATCCCATGACTTACATTTCCCTGTATTTATTTCCTCCCATTCTGTAAGTTCACCAGATGCTTTGAAGATGGGGGAAGTGGGATTTTCTCCCACAAAAGCTCATGCAATAAATAAATTTGTTAGTTTTTAAGTGTCACAGGACTCTGTTTGTTTGTTTGTTTGTTTGTTTGTTTGTTAAGCTAATCTATGTAGTTCATGTATCTCTTGTTGCCTTCCTATGTGCTACTTACTACAACATCCCCACTACACTGCATCAACAGGATATGCACTCCTGCAGAGCTGTTGCTGGAATTGATTCCCCCCCCCCCCCACAAGGCCAGTTGTTGAAATGGGTAGACATAAGCTTTGTGTCACAAGTGAAACAGAGGTGAATAAAACTGCAGGACTGAATTGCTTAAAATCTAATTGGATAGGCCTGCTTTTCAAAGTGGGTGGGGTATAGCCAATCCAGGCCCACCTGTAGGTACATCCCTGGTTGCATTGTTAATCTTTATGCAAGGGGTGGATAATGCTGTCTAGTTTCAAATCGATTGAGCGGGTTTCCACTGCTACTCAATCGATCTTGAAGTATTGAGGCAATAGGGTTGCCATCAGTACAGACATACTCTAAGAGAAAAGTTATAAATTGTTTTGGCATCCCTTCAGAATGAGCAGTGTTTTGTGTGTATACATATATATATGTGCATGTCCGTCTGTGTGTGTATACACAAATAAATGTCTGTGTGTGCATGCACACACATGTACACCAGCAACATATGTGGTGTTAGTCTGATGTATGTAATATACTTTTGCACATGCACTCACTGTTTTGTATGTAAAATTTACAAAGGTAATACCAACAGACCACAATCATATGGGAAGAAGTCAGAGTGCCACATCATGCAGGCATGGTTACACAACCATTCAGCATTTGGAAAAATGTGGGACTATGCACTTCAAAGCACAAAATTATAGACAAGCAAACAACATTAATCTGAATGTGATTTATGCAGCTAAACTCACATACATGGAAATGATAATTGTGCATGGATAACAGTTGGAATAACAGCTGTTTCTTATCAGAGCCTTAACATTATTAATCAGTGGGTGTTGTGGGGTTTTGGTTCCCCCCCCCCAGTGTAACACTTTATAGTATTATGCACTTAACATTTGGGAGGAGTACAGCCATTTATAAAGGGGTACAGAGGGCTTTAAGTAAAATGCCAAAAAAAAAAAAGACGACAGGGCTCTCAAGAAGATTTTCTCTGGAAGAATTGAGTTAATATGTGGCAGGCAGGTATGGCATTACAGTCCTTGTGGATAACAGTTTACTTGAAGTTGCTAAGGGCAGAGTAACTCTTGTGGGGGGACTTTTGGTAGAATTTAATGTTACTTTCTATTAATTGCTTCAAAATGTTCAGTGATACTCTTTACAAGGCTTGATTTTTAGGCACTTCAATAGTTTGTTGTTTTGATTGATATCTTTTGCTGGATATTATTTATTTTTAATTATTTCTTTTGAGTATGATGAAGATTCTTGACTTGCTTATAGTTTATATTGCTTGTTAGAAAACAAGCGCAATCTAACAATTTTAAACATGACATTCTAAGCTATACGAGACGGGGAACCTAATTTGGTTGAATTAACAAGAGGAAATATGCATAGCTGAGTAATGTAAGCTATCAATCTCATGTTTTTCTTACAGTCAGAAATACACTTCTTATTTCCAACCAGATAGCAAAATGACAGCACTAAAAAGTGTGGTTACCATTAGGTAATAGCATCCCTGAGGAATCTGAGACCTTAGGATGCATTCATACTTCTTTGGTGTCCAAGGATGGGAATTTTTTTTCCCCCCATACAGTGGCTCTACCATACAAAATCTTATTTCATTGCTTAAATCAATCTGTGTGCTTCAGGATTATTTGCCATTTTCCTAATAGTCTCAAGAGTATAAGCACTACTCTACCGTTCAACCTACTCCCTTTCTTGCTTCTCCTTCTTCAAAGAGAAAAAAACAGCAAGACAATGCAATTATGTAAGGGCCTGTATGTATTTTGATGCTGAAAGTGTACATTACCATAAAATCTATCACCCTCCAGAGAAGTTTCTGTACTTGTGCGAAAATGATGGACAGTCCCATAGGGTACTTTGCTGATATGAAATTTTTTATTTCCTTCAGTTTTGCTAAAGTGATTAATGCCTTTACCATAACTAGTATTGTGTTTTCTGTTGCACTTATAATGTATGTGAGCTGCTATCTGTGTACCTGAGACCATTGTTAGCATATCACTGAAGCTGAAATCTATAGAAATGACAGTTGCCTACTGAGTTTGTAGGACACTAGTGCTGTATAATTTACTCGTTTTATTGTACTCATCATCAAAATCGCCTCTTTACATTTTGGACTCTCAGCTCCATTGCTGCAAAATCACTGATTCAGGATCAAAAGATAATGAGCAATGCAAAATCAGTCACAAACTTTGGCAGCTTCCTCATTTCTCCCAACTAATTCAGAGCAGAAGCTGACTTCCCGTGTCACTCTAAACAGTATTTCTGAACTGGGGAGTATAAACCACATTTTCCTTAGCACCCCGCAGCTAATAAGCAGATTGACTTTATGTATGCCTATCACAAAGACAGTTTCATAAGAGTCCTCCTTTTGCTGTACAAATATGTCAGCTGTTTGTAGTGTCCTTTTATTCACTTGCTGGCTACTTAGCATTAGCCTTCTTGATTTGTTTGGTGGATTCAAGTTGAGTATGACAAAGGTGCACTTTGGGCTCTGTGTTTGTCTTTAGATAAGCAGTCTCTGTAAACTGTATCTAATTCAGAAGTTGGCAAACTAAGGCCTGTGAGCCAGTCCTCCAGTTGGGCCTGGCCAGTATGTGGCAGCCAGTCCCCTCTCCCACCATGTGGGACCCAGCATTGCCCTCCTGGGAGGAGCATGGCAATTGCTCCCCACCTCCTGGACCTGCCCTTTCCCTATCATGTGAGCCCAGTCATGCTGCCCTGGCAGCAGTGCAGTAGGCACCCACTCCTCTCCCTTTCTTTCCCAAGTGCTAGGGCCCAGCAGTGCGCTGGCCAAGCAATGTGGCTGCTTCCCCTCCCAGTCACACCCCTTTTCCATCATATTGGCCCATGGTGGCTGCCCCCCCTCCCAAACCACATGTTTCCCCACCGCTCTCTCTCTCTGCATGTGTCTTGCAGTACCATGGTCAAAAAATTTACCCACCCAAATCTAGTCTCTAGCCTTGGTGAACTTCTTGTGAGTATTGGTTGACTGGAAAGAAAACAGGAGTTTAGTAGATGTTCTAGTGGACTTGCTGGCATTTATGGAAAGGTGGAAATATTAGAAAGAAAGCAGTTAATGACAACATGATAATCTCTCTGCTTCACTGTAAGAATGCTGTTGGCTTGTGCTCTTGGTTCTGATACTGCTTGACTGATGCCTTTGCCTCATTCAAAAAACAAAAGCACAGTTGAAAAAAAGTAATTGAAATAAAATATTTGCATGCAGTAGAGACAGGATGGTATGAACCAAGGCATGTGGTGAGTTATGTTTCCTCTAAGCTGGGCACGTGTGCACACGCACACAGGTTGGGAAACCTACACACCCAACAAAATAGAGTGCGCACAAAAAAATTCAACAATGCTAATATTTTTATGCTACTTTTAAGAATGTGATTTCAAGTAGCATGTTTCAAATAAGGTTTTGTAATTTATAAAATCATTTCCATCGCCATATCAAAGTAAAATTTAGACATTATTTGCATCACACACACACACACACACACACACACACACACACACACACACTTTGTTGCACTCACAAGTTTGACCACACTCAATGGAGAGTGCACAAATTTGGATGCTGGTTCCAAAAATTTGCACAAAAGAAATTTTTTGCGCACACAGCCTATAAAAAATTAGAGAGAACACTGGTGGTAAGGTATGTTTTAAAGACATTATGGATAATTTCAGCTTCTGCATTGCACTTAAGAAAGATGCCATTTGTGCTGATTGTCACCAAGAATGACTTCACTTGCAATTCAGGATTGATAAGTGTCCTCCTATCCACATGCCTCATTCCAGAGTTGTAGGGCACAACTCACAGAGTTACACTGTTGTCTTCCTTGTCCAGCCTTAAGCGAAGTCAGGTACGACTCCCATCAGTGAGGATGGCGAAAGTCGCTAATGGGGCAATTAATGTTGGTTATGTTTAATCTTTTTGTATGTACCACCTTATTAGCCAGGAATATGGCCTCATTTTTCATATGCCATTGAGCAAGCCTTTTCTTTTCTCCATCCTCTGCCAGTGACTTAGAGATGAAAGCCCATACATCTTCAGAGCCAGCCAGTTCCCTAGAGTTCAGTCTTCACAATTTTTATACAGTAAAATAAAAAAGTAGAGAAACCTTGCAAGAATTTAAAGTGGCATTTTGGATAACCTAGTTATTTGTTTTTTATTTTAACTCCTAGATTAATGATATAACAACTGTTCATCTCTTGAGTCCATAAAACTAGAGTGGGTGGAAAAAACAAAAGAAAACAGAATTTTTTCTTGTGTTACTATTCTTAATGTTACTTTAGTGGTGGCCTGCTATCTATACCTTTGTTTCCCAAATTCTGTATCTTAATGCTCAGATGAAAGGTAGCTATTACTTGTGTTTGCTTGGTGATGGATGAAAAAGGAACTTGAGATATGAAGCTAGTTATAGTGCACAAAGCCCTTGTAATATTCTTCTGTGATACAGGATATACCTTGCAAGTGTCAAAATTGAAACACAGCTTTTAAAATTAATGTCTATTGTGTGAATTGTGGCTGAACAACGTACATGTTCAAAATAATTAAAACAATCCTCATTATAGAAGAATCAGAAGCCAGCTGCTGAGCTGACAGTTTTTGATATATTTTATGAGAATGAGGTCCTCCTTGTTCAGTTATATATAATATAAAACAAATGGGCCTTGTCCCTTAAAACTGTCCTGTTTTTTTCCTCCTACATACCTGTCAAGTCTCCATGGATTATCTAGTTCATCCCACAGATTTCTGATTATTGACCCGCATCCTCTCTGAGTCAGATAATTTCATTAGATGGAGAATTTTGTGAGGGGGTTGCTATTGAGTTCACAGGGGTGCTCACTTTCACATAGGATGAACAGCAGTCATCTTCCAGCAAGTAGATAGCTGGAGAAAATGCAAGGATCTTGCATTTAAGCATTGAAACTAAAGTGACAGCAATGATTATTTTAAGAATGCAATGTACTTTGATAGCATCTTTCATGCAGTAATGAATTAATCCTTGCACTTTGAGTCATGTAATGATTATTATCCCCGTTTTACAGTTGTGAAAATCGAGTCACAAAGACAATAAATTATGGTGACTCTGTCTCCTTTGCTAAGGACTGTGAAAACCTCTTTTATAAGTTTACTATTCCACTTCAACAAAACAGATGCTATATTAAAATATTTTAAGCTTAAACTTGGTCATTAACGTGTCACATGGTGGGGTGAGTGAGAGAAAGAGAGAGGGAGAGAGAGAGAGGTGGGACTGATACCTATGCATATTATTAAAGTTGCCCCGCACTTACAAGGTCATGTTTTCAGTAGCTTTGCCAAACTTGAAGTGCTCTGACTGAAACGTCTGTACCTGGTGCACATCTCAATCTACATTTTTAGGGAAAAAATAGTTCAGCTGTTTCTGAGAACAGCATGGAGGGAAGTGGAGAGGAAATGAACATGGGTTTGCCCATGATAATAAATTTTGGTGTTTTGGGGTTTTTTTTGTAATACTCTAGTACAATGTTTCTCAAACTTTTTTACTTGGGACCCAGTTTAAAAAAATCATTTATGCCCAGGACTCAGCAATTACGTCTTTGAGCAATGCATTCCAGTATTTTTGTGGTGGCAGCGAAAGGTGCCGTGATCCAGTTCCTAAGGGTCTGCGACCCAGTGCTGGGTCCTGATCCATAGTTTGAAAACCACTCCTCTAGTATACCCATATTTTGGAATAAGGATTTCAGATTTGACAGAGAGGTGACCTTACATGTGTCTTTTGCGATCCCAATGAAAATCTGTCAAATTTGATCATTATGAGGGTTTTAAAAAAGCCAGTTTGTACATGCTCAGTAGAGACTTGGTAGAGTTTTGCAGCTTAATAAATTGATGAATTTGATTGCATTGAGCATTCTCCATCCTACAACTGAGCAGGACCTTCCTTCTGCTGTTGCAGATTCTGGTCATTCTGGGCTATGCCAACTCTGGGGTCTGGAAACAGGAACTGAGAACTTGGAACCTGCTTTACCTATATATCTCCCCCCACTCTGCAGATGCTTAAGCATATGGAGGAGGTATCTACCTGGACTTAATGCAGAGGGAACAATAGTCTGATTTCAGGAGTAAATTGGGACAAATAGCCTGTGTGGGAGTGAGATGTGGTGCTAGTTTGTGTGTATGACAGGGATGCTAGGATGTGTGTGTGAGAGAGAGGGAGAGAGTGTGTCAGGAGACTGGGATGGGCTGGATAAGAAGACAGATCCAGGGAACAGAGGAGAATGAGGCTATGTCTACACTGATGGCGGCAATTTTGCTGCTTCTGCTTCACCCTTCCGGGAGCAGATCGCAGTGAGTATGACCTCATGTAGGAATATGTGGGCAAAGTCACTTGTAACTGGGTTAACCTATTCATGGTATTCATTCATAACCTTAATTGTTTCATTCCTTCATTTGTGTCAATCTTCATATGCCAGTGTAGATTTGATAATTGATTCTTTCCTTTATTTGTATTAATCTTTATATGTGTTTATACACCTGATGGTTGCTTGTAAGCTTGACTTCTTTGTATGTTGATAATTAATTACTATTTGTAACTTTGTTATAAGTATAATGCTTACCAGTTGTTACTTTGTTAGGTCCATCTCCTTGTAACTACATTGGTTAGTTAGGGAGCACAGGACTCAAACTGCTGACCTATTGCCTTACTGTTTAAGGGGAAAGCAGCCATGTCTTTTCACCTGAGTCACTCACTCCCAAGTTGCATTGCTGTGAAAGTTCATGCCTATATGTTTCATCACTAGTAGTTGTATTCAAACCCTTACCTGATCTTTATAATATACGAAATGATGTTATTCTTCTAAGCCAGATGTGGCCAAACTGCGGCTCGTGAGCCGTATGCGGCTCTTTAAAGAAAAATTGCAGCTCCCGGGGGAGCACAGGAGGGATGGGCAGCAGGGCGGGAGCCAGGGGCGAGAAATCTGCAGGGGTTGGGGCCAGCAGAGAGGCGGCGGAGGCGGCAGCGGAGGAGCGGGGCTGTGAGAGCTGAAGGAAACAGCAGCCTGGTCGGAGCCAGGAGGGGAGAAGCAGCCTGTGTCTCTGAGAGCCTGCAGGGAAACTGCAGCCTGGTCAGAGCGGGGAAGGGAAAGGCAGGGCGGGGAGGGGCAGCATTGAGAGAGCCTCACTGGCAGAAAAAAGCAGCCTGGTAAGAGCCGAGAGGGGAGGGGAAGGGCAGCCCTGTAAGGGGAGCCAGCAGGGAGAAGCAAGTCATCAGTGAGGTGGAAAGAGAAGCCCCAGAGCAAGGATCTGCCAGATTCTCCAGTTCACCCCCACTATTAATTCTACCCTCCTTGTCTGTTTGCATAATCATACACTCTTTAATTACATCAGTGCATGATTTTTTCAATGCTTTTCTTTTTTGATATTGTTTTCTGGGTCAATATTTTTAAAACTGGCAACATAAATTGATCAAGAACAAGTCTACAATAAACTACAGATAAGGAATGATAATTAGCAATTTAAACCTGAAAAGCAATTGTAAATTAATTTTCTTTTTTAAAAATCACCTGGCATTTCCAGATATTGTAATCCAATGCAAACTTATTTTTCTTGTATCTCTATTTTGAGAATTAAATAAGAATAATCAGAAATGACTGAAAATTGACACACATGTTGCATCCAAAACCACTGACCACTGTCCAAAGGTTATTAAAAAAACCCGTCTATTTAAAGAATGTTACAAGTACTTATTATGGATCATGGTTCATTTTCAGCATGCAAAATGATTTAGACTTAGGATTGATCACCATAACTGAAAACTGGCTTTAGAAAAAAATTCCTTAAGTCCATTGAACAAGTGTGCCTGAGACATAGGTACATCATCTGTTTACAGAAGGAACTGCTAGTACATTTATTTTACAAGAAAATTTTGATTGATATAACTAAGTCGATTACCAAGATAATTTACATACACTGCAAAGTTCAGTAGCAGCACTATACTTCTACTGATTAAATAGCATTCGACATGTATTAATTCTTTTTTTGTTGTATAGTCAAAAATCTATTTATATTTCAGTGCAGTCTTCATGAATGACTCTAAGGGTATCTGAGCCCATTAGACAAGAATAATTGTTGGAAGGGTTGAGGACGGAAAAACTGTGTTGCAGATTTTTTTTAAAAAAATCTCTTACCAATAAAGATTTTACTTTGTATTATAAAAACCAAATAATGATATTTAGAATTTATACAGGTCTGACCCCAAACTGAATAAACTCAATGGGATTTTTTCCATAGTATCTTCTGTGCATGGACTCCAAAGCACTTCCTGAAACAGGCTCTGATCTTCCACTTTCTGTCCCCATAAATTCTCATTGATCTTTTGTGATTCTGAACAGTTGAAAAGGTGCCCTGTGTGCATCTCTTCACAGGATTAAGATGAGAACAGTGTTTTCCCTTACTATTAATCTCATTTTAAAATTAATTGTGTCTGAGTCCTCAGACCTTTTGTCTTCACTGCCAAGAGTATTTTAGTGAAAAAGTTTACTGACAGAAATATTGGCAGGGAAGTGGGGGCATGGTAGGTGCCGGGATGGGGTGGGAAGCAGAAGTGCGGCATGGTTGGGGAGAGCAGAGAAGGAGCAGCGCGGTAAGAGATGGCAGGGAAGCAGCAATATGAGGTGGGGGAGAGAAGCGTGACATGGTCAGAGAAGCCATAGCATGTTTAGATTTTCTCATAGGCCCTAATGCAACTTACTCATTGTTAAAATAAAATCATTTTTTACAAGTCCTAAACGTGATGTGGAATACTAAGAAATGAAAATACAAAGGAGAAAAGTATAAAACTGAAAGTAGATTGTTTTCAATTTTTGGCACATCTTACTGCTGTGAAGCATCATATTCCACAATGAAATTCAAAACATTGTGCAATACTTAGAGATCAGCATCTCAGAGAGCTTTTACCTGCTGCATTGACAAATTACTGACCAGATTTAAAAAAAAAAACTTGCCACAAGCCTGTAATGTTCTACATCTAGCAACAGCTAAATTTTTACTGTATAGGCCTAGTTTCATGGTAATCTTAAATAATTATTAGAATCTGACACTAGTAGATCAGCATTTGCCCTATTTTTATGTAATAAAATTAAAGTGTGCAATGAATTTTAAGCTTAGCAATTTTGGAGTACATAAAAATATGTGGTTATATGCCTCAGTGTGGCTCTTGAAGGTTTCGTAATCAACTTGTGCGGCTCTTGAGTTCCGTACGTTTGGCCACCCCTGTTCTAAGCCATACTCCATATTGTAAAGGAAACTCCATTTTGATTACTGTACTCCATCTTGTACCAAACTCTTAGCTGACAAAAACAAGGTGTGGATGGAGGGTGTATGTATGTTTGTGTGAACCAGTTCTAAACTGCCAGTTGATCCTGATGAGGTGTGAAGTCCATCCAACGGCTGAAGAGAGTGAAAAGTATCCACCCCAGAAACAAAACAACTAAAACTTAATCAGGCCATCAAAAACAAGCTGAAAGTCACATCTGCTATTGTCCAGTAATCAGTGGTCATACAGGAGCAGTGTGACTCAGCGGCATTCATGGACTTTTATTAACAAACTGAATGTCACGCCTGCTATTGTCCAGCAATCAGTGGTGGTACAGAAGCGATGTGACCCACCAGTACTCGTAGACTTCCATTGAAGCCAAAACTGCATAAAAGACTGGGTGAGATCACAAGGCTTTCAGGAACTGTTCTGCACATGTCCTGGAAGAAAGGAGCATAGGTGCACACCTGACAAAGACCCCGCTCCCCCCTTCATGCCGAGCTCCCCTGGTCAGGTAGCTGCCATGAGCCACAAACCCCAGCAATGAACCCAAGCTGTGGTCTCAAACCACGATTAGGGCTGGGAGCCATCAACTGCAGAACATCTACTGGTGTGTTTGGACATGCGTGTGTGTGTAAGTGTGATGGTAGGATAGGTATTAATTTTGTCCCTTATAATAAATGTGGCACATTGCCTTTTCCCCCTTGAAAAGATCCTGAGTATTCCTTTGCATAACACTCATTGTGCTGCTCCTGGTAGTGGGGCCAGGGGGCATAGGGAAAAGCTGACGACAAGGGACTTGTGGTCAGCTTTTCCCTAATGTGTAGCAGTGACTTTAAAAGTCGCCACTAGTTACTCAAGGAATTTTGCATTCCTTGCATACCTGATGGTCTACTACCACCGAATTTGCCCCAAGTATAGACTAGGACTCAGATGGGTGGGCAGAGAGACTGGGACTAGGAAACAAAAAGGGAAAGATCTGCGGTTAGAAAGGAGCTATGGTGGGAGATTGGGTTTGCAAACTAGTAGAATAGGAAAGAAGATGCATGGAAAAGAAAAATAGATATGAAATGGAGTCTCAAAATGGGAAGCAAACTAGAACTAGCTAGTCAAAGAGATTGGTCAAGGTTGAGGGCTGACACTGAGACTAAATGAAGAGCCTGGGACTGGGAGCCAATGGAATTGGTGAAGGTGTGGTGGCTGAAAGATGGAGTTCGGTAGTAGGGACAGATGGGACAAGGAGCTGGGAAGAGAGAGGGAGTGGGCAAAGCATCTCGTAAGTGGGAATGTGTGTGGAGACCGAGCCTGTGTTGGGGTATGCCGAGGGGAAGACTAGGAGTGGTTGGACAAGGAAACTGCCTGAGAGTAGAAGCCTGAAGAATAAGCTGGGACTGGCTAGATGAGGAGAATGTGACTGGGATGAGTCAGGGATGGGAAAGAAGCAGAACTGGGGAAATGGATTGTTGGAGGAGAAGGAGCAGAAAAAGCTAAGCTTAAGGAAGTGGGTAGAAGGGTCTGTGCCCACTAGAGCAGTGGTTTTCAAATTGTGTCAGGACCTAGTACTGGGTCACAGACCCTCAGGCACCCAGTCATGGAGTTCCCTGCTGCTATCACCAAAAGACTGGGTCGCATTGCTGAAATATGTAATTGTTGGGTTGATTTTTTTTTTTTTTTAGCTGGGTCTAAGGAGAAAAGTTTGAAAACCATTGCAATAGAGCACACCTCCCTTTTGAGCCAGTTCTTCTTCCACCAGCAGAAGTAGCCAATAGAAGAGATTACCTCACCCAGCTGTGCTGCTGACATTTACTCTGTTAGCTCAAGTGGTAGAGGTCTATGTGGTAGATCTACAACTTCCAAACCTCCTGGGGGCCCAATACACTAATGTGGTGCTGCATTATGGAATTTCTGCTTTTTCAGTTTGCTTTTTGAAAACTTTGGAAATTTTTTCTTAAAGTATCAAAAAGAAATTATTTAGGTTCCAGAGTCTAGCATTCAAAAGTTAGGAAATGCCTCATTCAGTATATAAGATGAGCCTGCTCTGAGGATAAACTGATGTGTATTTAAGGAGCATGTTTTTTGTACAATTCCTGCCTTGCTCATTTCAGAAGTTGGGACATGTGTAGTGAATGAGGCAATGGATGGAGGAAAGATAAAGGCATGTTTACGGCAGTTAAATGCTGCCCTGGGGCATTAGGTTTAGCTTTGCTTCTGCTATTGAGTTCCTGTGTACTTAAAACAAACTTTTCATAGGTGTCCACTAGTGTGTGCTTCATTTTCTGGGTGCCTGACTTAAGACCTTGAGTGCAAAGTATTCATAGGTACATATAAAGTCAAGTGGAACCATTCCAGAACATTTAAGGTGCTATATAATGCAAAGAACTCAGAAAAATCAGATGCTAGGTCTCTCAAATTGGGCACCCAATATTAATGAATGCTTGTGACCTTAATCTCCTTGGCATGTCTACATACCCGTGTCTACACTTGCCTTTGGCTAGTTTCAACTAAGAAATTTCTTAGTTTGAACTAGCCGAAGCTTAGTCTGAACTAACAAATTTGAGTGGTTAGCAGTGCGATGTAGACACAAACTAATGACTTAATTCAAACTTTTTTAGTTCGAACTAAGCCATTAGTTCAAACTAGCTGTGCTGATTTGTTCCAACTAACTTTTTAATTCAAACTAGTCAGCATGGCTAGTTCAAACTAAAAATAACACAGTCAGTCTGTATTAACCAGGAACTGCTTAGTTCGGACTGAGAAAGTATGAACTAAGCTTTCTGATGTAGACATAGCCCTTGTGCCTGAATAATAAACCTCCATGTTGTGCAAATGAAATAATTGTTTGATTATATATTGGGTATGATAATGATGTGTGCCAAAGAAAGGCCCACTCAGAACCATACAGGTAGTAGGGTGGGGGAGGGAATGTGGCCCACATAAAACGGAGAGGGCTGCATGTGTGACCCAATATGGTAAATATGATAGAACCTCAAAGATATGAACCCCAGGATTATAGACAGACTGGTTAGCCAGGCATTACATGGAACTGAAAGAATGCAATCAGACTGTAATGGACAAGGCAGCAAATATTACTTTCTGCCTGTATTGCATCTTAGGGTCAGCATATCTTGTTTTTCAGTCTCCAGCTCCACTTGCCATGTGAGGAACAGTCCTCACAGAAATATTGTGAAGAAAGAAACCTGAGAGTCCCAAAGTTTAAGTGGAGTTCACTCATATTTCAGTTGCAGTCTCTATTCAGGTTCAAAGGCTTGAGTTGCAAGAAGCAGCAATCCTCTTCTTTGGTTGCAGGGATCTTAGGAAAAAATAAATGCAGGCTTTTCCTTCTCTTGTGGAACCAACACCAGCCAGTCAGTTTACGGGTTAACCAGTAATCAGTCATATATGCATATGAGAAAACGTTGCTGCAAAATGCTCCACAGTAGGGAGAAAACATCTTGCTGTCCACTCCTGGCTCAGCTTCTCCCAGTCACACAATAAACACATGGGCTCCTCTCATTGCAAGTCTATGGCTGCTGCTATTATGATATCTGACCACAGCAGCAGTAGAAACCTTATGAAGCATGCTCAATATGACCACCTGCTTAATTTCCAGAAGCTTCTGGATCTGAGCAGCCAAATCCATCCAGCAGCATAACCTAGCCTCAGGAGATCCCTAAAAGAGAGAGCTTCTTTACGTGTATGGGTTACACATGCAGTGCTCCCTTTAGAAGTGGGACAAGTTTACAAGCTAAATTTGCCTGAACCTGGGAGAGACTGAGCTTCTGAGAGCTGTTGCAGCCAAATCCTGGCCCAAAGTGGGAGCTAAAAGCTGTGCTCTGAAGGAGTTGTAACATACCATGCAGCCTGTGCACGACTATGACTGAAGCTTTGCTTGTGGCTATACTCCTGGGGCTGTGGCTGCACCTCTAGGAGTGGAAGGGGCACATTAGGGAGGGTTGCTGGCAGCAGACTGGCGCCAAACCCCTGCCAAGTACTCAGGGCCATTCTTTGGCAGGAGAAGGGGGGAGGAACGGGGCAACCACCCCAACCCCCTGTGGTTCCGCGAGCCCTGCCCTGCCCCGCTACTAACACTTCCCACTATTATTTTTGGGAGATTAATCTGTTTAAGGTACAGACTTGACAACATGATCAGTATTTTAGCTGAAGGAGTTATCAATTTCTTTTCACTCTATAGTGAATGTGATTTTGTAATCCAAAGGAGGAAGTGGGTTTAAAAGAAAACCAAAATGCCAAATGTCCATGTTATCTGCAGCCTTATGTGATTGCCTTGTAGCTCCTTATGCTTCCATTGAGCATAAACTTGACTTTAACTTAAACCATGGCTTCCACTTCTGAGTATCTTCTTATACCACCAGTGAATCTGCTGTAGCTGGCCATGCACCAGCTACACACCATTTTCTTTAAAGTAACACTTTACTTTCCATTTCTGCCAGTGCTCTGCACTGTCTTTAGTACATGTCTGCACTGCACACTCTTTATAGCAGCGTCTAAGTACATACACTGCATGTCCTCCCAGCACAGTATAAATACCAAAGGGTCAGCCATGTTAGTCTAGTTCAGTAAAACAAACAAGGAGTCCTGTGGCACTTAAAGACTAAATATGTTAGTCTTTAAGTGCCACAGGACTCCTTGTTTGTTTTAGTATAAAGACCAGTGTGATGCTGTTTGGGTCTAGGGAACTGTTTATGGTTATCTTTCATATTAATATTTCATATTTGCAATAGTCCATATGCAGTGTGCCACGTTTGGTATCAGTAGGCTGTAATCTGCTAGGAATGATTCTGTGGTTTATATGTAGGTATCATATCTGTATTAGAAATCAGGACTCTATTTGTTTTGTGTGTGTTCCAAGTCATTTGATTCTAAGGCATTCACAGTGTCTGCAAAACCACTGTCTTCATGATGGCCTATCAAGGGAACTCCCAGGTATAGTTGGCCTAGAAAGGAACCTGTTCTACCAGTCACCCAGACTGACCATGTGACTCAACTCCATTTTGATTTGGCAAAGGGACTCTGAGAGCATGGGAAAGACAAAGATAATAAAAGGCAGTGGCCCCATCTCCATTTTGTCCTCAGTCTTCAGTCTGTCTGCAACCCTCATCTGGAATTATTCTTCTGGGACTGAACAAAGGACTGAGACTGACCCAGGTGCTGGGTGCATACCACAGGCATTGGACTAACTTGTAAACTATGGATTCTTCAAGGACTTGCTCTCTATGGGCTTTAAACCATTTGTATGTATGTGATTCACTTTGACCCTTTAATACTTTGTTTTCCTTTTATATTAAACCTTTAGTTGTAGTTACTAAAGGATTGGTTGGCAGTGTGGTATTTTGGGTAAGATCCAAGCTTATATTGTCCTGGGTGATGTGGCTAACCCTTTGCAGTCGAGAGAACCTATTTCTTTAGGAGACTCAGCGGCTAGGTGGGAACCAGAGTAGCTGATGTTCAATGAAGAGGGCTATTTCTGTTTTGTTATGCTTGGTGATGACCAGAGTGGGGAATCAGAAGCGTGTTTTGTTACAGATGGGGAGACTGGTTTAAGTACCACCCATCAGTGGTTTTGGGGTTTGGCAGCTGGTTTTGCAGCTTGCTCTGATTTTAGCGCATTCAGAAGGCTGTCCCCAGAGGCCTGGGTCACAACCAATGTTTCCTTTAAGCTGCGTGGCCGTGCAGCCCCCGCTGCTGCCTGGTGCAAGGAACGCTGCAAGCCCATGCATGGCTGGCAGCTGCAGCTTCTGTTTGGCTGCAAGGCATAGTCTTCCAGATGGCCGAGAGCGACTCTGAGCTGGGAGTTTTTAAAACTCCCGCTTGGAGTAAGCTCTCTTTGAGCATGCACAGAGTCTCTGCAAGTGCTCAATGAGAGCTCCTCCGGCTGGAGGAACAGCTGGGGGCCAGGCTTTGCCACTCCAGCAGCTGGGTAAGGGGGTGGGAGGGTGGGATTGGGGACAGGGCAGGGGCATCCGGCTGTGAAACAGGGTGGAGGGTTGGAGGGAAGACAGGATCGGGTCAGCTGGAGGGAAGTATGGGGGGGATGGGATTGGGCCAACTGGGGCGGTGACCAGGAGACTGGGGGAGGCAGGATTAGGCCAGTGTGGTGGACAAGACTGGGCCTGCAGGGGGGAGGGTGCAGTGTGCAACATAAGTTGCTCAGCTGTCTTAGGGCCTTAAAGGGAACATGGTCACAACCAGTCTAGATGGTGAGTCACTGCTTGGGCACATAAAGACATACCTGACCCCTAAGGGTATTTCTACAGTGTAAGGGTGTCAAACTTGTGCAATGTGGGGGGCCACATTGGAGGGCAGGACACCTGTCACAGACCATGTGTCTGGATGGGCTCCCCAGTCTTTTTCCCTGCCATGTTCAGAGTGGTGCAGACTCTCCTTCTCCCTCCCCAACCCTGTAGGTTTTGCACACCTTCCCTTTCCCTGAACTGTGGGCTCCCTTTAGCCATGCTGGCTCCCTGACCGCCCTTCTCCTATTGTGCAGGTCGCAGAACCTTTCTTCCTGTGCTTGGCTGCTCCCACATTCCCCTGTCCTCTTCTGGGCAGATGCCAGACCCCCCTTACCCTTCCTTTTCCTACTCCCTTGCCTTGTGGTGGCAGGCAGGCAGGCAGCCTCAGTCACAGCCAGAGGCAGGCTGGGATCCTGCCTCCCCTTTCACCGCCCACTCACTGTCAGTCATCCAGCATGCTTGCCTTTGATTGGGCTCAATCCCAGCTGGTCTTTGACTGGCTTTTTCCTACATGGGCCCTTGCTACTTTTTCTATTCTTTTCTTATTTGTGATTCATGCAATGTGCTGTAAATCAAATTAGCAGGCTAACTGACTGACAGTGAATAGCTGTGGTGGGAGGGGTGGTGCAAGGGCTTTCCAGCAGCTGCCCCAGCCTGCTGTGACTGAGACTCTGGTTGGTTGGTAGACAACAACAGACCTGAGCCAGGTTTGGCTGCAGCTCTTCCTTTGTTCCCTTGTGCTGTGACTTGGATCATGTGAGTGAGTCACAAGCAGGCTTATCCCTGTTCCGTTGGTGGCAGACTGTCTTTGCTGTTCGCTGCTGCTGCAGAGGGCTCCCAGGCACAGTCAAGGCAGCAACTCTGTGGGCTGGGTCGGCACCCTTGGCGGGCCAGATCCGGCCCCTGGGCCGTGAGTTTGACACTGGGGGGGGATAATTCAATTGCAAGACACATAACAAGACGCCCCACACACACACACACTTCAGATTTCCAAGTTCACCCTTTTCTCGCCACTACTCATTCAGTAGAAAACATCTGGAAAGTTTCAGAGTATCCCATTTCAATGTAGGCTTGCAATTGAGGACACAGTGAAGATTACAAAGGAAAACTCTGATCGCTGGTTAACTTCCAGTTTTAATGGTGCTCATATTTTTTGGAATTTCAACTGCTGTACAAATTTATTTTAAAAACAAGACAAAAACAAAACAATCCGTCATTTGGAGAGCTAGTCAGAAAATTTTAATTAATGGAATTTCACCTAGAAATGGGAAAGAAGAAGAATCAGTTTTGTTTAAAAATGGTTGCCCATTTCCACCAAGTTCTACCACTTTGCAATTGCCAGTATTTAAGAAATTCATTGATTTTACAAAGTAAGATTATTTGGGGCTGAAAATAAGCATGAAAATTGTAGCCCAAAAAGTGATGTGACAAAATATGTGATATGAATGCTTTAGTCATGTGACAAAATATGTAATGATGTGTAACCAGACACTGATAAGAGAGAACTTCTGGCTATGCCTGTGGACTGGATTCAGCCTTCTGCAGCATAAGGAACTCTGGAAAAATGGTGTGGAGAGAATATGTGGAGGGTTATGCACTATTTCCACTCTCAGGAGAAATTTTAGCTTTCAGGAAGCATAGCGGTTGCCCTGGTTTTTTGAGAGGATGCAGCATATACTCCAAGCCTGGCAATTTTGTTGACTGGCATGGAGGGAAGGAAGCAGATAGGGAGAGTGTTATGCTTGCCTTTACTCATCTCCTCCTTTATCCTTTTTCAGACAATGGCTGTTCATGAAGCTGTCTTGAGAAAGCAGGAGCTATATTCCCAATTAGGGTTCTGGTCAGTTCTTGTACAGGAGCACAAAGGGAACAGAGATTTCACCTTGCACTTCTGCCCCCACTCCCTTTGGATATTCTCTACAAGGCCAGCCAGAATCTAACCTCTCGTTTGGAGCATTTCTGAATAAACTTTGTTGCAGCTACATAAAGGGAGCTGCAGTTGATTTCACTTCAAATTATCTGTCTCACCTTCATTTCCACACCCCAATGAGAGACACTCATCTCCATAAATTATATCCAGGGGCTGGGCTGACAAACTACAATTGTGGCATCAGTAGCCATTTTCAAGCCTAGTCCCAACATTGCTAACAAGTTGGCTGTGTTCACACAGCACTTTTGTTTCGAAACAACCTCGTTGTTTCGAAACAAAAAAAACCATGTTCACACAACGCACAGTTGTTTCAAAACAAGGGGAAGCCCTTGTCTCGAAACAACTTAAACCCCATTTGGGGATGAAACAAACTTGTTTTGAAACCCTTGTTTCGAAACAAGGTGTGTGAACATGTTGTTTCGGAACAAAGTGTTCCGAAACAACAGTGGATCCTCAGCACCCTGGCCA
>ML682060.1:9214957-9321443 GCA_007922195.1 Podocnemis expansa | reverse complement strand
GGCGGCTCAGCCCCGTGCCCCCGACCTGCTGGCGGGGTCTGGGGGCAGCTCTGGCGGGGAGGCTGAGCCACCCCACAGCGGCTCACCCCCTGCTGGTGCCTGCAGCCCCCTTCTGGGGCTGCAGGGTGAGCCAGCAGCGGCTCACCCCCAGGGGTAACGAAATAGCATGTTCACACTGTGAACTTGCTATTTCGTTTCCCGCTTTTTTTCTTATTTCGAATTAACATTTTGTTAATTCGAAATAAGATATTTCGAAATAAGGTGTTGTTTCGAAACAAGTTGTTTCGACACAGCTTGTTTCGAAATAACCCTGTGTGTGTGAATACAGCCGTTGAATCAGCAGATGATCCTACCAGTCCATTGCATTGCAGCTGGAAGATTGGACCCTCTTCCATATACATTAAAAAGCAAAGAAACTTTTTTGCATGAGAAAGTTACAGAAAATATAACTAGCAATCTGCCTTGCTATGTTTGCCCCCATCTTAAACCCCCTATTCATAATTTTGGACAATTATTAAACAATCAGATTCGGTTGATTACAGTGTAAAAATACTCTTGTAAAGGTTATATGGTCTTTGAACCTTCCAATATACAAAAGAGACTAACCTCTTTTCAGGTTTATAAATAAACTGAGTTGGTCATATGATAAGCCTTTTTGTTATGTTATTCCATAGTAGGTGGATTAAAGGGGATGATCATTCAGAGAGGAATGGAAATTGCCTGTAGTTGAATTAAAGCCACAATCCAACATCCTCTCAAAAGTAGATCTCCAAAAAATGGTGTAGTAAATTTTTATTTTCTGCCTAGAGTTTTCATGATTTCATGTATAAAAACTTTGTTTCATGTTTTGAAAGCATCCAGGCTCACAGAAGGTAACTGTAGAAGAATATCTTACCATATGAGGAAGAAAAATACACTATAATAATAATGATGCCTGGTTCTAACTTTAAATATGCTTTTAAATAATGAGCACTTTTCTTTACCATGGAAATGTGTTCTAATGTGTTTTTAAAAGGGAGGGGGGATTTCCAAAGTGACTCTTTCCTTCTCACATTTTATTCATGGTCCTTTATTCCCCTGGTACATATAAAGCAAAATGAATTGGCTATCTTTTTACATCTTCCTTTCTAATAATCTCTAGTGACTCTACAAGTCACCCCTTTAGCCTTTTTTTGAATAGTGTTTAAAGCTTCTGGCACAGCTGGATTTCACTCAGTAAGAAAACTTTCAGAGTATTATAGTGTCACTAATCATTGAAGCTGCAACATTTCAAAACCCTTCTTGGCTTTGCTACATGCTTATTGTGCTTTAGCAGTGTAAGGTAAACATAGATATACTCTGAATATTCAGTTAAAATGATTTTTAAAAGAAAACACTTTCTCCCTCAAATTAAAAAGAAAAAGCCTTTCTGTAATTTGAAACTCGAGCTTCTTTGAACAGTTGGTTGGAGATTGTTCTACAAGATAAATTCCTTGCGTCACATAAGCCTGACAGCTCCCCAGTTCCATCAAATTAAATAACGAATGGATGAGAAGATAAGCAAAACTAATGGGGAGGTTACATTTTTCTGACAAAGTTTTATGGCAATTCTGAATCTCATGTTTTGTGATATCCCTTCTCCTCCTCCATTTTATTACTCTCACATCTGAACATTCCTTTATGTGAAGCTCTTCTGAGAAGGAGAGATGATGAATGGCAAAGGTAGGTAGGACCTGATCCTACAAAGACATGTGTGCCTCCTAATTGATGCTGGACATCTCTCAACTCCTTGAGTGATGACAAACTCAGCGGATCATGTCTTAGTCTTGTGGTCTCACTGACTCTTAACTAATGTTTCCTATTCAAATAATGCTACTTTTAAACTTAAACATTGTAAAAATCCGGTAGTCACAATTTATTGCCCTTTCTAAAGAAATTCAGAAATGATTCAGCTATTTTATCAAGCCAATGAACAAAAAATTAAACAATTATAGATTACCACTGAGCCAAAGAAATCTTTGTCTTGTTCAAAATAATTCTGAAAGGAAGCTAAGGCTCTAGTAAAGGAAGGAGTTGGGGAAACTTGAAAATAACTGGCAGTCATTGGCTTTTCTAGACAATACTAGATAGCATTTTTCAACTGTCAGATACCTGCCACTGTATAGCTTCAAGGACATTCGTATGACATGTGGCACAGGTGAACCAGGCTCCTAAATACTCCCTCTTCAAAGCATCTGACAGTGGGATATTCTCCCACGAAAGCTCATGCAATAAATAAATCTATTAGTCTTTAAGTGCCACAAGACTCCTTGCTTTTTCTGCAGTAATAAAAGGGTGCTGTTGGAGGCCCTCTGTTATTAAAATTGCTTAACACTTGTAGTTTTCATTCCCAATTTTCAGTTTGCTTGTAAGTGTGAAACTGTAACTTCTTAAGCAAAATATTTCCATGCTTACTCTCTGCCTCAGGTTGAATTTTTGTTTACTATGGATTTAACAAAACAAGTGCAGCCATTTTTGACAAGCAGGCTAGGGGAAAATAGGTGATTTTTAACAATGTAACCTGTTTTTCTTACTGTTTCTTTGAAGACCTCTAGTTCCCCAGAGGTTTGGAGCAAGATCTTGAAATCTGTGAAAGGGATCGTTTTGGAGTCAGAAGGGCATCTTGTGCTGCCTCATGAAAATCTGACTAGATTGGCCAAGTTATAAACCCTAAAAATAAACATAATTTGAAAGTGCTTAGTTGAGCATGTCTTACTGATGAAATCTGACTATTTAATCTGCATTATGCATGTTGCAGTCACCTATAACTTCAAAAGCCTTTTTACACTGCTCTATTATATCAGAGACCATTTCAGCTAGCAGCCAGCCCAAGTAACTGGGTACAGAAAGGTGGCCTAGAACCATCACACCTTCATCACTTTTCACTGAGGTAGAGGGGGAAAAAATAGAATACAGGCCCCTAGCTGCACTGAGCATAAATTTGGCTCATCTGAGTTTTGAGCCTGGAGTTTCTGTTAAACCTTCAATTCAACCTCCAAAGATTTGGTTTGTTGTCGACTCTTTACTAGAATCTTGCATGATTCTTTCTATTCTTAGGAAAAATTTCTTCCATGAAATGGGCTTCTTTTCATAAACCAGCCTATGGAGGAGGAGGAGGATTAGTATGTTTGCCACACTGGCAGATTAAATCTGAACAGTTGTATGGGCACCTGTGGTCAGTATTGGATTAAGGCTAAATTGGCAGCAGAACAACAACGACAACAACAAAACACCAGCCAACCAAGCAAACAAAAAACTAGTGGAGGGCCCTTCTACTGCTTAATTGTTGTAAGATGAGAGTAGAGGGGAGCTGGTTTGCCACAAGCTTTAATTTGATTCTGCTTATTCTGCATATGGGTGAGACAAGGTGGAGCAACAGGCATGCTTTGTTCGTCAGGTGATGGCTTCTCTCTTTCTTTGCTCAGCAGCCATCTCTAGCAATTTCAAGGGAAGGAATTATACTGAAACACCTCAGGTGACTTGTTGTTACAGCATAAATGCGTGCAAAATTGTATTCATGTCTACAAATGCACTTTACAGAGACAAACATTTCCAGATCAATTACTATCTTCTTTGTGGCATCAGACCCCAGCTTCTTTACATTCCTGTAGAAACTGGTACCATAAAAAAGCTTGGATGCACGTTTTTCCAGTTTCTACTTTTCTACAGGTTAAGAAATGTATTTCTACTATAAGGCACCTTGTTTGCTGGAACAGTTTGGTCAACATATGCTTGAGAGGAGATCATAAATCAAACTAAACTCAGTTTACCCACTAATTTGCACTTTTTTTTTTGAACAGTAAAAATGAATATCGTTAAGTGTAAGCATGTCTTCAGCTACTTCTGGAAAGTCAGTTCCAAATTATTTAAGTTCCTTCCTGTCACACATGGCTGAGCTGATCCCTAAAGTAGTCTTTATTGTAGCCTATAACAGGTTAAGTACTTGGTACTTAAACTCACTAAACAGCAGATATCTTGGTCTGTGATCTTCTCAGTTTGGACCTGGTGGTGAAATTCTGGCCCCACTAAAGTCAGTGACAAAAGGGTAAATCATGCCTGACCAATCTCATTTCCTTCTATGATCAGATGACTGGTTTTCTGGATGCAGGAAGCACCGTTGATGTACTATACCTTGATTTTAGCAAGGCTTTTGATACAGTTTCCCACAGCATTCTCACTGGCAAATTAAGGAAGTATGGGTTGGATAGGTGGACTATAAGGTGGATAGAGAACTGGCTAGATCAACGGTTTCAGCGTGTAGGAATCAATGGTTCCATGTCTAGCTGGCAACCGGTCACGAGTGGTGTGCCCCAGGAGTCGGTCCTGGGGCCGGTTCTCTTCAACATTTTCATCAATGATCTGGATGATGGAATAGACTGCATTCTCAGTAAGTTTGCAGATGACACCAAGCTGGGGGGACCAGTAGACACGTTGGAGGGCAAGGACAGGATTCAGGGAGACCTAGATAAATTGGAACAGTGGGCCAATAGAAACCTTATGAGATTCAATAAGGATAAGTGTAAAATCCTGCATTTGGGACAAAAAAAATCCCATGCACTGCTACAGGCTGGGAAACATTCAGCTAAGTAGCAGCAGTATAGAAAAGGACCTGGGGTCATGGTGGATGGGAAGCTGGATATGACTCAGCAGTGTGCTCTTGCTGCCAAAAAGGCCAATGGCATACTGGGCTGCATCAAAAGAAGTATTACCAGCAGATCAAGGGATGTGATCATTCCCCTCTATTCTGCACTGGTGAGGCCACATCTAGAATACTGTGTTCAGTTTTGGGCTCCTCACTACAAAAAGGACAGGGACATGCTAGAGAGAGTTCAGAGGAGGGCAACCAAACTGATTAACGGGCTAGAGCACAAGCCCTATGAGGAAAGACTGGAAGCATTAGGCTTATTTAGTCTGCAGAAGAGAAGATTGAGGGGGGATTTGATAGCAACCTTCAACTACTTGAAGGGATGCTCTAAGGAAGATGGAGCTCGACTGTTCTCGGTAGTAACGGAGGACAGAACGAGGAGCAATGGTCTCAAGTTGCGGTTAGGGAGGTCGAGGCTGGATATTAGAAAAAACTTTTTTACCAGGAGAGTGGTGAAGTCTTGGAATGAGCTGCCGAGGGAGGTGGTGGAGTCTCCATCTTTGGAGGTGTTTAAGGCCTGGCTGGACAAAACCCTGACTGGGATGGTTTAAGTGGGAGTGGTCCTGCCTCTGGCAGGGGGTTGGACTAGATGACCTATGAGGTCCCTTCCAACCCTATGGTTCTATGATTATATGAAAACTCCCACTGACTTCTTTGGGGCCAGAATTTCACTCATATTTTCGAACTCTTGTTCATATGGAGTGACATGTTGACTTTAATGGAACTACTTGTGCCAGTGAGGTCTGTTCACTGTTAAGTATGGTGACAGAAATGGGTCTTTATTATTTAAACTCTTTGTTCCTTGCTGTGCAAATCACATTTCAATCTGATCCTGCCACATTTATTCATGGTGTAAAACACCTTACTTGTAAAATCAAATCTTCTTGGGGAATAAGATACAGCTCAGTTTGAGTGAAGGTGGTGGACCCTGCCTCTTTTGCATCAATCAAGTCACTTATTCCTGATTTAAAACTGTTCATTAATCACTAATAAGGGAGCTATTGTTTTTAATAGTCTCCTGTTAATGTTTCCTATCTCTCGGTCTTGTACTGCAATAATATTCTGAATTTCACTTGTGATAGTTGTGAATATTAGGAAGAAAAATGGCTTACACTTACAGTAGTACAGCTGATTATTTTTATATATTCTTGCTTTCTTAGTTATGTGATCAGGTCAATGTAATTTGTAGGCAGAGGCTTCAGTCACTATTTTTTTCCAGTAAGAAGTTACTGGTTGTTCTGGAAAGAAACAGAAATGCATGCAGAGCATACTTCTGTTCCTTAAAATTCCGTAATACTGTAATCTTTCAGAAACACTTCTGTTTGCTTAAGATGGAGAGTAGGGAGCTTTCCCTCCTGCTAAATTAATGTAAAAAAAAAAAAAAAAAAGAATGTACCTTTAGAAATAAACAGTATAGAGTTGTCTCCTGTCTTTTCATTTCTGTTTTCTATTTTACTTTCATCCTACTGCCTTTTATTCAGCAGGGGACATACTGATAAGAACAAGTTTTAATATTGACAATCACCTTCTGAATGGTGCAGAACTTAAGAAGGGAAACTGCACATATTCTCTAATAACCTCCCTTGAAGTCTTTGTAGAAAGGTAGATACTTTTCTCCTTGACTTGAGAAATTTTAATGCTGTGTTTTCAATGTATTAAGCCTTTATAGAAATGTTTGACCTGTATCCTGTGTCAGATTTAGCAGCTGGAATGTTCTGCTTTAAATGCCTATTCCTAAGGAGTTTTTGTTTATTAAGATGTATAAGTAATCCCGGTTCTTTTACAGACTATGAAAAACACACTGATTATTCAAAGCAAACTACTGATTTTAAAAAACACAGAAATGTAACCATTATGATGCCTTTTTGAAACTTGAGACATTTTTCAGCAGTCTTCCTTTCCTTTATTTGTGATTTACTTTTTCAGGTAAATCTTTCTGAAAGCTTTGTGAGACTCAGAGAAATATTTCTTACTCTGCCAACCCTGAATAAAGCGTTATAAGCAATTCAAGAACTTAGTGGTTTTCAGCGAAGTTTCACTTTGAGTAATGAGTGACAGATCATTTAAAATTAACTTACCCTGTTTCCCCCCTTTGTTTTACCACATTCAGGTATACTAATAAATATATTTTATTGAGAAGCAATCATGAAAACAGATGAAACTTAAGAACATTTTGTATTCCATGAGCGGTTTCAGAATGTTAACATTCCAACGTTTTCTTTTTGTTCAAATGCTGAAAGTTGTTATGTTTCTAATCTACTTCATCCTTTTGTGATTGTGCTTAATGATCGAGAAGGAATAATGTATCTTATAAAGGCAAACCTGTCTAAATGTGCTAAGCTAGCATATATTTTAATAAGTGGCCTAGTTCTTCACTGACAACGAAGTGGTCAGAAGCAAGTACCAGTTAGTCTGCATCCCTGTATACAGTACTCAGGGATATGCTAGGAGAGGGTTCTTTTGGAAGGTAAAAGTCCCATATGTTCTCATCTAGATAGCTTTCAGTATGCTTTTACATTTTATTAAAGACCTTGCTATGCTTGGCTATGAACTATTAATTTGGAACATCAAATTTAAAATATTGCCCGCTAATGGGCAGATCTTGAGTAAAGATTGCAGCTAACACATTCAAAATGTAGCAATCCACTAGATAAAACTGATTGCCGTCTGTATTAAGTTGGATGTTAAAAGAAAGTCATCGTGTAACTTACTGTGGTTATTTATGCTTCATGGTCATCTGATAGCAGAAGTCTATGCAACTTGATTTTATTATGCAAGTTGATGTTATAGTATGGATAAATCTTGTTGCACCATTCTGAATGGAAAATTTATAATTGTCAGCAGGTTACTAATATTTGCTGGATCCTGAGCTCTGTCTCCTGTGAACTTCTGAACTCTCACATTGAAATCAATGGGGGATGAGGGAATTCAGAAACTGGCAGAATTGAATCCTTTGTGCACAAAAGGAGTATGTTCTTAGCTTTTTTTGGGACCAACCCTGCCATGTGCTAAAAGCTGTGCTGGTCGAGGGTACACAGCACCCTGTAAGATTTGGGCCTGTGTTTTTTTTCTCTTGGGAAATGAAGATCTCATTGTTGATTCTATCTTTCTGCCAGTGACCAAAGAGTATTCTCTCACTTCATCTTCCAGAACCTTTTGTTGGTTTTTATAATCCTTCTATTCTATCTTCTTTATTTCAGCTACAGTCATGACAGCCAATTTTTGTAGGAAAGCATATTCTGTGTGTTTTTGCAAATCATTGTGCTTTTCATTTCATGAATGTGGTAAATGGACACATACTAAGCAGTCTAAGTATTAACAGGATCTCCAAGCATCAAATATATCACTTCCAAACAAAATCTACAGTAGTTCACAGAAGAGGAATTTTAAGTTTATGCCTATACTAAAATGTTCTAAATGGTAGCAAATGTTTCTCCCAGTGGACTGTCTTTAGGGTTGCTATTAGATCAATGTATTCAAAATGTTACTCCAGTTTTGTTAATTCATGCACTTAATGACTTCTATTTGGAAGTTACATTTTTCATAAATTCAGTATTTAAAACATACTGTGGAAATGATAGCTGGAAAACTAAAGGAATGGGAGAAATGGGCTTTGTTACATTTGGGTTTATCCAAGTGGGAAACGATGGTTTTTACTCACTTGCTTCATCCAATTCATTGCACGAGAAAGGATTGTGTGTGTAAGTAAAGTTTGCAGAATCTGGTTCTATATTTGATTTCTGTAAATTAAACTACCTATCTAGATACTCTTTAAATCTTGGCCAATCACTATAGATCCCCCCCCCCTTTGGAAGTTCTTACCTGAAGAAGGTTTAAGTTTTTTTTTTTTTTTTAATCTGTAACCTTTTGATTGCCTTCAGAGAACCAGTTTATGTAGGGGTAAGAGCATAATCTGGTATTAAACAGCTCCTGAATTTTCTGTGGTCTGTCCTGCTTCATTTAAAAGTCTGTCTAGATAATCTAAGTAAGGAATTTTTGTTTTTTATAAAGCTCTGTCTTCTAGAGTGCTAGACAGAAGTCACAAGAAATCAGTTCCCTGTTTAGAAGTTATCCAGGATTTAAATGCTACCCATTACTGCCCCTATATTGGATAAAATGTTTTAGAATGTTACATTATTGTAGTAGGCAGGTTTAGCAAATAAAAGTGCACATTTTTCAGTTTCATGGCTGCCATTCTAGTGTAACCTGCAGTCCTAACTGAAATGAGTTTAGTGGTTTGAGTCCAATCCCTAGTGAACAATAACCCACATTACCAAAATATCACATACACACAAAACAGTCAGTTTCTGCTCGAGAGACACTCAGGACTGGGCAAACAGGTGGGCAGAATTACCTCACGCCCTCAAGAGTAATTTTGCCAAGTGAAGATTGAGGTCACTCTCAAAGCAGTTGGGAAAAACTTGCTTGCAGTGCTTCTTGAGTCTGTGCATAGACCAATGAGAGCACTTTCTAATATTGCTACTTGAGGTTCAGTGTTCACTTTGGACAGAGAATTTATAATCTTGGATTTTTTTTTTTAAAAAAGGTTTATTGTCATCTGACTTTACTTTACGTAGGTTTACAATTCATGTATGATAATCTGCAAAGGCTCGCATATGAGCAGGGATTATTGTTGGGGAATACAGTAGAAATAATACATACTATACATGAAATTCCAGCCCCAATGCAGTCAAGGGGAATTTTTGTAATTTATTTCAATATCTCATAAATTTGGAAGTGGTATCCATGTGACAAATTTGAGGGATGTGTGATAAATATATTTATTTATGCTATTTACCACAGTCTTCGACCTTTCAAAGCCTTGAAAATCTTCAAATAGCTGCTATGTTTTAAAATCAGTGTGTCACAAAATTGGTTGTTCCTTCTCATTATGCTGGTTCACACCAGATCAGCAAACTGACACTTTTTTTTTTTAAGTTTCCATTTTATTCTTCAGAATGTCAGGTTTCAGTTTTTTTAAAAAAAGTAAGAGCTTTTAAACACAGTAGTCTGGAATTGGAGTATTTATGTTGGGTTTTAATTCATATCTGTTGTTATTTCACTGCAAGTTTGTGTGATGACACTCTTATATTAGAAGATGAATGCCTTATTTTCATATAATCTATGTTGTTAAAAATCAGGCTTATTCCAAGATAACTATGAGTGTGAATTACAATTCTGAATTACTGGGGTTCTAGTTGCTATGCAAACACACCTTAAATTGCTAGTTCTTATGACTACAAGAAAAAAAATTACTTCAAATGTGAAACAAATGCAATGTTTTCTGCTTGAGTCTGCAGAGAGCCTGAAAGAATAGCTCTGTGAAGTGTGAACTACCTTATTTTTCAGTGAGTTGATAGTTCAGATACCCAGTAATAGTAATTTAAATGTCATCATTGTTAGTTATTTCACTGTTGTCAAAACATGGAATAAGGGAGAAGGAAGAATCACAGAGCTGCACCATCTCTTGAGAATAATGTCTCATTTTTATGCTATGAATGGGTAATGCTTGGAAGAAGATTACCACTTTTCCCCAATTCTGATATTTAGAACACAAAACCAGATGGGAGGAATGGGGCCTATGTCCCATCAGTGGGAAATCAATCCCATAGAGCCCAGTGACTCACCCAAGACCCCCATCCTATTCCCTTTACCAGATCAACAGCATGCAGGTCTGCTCTGGTGATGATTGTGAAGTCTGTTAGCTTTCTGCCTGGCTTTAGTGGGTGCTGCTACTCTATCTTCAGAAATGGATTTGCAGATTCAGGTGGTGCATCAGTTACACACAGTTTGCTTTTTTCAAGCTTTTCCTCACAACCATGGGGACAAGAAACATTTTGTCATGAAAGTTTAGAATCCAACGTCACCCTGTGTTTTGGCCACCCTTGTCACTAATCTCTTGTGCCTGTGCCCTAATCAAGCCTGCCTCAGTGTGTATCTTAAATTAACGAGAGGAAAACATGCCCCAAGGGTCCCAGAATAGCCAATATTATCCCAGCATATTCAGACATTCAGAGTGGCATCTCATTTTGGCCCCTTAGATAACTAGGGGTCTAAGTGTGGACAAAGCTTTGCTTGCATGTTACCATGACATTATCAGCTTGAGGCCCAAGTTAATCAAGATTCCATTCTGGGCCAGTGAGATTATTCTTTTTCTAAAAAAAATTCATTCCTCTCATGCTCTTTGTCTTGTGGCATTCTAGGTCTGGGAATGCCCTTTGGTAACAGATCACCAGTCACCTAGACTTTGCTGCTTTTTGCTTTTTAGTTTTGTAGTCCAATTGCAGAAGCCTGTTTACTGTGATCAGTGATACTGTGATCAGTGTATTTTAAAAAAATAATTTTTAGGTTTTTTTTGTAAATTATAAATCGAAATCAGCCTGAAAGTATATAGCCTGTTCTATTGCAAGTGTGGCATAAATGTGAATCAGTTGTGCATACTTGTTGCATTTGTAGTTGCGTTTAGGAAATCTTTGTGACCGTTTTGTTTTTCTCTCTCCCTCAGATATCTTTTGACTTAGCAGAATATACGGCTGATGTTGATGGAGTTGGCACTTTACGGCTTCTAGATGCTGTTAAGACTTGTGGTCTTGTCAATTCTGTGAAGTTCTACCAAGCCTCAACCAGTGAACTTTATGGGAAAGTGCAAGAAATACCACAAAAGGAGACTACTCCTTTTTATCCCAGGTCACCATATGGTGAGTATTCATGTGTGTGTGTGCGCGCACGTGGGCACACACTGTTTCTCATGTCTCTGGGCTGAAGTCATTTGGGTTTGAGATTAAAATAGAGATAGAACAAAAGTGACTAAACATGTTAAGAAGCATACCTTTATAAATTACTAAATAAAAAGTATTTGCTGCCATTGCCTGAGGGCTGGAAGTTACCATCTCTGTTCACAAAACCTTGTTCAGTTTTGGGGAAGAGAACTCTTTTAAAAAGTCAGAGGGTTTTTTTAGTAAAGAGTTGTAACTTAGCAATGAAGTGATAAGGTTTCATATTTTTTGTTGCCTAAATGAAAACCTCCCAAGAGTCCACTTCTCTCATGAACTAACTTGAAGCAGTTATTAAAGCAATGTGCATGGAAGACTATAGTGATAATGTTTCAAATCAATTTGAGTGTTAAGGCACGAAATTTTCTTTTTTATTCCCTCCGAGTCATTTTTTTAATTAGCAGAGGTCACCACAGTGGCATATTTCACACGCTCTGGCTGTGTTAATTGTATTGTAAAAGAAAAAAGTGCTGTGCTTGAGTGTGCATAGGAAAGCAAGTGAGAGGTGCCTTAACACTTCATGGCCAAGACTATGACTTCTATACCGAAAGGAGTATTTTCTCATTGAGTTACTGTTTATTGGGCTGGATTTTTTTTAAATGGTGAAATATGAAACACGAGAGAATTAATCAGACTCTAATAACTAATGAATTTCTTCATAGAAAAATGAAATTCTCTCTCTCTTTCTCTCTCTGTATATAAGTTGGGTGTGATTGTATATGTAATATTTGGTGTTTTTTGTAGGAGCAGCCAAACTGTATGCCTACTGGATTGTGGTGAACTTCAGGGAGGCCTACAATCTCTTTGCTGTGAATGGCATTCTCTTCAATCATGAGAGTCCACGGAGAGGTTAGAAAACCTTTGGAAAACTCTATTACTACCCTATTGTACCTTTAAACAGGAAAAATGGAGCAGTATATCTGCAGCTTTAATTTAAATTTACCAGTGTTCTAAGGCAGGGACAGTCAAACCCTCTTCCTGCTTGATGTGTTTAGGTGAAGCCCTATGAGAGATTCAGAGTCTGCACAGGGCAACTTTTCGTTTTCAGAAAGAGAAATTTACATTTTTAGCCCTTTTGGTTTTGGAGGTAGTCGTCTTCATATGAAACAATGTTGCTGTGTCCTATGCAGATTGAAACAACAGCTGTGAACTTTCTTCTTCATCTTGATGGGTATGTTAACTCTGAAGCCTAAAAATGACATTTTAAGGGGAAGATTCTTTAACACTACGGTAGGCAATTATATATAAAAAACAGACCCAGTTTCAGGGCTATTTCACACATTTGGGTATTGTATTTGCATACAAATACTGATAAGGGGTAAGAATAGTAGTATTTCTAAATTAAAAGAGAGAGATTTATACTGATGTGTATGACAGTATATAGACGGCAAACCAGCTGCAGCATTTCCAGTGAAGGTCCTTATACGTGGCTTTAAAATGCCTTTCCTCTTAACACCAATTTGTCCTTGATAGCTATCTCAATGAATAGAAAGCAAATGATCTTACGTTCTGTTTAACAAACCCATCCCCCCTGCCAGTTCATCATACACAATTATTTGTCTTAAGTGTGAATAATACACCACAGTTAGTTGAATTCCTTCTCATTCTGTACTGATGAATTCCCCTAACCATGGCTTAGCAGAGCTTTAACTATGCACTGTAAAATTAAAACTGAAAACACATGAAACCAGATTCTTCTTTGAGTGCTTGCTCATGTCAATTCCATTCTACGGTGTGCACGCTTCCATGAATGGATACTAGAATTTTTTCCTTGAGTGGGTCTGGAGACCTACTCATATGCCGCAATGTATCAGGCATCAACAACCCTATATCCCCTCCATTCCTTCTTTCCACATGTGACAGTTGCTGGAAGTCCTGTTTGCTATCGCAAGTCCTCTCATTGTTCCCTTAAGTAGTTGTTAGGTAGATTTTAGTATGATTTCTGTTGGCTTAGTTAAATGATATAAATAGTTATTGGTTAAGTTTAGTCTCATTAGGGACCTTCACGCCCTGGTTTTTGGGTTTCAAGCCCTGCATCTCCTGCAGCAAATTTTTCCCTCTTAGTGAGCCCCTATGACAGTTGTTTAAAGTGCCTGGGAGATTCACACAGGAAGGAGAAGTGTAAGACCTGTAAGGCATTCAGGTGATGGACTCAAAAAGAGAGGGACATTCACCTGAAGGCCTTACTGAAAGAGGTAGTGCTGAGGCCAGCCTTGGAGCCATCCCACTCTACTTTATTGCAAAGCATCATGTCACTGCAAAGTGCCTTACTGGCACTGCACCCACCGTGGCACTGGAGCTTCTCTTATTTTCCATCATGGAAGAAACAGAAGAAGCAGCGATCTGACAGGAGCTGCTCCCCCACATCAAAGAGAACCAGGGATGAGGGTTGTGAGTGGGATCCGTATTAAACCAACCAGCTGAGGGACAGCAGGAGAGAAGCTTGTAACACAAACCAAAGCTGCTTGGTAGATCCTTGATGTTTGCAGATCTTTATTGTTTTATCTAAATAGAGCCAAACAATTATTTAAACCTACCAGACTTTTTTATTTCCACAACAGAACCATCTAAAGGCAAGTTTATTTCCTCACAAAGATTATCAAAATGGATATCCGGATGTATTTACCTGGTATCCTATTGTATGGATACCAAAATGGATATCTCGATGCATTTACCTGGTTCAGATCCTTCATGATGTATCAGAGCTTACTCCACCTAGAGCCATGGCCTTTTCCATAGTCCCTATACCTAAAATTTGCAGAGCTGCCTCCTTTATAAAATACAAAGCCAAGCACACCTTTATAAAATACTAAGCTATTACAGACATGCCTGAAATTGGCACTAGGCTTGGGTCAGTGTTGACAACAGTCAGAGGATCTGCTCTGGAGCCCCCCAGCCTTTGGTTGGTCATTGTTCTTCACTTGAAGTGGGAAAGTGTGACAGGGACAGCACTCGAAGAAGAAAGCAAGATTGCTCACATTGATGTAGTAGCCAAGGCTCTTCAAGATGTGTGTCCCTGTGACTGCTCCACTACTCTTCCCCCCTGCTTCCAGGACAGTACTCCCACAGAGGAGAAGGAACAGAGTGGGGCAGGCCATGCTATCAGTGATTGGCATGCTCTCAATATCTCGAGACACTGTCTGCACATGCAACTTGCACAGGCACTGCTGCAGAAATTTCTGATTGACAGTGCCAGGACAAACTGACATCTGAATTGGAGCAACCACAGGGACATACATCATGAAGAACTTTGGCTATTGCACCAAAGTGAGTAACTTTCCTTTTTTGGCTTTCAGATGAGGCTGATTGTTTGTTGATTGCTGGTATTTCTTGGTCTGCAAATCTATTCTCGATCTCTACAACCTCAACAAATATATGAAGTATGTGAGATTATGTAGGGTCACCCTAGCAATTGTTATCCCTGTATTTAACCACAATTGGTTTGCTACCCTGGTTTTTCAAGATGCTTATTGTCATGTGATGATTCTCCACAAGAGGCTTCTGAGGTTTCTTGAGGCAGCTCGGCATTATCAGTACACCATGTTTTCCTTTGTTCTGTTCTTGACTCCCCATGCTTTTGCCATATCTGTGACCATGGAGACTGCATTCTTTAGGAAAAGGGGGATTTATATCTTCTTATAACTGGATGACTGGTCAGTGAGAGGTAATTCAGAAGAAGAAATTCTCTGTCATATCCAGTGTCCACTAAGTCTCTTCTTTGATTATCTGAGCCTCATGCTAAACAAGGGGTAGTTGATGCTATCAATTTAAAGAATCAGGTTTATAGAGGCACTTCTAGATTCTATGAGTTTGAGAGCATTTCTGCAAAATGTATGATTCCAAGCAACCTAGGCCCTCTGTCTGGCATCTCTTTCTCAAACTTCCATCCCAGAACATGTCTGCCTCAGGTTGTTGAGCCATATGTATACATGCAGGTACATAGCCCAGCATGTGAGTTTTTCAGATATTATAATGATGGAGAGGGTGTTGCAGTGAGGGATAGTATAATGCTCTAAATAAAAAAAGTAGAACTCTGACCCATGGAATTTGTTCCTTAAGAATGGAATTGTCATCCCTAATTGTATGGTTGTTCTCAGTACTTCTGTCATGCTGCACGTGTGCTGTGACAAAATGGAAAACTTCCCACTGATAGCAATTAGCACTATCATACATGAGCACTAAATATAGTGAAAATCCCAGAAGGTCATTGTCTAATCTGGGACTGACATAAGAAAACTAGATTTGTTTTAAGTGTCTTCTGGAATGGTGTGTAGGTAATGTGAAAGGAGATCTTTATTAAAAAAAAATATAAAGGTAAGTGATGGATTGATTTAAAAATAAAATAAGAGACTTTAATTAGCAAGCAGGAAACCTTGCTTTTAATAATCAACTCCATGTATATCATTTGTACTTTTTAACTATTTTCCTAAACAAAGGATGATTTTTTGATTTGCAGCTAAATATAGTCAATACGTTAAATTTGGTGATTCTTTTTTGCTAATCAGGAGGATACACTATAGCTTTTTATATTTATTGAAGCAATTATTTAGTTTAGCTTGCATATATTTAGATCTGTAATTTTCGCATTTTTATTATGTTAAAATGGCTGATGAAACACATATACTGGAGGTTTCATTTTTACTTACAGTTTGTGTCAAGTTCTGTTTGTATGGAAATCTAAATTGAAATAAAAATTCACAAACATAGGGTTTTTTTAATTAAATAAAACTCCATACTTAAGAAAACTTGTTTATGGAAACATGTTTTGTACTAAAAATTTATTAGATAGTGAAATTATAAATAATATAAGCATTGTATATTATGACTCCATCTGCAGCATCATTTTCTAGATTATTCATTGGGGAAACATTTCTCCGATACCAGTCCAGATAAAGCAGTTGTCATCACACTACTGTTGTATAGCTAGAGGAAAAGGATACAACTGTTGATTTTTGTGACATGTCAGCTGTGAAAGAACCTGCTTGATGATAGATTGTGGGATGCGTTTGTCAATGAATTTGTAGGCAGATTTTTTTAAATAAGAGGGAAAAGTAGAAGAAGATGTTGAAAGAAAAAAAGAATTGAAAAGGGTGGGGGTAATCTTTACTGCTATATTTGTGTGTGTGTGTACTGGTGGTCTTATTTATCTTCTGCATGCCTCCTTTTGCCATTGTATTCTAAGAGACTAGTAACAGTGTAGTGACAACTAATGGATATCCCTAAATAACAACATAGCAACTGCCTCTTCTGAAGCAGCCATTTTGTTTCATATTACCTATTTCCATTTGTGGGGGACAAATTGTCAGGCTCCCTCCTTGTTTTCTGCATAGATGGCCTGTCAGTTCAACCCCATCAGAAAGGCAAGAGCTTCAGCTAGACAGCTGACTAGTGTATCTTTAGCAGAATACATCAGAGAATCTCTTGTCTATTGCTGTTTTATTACACTGAGCTGACTATGTCTGTAAGAACTTCCATGTACAAAGTTTTCTATGCAGAAATTTTTATCTTGTATAACTATATAATTTCCAAACATATTGGGTAATTTTTGGCTCCACTAAGCAGTCAGTTTTCATCTGTTTCCAAAGGGATAGCCATGTTAGTCTAGTCCAGCAAAAAAACCAAGGAGTCATGTGGCACTTAAAGACTAACAGATTTATTTTTTGCATGAGCTTTTGTGGGAGAAAATCCCACTTCGTCAGATGCTTCGAAGATGAGTGAACTTACAGACCCTTCTGTAAGTTCACCCATCTTCGAAGCATCTGATGAAGTGGAATTTTCTCCCACAAAAGCTCATGCGAAAAACAAATCTGTTAGTCTTTAAGTGCCACACAACTCCTTAGTTTTTATCTGGTCCATGAGTGTTTGCTTTCGATAGTTTGCGTGTGTAAAGTATACATTTCAGCAAAGCTAGGCTGATGGAAGGAGTACTTCCACATATACAGATAGCAACTGTCAGTGAAGTATTTTGTTATTCATTTCTAAATGGCTCCTCAGTGTATGGGAGGAGAAGGTGAGCTGGATCATAATAGCAAATATCATCCATCTAACTGTATTGCCAAGGTACTATATCTAGCATAAAAGAAGTTGCTCAGACAGTTGGTTGTGTGTCATGTAGCAGCCAAGATGACATCAAACATTTTTAGTTTGCATGCTTCAACACAGAAAGCATGCAGTGGCCTGAAGACATACATTCATACTGGCTCGTTCTCCTTAGTGTGGGACTGATCCTGCAGAGTGATCCGTGTAGGTGCATTCTTACTCCAGCACAGTGTCAAACCTCAGTAAGACTAAATGTGAGCATTAGCTTCTGACTGGACAGACTACTTTGTAGGAACAGTGACTATATTAATAGAAGATTCAGATGTTGCCTATCTATGTATCTGTCTAGGTGCACATATGGGCCCCAACATGGTGATAGCTGAATCAAATACTTTAAAAAATATTAATTTGGTTAATTTTACTCCTCAGAAGCTAGTACTGGCTAGTGCCCATCATAATCAACACAAGTGCTATTCAGCTTCTTGTGATGGATCACAAGCCTCAAACTTAGGCCCCTCTGGCTACAACTGACACCCAGTAGCTCACAAGAGTAACAGGAAGGTAAGGGACCAGGGAAGAGCTAGGTCAAAGAAGGCTTTCCTCCCCACCCTGCATAGCTAAGGAGTAATTTATGAACCAAGAAGTAACAACAGGAAGTTGTCTGAGCAACTTGAAAAATCCTTTGACTGCAACTCTGATCCCTTCCTGCTTACCTGACTCCTGAGCTTTACATTCCTAACTGTTCCTTCTCCCTATTTCCTTACCTCTTCCCGGTTCCTGTCCTCCTCCTACCCCTGACCTCTGTCTTCTGCCAGTTCCCACTGTCATGCCCTTCTCCAGTCACTTGCTCCTCTCTGCCTTACCCCAGCTCTGACTCTGAATCCTGATTTGGCACCTGACTCATTTCTGCTTCTTACCTTTGCCTTTGTACCTGATTCTGTCTTGAGTTTTTGACTCTCTGTGCTTCACAGTAGAGCTGACTGCCTACTGCCCAGTCATTGCGGTGTTCTGTTGCATTGCTCACTAATCATCTTATTCTTGACTTTTATCATATTTGATATTTTTGGTACTGGGCCTTTATTAGACAAGGTACACAATCATGCCTAAGTATAAAACTATGCTCGTAGTTAGTTACCTGAAATTTCTAAACTAAAGGCCTTATCCCACTAACGTGTGTGTGTAGCACGTGAGTATTCCCATTGCCTTCAGTGGAACCATTCACATATTAAAGATTAGGAACACATGAAAATGTTGGCAAGATACCTTATCTCAGTAAGTCTAAAACTGAAGAGATGAACCAATAAGGAGAGAAAGAGAGAGAGGATTTGATGTGAGTAAATTGTTTGACCTGTGAATCGGTAGGGTTTTAACATCCAGCTCTTGAACAGGTTTAAAAAATAATGGATAATGAATGACGTTATAGAGGGCTCGCTTTAGAGATGTTTGATTAGGAAGCTAGCACAACTTCACTTGGATAAAGAGAACTAAGAAAATAAGAGGTTATACAGCCATTCACTTGGAAATTGACTGAAGAAAGAAAAGACTTTTAAACAGACCAAGATTGGTGACGCGATAAGAACAATGCACAGAGATGTGAAGAGAAAGACGGGGAAAAGACGTTATTATGGAAAGATAAGGAAATGATTTGATAAAAGAGTGAGAGAAACTGAAGAAGCATCATAGAGGGTTGACTCTAAGAAATGGTTTCAGATATGTTAACAATTCTCAGTGGTTCAGTCACAGTGGTCTTTTAAAAGCAAAAGGTGGAAGATTGTTGAACAATGGCAGCAGCAGCAGCAGCAACAACAACAAAGCAGCGGGGGTGAGAAAATTTAAATGAGATAATCAATCAGAGCTAATAACACCTATCAGCGGATGTAAAGAAGGTGAAGAATTAAATATTTCAGTGCTAAACATTGTAGGAGGAAAAAATGAGGAAACAGTTAAGCAGCTAACAAAATGAGAAAACACCTGGTCAAGATGAAGTCATTTTTGAAATGCTTAAAGCTGGTAAGGGTGTGAGACTCCATGAAATACATAAACTTTGTTAGAGAGACAAGGTAGGTGAGATGATAACTTTATTGGACCCACTTGTGTTGCTGACAGACACAGACTTTCGAGCTACACCGGGTTCTTTCTCAGTGCTGGGAAAGGAGTTTCCATTTTTAAATGGCAAAACTTAATATCTTCCATTATTGTATTCAGTGTTGTTACAGTTGTGTCTCCCAGGATATGTGGACAAATTGGAAAGAGTCCAGTGGAGGGCAATGAAAATAATTAGGGGGCTTGAGCACATGATTTATGAGGAGAGGCTGAGGCAAGTAGGCTTGTTTACTCTGCAGAAGAGAAGAATGAGGGGCGGTTTGATAGGAACCTTCAGCTATCCGAAAGGGGAGTTGCAGGGAGGATGGAGTTAGGTTGTCCTCAGTGGTGACAGATGACAGAACTAGAAGCAGTGATCTCAAGTTGCAGTGGGGGAGGTGAAGGTTGGATATTAGGAAAATCTTTTTCACTAGGAGAGTGGTGAAGTGCTGGAATTGACTACCTAGGGAAATGGTGGAATCTTCATCCTTAGAATATTATAAGGTGTGGCTTGACAAAACCCTGGTTTCGATGACTTATTTGGGGGTTGGTCCTTCTTTGAGCAGGGGGTTGGACTAGATGGCTTCCTGGGATCCCATCCACCCCAAATATTTATAATAACCAACTTCATAAAAAGATGGAAGGAAGAATTGGGAAAGCAAGTAGAACTTTTTTGAAACTCTCAAATATGTGGAAAAATAAGAAAATTCACCTAAGAACCAAGATAAAGCTATTTCAGTGTCATTATAATTACTATATTGTTATAGGCTTCTGAAACCTGGAAAATGCTGTTCTACAACAGGAGATTAACACAGTCCGTCAGAGATGCCTGTGAAGAATATTTTGGCCCACCAGTGAACACCAAGTAGTCAGTCTTAGAAAGGAATGGTCAACAGACTTGGGGAGAGGAAGAAGACTGAAATGGTTTGGACATATTGTATTCCTATACAAGCCCTTGACTGAATGTCACCTGCTGGGAGATGTAAAGTGAAGGACAACATATGACATACAGGAAAATCAATGACAAAAATATCATTGATGTAGAAACAGACCATAATGAAACAAGAAAAGTGGCATTAGACAGATGGAGGTAGAAATACTGGGTTGCCCTGAGTCACAAGTCATGAAAACACCAAAATAAATAGTAGTAGAAACAATGATGGAGTATTAGAAGGAGGTAGGGAGATGAACTAACCAAAAAAATTGTGACATTTTCAAATTTGTTATAATATCCCACAGTAGTAGTAAAGAATGATGTAGAGACTGTACTGAAGGTGTTTTCCAGTTTTAACGTATTTTCCATTTTTTTGACTTGTGTTTAGTGCATTGAGTACATTTTAATATTAGAGTTCATACTTGAATTTAAAAATAAAAAACAGACCAGCCATACAAAAAAAAAATTCTAGACACAAAATTGTTTTGTAGAAATAGTCCTCAGTAGGAGAACTTAAAAAAAAAAATTGAAATATTGTTATAAGGGACAGAATCTGTTGTTTTAGCCACTTGACATCAGGAGTTGGGATTTTCTGGTATTAAGTGCTAATACTAAACAATACCAAAAAGGGAAATGTCATCTATTTTAAATAATTCCAAAAAGGACACACTGTCAACTACTTTAACTTTTTGTAGGTTTTAAATTATTTTACCCTTCATCATTGTTTGTAATACACTTCTAAAGCTTGAAAATGTAAATAATTGATTTATTGATATTGCCCTTTCCTATTAGACATTCACTGACTTTTTTCTGTGCTTTTTCCTTATGTTTAAGTAGACTTTAATTTGTTTTTATAAATAGAAAGGGGAGCAGGATAAGGAACCACAAGTATGCACACACAGAGTGAAAGTTACCTGATAATGAGAGAGGAAAAATAGGGATGAGTATATTACGTAAATGAATCTACTTTAAGTTGTTAATATACCATAAATAGTAAATATTCAATGATGTCTTACTCTTGGTGATTACTGTAATTATTTAATGGAGTCCATGTGACAAGAAAAGGCTTCAACTTATGTGTTAGTAATAAGTCTTGAATTTAAGCATTTCTAATGGGCACTGGGCAATGCAATGTTGCAAGTCAACTTCCTTGTATGTGCCTCTACATCAACTGTCACTGTAGCTCTTGGATTATGAAATAATTGTGATTAGTAATAGCATAAATATGTTTCATCTTCATGATATCAATTATTACTGAAGTACAGGAACAAAAAACCTTTGTGGGCTTGATCCTCAATTATGCTACAGTACTTTACACTGCTTGGGAAGGATAAAGATGCTTTAAAGTGAGTGGAAATGCCTTACCTGAGTAGCCTCCTTGGCCATGGTAGAGCTGGTATTATACATCAATGTATGTCCTACTCACAGCCTCTATCGGGGCAAGACTGAAGTGTTTTATCTCCTCTTATCAGGGCCTTAGGAACTTCTGACAACTATGGCTGCAGGAGTTGGGATTTCTTAAATAGAACCATCAGACACTTTAGGAAGTTAACACCTTACAGCCTCCTCTCCCATTTCATCAGCCCAAGGGAGAGAGCAACTAAATTCCCCAATAGCTGCTATATTCCCAGGGCATAGCTTTGTTATTACACCCTCTTTGTTAGCTTAATGTGGTCTTAAAAGGCCACAGCTACTGTGACCAGATACCCAATAAAAGTGACTTCGTCTGCAGTAGCATAGTGACCTGCCACATCCCCAGCAACCAACAGGCCATCTTATTATCTCTTTAACCTCCAGAATAATTTCACAGTCTCATCCCATCTAAAACAGAAGACTAATCCTCCAAAAATTTATTATAGCTTCCACAGATAACTGTTTTTAACTAATAAGAAAACTGGGCAGACTAGCAAATTAAAAAAAAAAAAAAAAAAAAAGAAATAAAATGGAAATTCCTATTTGGCAATGCAATACAATGCAAATCAGTTGCCTCAATGTTCATATTACAGTTTTCTTGGCCGCAAATGTTGCACAGTAATTATTATTAAATACTCTGCATTTGCCAATGGATACTACACACACCACTACAGTATCATGTATTTTAAGTCTAAGGGGAATTATGGTATTTCTGATGCCACTATACGTTGACAGATGTCGACTGTTTTATTATAAATAGCTAAGGTTAAATATGGTACTCCATTGTGTCTTGTCCTATCTTTCTGAAATAATTTGCTCTGTACTGGACATGAAATTTTCTATGTTTGGGTGCAGCCCAGAGGTGACTTGCATGTGAATACATGAGGGAGAGAGGAGATTGGAGGAAAATCCACTCAACCCTTTGAACTGCAGGAAGCTGGGGGCAGGAGGAAGGAATTTTTGATTCACCATTATCTTGAGAACAGCTGTAAAAGAAAATTTCAGAGTATGCATCTGTTCCTCCGTTAAAAAAAAAAAAGCCTTTTGTTTGAGGTTCAATGATTAACTAAAAAAATGGGAAAGTTTGATCAAATGTCACATCTGAAGATGCTCAATAGCATGTGATGGGATTTTACAAGAGCCTAATAAAGTGCTACCCTCAGTGTATCACATGTTTACATGAAGGGAATTTTAATGTCTCACTGAAATCACTGTTGGGCTATAAGTAAACCCCCAAATCCTAGCATCTCCAAACTTTGGGGAAGTTCCAAACTCCACAGCTGGCACCTATGTGTACTCTATTATTCATTTTTTATTATAAGTAGTGCTGTGTGGTTCCTAGTTAGGATCGGTGCACCATTGTACTAGTCATTATTATAAACACAGAGTAAGAAACAATCCTTGCCCCAACCTGCTTACAATTTTGAATAAACAAAGCTTGGGAGAGACATAGAGTCAAAGAGCAGTGAAGTGACTTGACTAAGGTCATATCACCAGTTGGGCCAGAGCTGGAAGGAGAATCCAGTGGTTCTCTTGTTGATGTTTGGAAATGGAAGATTTTCTAACTTGTGTTTAACTAAATTGCTAAAAATTCCCAGCAGGCTTTGGTAAGAAAACACAATTCTAGTCTAAAAATCAGAAGGTTATGACTCCTACGTGTTTTGACTCTTTCTGTATGCAGACTGATGAATGCAATATTTTTGATGAAAAGCCCATGTTAAGGCCAGGGATCGGCAACCCAAAAAAGCAGAAGAGCCATTTCCCCCCTGTCCTCCCACCACAACCGCATGACCCCAAGCCAGCCCAGCAGTTGTGCCATGGCCCCTAGCACTGTCGGGGGGGGGGTGCGAGCAGCACATGGGCTATGTTCACACATAAACTGTTATTTCGAAATAAGTTACTTCAAAATGAGTTATTTCAAAATAAAGTCCTTATTTCGAAATAAGTTAATTCAAATTAAGAAAATGTTAATTCAAATTAAGGGAAAGCCTGCTATTGAAACAGCTGTTATTTTGAAATGGTTATTTTGAAATAAGGCTGTTCGGACATGTTGTTTCAAAACAGTTGTTTCGAAACAATGGTGTTTCAAAACAACGTGTCTGAATGCCGTTGTTTCGAAACAGCCGTTTCGAAACAACAGCTATTTTGATTTCAAGCGAGGTTTTACTGTTTCGAAATAACGGAATGTCGTGTGGACATAAGAAATTTTATTTCAAAACAACGGCTGTTGTTTTGAAATAAAACTCTCTTCTGAACACAGCCATGCTGTCTTGGTCCTTTCTTTCGTTGGCGGGGTGGAGCAGCACTGCCCTGCCTACTCCCAGGCAGCCACCTCTGCCAAAAATGGCTGGCAGAGAGCTGCAGCTTGCGGAGGCGGGGCCCTGGAATGGCCTGCTCAGCAGAATTCAGGCTGCTTTGACCTGGCCACTCCAGGGCTGAGCAGAGGCCGCCTTGTCCCCAGGCCCTGGATCGGGCCTGTTTAGCAGCCTGAACTCCGTGTAGCAGGCCGTTCCAGGGCCCCATCTCCGCAAGCTGCAGCTCTCCGCTGGCTGCTCTTGGGAGGGGCAGCCAGTTGGGCGTAGGTGGGGCAGCACAGCTCTGCCCCACCAGCAGAAGAAGGGACGGAGGCAGCACTTACCGCCCGTATAGCCCCCGCTAGTGCTAGGGGCCATGGCGTGGCCACCGGGCTGCTTCTGGCACATGTAGTTGTGGTGGGATGGTAGGGCGACCTCAGTGCTCTTGTTTTGGCCTCAATGCTGGGGCCAGCTGGGAGTCCCTGGATCACACCTGGCTCCCAGGAGGAGATTGCCACGGAGCCAGAAGGGGATGCTCAGGAAGCCACAGGTGGCTTACTGAGCCTGCATTGCTGATCCCCGATTGAGGCAAACATCTTATGCCATATGGAAATACCTGAAAATCTGAATGATAGGACAGACTATCAATTTGTGGCAGTCTCATCTTTTTATTTATGGGTGTATTTTAAGCATGTAACCTCTTTGTTACCACAACGTATTTTAAAGTATATACGGTACATTAAACCTATTTTTCCCACACTGCCACCTGTGAATAAACTGCCAACTGTACTAAAAATGTTTCTTCCTCACAGATTGTATTTCATAGATAGTTACACAGTACTGAAATGCAGCTAAAGATTCTGTTGTATTGGGAGGGTCTGAGTGACTGCTAATAATGGCCAAGCTATGACAAAATGCACTAACATTTAAAATTTTAACTCAGTGAACCAAAAATTTGCCTCTTTTGGTCCTCAGATACAGCTGAAGGTCAGTACTTAACAGGTTCACTGGTTTAGCTGTAAAGGGGCTATTTGCAGTTTATGTTCACCATTCACTGTTTGAATATGAAATTAGATTCCATCCAAGCCAGTATGTGCAGCCCATCACTTTCCAGGCTTCTGGGACAGGAGAGATTCATTGTCTTTAGGAGCAAGTGTACCTAATTCAGATGGGATTAATAATATTGTCAGATTAGATAATTACTAGATTAAGGTAGAATCTACTTTTTTATTCACTTTATTTGTGGAGGGGTAGGGTTGAGTTACATTTGAAATAATTTTCCTGTATTTAGACTTAGAGGAAGGTTCGTTTTGATAGTCTTCAATATGTAAATGAGGAAAGGCAAGAGCAAGTATTACACTTTGAGGTAAGTGCGATCCTTTCGTTAGAATACTTAGAAGTATAATACTAACACAAGATAAATACTGTGTTTATCCTATGTTAGTCTTACTCAAGTAAGTGAAAAACATTTATTTTTAAAGAATGAATGTGCTGTAGTTTAAGCAAGGAACTGGCTACTTACATGCTTATTTTTGAGCACATACCTTAGTATTTTACTGAATCAGGACCATGGTCAGCTATTCAGCCATCTAACCCTTTATATGTGCAGATGCCCATTTTTCTGTTCAAAAGGATTTCTGTTCAAAAGGATATGTGCACAGTTTCATGTGCCTATCCTTGAAAGCCAGGCCAATAGTTATTAAATGTAACTTGAGTTGTGTGTGTTCACCTAGAGCATGATTCCCCCCTACTTTGTATTATATCCTTGTGAGCTGTGTGATGCTGAAGGACAGTAAGCATAGGTGGTCTTAGCAGATGGGCAGGAGGGGTATTTGCTTGTGCTCATGCTGGGGAAGGACTGGTGGAGGCCGTGACAAGGGGGCCTGCGGTGGGGGGCTGGCAGAGGGCCCCAACAAGGCCTGTTGGGGTCTGATGGCCTGTGGCATGCCTAGCAGTGGGGTCAGGGGCCCAGCGGAGGCCACAGCTAGTGTGGGTTCCAGAGGGGCAAGTTCTAAGATAGAGCCCTCTACTATGGCATTGGGGGCAAAAGTCTAGGATGACTCCTTTCCCTGGTCATGAGGCATGGGGGACCCATCCTTGACCTTTGCCTATGGCCTTGGAATCCCTAAGATTGCCCCTGGAAATAAGAGTACAGGGCTTTTCCTCTTTTACACATAAGGCAGGAGAGCAGGATGGTCTAATGGTACCAGAGGACTCTGTGGCCCTCTCTGTTAGGTTCACCATAGCTTCAAGTGGGCATAGTCACCCATTTAAGGGTATGAATAAGTCTCCTGTGCAGTGTAGAATGAGCTGGCAGGGAGCATATGCTGCTGCTTTTCATAGCAGTAGTAAAATAAGCTGTCCCATGTGTGTCTACTCGCTCTGCACAATTTCATTCTGCACTAGTCAGAGAGCCCTGAGCACATTAATGTGAAGGCTGCTATCATTCTATCTCCCTGTCCCATCCTGGCTCAGGTAAGGAGGGGCAGAATTTCATGATCTTAAACTGAATTAAAGGAATCTTTTCCTTCAGCTTCTTCAGTGTTTCCTGAACAAATTGAGTGGGATTTTCAAGAGTGCCTGAAGCAGACTCTTTTTAAAGCGTCAAAGGTCAGAAGAGAGACAGTTATGGTGATCTAGTTTGACCTGTATAACACAGGCTGTAGAACTTTCCCAAAATCATCCTTAAGAATATCTTCTACAAGATCTCAGTGACTTACATGAAAATGTTAGCCATCATATATATTATGAGATGAAAATGGACTCCATTGCTGCTCTTTATACAAGGTATGGACTCAGTAAAATGCCAGCATCTCAACTTTAAAAGTATGTCATTTCACTGAGCACATGCCTTTTTCATTGTTCTTACTACATTCATATTCATGCTTTCATAATAGTACCTTTTGTTTTTCACTGTTGTGTTTTCAGAGGCAATTCTGTTGTCTTCATAATCTTGTATTCTTTTTTCATGCATGTCTAAGAAAAACAATCATTAGTTGATTAGTTCATAAAATAATGCTGTTAAATGTATCTAGTCAACTGGAAAATGAGTTTACAATGCAGATAATATATACATTTGTATTAGATAATTTATAATTGATTAGATAATATGTTTTAATATATATTTCTTTTCAAACTGCTATTTTCATGTTAAATTTTTTGGAATATAATATTACAATTCATCTCAGTGTTAGCCAGTTTAGTGGCAAGGTTCTCCCCACTCAATTCAATTTTTAATAAAAACATTAGAAATATATTAATGTAAGAGTAACTTGATAATTGCAAAATAAAAAGCTTGAATTGAGCTATGAGCAACAGTAGGCAGATTCTGCTTCCCTATCAAATCCGGTTAGGGGCCATTCCAATATGACTAAAAATCTAGCAACAGTTTTTTTATCTTGATATTGAATCCAAGTACTGCTGCCAAAAGAATGTCTAGAAGCTAGCAAGTCAGGAACTAAGAGCTCATTATTTCTTTTAGACTCATTACTTGTAGTGATGTCACATCATTTTAAGAACATCACAGCTTTAAATTGCAATTAAAGGAAAATTAACTTGTATGTTGTGAAACTATGGGATGAAGAAATTCTGGGTCTGAGTTCATTAGTGTGTTGCAGTTACTGCACCACAGTATTTTACTTGCAAGTACATGCAGTTTCTGCCTGTTACTTTGGACTCATCAGGATTTAAATACTCTTTCAGGGTTTGGTATTACAGTGACATCATCTGGTTTAGCTTCACATTTGTAAACTATGATAACTCTCCATGATAGAACACCACAAAGTATTGTGGTTTAGTTATTCATTCTAGAAAGTGGTCGGGGTTAGGGGAAGGCTGACTGTAATTGCTTTACTTGAAAAGCTGTTAAAGAGCTAGCAAATTCACTGAATGTAGCTGTGAAAACAGAGTAAATCAATATTTATTATAAATCCAGTGTCATATTTCAAGGTTCATCAAAACTTGTTATTTGCCTTATCAATTGAAGTCAGCATTCTCCGCTATGTTTTTATATTTTTGAGGGGTGTATGTTAGTTTTTGCTCAGTAAGGTCCAGTAGTGCAAAAGTCTTCCTTATTATACTTTTCAACATACTTTTTCCTTTAGATTTCTATGAGGGAAACTTAACTGCATTAATATCCAGCTGAATACAGTTTAGCTTGCTTGTTGGTGTAGAGACAAAATAATTTTGGTTCTGGAGCTGTTGAGGGGTTTTTTTAAATGTGGCTTTTTGTCATGTTTGTTGATCATGTTGCCTGACACAACATTCATCTTAATATTTGCTCTGTTATTTAATTAAAAGAAAAGACCAGGAGGAAAGTTCCCATTCAGCATCTAGTTATGAACAAAAATAAAAGGAATTCTACTCACTAGATGGACAGGTAATGTACATCTGGTTCTAAAACCATATAAAAAGCAATGTCGTTGAAGAAGAAATCCATCAAAATGTAACTGCAATACTTTGTGCAGTACTTAAAAAAAAATCTTTCAATATCATTTCAGACATGTACGGGTGTTTGTTATTCCACACACCTAACAATTTCATTATTTTCTAATATAATAATATTTTCTTTTTCTTGGCTGTCCTGCATCCTTATTGTGGAATTATTTAAGATCATATGCAATGACAATTATAGTAATCTGGTTTCACTGGATTTTTTTGTATGTCTTTTACATATTTGGACCATTAATATGGAAATTGTTCTCAGACATATGTTGTTTAACAGCAGATGCTGGATTTATAGTTGTAGATCACATTTATGTTTTGTTCTCATTTCCATGAGGTTTCCTGCCATATACTTTCCTCCAGCAAAAAAAATCATGAACATCTGCTGACTTATCCAGAAAACCAGATCTTTAATATCTGTATTTACCCCTTAGGTTTTGTTTTTCACATAAAAGCTAGGCTTTTCAGTTGTGTTATTTGGTTTGTTTTAACTTGGATTATTTTGAACTAGAAGCAAAGTCACATATATACAGTATGCAAATTTTTGCTCATAATGCTTTCCCATCCCAACCATGAGAATCCATACTTTATCCTTTGGCACACTTGACAACCACAGTGGTTCAGACAGGATCTGAGAATCCTCCATTCTTTCATGAGACCCTCTATGAGCTCCTATTCTCCTTCCTTTACTCTAAGCCATGCATATTGTTCTTATTCTTTGTCTGAAAGGGATGAGGCAAATGGCCTCCTCTGAGGTTAAATGCCATTTGTTTTTTACAGAGCATCCAAAAGAAATGTTTATGCAGCCACCAGCTGCAAAGAGTTTCTGTTAAGCCCTTTAGGGATTTTTCAGTACTTCTCCGCTGATTGGGAAGCTTTATTTTCTACATAGGGTATTTAATCTGAGCTCTTCTCTTTCCTAAACACCATCAGGAGAAACATATTAGGAACCAAAGTCCTAATTCTGCAAACCATTAGGCACATGAATTGGAGTGTTTGTAGGATCTGGCCCACGCATATACATATACATATAAACTCGACAGAGAGAGGAAAAACCTCCCCAGTCAGTGAGAGAGAAATGATAGTTCAATTAGAAGGTCACAGTGGTTATTTATAAATTTGTTATTTAATATTAATAACAGCAGGAGTAACATAGTACTCATATTTTCAAGGCATTATGAATACCTCTGTGCCTAAGCACCATGATTGATTGAATCACTACCGACTTCTTCAGATAAGTAGAATACAGTAGATGTATAAGTTTGAGAGTTTTAAAAATTCAAAATCCTATAATTCCTTACCTCTTAAAGCAGAATTAATCTTATATCTGACATGACCAGACTGAAATAAATTGAAAGTGTAGGTTTGGCCTTATTACACTTTCACTGTGCAATAGTTTATTTGGTGGGAAAAGGACATAGCTAAGTTAAATCATTCATCTAAAAAAAATTCCTGTATTATGAGTAACACTGTTGGTTTCAATATTTAGAGGAAAAAAACCCTAAAAACTTGAAATATTTGACTTTTAACTTTATAACTGGCTTTTCACAATTAATGCTTTTTTTACAAAATTACTTTTTTGCACTTTCCTTGGATGGCTCAGCTTTTCTTTTGTATGTAATTTGTTTCACTTTTTGGATCTCATGCATGCATACAAGGCTACAATGTTGGTGCTGCAAATACCATTGAAATACTTTGAGCTAAAAAAAAAAAAACAGTTTTCACTGAGATGAAAATAAATTAATGGAATTACTTCTGTTGATCTAAAATGTTATTAAAAATACTTGAACAGAACATAAATTTTGGTCAGAATTAACATGCCCATGTCCATTTCAACTTGGTTGGGGGAAATATTGTAATGAAAAACAAACAAAATCCCCACAGAAAGAGACACCAAACACCCATCAAAACGTGCAATCAGATTGTTGCAACAGTATTTGTATGGATTACCTGGTTATCATAGAAACTGGGCAAATACAACATTTTATATCATGAATAACACACTATTTACTTGTTGCCAAGTTCCAAAGGGGCAGCCGTATTAGTCTAGTTCAGTAAAACAAACAAGGAGTCCTGTGGCACTTACAGACTAAAAAGTTTATTTATTATACGGGCTTTTGTGGGAGGAAACCTGAGTGGGATTTTCTTCCACAAAAGTCCATGAAATAAATACATTTGTTAGTCTTTGTCTTTAAGTGACAGAGGACTCCTTGTTTGTTTTACTCTATTTAATGAATCTAATAGCTTCCAGTGAATGTGCTCACTGACAGAAGTCGGTGATGGAACTTCTGAGAATCACACAATGGTTTCACTTTTGCTGGGTACGTTAACTGTCTTCAAATCCCTCAGCAAATTTACTGTCTGTGCTTAAGTTTATGATTTGTAAATAAGTTTGCTGGCATATTCTTATTTCCTCCCCTAACACCTCATTTATGAATTGGAAGATGAAATGTTATGGGAGTTGATCTTGCAAAGAATTACAGGTTCTTCACGCACTTAATTGATATTACCCACTGACTGGGTCTGACAAGGTGTTAAGCAGTAAGGTGGGATCCCAGTAAAGTATTTAAATATGTTCTTAAGTTTAAGCACTTCAGCAGTCCTATTGGAATCAATGGATTTGCTCTTGTGTTTAAAATTAAGAATAAGCTCTGAAACCTCAATCCTGCAATGAAATGAGCTAGCACAGACTAAGCCCTGGAAATTCATGTTTCGGCTGCAGCATAACACTCCTTTCCATTACTCCATAATCCCAGAGTCCCACCACACACTCTCCCTCCTAATTTCTCTCCTAAATTGGAGGATGATAATCATGGTTTCCTAGGGTAGGGGAATGTTAATATCCCAGCCCAGTGGCTTATGTGAAGGTCAGTACTTGCTCCCCATGGAGGGGAAGGGGAAGAAGAGTTGTCAAGCCTTCCCCTCCCCAACTCTGGAACTGCTTCTTTTTTTCAGAATAGTGTTCTCAGCCTTTTGCAGGTCATAACACACTTGGTGGCATATTGTGACCCTACAGGACATACCAACCCATACCCTCCAGGCTGAATCCAGCCATCTCCCTGGCTCTCTGCAACACACTTACTACTGTGTGGTGACATGGTAATGTGTCCCAACACAGTGGCTGAGAACCACTAGAGGGTAGAGGCATTTTGAAGTTTCTAGTGCTCATGTGCCTCTGCAATCAGGAACTGGATCCAGCTGTCCACTGCTTACTCCTGTGATACCACAGAGCTCACATGTTTGCTAGCTTGGAGATGTGAGGAGAATGTGGGGAAGACATGACCTTCTGTGTGCTTGAACTGTACCTGTACGGAAGCAGTAAGGACTCAGCAGGCTGGGAGCAGCTGGAGGGACATAAATTTGCCCCCAAGCATGGAATTTCCATGTGAAGAGAAAACACAGAACTCAACTATATTACCTTTTCTCTTCCCTCTTTTCAAACCCAGGGATGGTTTCTGAAGCAGCAGCATCCAGAAGATGCCCTGGTACCTGAGTTTCAATAGAATCAAATTGCTGGAGACCAAAGGAAAAGAAAACCATTTTCCCAAAGCTAGTGCAGGGTCCTTTCCTCCTATGGACTGGAACTTATAGCTCCTTCTGTGAAGGAGAACTGATGCCTCCTGTAGAGAATTGGGAAGTTCCTTGAACCTTTTCCAAAGAAGGGTGTGATGAAGGCTATGATTATTTTCATTAATAGGTTTTCATGAAACACTGCAGCTGATTAAACATCAGTTGGAAGTAGGTGGAAGAAAGGTAAAGGATCTGAGATGCAAGCAACATGAATTGAGAAACTCATAAATACAGAGCCAAACTCTTAATAGATGTAGTCCGTATCATAACAGTTGCCACAGTGTTTACTCACAGGCACAAAATACTTAGATGCTCTCCTTAATCTCTAATTATTATTGCCCTCTGAGCTTGACCTCTCTTGAAGTGTTTTGTAAACAATTTAAAGAATAAATGAAGTATTAGAAACAGTTATTATAGGGGAAGCAAAGTTATTTGCTTTCCTTGGGTGAAAAGATATCATTTATAAAGGCCTGATTACACTCATCTGTTTTCTGGGTAGCCCATAAGTTTACTTTTCCACGGTAAGGGAGAATAACAGAGAAATTGTGTCATGGGAGCCAAGTAAGATATTTTAGCGGATAGGAAATCCAATTGCCTTGTTTCACAGCCATTTGTCTTGTCCACAGTCTCTGTCAAATGACAGTTTGTATCAAAAGCCTTTAAAGGGTTTTCCTGCTTTACAGTAATGAGAACAACAGAGACTTTTATATTGTAGGAGGTTCTTACTGGGTCTTTTCTGCTTCAACGTGGCTATCTGCCAGTGCATTTTTTATTAAAAGCTGCTTCGCATAATAAATTATATGAAGTGGGTCTGCCGGGCTTCTTGACTGTCACTTAGGTTGTGAGTCAAAAAAGGGGGTTGTAGAAAAGGTCATATTCAAAGAAGCTTAACTATGAAAGCTGTCGAAAAGAGAAGCTCAAGAACATTAACAGCTAACTTTGTATTTCAGATATATTCTTGTAACCGTGCATGTCTGTACTGAAGAGAAAATAATGTGGAATGTGGGGTTGACTTTTTTTTTACTTGATAATTTTAACAAATGGAACGTGTTTCTCCTTTTGCTTACACTGGTATAAACCAGGAGTGACTCCACTGTAACTTGAGGAAATCACACAGGTCTAAAAATTGCATACCTGAGATCAAAATCCGGTGATGATTCTAAGTCTAGTAAAGAGAATCAATTTCCAAGAGGGCAAGGTTTTATCATTTTAGAAATCCCCATGTGATACTGAAGCTTTCCAATATTCTTACCTTCACTTTGTGCTTCTGGCAGGCAGAGAGGAAATAAGACTAAATGAGGCCAGGAATCATCAAAACAACAGTGCTCTTGGCTCCTAAGCAGCTGGGGTTGTGGGGGAGATGTCTGCTCCTCCTCTCTTATGTGGCTTTTTTCTGTCTCCCTTCCTAACTCCCAGCCAGGCAGACAAAGTGGATCAACCAGGAAGGGGAAATAGCAGCAACACCCTCAGTGCTCCTTAGTGATTGGAACAGTACATAATCAGAGTAAAACCTTACCAATGACAGCTCTGAAGCTTTTGTGACAACTTGTCCCAGTGTAGTATGAGTGACTGTTTCCCAGACTAGATGTACAGAGAGCGTTAAAGCAGTTTTCATAATCAGTGCAGGGGTCGGGGAAGAGTTTGTGTAAGAGACAGCCGCTATATACCTTCACTTCCCATTTTTCCTGGCTGTAATAAGTGAAAGTGAGGGTGAGAATGTGAGGATATGCCATTACTTTTAGAGCGCTGTACAATATAATTTGTTTGTCGAGTTCTAGCACAGTTTGTAAATAGTCCTAGTTGGTTTTTTGTTTTGTTTTGGGTTTTTTTCATTTTGTTTTGTTTTTAACATTAATCAGTATGGAATAAGCAATGCATTCTGTATATAAAAGTGTTGTTATCCCTGAAAGTGTCAAGAATGAAGTGCGGTCCAAAACATAAATCACAAACTCAAAACAGAGGAACACAAGGCAAATGATATTGTAGGGACTTTAAAATGCTCTTTAATGACTCAGATTGTCTGGGAGTAGATTCCTCCCCCCCCCCATTTTATTGGGAATTGAAGGTATCTGTGGGCCAAGGCAGATCTGACTGTAATACAGGGAGGTCCCTTGTCATGAGATGATCTATAAAGGTTATACAAGTGAGTTCCAACCCCTGGTGCTTTCATACTGTGCAACATTTCAGAGCCTTGAGACAAAGAGAGTGTGGCTCTTTTACAATAACAACTAGGGATTTTCTCTGTTTATCTCCATTCAGTGGGATGGCAATTAATTCCTTTTAGTTTATTCTTTGACAAACCCTTGGTTTTCTGCAGGCTTCTCTGTCCTTTAACTCCAAATCTTGTGTGACTATGAATAATACGTGATAGAAAATGTATTCAATGGTGGGCAGAGTAAACTTTTTAAAAAGACCTGCTGATGAATAATTGCCAGAAGATGGTAGCTATAGTATCCTCAACATGTGCACATTATCAGTGGTCTTCTTTTAAGCCTAAAATTCCTTTAAATTTGCCTGTTGGGTTTTTGAGTACCTGCAGTTAACTAGTGTTGCTTTTGGCAGGGCTTGGTGAGCAAATGAGGCATAATCTCTCTGATCTCAGTAGTTTGGTCAGTCAGCCATGACATTCGCAGTGTCTTTTCTTTCTACACCCTGTCTGAACAGAGCCGTAGCCCAGGCAGTTCTCAGTGGGAGTGCCAAAGATTTCCATGCGCAATAGAGCAGCAGATGGCAGGAGGCTGGAAAATATGCAGCCTCCAAGGGTTGGATTCATGTGGGGTTCAGGGTTAAATTTGAATGATTCCCTCACCCCCACCCAAACTGTCCATTGAGAAAACTTACTCTATACTGCAAATTGGAAGTCATTCAAATTGTAGGCATCTGTCTTAGAGAGTGGAATGGGTTCTAGATTAGAACTGGAATTAAGACGTTTCTCTGTTTAATGAAAGCAACAATTGTTGCTTTCTGTTTAATCCTAATTCCATAGTGTGTATAAAGAGAATGTAGAATGCATGAAAAGAAGGTTGTTAAGATGGCAAAGTCAAGCACTCAGAAAATAGGAAATGCCAAAATTAAAGTTGCTTGAGCAACCTAAATTCAGCTTGCTTGTGCCATATGTATTATAATATTTTTCTATAGGACCCCTCCCTCATTTAACACAAGGATGGATGGAACTCGCTTTGTGAGCAGCTATTCAATCTTTTCTTTCATACTCACTCTGTGACCCCAGGCCTTATTTACTACAAAGTATTCAAGCCCTTTTCTGAAAACAGGATTATTAATTTCTTCATAGGCTTTTTCCATGGTGTTTATCACTGTAGTATTTGATTACATCAGAAATGTTAATGAATGTATTGTCACAACACCTCTTGAAGAGAAAGGGGTATTATCTACATTTTGCAGATGGAGAACTGAGGCACAGAGAATAAATTCAAAAGTATACACTAATTTTGGATGCTCAATTTAAGACACCTGGGACCTGATTTTTCAGACTACTTAACATTTATGTAGCATTTATATGCTCAAAGCACAGCTCTCATTGACTTCATCTGTGAGTGCTCAGTGCTTCTGCAGGTCAGACTCAGGGTCTGCAGTCCAGCACCCAGTAGAACAACAACACACAGAAAGTATAAATTTGGTTTACCTGACTTATGCAGCATCAAATAGGAACTCTGTGGCAGAGGAAGAGCTAAGTGATGCCCTGGGGATCTAGATTCTAACTGTCTTAAGCTAATTCTCTTTTCTAGTCTCGAAATCCCCTCACTCCTTCATTATGCACCTTTCAACTCCTGAAACAAGAGAATCAAGGGTTCTAGAGATGGCAACCTCCTTCATTATGACCTTGATTCATCTGCAAAGATGGTCCATCCTGTGCACTGATGAAACATGGAGCCTGTGAGGAAAAAATAATTCATAATTAAAGATGGGGCATACTCTGGGGACACATTGTAACGCATATGCACTGCATTAAGGTCGCACAAGCAACCTTAATTTCAGCATTTTCTAATTTGCCATGCTTGACTTCACATGCTTAAAAATATTTAACTGTACTGTATATACATACATAATGTTTTAATTAAAAATTTATTTAAGGATCTGACTTACAAGACCGAAGCCAGGAAATGTATAATTTGGCTAACTTTCTGTCCTTAATTCACCTCATCATGCTTAAATTTGGTAGTGGCCACAAAACAGTGGGTGATCTTCTTTTCTCCCTATAGGACATGTAGCCTGATTTAAATGGCAAACATCACAAAAACAGAATACTGCTGTGGTTCTGGAGTCATCAAGGAAAAAAGCATTCTGTGTAGCAGTAGTTACTCACAACTATTTGAATTATGGACCAAATGGAAGTTTCACTCAGATGCCTTTCCTTTGGCATTTAATCAAATTCTTTGTGGAACTGTTTGGTATTCTCTTTCTCACTCTTTCTTATTCAAATTTACAGTATCAATAGAACAGTTTTGTAACTCATTCACTTTGAATTTGATGGTCCATATTCTCTGCTGATATAAATTGGCACATCTATGTTGACATCAGTGGAAGTGCTCCTATTAATGTCTACAGAAAACTGGGTCCTGTACATGATTAACAGTTATCAAGTCGCATTTAAAGGACATCCACGCACAAGCCACCTATAATAAGTATAGCCAGACATGTTTCCAGTTACATTATGATAGTTCAACAGGTCATTTGAACCTGATACTATTTCAAAGGAAATTTTACAGGACTGTAGTATCTCCCACTGAAAATAAATGACTATTCAATAAATGCTATAATTTTAATCTGTGTTAGAAGAATGCTTTATGTCAGTGGTGTTCAACCATTTTTTCATAATGCAGACCCCTAATTTTTTTTTTTTTCAAATAGAAGTGCGGACCCTTTTGGAAATCTTTGATCCTCTCTACGGACCCCAATAGTCCAAGTGGAAAATCACTGTTCTAAGTAACAAGGATAGGTTATTCACAGTACTTAAGTGTTTTCTGCTTTAAAATGAAGATACGAATTAGCTATGTTGCCAGCCCATACTGAAAACTAGGGCTCTAAATGATTAAACCATTTTTAGATAGAGCCTGACAAAACACTTGATGCTGGTGCACACATTTGTAACTACTTAGCCACTGAAAAATGTGTTTAATTTAATCTGATTTTGAGGACAACTTGTATTCAGAATGTGTTAGTCCTAAGCAATTTAAAACACATGGGTTATACACTAAATTCTTGCAATTAACCATGGTGCTTTGGACACCTTGTAGTCCAGTAACTAAAATGATTGGGTTTTGACAGTGTACAGACCAGGTGGTACTGAAGTTGCAGGAAGTCTCACCTAGTGCTGTTTCAGTGCCGGGGACAGTCATGGTACATAACATTTGATGAAGCAAGTGGCTTGCCTTCCCACGTTAATCCATTAAAACCGAGGTGGGGGGGTCATACTTCTGTTCCACAGCAGTCTGCAGAACCAAAAGGACATTGTAGCTTGTTCATCCTGTATGCTGGGAGCTCAGAAGGGACAATCACTACTTTAACTGATAGAAGCTTCATATTACCCTCAACTCAGGCCAATGCCTATCACACCCCTTTAAGTGGCGGAGTGTGCACAACTGTAGCAATTCTGCAGAATTTCACAAAGGATTGTACCATCTTCTTCTGTCCTGGTCTTGGATCCTCCACCATCACTTTGGCAGCACATTCTTATACAGCCATATTGCCAGGGCCTCTCAACCACAGCTGCTTGAAGAACCCCATAAACAGAAAATGTCCTGTGAAAATGGTAATACAGGTTCCTGCCCGAAATTCTAAGCTTTCGGGCTTCTCAAGCATGCTTTGAATTCAGGGGCAACATTACCAGGGAGCTCTGCAGAGTGGGTAGCACTAGTGGGTCCCAACAAAAAAAAATCCAGACAACGAAGTTCAGGTTCTTGTTGTGCTGAAACCAGTTCATTCATCTCTCATTGTTTTAATAAGGAAGTCTTAAATCAGCTAAATATATATGTATGCTTGCTTTTAAAGCTAATTTAGTACCACTGTTTTCCCTAATCTGTTATAAAGAATTAAAACCTTTGTTTTCCACCTGATATGTTTTAAGTTATGCATTTTTAAGGATTGAAGTACTGCAGGTTGGCATTGAATTGCATTGGCTGAGTTGTATGAGAAATTTGGACAAAATCAGATTACTCGATGTTGACACTGGCTAGCATCATTACAGCCATTTCCTGACCTTACAGAAACTGAGGTCAAACCCCCCATTTTGTTCAGTAAGAGCAGGATTTTCCTCATAGTTCTGAATTTTGTTAACACAAAGGGCCCAGATTCAGCAAAGTGTGTGCTTAGCTTTAGTAGTTAAAATGTGCTTTAACAATATATGAGACTACTCATACCACAGGCTCAGTTAAACATCAATGTGTTTTGTTGGGTCATGGCCTAACAGCTGTTTGCTTCTACCTTCAACAATTTTAAATAGTTCTACAGAAAAATTAGAGTTTAAAAAAATGCGTTGAGCACACATCGCCTATATTAAATATGAAAGAAATCTTTTTTTTAAAAAAAAATCAGTAGTTTTGAGGAAAAGGGTGAACGTGCAGTAAGAGAAACACTGCTCTGTTTATATAAGCACTGTTAACAGCATTCAATAAACTTGGAGTAGAAATCAAACTTCTACATTTTAATGCTGAAAATAATGTTCACTTTTTTCCTTAATAAGAATTCATTGATGCCTGCTATGTCCCTCTCCAGGACATATTTCATGAAAGAAAATAAAAATTAAAATCAGTTAAGAAAAATTATGTAGAGAACATGTCAACAAATAACATTTTTGTGGCCAGTGATGATTGTTGGTGTATTTCTGTGTCCTAGTAATAAACCCATCTTTTAGGATTTAACTTTTGTGCCTACCACATACTACTGTAAATCTTACCTTCTGGAAAACATAATGGTTTTGTATTTATTACAACAGTCCTTCAGATTGTTTGCCAATTCAACGTAACTTTTCACAGTGATTTAGATTGCTGCTATTCTATAGGGCTAGAAGCTATTCTGTCGTTTGTTAGACCCTTTGAATGCAAAATAGACTTTAAATACAGTCTGACTCTTAGAGCACAGATGATAAGTGTATGTGGCCACTGTCACTGAATTAAGGCACCAAAGAATAGACCTATCAATGCGGTTGCCTGCTGACAGGCATGCAGTCTGTCCCTCATCCTTTCTCTGCATTCCCTAAGTGGTCAGTCCCTCATGTCTGACTCCTACCTACAGATTTCTCAGTGCCATCTTCTAGTCTCCTTTCTATGTAAACTTCCCATTACCCTTCTGCCACTTTGAAAAAACCAAATCCAATTCCTTCTCCTTCCCTCCCAACTCCTGTACAACTTAGTTGTCATCCTTATGTGATACCTGTACTCTCTCTTTTGTAGAAACCACAAACTATGCCATTTAAGTCTCCATTTTATACAATCTTCATTCTGTCTGACCCTTCAGAATGTTTCAAATATTTAGGCTCGTTTATTGTTAAATTGAGAGGTAATTGTGACTGGGTGACTTGAGCACATGACTAAAAGTCTTGAACCCAGGTGTTCTTTGGTTTGTTTTTGATACTGATTCACTCCGTGGAGTTGATTAAGTCACTTTGGCTCAGCTCCTCTGCAGTATTTGAGCGAGTAACTCCTATGAAAATCAATGAGAATTAGGAGCCTAAATATCTTTGAGGATTGGCACCTTAATTTTTCTGCCTGTAAGATAGTACCTGGAATTCTCAGAAGAGCTATTCAGGTAAATTCACATTTAAGCCCCGTTTAAACTGGTTTTGACCGGAATGGCTCCTGCAGCCATTTCAGAGGATTATTTGGGGAGAGTCAAAATTGTAGATTATTCAAACCACAAATCATAATGGCTCATTTAGAGCACTTAGGCCTAATTCTGCTTTCAGAGTAGAGTAAATCTGGAGTAACCACACTGAAGACAGTGGCAACAGGTAGGGAGCATTTGTCCCATTGTGTTACTCCAGTTATTGCAAGAGCACAAAAAATCTGCAAAATAGATATCTTTATTTTTTTCCTTCAGCTACCTAAAAGGCCCTTCAGTATGTTCCGATATAGCTGTAATTACATGCTTCTGGTCAGATGGTCCATTGACAAAACAGCAATCTAAATTATATGTGTTAGTTAGTGTTCTAAATCATAATCTTAGAATCATGCAGTCATAGAAGTGTTGAGGGACCTCAAGAGGTCATCTAATCTGCCCCCCCCCAAGCTGAAGAAGGGCCAAGTATATCTAGATATCATCCCTGACAGGTGTTTGTCCAACCTGATCTTAAAGACATGCAATGACTAGGATTCCTCAGCCTCCTCTGTTAACCCATTCTAGAATTTGTGACCTATAGTTAAAACGTATTTCCTAAATCTCTAATCTAAATTTCTCTCACTGCACATTGAGCTGGTTACTTCTTATCCTACTTTCAGTGAATGTGGGGTGCAAATGTTCTGTTTTATCTTCGTAATAGCCCTTAGCATATATGAAGACTGTTACCAGGTTCCACCTCGGTCATCTTTTCTGAAGACTAAACATGGTCAATTTTTTAACTTTATTCTTTTTACTTTATAGGCCAGGATCTCCAGTCCTTTTAAGACTTTATGTAGGGAACTCCTCCTGTTCTGTCTACATCTTTCTCATGGTGTGATACCCAGAATTAAACATAGTCCTCCAACTGAATAGAGAGGAATAATTGCTTCCCATGTCTTACATATGACGCTAATATTTCCCAGAATATTAGCCTTTTTGCAACCAGAACAAATAAATAATTTAACCACCAGCACATCTTTGGCAGATTAATAGCAAGTTTTTGAACTGTCATTTCTGTCATGTTGTAAAAGATGAAGGTTGCCGTAAAGAGTATCCATGTTTAAGGAAGGGAAATCAGTGAGAGGTACTCTTTTACTTCAAAATTTCTCACCAGTGCTACACCAAAGCAGCTCCACTGGTGAAGACAATGGCAGGAGCATTAGTGTAGAAAAGATTGTCAGCCAATGACATTTAACTACTCCGTCATCTGTGGTATCTCAGAACTAGTCCGGATGGTGGAGTGGTTAAAAATCGCACCAATTACCTGGTTCTCTGTCTATGCTTTGGCTCCTAATGATACTAATACTAATAGAGCAGTTTTGGCAATAGTGATGGTGAAGAATTGTAAGAAGAAGCGGCTAGTGCAGATACAACCTTAGGGAGTCCTGAAGACCTAGTAAGGATGAAAGAAGCTAACCATTTATGTGCCACAGCCCTTATTTTATTTTTAGCTCTATAAAGATACATCCATAGAGCAACATGTAAGTCTATAGATAGAATCACTCCTAAGCAGAGACATTTTGTCTGCCAAGTTTTAGGCCAAAGCAAATTTATAGAGCCAAATTATAAACCCTAGAAATATGGCTTTATAGTGGAATTGATGTCATAACCTTAAGTAGTGTGTGTGGCTGTAGTGGGCGTCAGTTTGAATTCTAGTTTTGATGTGCATTTATTGGCATGAGATCAAGCATGAAGTGTAATAGGATATTTTAAGATACTAGGTTTGAGGATAATTGGTATTTAAACATTATCTATGAACCACATCATTTTAATGCCTCTGAAATGTCATTCAATCCTTGGTTCAGAGTTGCATGAAAAAAATTCCTGATCACATTTCTCAAAATGAGCAGTAGTTTAGTTTTTCAAGAACTCCTTTATGTGATTTTAGACTTGAGAGCTGAAATGTTTTGGCTGAACATTCATCAAAATATTCATTTAAAATAAAATTTCCAGTATTTTATTTTGATCCTCTCTACTCCTTCATTTCTGTCTTTTGGTATATACAGTATGCTGTTTGTGCTTAGAGGAACTTTTTGAACAAAATTCTGTCAAAAAAACCCATCCCGCCTTTTGTCTCGTTGCATCTAGCCACTGATGGTTGATTTTAATGGTTGCCAGTGATACCTCTGCTCTTTCTCATGTAGTATTGACTGTATTTGAATACTACATTAACTTGATAGCTCAGACCCATTTTTCCATGAACCTTTTTTTTTTTTTTTTTTTTAGTGTTCCCTCAGGAGATAATTCCAAAATTGAAGCTGTCATTCTTTAACCTAGTAGTTCAAGATAGTACAGCTTGCTGCAATATGGATGATGATGATTACTCTCATTGTTGTTACAGAATATGGGAATGTGGTGCTGAAAGCTGCTAATTTTATTCCTATGCAATCTGAAACCTAGGACCATGTACTTTAACTCTATCCTTGGAAAGGGGCTTTTGTGCAGAAAGTGTTTCTTGTGTTCATGCAGTAAATATAACCTAATTTCAATGCAGAATGCTAACCTTCAGAGTAATGCTAAATACTTTTGGCTAATAGTTGAAAGATAATGATATAAATTTAAGCTTTGCAAATAAGAAGAATACATGTGATGATCTCAAAGCACTTTACTACATTAAGTAAGATGCAAAATACACTGGATAAAAAAGTGTTTCACCCTTGCCCATTTTACAAATAAAATCAAGGAGTTACAGTACGTGGTTTTTTCAAGACAGCAGTAATACTCATAGTTAGCTCACTGTAGTGTAATGCAAGAGTAAATCTTTTAACTTCTGTAGAGTATTTCAAATTCATCACAGTGGAATAGCTAAGGCCCTGCTCCTGCATTGAGCAACATACGGGCATTTGCCTGTCATGAACTCATTACAATATTGAGACTAAAAAGCTGAATTAGACCCAAAGCATCCTAATCATGAATCTTGCTTAATTTTCTAGACCACAGTCTCTTCCATTACACCGCATTGCCATCAAAAGGAAGGAGGTTTCATTTTCTGTAATTCTGGACTGTATGCTTGGACTATTTAATTTCTGAATTTGTAATTTCACCATAAAATTTTCAATTTACTAACTAATTTTAATTGTAATGAATTGTTCTATTGATGTTTATTGATTATTAAACTCTGATGCACCCCAGAACATGAATCCCAAAACAAAAGGAAATCGAAGCAAGACACACATGTAAGTGGTCATCAAAACATGTAATAACAAGGAACCATTTAATTCAACAATAGTATGAATAAAATGTGAAAGTTCAAATGGCAGGCCCTCAGGAACTACACACACTTTATGTTGTGTGTATGTATGTACGTGTGTCCACACACGCGTGAACACTAAGTTCAGGGGAACTAAAGGGAACAGAAAGCAGGAAGTAAAAACAGGAATGCAACACAAGTGCCAATCATCACTCTGATTTTAAATAAATAAAAAGTGTCACTTCAGATCTGGGTTTTTAAAAGTGCATTTCCTCTTCAGTGCATAGCCCAAACCTCTCAACTTTTATGTGTCCACATCTGCGTAGGCATGTTTGTGTTCACATCAAAATTAGCACACAAGCAGGTTGGGTTCACACAGTGTGTGTGCATTCTTTTGAAAATCCGGCTCTCAGTGTCACACTGTACAGTGATCTACTACAGATATAAACTATTTTTCCAGATCATATGAAAATCATAATCACAAAAGATTCCCTGATATTTTTAAATAACCAATAAACAATGTCATATAGATGTTAACATTTGACAGACAGAAAGAAAAATGTCTCAATCCTTTTTATAAATCTGATTGGAGGAATTTTAATCTTTTCATTCATATGATGTTCACGGTGTAAAGGCAGTGTTCTCATTTTTGATTGTGTGGGATAGTCAAACAATAAACAAACAATATCTCTGATTCTCTTGTTTTGTGTGACAGAAGGTTTTGGTCTGGAATATGCAATATGTATCTTAGAGTAAGTCCAAAGAAAGACCATTTCTAAGACAAACTGTAGAAAGGGTACAGGTGGCTGTCATAAAAGCTGTTTTTTGTATCATTAATCTGTTTATTTGTAGGCACGCTGATTTCCTTCTAGTCTTTTAGTTATGAACCATCCTTTATTGTTTTGTTATTTCAGTTTGCATAATCATTTGAGAAAGAAAAATGTTTATGCTCTATACTTCTAATGCTGCTGTTTCTCTTGAGATAAAGTAGCCTCTGTCATTAGTTAGTAAATACTGTGTAAATGCCATGGCATTTTAATCCTAGTAGTGTATTATGGTGCTAATATCATTGTGCTTGTTTAGCTTGAGTCACAGTTGCTTGTATGGGTTCTGTTAACTCTCCTTTTTTGAGCAAATGGTTGAACAGTGTTTTTTATTAGAATAGAAGTCATAGTCTCAGTATTAAGGTATCTAAAGAACTATGCTATGATGAAAAGGCAAGTGTAATGTGAAACAGCTCTACAAGGAGAAGGCACATGCATCTGAATTTTGCAATAAAATGCATAGAAACAGGAGATGAGGGTTGGAAGGAACCCCAAGAGGTCATCTAGTCCAAATCTCCTCCCCCACCCCCAACCAGAGCTTTGTCAAGTTGCATAATATAATCTTCTAAGGATAGAAAATCCAACACCTCCCTATATAATCCATTTCAGTGCTTCACCACCCTTTTAGTAAAAAAGGATTTCCTAATATCCATCCTAGACCTCCCCACTGCAACTTGAGACGATTGCTCCTACTCCTCTCATCTACTGTCACTGAGAACAGACTACCTCCATTCTCCCTGCCACCCACTTTCAGGTAGTTAAAGGCTGCTATCAAATCCCCTCTCATTCTTCTCTTCTGCAAGTCTGGTTCCCTCAGCGTCTCCTTGTAAGTCATGTGCTCCAGTCTCGTAATAATTTTTGTTGCCCTCCTCTGGACTCTTTCCAATTTGTCCACATCCTTTCCATAGCAAGGAGGGGAGGAATACACAAAATGTGGCCTCACCAGTGCTGAACAGGAGGGAATAATCACTTCCTTCCATCTGTTGACAGTGCTCCTACTAATGCAGCTTAATGTGCCACTGGCCTTCTTGACAATAAGAGCATGCTGCTGACTATCCAGCTCATTGTCCACTGTATCCCCAGGTCCTTTTCTGCTGACCTGCTGCCTAGCCAGTCAGTCCCCAGTCTGTAGCAGTGCATGGGATTCTTCTATCTTAAGTGCAGTATTCTGTACTTGTCCTTGCTGAATCTCATCAGATTTTTTTTGGTCCAGTCCTCTAGTTAGTCTATGTCACTCTGTTTCTTGTCCCCACACTCTAGCATAGCTTCCATTTTCCCCTAGTTTACTGTCATCTGCAGACTTGCTGCAGTTGCAATTAACCCCTAGCCTCCAGATCATTAATGAAGATGATGACCAAAATGAATCCCTGGGGCACTTAGCTGGCTACTAACTAGACACTGAGTCGTCACTAACTGTTCAGCCCAATAATCTAGCCAACTTTCTGTATATCGTATAGTCCATTCATTCCAACCCATACTACTTTAACTTGCTGATAAGAATTCTATAGAAGACTGTATCAAAAGCTTTGCTAAAATCAATACCACGTCCACCACATCCCAAGCTACTTGTGGTATATAAAAGCTGTGTATAATTCCCAAATGGTAGTGTTGTTATCACTAAGTCAATGTCGTGCTCAAATGTGAGGGTAGAGAATCCCAAATGAATTTATTCTCTTTTGTAATTAACCAGTAAAACCTTTTGAAGGGGGTTGAAATTTTGGATGTTCCCACCAGCAACTTTAGTACTAGACAAAGGTTATATAATATGTGTTTGTTCAAAAAAAAAAATCTCCAAAAAGAACAACTGAGGGTGGTCTTGGGTACCTTTCTTCCATTCTTTATGTAATCTTGCATTTTCTGTTTGGAAGCTGACATTCCAATTGATTTTCATTGGCCTTTTGCCTGGATGAATACTGAGACAGGAAATTAGGAATGCCTCAGAAGTCCCACAAACAAAGATGTTTGCTGTGAAAGTGAATCTAGTGCGATACTTGCATTTGGTGCTTCTTAGCTTACTCAAATGATAAATGATGGCATGTTTTAGGTTCTGTGGGATGGGGTGGTAAACTCTGAAAGAAGTTGTTGTGAACTGAGCTTTGGGAGTCTGCTAGAAGATGGTTATCCATCATAAGACCATGCTGATAATATCTTCTATCTCTGTTTTAGGGGCTAATTTTGTAACTCGAAAAATTAGCCGATCAGTAGCTAAGATTCACCTCGGACAGCTGGAATGTTTCAGTTTGGGCAATCTGGATGCTAAACGAGACTGGGGCCATGCCAAAGACTACATTGAGGTAGGTATTGGCCACTTGCCCTTTCTGAAACAATGTCATTGATATGTTTAATGCATAACTTCAGCAAAGATGTATGACCTACAGAGGGGTATCTCTTGAAATTTTACCAACAGAGGCCTGTTAACTTAGTGTTGCTCTCAGATTCAGACTAGGGAGTTCAGTAACAGAGTGGGCTACCCCCGCTATGACCTGAACAGAAAAATAAATCTTCACGTTTACATTCCTTTACTGAATTCCTCTGGGAGGGAACTATAAACTGGAACTATTTTAAAGAGATTTTTCTGCTATTGTTTCTGCAAACTTTTATGTCCAACATTGAGATCATAGCAAGATGCAGTGAAATATGACTTTAAAGACTTCACTGCAGGCTGGTGGCCTTTTACAGAGATGGGGCAAAAACACCATTAATGCTGACAATCAAAGATCTGGTTGGTTCTACTTCTAAAAGAAGCTTCACATTAATAATATGATGGCAAGTGCTCTGTAATGTATGTGTGTCTACCTATTTACATTATTTCAGATGTTTTTGCTAGTCAAAATTATTCCTAATTCAATATACTTTTTTAAAAAATCTGCATTGTATTATAAAGACATCTGAATGGACACATCAGAAATATTGTCATTTTCCTGGGAGACTGTTGATCCCATTTTGCCTTTTAAAGATTTCCTGTGGTCATTGGGCTGTTTCTGGCTTTTAATAATTTCTCTCTGGGAAACCAGACTTGATTTCCCTGTTCATTGGTGTGATTCAGAAAGAAGATAATTGTTTGCATTTCTTAAATTGCAGAGGAAATACCAAAACAAGGTCTTCGTTGAATAGGAAAAATCAGGATTCTAGTGGGTTTTTACCTGTAATTCGTATATTTTTAATTAATTTTTGAGCTCTTAGGCTTGACTAAAGCCATGAAAAGAAGCATCAGTAAGCCTAAAAAAGTATTAATAATTTAAATGTCTCCTGCGATAATCATGTTGTCTTACTGACTCAATGATGAAGATAAAAATGAGAGGAAGGATTATTAAAATGTATTTAAGATAATGTTTAAAAGAATAAACTGTTCATAGAGTTTACACAAAGTGTTGCTGAACATCTGGGTATAGTATACAGATTGTTGGTGAGTACAGAGTTTAGTTAGATGTTAACAAATACAAGGAATACATAATCTGCAGGATCCCAGATAAAGGGTCAAGGGTTCAATGGTTTAAAGAACAAACATTTGGTAATTTGGGAAACTCACTAATTACAGAAGTTATATAAGATGCAGATAATGGGGAGGAAATATGTCAATGATAGTGAGTTATCCCTCACTGAGTCAGTGATATGTGCTATATAGTCTTTACATATGCAGCTAAGCTATTACCACAGGTGAGTGGAAACACAGAATTTCGCCAACAAGTCTATAAAGTAGGACCCCAATTCTGCAATGCATTGGCATATGTCTGCTAGGGGTTCTGGATATCAGTGTGATATTTCGTGGATACAATTTTCTGTTTTGGACCCTACCATGGTTAATAAACTCTAGAAATATTCCTGGTATATTTACCAGATTAATTACAAATAAGTTTATCTAAAATATTTTATAACAAATTGATAACTCTTTACAAAATCTATGGTATCTTAAAAGGCTGTCTACTCTATTATTTATAAGTAAAACATAACCTTCCACAATTTACAAGCTTTTCATCTTTTAAAAATTAAAACAACATAAAATGGAAATTTAGTACCAGATCATTGAAAAAGTTGTTTGAGTAAAATATCCAAAGGAGATATTTAAGTGGAGTTTCAGTACAAAAATTCGGGAAATCCACTCTCTTCTGTGCTGGGCTGAATCCAGAGTTAATCTGTTGCACTCAGTAACCTAAATCCTGGTTCCATTGAAATCAGTGGCAAGACTGTGTTTAATGGAACAGTGTTTCGTGTAGTGACTCTGGATTTCAACTGGGTTCACTGAGGCCACACTTTGGTCAACATTCTTGAGATTCTACCTCGGATGACAGTGTGCAAACCTTAAAAAAATAATAGAAGCTCATCTTATTCAGCAAACCCACCAGCTAGAAAGTTCTCAGCTGGAGTCTCTATCGAGGACACATGGTGGCGTAATGTAAGCAGCGTTCCAGATCTTTTATTCACATGTTTTGGGACTGTCCCAAAATCTTCTGGAAAGAATTCCTCACTAGGGCAGAGTTCATCTTGAGTATTTCATTAGAGGGATCTCTTTGCCTAATGGGAGACTTATCAGTTCTTATTCTCTAAATATATTTAAAATGTTGTTACTCTTTACTTATTATGGCTTAAAAAAAGAAAGCAACTTTAAAATAGAAGTAAACTATGGCAGGCTCTAATGGACTATGATGGACATAGAGATATAACATCCTTAGAATAAATGTGTTACATGATGTTAGAAAGCATGGTCGTCACATTCATAAGCATTTTGGGAGATTCAGTAAATGTACAGCTGAGTACATTGGGATTTGTGTTAAACTTTCTATATTTAATTTTAAATCCCTTTGATGTTAATACGAACAACACATGCCTATAGGGTAGACCACATGATGTCTCTTCTTTTTCTTTACTTCCTGATTATGAATAATAGTAATAAAGCCATAAGTACATTCCTACTTGTTTTTATAAAATGTTATGAGTTAAATTCTGGATCCATCATAGTCAATGGCAAAACTTTTACTGACTTCAGTGGAGACAGATTTCGTCGTCTATTAGTGTGGGTATTGTTATGAAGTGTTGCCTAGTGTTTAGAGATTAGGTCTAGGAGATAGGACTCTTGGGTTCTAACTGAAAGTATTTTATAGCCTTACATTATAATCTTGTGTAAGTTATTTCCGAGTTCAGCAAAGTGCTTAACACGTACCTAAACTGAAGCACGTAGCTGTCCCATTGAAGTGGGAGTACTCACATGCTTAAAAATTAGGCTCATGGTGAAATAGCTTTCTGAATCAGAGCTTAACTGTAGCCATTTTAAAAATAGCTTTAAAATGTTAGGGGAAAAACTTGTGTTTGTGTATAATTTCACCGTTGGCAGGTGGTACTTAAATTCCTAACTGCTGTGCTTGCAAATCAGACATTGGAACATTGTGCTAGTGGATGAAAATCTGAAAATGTAATTTGTTTGAAAAAAAAATGTAACTCCTTCATCTAGTTTTATTGCCTACGCAGAGCAAAGCAGAAATAAAAAACACAGTGGAAAAATAATTGTGATTTTTTTTAAAAAAATGTTCACTTTCAATTAAAATATTAGTGATGGATACACATGTTTCTGAAACATTAAATTTTTAAGTTGTAATTGACTTTTTCAATTAAAATGAAATTAGGTTTTGTCTGATTGAATGTAAACTGGTGGGAGGAGTTTGGAATTGTATTATGAATAGCAATCAATACCACTAAGTGGGGGAGAAAAGGGAAGTAATATATCAACACTGCTAATATATGAATCTTCTGTGTGCTGTTTTGTTTTGTGAAGGTAATTTATAACTTTTATTTGATGCAGAACATTATAATAAACCATCTGCTAGATATTTTCAAACACTAGTACACTAGTAAGTGCTTAACGGTCTATGACTCATTCCTGTATCATGTGAAAAACACAAGGCATCATACAAATTTCCTCTCATACCACCCCAAGAGAGTCTTATTTCAAATCAATATCGGTTCTCACAAACATTTAACTTGGAGTGCTGAGAAAATACCCATCAGTCCATTGCTAATTTTTTATTTCCTGGCAGCCAAATACTGTTAATGCTAAAATCATGAAGGGAGATATGCAAGTGAAACCATAAAGAAATCTTATTGTATGGGAAGCGACAGACATGTTTATTTGTAAAGTTGTAATAGGATATCCTGCAAATAGAACACAACCTCGTTGTAAAGCTGCCCCAGGGAGAAAGTTGAGTGCCTTTTCCAAGAAGTTCTACAGTGGAGATTTCCCCTCGTCTCTTATAATCCCTTCGGCATAGTGTTGTGGAGCTGGGCAGTACAGTGCAAAGTTAAATGTTGCGCAGGCAGCAGAGAAGAAAAGCACTCCCATTAGACAGAACTACCCAACCATGAGTCACTGAGCTAGTCAAGCTATGCCAGTTGGACACACTTCAGACTGCTATAATTGGATCCAAGCACTGATTCCCACATGTCCTTTGCTTACTGGGGCTAGGCAGAGTTTAGGCATGATTCCTGGCTTTGTGTCTCTAGGGATGTGCTCTAGGTATAGGCCTCACATCTGATGCTCCATTTGGCCTGGGTTCTGAAACTACTTCCATGCCTCCTCAGCGGCTCTTACATTTTCCCCAGAATCCAACCAACGTTGTGAGCCATCTTTCAGTTTCTCTCTCTTCACAGTGACATGTGATAGTGAAGATAAAAACTATCCTGCCCGAACCTCCCTGTCCCTTCAAAAGCTTAAATTCTGGTTTGTTGTGTGAATCCTTCTCTTAAACTCCTCCTTTGTCATGTCTATCTCTTTGTCCTGTTCAGGAATTTTTCACTTTTTCCTCTTCCCAGCTCCCTACATGTTATCTACACATTACAGCACCCCACCTTTTCCCACTCCTTAGGGCTCCAGGAGTAACCCAGTTAATTTAGGCACTCCCAAACTTTCCCAAATTCATTGGCTTCTGGGTATATACTACTGTGGGTTTGCAGGGTCTTTAACCAGTGAGAGAGTCTTACACAGTAATAACCTAAACCTCTATTAACACTTGCCAAACATTATACACATGCTAAGCATACAATGCCGTGCTCACCAATCCTGGTCAGGCAGACAGAGTTTCCATGTTCTTCAGACACAGTCAGTCTGGCCTGGATTCTGGTTGCTGCTCACTGTGGTCGTGCAGCTCTGATCTTGGGTGGTGTCTTTGGAGGTAGATTCTTCCTTTCTTTCTTTCTTCTCCTTTTCTTCTTCTTCTATCTGGTCTCCCTCACCTTAACCGATCATATTACAAAATAATTCTTTGACCAGCACTAGAATGTTGCAAAATAGTTCTTTAGCCAATCACACACAACAACCGTAATTGATCACGCTTAGTTATTTTAGTTATGCAACAGACATAAACAGCCAAAGAACCAAACAGAAATTCAGATAACCAATAGAAAAGCAGGTACAATAAAAACGAAGTAAAAAATGTAGATTTTACGACCACGCTGTTGATAAATTCCAAAGGGCTATCCATGTTAATCTAGTTCAGCAAAACAAGCGAGAAGTCCTGTGGCTGTTGAAGACTAACAAATTTATTTATCTCATGAGCTTTCATGGGAGAAACTCCCGCTTTGTCAGATGCTGTCAAGGCGGGGCAACTTGCAGAATGAGAGTTCCCACATCTTCAAAGCGTCTGACAAAGTGGGGTTTTATGCCACAAAAGCTCATGCAATATATAAATGTTAGCTGTTGATAAGTGATTCCTTTTCAGACAGATTACTATTGAACAAAGTTTTCTTAAAGAAACAACTCTTAAGACACTTCGTTTGGTGGTAGTAGGTGCTATCTGGACAGCATCACCTTCTTAACAGCCCAATATTTCGTTGTCTTGAAGTAATTTCAGGGATGTGAAGATGTGCCTACTTCCTAATTTCCTTTTTGGCTGTGTCTCTCCTAATATAGCCACTACTGCTTAGCGTAGGAACAAAGGATCAGACCTTGCATGTTGACTAGGTAGAAAAACTAGCTTTGGCCAACATGCGTAGCATAGCCAATTTTCAGTTTCCACTGCAGCTATATCCATTTTTCTTGATCTGGTAGATATATCTTTTAGCCCCTATCGGGACATGGGGGATTTCACAAGTAAGTGGAGTCATTCCCTGATATAATTTTATAACAACGTTATCAAATCAACCAGAATTCAGAAGTTTTGCATACGACTTCCACAAATTATCATAACACCCTAATTCTGTCTGTTCCTGCAACTCAGGATCAACACCCAGCCACCAATTTGTGTCTGAGGAGGATAATCTTCCCTCCCTCACAGAGGTGTTATGTAGATAAATGTGTTAATGTTTGTGAAATGCTTAGATAGATAATTGATGGAATGCAATAGAAAACCTAAAAAGAAATAAGCATGAGAGAAAAGTCAAAATTTCAAAGGAGGGTAAAGTTTTAGTGGCTTATAACTTCCAACCCATTTGAATGTTCTACAGGGTCTGCATACTTGTAGAAACATTATCCTTTGCCTTCTGTATAAATCTATCAATGTTTTGGGGGGCAGGGGGAGACAGGGAAGATGATAAATTAGATATAGTTCAACACTTAGGCATGAGACTACTCAGATGTTTACAGCACTTGCATACTTTCTGAATCAAGGCCAGCTTTCTACTGGAGGGTGGTTGCCATTTTTGTAAGGATTTTAATAAAATAATAGAAGGAGTAAAAACAAATCCCGTACGCTTCATAAATATGCAAATAGATATATTATAGCTGGCCCATGGTACCATCAGATGCACTAAGGAATCATTGAAATAAAACCATCATACCTTAGTAATATGATATTGATGATGATTGTGAGTGGAAGTCAACAAGTAAATTCACTAGCCATTTTTCAAAGTTCCCTTTAAAGCATTTTAAAATTTAAGATCACAAAATCTAATTGTTCATTTAAAGGTGTCTTTTTATTGTTAAGTTTATAACTTCCATCAGTGTTAACTGGCCTTTCGGAGGTGGTTCCTCTGTATGCAGTCCAGTTGGTAGAATGGCATTTTTAGTATATACAGCTGCCTCCTAGTGCATTCATGGAGGGCAACATCATCCCTCCTTCTTATACCTTGGTGCGTCTTTTAGAACAATGTAGAAGTATTTTCTTTTTAGCGTTTTGAGTACTTTGTGCACAGTACTGTCTTGAAAAAGGCTACTTTCACTTCAGGAAGTAATTTAGTAAAACTGAACTTTCATCCAACTAAGCTGTCAGCCAAGATGCTTAGGATTTTGCATCATTGCTTTCAAGGAATGTTGATGGTCTGAGTTGTCCTCTGTGACATATTTTGCCTCAGTCTGTTTTGCTCTACATTCTTTCTTGTGATAGATCCTGAATCCGTACTTGGGCACAGCAAAAGTCAGGTGGTTTGCCAGAGTATGGCCTTCTAGATTTGTCCCTTAGGTAATAAAAGGAATGTGAATTATGTTTATCTGTGTAACTATCTATAGAATATGATATATGAGATCCCTTAACAGCTGACACACATCCCCTCTCATGAATGGGTAGTCTGCCTTCTTCTGTTGTTTGATCCAATTTTAAATTATTCTTTTCCCTTCTGCACTTTTAGTTAAATTCTTGCTTTCCTCCTTAAAGTAAGGTCACTTGAAACAAATGGTAGGGACACAAGATAAGGGGCCATTCATAATTTCCAGGGGTTGGGATTTTTATTCATTGAGCATGAGGCTAAATATTTTTAACCCTTCCAAGTATTCAGTAGTATTTATGTATTTGAAGCCTGTAACCTTTTTTGTTTCTGTCAGCTCTCTTGAGCCTGGATAATTGATTGCTCTATTAAGTCAATTTGATCTTGAAATCAGATCCTGTCTGCCCTGATTGATGTGGTGATCCACTGCACTGATTATCTTATCACTGCCATCTAGGTGCAGCAATTGTGAGACTAGGGCTTGTATGAACCTTCAAGAGAAAGGTTTGATAGATTGTCGTCTTTTGTCTGGAACAGATACTGCACATTCATAAAATTCTTGACACTTACTTGCTGGAGATGTATCTTTTTATGTGTACATGTACTACGCTGTAGTAACTATAGACTATAGCCCTTTTGACTTAGTTTCTAGTAATTTAAAGACCTATTGGCCTCTGTAAAATGTTGATGTGAGCCTTTCCCTGAGACATTTTTGTTTTAAAAAGCAACAGATTCCAAAGAAAATACATGTGTGTTTATGCTACAGTATTCTTGTTCAAATAGTTTAAATACCTTCGAAGAAGCAAAGATATGCTGCATCCAAAAAAGAGGTATTCATATATGTCCCTTCAGATGTATTTAATTGACCATGTGAATAAATACTAATGATCCAAATTATTGCTCAAGTGACATGGCAATAATCGTCATGTTAAAGAAACTATAAACCCCTAAGTGTTCTGTCACTTGACACTGAAATTACTCACATGATACTGAAATGCAGCCACCTCTTGGCTTCTTTTCAGCTGTACAACAGCTTCTTTAAACAACAGTTCAAAGAGGTAATGAAGAATTATTCCTTCTCCACCTTAATCTGTATAGAAAAATAGGTAGATGCAAAGCAGTTAGTTACACAGCTTGGATACCTATGCTAATATCTCTGCATTTTAAATACCATGAGCTCTCTAATGATCACAAGCACTGCCATGCTGAGTCAGATCTAAGGTCAGTCTAGCCTGGTATGCTGTCTCCAACAATGGCCAATATTGGAGCTTCAGGGGCGCGTTCAGAATGAGACAATTTGGAGTGAGACACCTGTCTTCCCCTCATAGTTTCTGATATTGAGAGGTTTAGGGTCACCTTGAGCACGGCATTACATCTCTCACCATCTTGGCTGTTAGCCACTAGTGTCCCTAATTCTTTTTAGAATACAGATATATTTTTGATCATCACTACATGCTATGCCAATGACTAAGGTTAATTATGTTGTGTGAAAAAGTATTTCCTCTTGTTTGTGTTAAACCTAGTTAAACTGACAGTGTTGTTTCAGAGATAAATAAGGACTTCGGATTTTTTTTGTCATTACAACAGGTGATTGGACCTCATCCTCTATGCACTATTCCCCATTGTTTGAATCTAAACTATTGCATTGATTTGCTGTCGCAGTTTGACCTGATCCTGATTTACACTTCCCTGTATTTATTTTCCTCCCATTCTGTAAATTCCCCCATCTTCAAAGCTTCTGACAAAGTGGGATCTTCTCCCACAAAAACTCATGCAATAAATAAATATGTTAGTCTTTAAACATGCCACAAAATTTGTTTGTTTTGGTGAACTAGACTAACATAGCTACCCCTTTGGAACTTATCCCCCCTTAATCGTTTCTTGCCTAAGATGAATAGTCCCAGTCTTTACAGTCACTCCTTATATGGAATCTGTTCCATATCCTTGATCATCTCTGTTCGTCTTCTCTGAATGTTTTCCAGTTCCAATATATCCTTTTTGAGCTTAGGTGACCAGAGCTCAACATGGCGTTCAAGGTAAACGCTCACGATAGATGTATACGGTGATGTTATGGTATTTTATCTCTCATTTTTCTGTTCCTTGCCTCATAGTTCCTAACATTCTATTAGCCTTTTTGATTCTGTTGCATACTGAGGTGAAGTTTTCAGAGGACCGTCCACAATACCTCCAGGAGATCTTTCTTGCATGGTAACTGCTAATTTAGAGCTCAATGTTATATTTGTGTATTTGGGATCATATTTTTTCAATGTGCATTAATTTGCACTTGTCAATGTTGAATTTTATCTGCCTGTTTGTTGCCCAATCATCCAGTTTGTGATCGCCTGTAACTCTCTGTAGTCAGCTTTAGACTTAACTATCTTGAATAATTTTGTGTCATCAGTAAACTGTCATTTCACTATTCACTACCTTTCCCAGATCATTAATGAATATGTCAAACAGCACAGACCCCATTACCCAGTCCATGGGGGAGCCTGCTGTTTACCTCTTTCCAGTATAAAAACTGACCATTTATGTCTACCCTTCTGTTTTCCTTCTTTTAACTAGTTGCTGATCCTTGAGAGGACCTTCTGTCTTATCCTGTGGCTTAGTTTCCTTAAAACTTTCCTTCAGTGAGGAACTTCAAAGGTCTTCTGAAAAGTCAAGTATACTACATTGACTAACTCGCCCTTATCCACTTACTTGTTGACACCCTCAAAGAATTTTAATAGATAGATGTGGCATGATTTACCTTTATAAAAGCCTTGTTGACTCCTCTCCAACATATTTTCATTGAGAGGTCTGATAATTCTGTGCTTTGCTATAATTTCCACCAGTTTGTCTTGTAATGAAGTTACACTTACCAGTGAGTAAATGCCAGGATCACTTCTGGACCCCCTTTTTAAAATCAACAATTATATTAGCTACCTTCTGGTTACCAGTACAGAGCCTTGTAGGTTGCATGTTAAAGTTAGTAATTCTGCAGTTTCATATTTAAGTTCCTTTAGCACTCTTGGGTGAGTACCGTCTGGGCCTGGTGACTTCTTATTGTTTAATTTGTCAATTTGTTGTGAAAGGTCTTCTGTTATCTCATCAGTATGAGACAAGTGCTCAAGAGCTTGTTTTTACATTTCATCTGAGCTAAAGGTTCTCCAGCACTGTGTGTGTGTTGACTGAAGAGTGCCACTTAAAGAATGATAGAAATTTAGTGCTGGGAGGACCTCAAGAGTTCACCTAAACCAGTCCCCTACACTGATAAGAGGACCACATATGCTCGGGCCATCACTGGCAGCTGTTTGTCCAACCTTTGTTAAAAACCTCCAATGATAGGAATTCCGTTACCTCCCATGGAAGCCTGCTTCAGAATTAAACTCATCCTTATGGTTTAGGAATTTTTCCTAACATCATACCTGAACCTCCCTTGGTGCAGTTGAAGCTGATTATTTTTTGTCCAACTTTAAATGATCCTTATGCTCTTTATAACAGCCCCTATATATTTGAAGACTGTTAGCAGGTTCCCTCCATCTTCTCTCTCAGGATTAAACATGCCTAATTTTTTAATCTCTTCTCATAAGTCAGACGTCTTAAACCTTTTATCATTTTTGTAGCTTCTCTTCCTCTTCAATTTGTCCACATCTTTCTTAAAGTGTGGTGCCCAAAATTGGAGATCCTACTTGAATTGAGATCTCACGAGTGCTAAGTGGATGATTGCTTTTAGGGTATTGAAGAGTGGCTGCTTGAACTCCATTAACCTAAGTTAGGTTAAGAAACACTTAACATTCACATTTCTCTTCAGTTTGGTTATTGTTGCTTTCATTTTCATTTACTGTTCAGCCCACCTGCAGACATGCAGAAGCAGCTATAGAAAGAATAGGGCAGTGGAAAAATAAACTATTGGTTTATTATGATTTTGGTTAACAACTCCTGGGTGGTGCTTGGATACTATAATCATTATAATTACCTCAATGAAATGACTGGTCTCAAACTATAGGGAAGTGTTCTTCTGAGATTCTTCTGACACAGTGATGAAACATTGGTCTATCTTAAAGCAGTAATGCATTGTGTCAATAGTAATCCAGTCCAGAATACTTTTAGGATTTCTAGAAGTTTTTTGTTTAAAAAAAAAAAAAAGGCATGTCACATTCTCCTGTGCTCCCCCCACCCTCATGATTGTGCCTTTGGGTATTTTTATTGTTGGAGCATTAGATTAGTCATGATTAAATAAAACTAATTACACCAAAATTGAAGGGGCAGGATGCCTAGAGCACAGAAAAAGAAATTGCAAAGTAATTCAGAAAAATAAGAACATTGAGCTGGGTGGGGGAATTTGGGTCTAATAAATTTAAATCTCCACAGCTAGGGAGCAGAAATTAACAGTTAAGATGCAGGGATGTAACTAAGCAATCATACCCATCACATTAAAAAGTGCTGATTTTTTCCATCTTGCTACCATAATCCTAGTTTAATGTTACTTGTTACCCAGCACTATGGTTGCTTCAGGGAAGATGTGGAATCAGGGTTGGAAGAGGCTAGTTAGTGTCTAAAGCAGAGGTTCACTAACATTTGAGAACCTCTTGAATGAACTGTCCACTTTAGCACCTGATAATGAGAGATACAACTTGAAAGGAAAAATAACTTAGAACTAAGTTCTTTGTGCAGAATTCTCACTCTTCTAATCTTGACAAACTTGTTCACCACCACATTTGTTTCCATTGCATCTCTGAGCCATGCAAATAGACAGCTGGCTAGCTGTGCCAGAGCCTAGCTCCTTCTCAGTTTAGAAGGCTAATTTACCATCTCTTATGTTAATTGCAAGACAAAACCAGAGATACAGAAGTATCTAACCTCTTCTGCTGCCTAGTGAATGGAAAGTAGATCTCCCCCATGCTGCCGTCCATCAGTGACATAATCTAGTTTGTTTTTAAATAGGAGAAAAGAAAAAATGAACTTTGAAATCTTTAATCTTTTTATTTCTAAAATTATGGTGGGCGACTGCCCTAATTAAACATCCAACACTGTTTAAAAGAAAGAAAAAATATTGGTTTAGAAGAAAACATTTGTGGAGATATGATGATGAGTAAAATCCAAATGTGTTTTAATACATATCCCCAACTTTATTGAGGAGATGAGTTGGCATGATTATTTCTTTGTCTTCCCTTGCGTTTGAATTTATTTTTTGCTCTGAACATATTGTTCAATATTTCTTTTTTAAAAGGCAGCCCTTTCCAGCTCCCTTTTCTGATCCCCAAAATAGAAAATCCAGAGAAAATCTGTCCTGAAACATCTACTGTAAGGACCATGGCCTGCCTTTAAAGAGGCAGAAATGGCTGGAAACTATCACAACCAGACTTGGGGAGTAAGAAAGAAGAAAACAAGCTAAAATGTGATCCTAAATAGTCTTATAGTGTAATATGCGTGATTTATCTTTTTTTCCCCCCTCATGGTAGCTCCTGACTTTATTGAAAGATTGTGCATTGATTTGCTATATACTCAGTTAAGATCATATTCTGATCAATGAACTAATAAGTTGTTTTATCTGAGCTGTAAGGTCTTTAGAGGGTATGAGTGAGGGAGGCTGGACACAATCCATTTCTTTGTTAAATGGACGGACATGAGTGTATGGTGACTGGAGAAAGATCCCAATCCTTGTAAGTCAGAAGTTCCCACTGTGGTATCTGAGGCTGGAGGTGCTCACTAGGGGACCATCACCTGAGTAGCCAGTGGGCACGCACTCACAGCCTGGGACTGATTACATGCAGGAGTCTGGTGTGGACTGACTCAGGAGTGAGTGGTCACCTGGTAAAGTGGAGTAAATCAGGGTCAGGAGTGGTCGGGGGGGTCACAGTAGCACGTGGGATTGGATTTTGGAAGCAGACTGTCACAGGGGCATCCTCTGTGTGCTTGTGGGACCAGGATACTGGAGGACAAAGTCTTCTGTTCTTTCTATTGCTGTCTAGGGGAAAGCATAGTCCCCCTGAAGGTGTCAGAAAGTCTGTTGATCACGTGTGCAGCATACAGTCTAGTGTCTCTTTTTGGTTGACAGAGACAAAAGGGCTGATGTACTGTTCCATTACTGAACCCTTTCCCATCCTTTTCCCACTTGACTGTCAATCTCCTACTCCTTCACAACAGTTAACAGAGGCTGAACCTTTTGACATTTGGGCTTCTGAGGTTATAAAGGGCACTGATCTGCTTCACTGCTGAAAGGGCAAATTCCTCTCCAAATCTTTACTCCACAGGCACCATAGAGAGTAGGGGGTCCACCTGTGGTGCTTCTGAGAATAGTTTATGTTGGTTCTGCATCTCTCCTTCTGGGCAGATGCTGAGGCCTTTTTAAAATACTCATACAGCTATAAGCACTGTATTAAGCTACACCTAAATCTCACTGATACAAGGTCTTCAAGGCAATAATACATGGTACATTGAAATACCTGGCTTCCACTGTACTCAGGAGCAGACTGGGGAGAGAGAAAAGATGCTATTGTATTCCACCTTCAGAATAAGCTACAACCTCATGTGATGCCAGTTACCGTAGGTTTCACTCATTTTCAGAATATGATCATATGCGTATGTTTTCTTACTACTTTGGCTTGGTTCCCTTAATTATTATCCAGATGCACATGTGGGTTCTACTCATGTATGCTTTCCTCATGGTGGGTATGTTCTACTTGTCCAGTTGAACTTAGTCCTCTTTTGGAGAGGCCTTAGTTGCCCCATTAAGTTCAGTTGGGTTATGGGAGTTCAGCTGCTTCTCAGCTGAGGCTGGGGAGGAAATTGGGGTAATATGCCAAGGCTGCTTTATTCATAGTGCCAGAGTGAGCTGCCACTCCCAGTAGATTGTTCAGTTCTATACTGTATGGTTTTTCTCCTTTCTTACATGCTTTAATGAGCAATGAAATGTCAACACCATCATGAGTGGGAGTCTGAGTAAGGACAACTGAAGATGAGTGGGGCAGTTAGCGCATTCGGAAATCTTATTTCAGATTCTGCAAAGACAGCCAACACATCTCTGATGCTCAGTACATGTTGTTGAGGCCACATCAGCAATCATAATAGCTAGAAACTTAATTACCTGAATACCTTTGAGAATTTGGGCCTTTAAAAATAAAAACCAAAAAAAATAGCTCATAGACTAAATATAGCTCATAGACTGAAGTGTCAGTATGAACTACTTTCTGTGTCAGACTTTAGCATGGTGCACTGGATAAATTGGTACCCTGCAGTCATTCTCAAATCCAGGCTTTTCTACCATGCAGTTGACCATGGTCCCCAACACAGTGACATGCTGTCTTTGGGGTTTCACTCAAGAGTATGGTACTCAGTTACTGAAAAAACTTGCATAGTGCTTATCTGTAAGCCCCCTACAATGAAGAAAATGTTTTTTAAAAGATCTGATTGTAGGCAACTTCTGCAGTGTGGAATTTTTTTATTTTATTTTTTTTTAAGTATGGGTTCATAATTTTTTCAGGTATGGGGGAGAGAAAGAACCTAAAGTTCCTTGTATAGCTCTTTTCTTACATTTGGAGAGCCTTGGGATGATGATTAGTAATAAGAAGTGGAAAACGAATGTAGGCCATAGTTACTTTTAGACATGAATGGACTCTGTATCTGAAAGCACATAAATGAGGCAAGAGGAAGGTTCTAATGATGATATGTAGGTGCTTTAATACAAATCATATGGCATTAATTTTCAAAGCTCTGCTGTAGTGCTTTCTGTAAGTGTTGCTAATATTTTTTCTTTAGGAAAATGATCTTGATCTGTTTCATAACTACTGTGCCATTCTCCCCTTCCTTTTTCCTATGGCCATTTTTTTAAGTGGATGGGAATATAATCCAAAAACAAGTTTATTTCCTATTTACATTTATCTCCCATTTAGCTTTCTGTTTCACCATTTCTGCATTTTTGTGTTTGACCTATTAGGTTCTTTTTTTTTTTATAAAGCAAGAAAAGTGCTTTCCTCAGCAAAACCATCTGGTTTAGTTTCCTGTGCCTCAACAACTATACGTGTGTTATTATCAAGGCCACCCCTGTGGTTTTCTAAGTGGTCTTGTTACACCGGTGGTCTTAAAATTCAGCTGGAGTGATGGAGAGGTTAGACTAAAGGCTTCTTTCAAGTATAAAGTTTCCAGTTTGAGAAATTAAGTATTATTGTCATATTTTAGACTAATTTGTTGCATTCTAGTTAATGAAATAGTATCTCTATAATAATATGAATACAGAAGTCTTTTACCTTTTTTTTTCATAAGCTAAAGGTTCATCAAATTAAGAGAGTTTTCCGAGATAACTGAAAGTATATACAGTAATTGTACATTTTTTAGTTTTCAGCAGTGCTTGATTATTTGGAATAGAACAAATAATGTAATTTTGGGTCCTTGTTTGGAAATTATCTGTACACTCACTTCAGCAGTCAGGAGAAAATATTGGAAAAATCAGAACAGAGTAATTTGTAAAATATATGACTGCACTGGACTATTTAGCCATATTCAGTGCCTCATCCTTTCCAGTGCAGTTTGAATATGTGGTATACGATGATGATTATGTATTAGCACTGGATAACTTTTTAAATGGGTGAAAACAAACCAAACTTCATAAAATGAGCTTTGGTTAAATTCCCACAGCTTTGTACTGCTTTTGTATTCTCGAAACAAGTCCCGCCCCATGGAAGATGTAGGGGTAGGCATTGATATTGAATAAGGAGCCCAGGGTGCGGGGGGGGAGCGAGGTCAGGATAGTGGTTGGGACTAGAAGCCAATGTGGATGTGGAGCATGGGCCACCAAAGGTCAGAGTGGGTGAGGCTGAGGAGTCAGGAAGAAACTGGGACTGGCTGGGCAGCACAATCCAAATCAGCCCAGAAGTGCAATAGCATGGAAAACCATACTCAGCCCTAGGCTCAGTAAGCACAGAATCTTCTGGGAATTAAGGTGTGAAGCTTTGGGAAGTTTCTACTGAACATGTACAAGCTTCAAAATTTCAAAGATTTATAACATATCTTAACTTGGGAATTTTCACGGTAACGTTCCTGACCCAATGACTCCTCTCCCCACAACCCATCCGTTCCCTACCCCTCCTCCCCCATCCCTTTCTCCCACAATTTCAAGTACCTGTTCCAGGGCATGAACAACCTAGAGTTGTTTTATTAAAAGCTCACCAGAATTTTTTTAACATGATTAAAACACTGTATTTTCCTCTAGCTTCATTCTAAAAATCAAATGAACCATTTTATCTGAAATTTTAAAAAACAAATGAGGCTGAGGCAGACACCAGGTATGGAAAATTAAAGTCTCAACTTAAAGTTTGGAAAATTTATAAGCAACTGAAAACTAGATTTGATGTGTATCAGGCAACTTTAATAATTGGTGGCAGTACCAGCTTCATCTAAAATAATATAGACATTTTCTCTTTATTATCTAAGCTCTGATTTTCAGATTTATCTGAATCTTAGAATAAAACACCATGCTCTGTGAAGGCTGTGTAACGTACTCATTTTTTTCATTTTAATAGGGGAAAAGATCTTAAACCAGATCATTAAAATTTAATGAGGACCTTTTTATCTTTAAACAAACAAACAAAGCCCATAATGGTGCAATTTACATGAGAAGTCATAACAGTGAATGGTAGTATTATGTCTGTGTGGTAACATCCTCATTATACTATAAATCTTTTCATTTGAAAAGAAGTCAGTAAAACTTTGTGGGCCGTTCATTCTCAGAATTTAGATTTCTTTTAAATTCTCCAATGATTTTAGTGCATTCCACTGAGAGAACAAATATTTCTGATTGTAAGTGTAAAGTATCAGAGCCCTTATGTATTGCTCTGTAGTTGTTTCTGTACTGTATATTATTATGGAGAAAATCAGTTATCAAAGTAAGTGTTCTTTGCTGTCTGCACAAGAGAAAAAAACACTGATGGGGGCGGAGGGAGGAGGGAACATTCCTTAAATCCACAGAGTGTACTTAATGTGCCACTTTCACTTCTCGAAGAAATACTTCAATTTCCAGCAGTAGGTGTTTTTAGATGTTGCCTGACCTAACAACTAACATTAAAGGTCCAAAGGTAGAGCAGCTGAACTTTCTAGTTGGCCTTCTTTGGCTGACATTTAACTTTCTCTTGGGATAGTTAAGTCCGGTTACTAGGTTAAGTATGTGAAGAATGGTTATTGCTGTCAAGCACTTTACTGCAATATTGTCCTCTCTTTTGCCCTCCTAAAAACACATTTCTTTCTACAGCCCAAACAGTTGGTTGTTTCTCAGGGTTCTAGGCAGATAACTTTAAAATATTTTCCATTTGGCTCACTCCAGCAGCTGTGAAATTTCCTGGGATAGTGGAAGGAGACATTCCCCGAAGCCATCAAGTATTCACAGCTTGTGGGGTAAGGGCAAGTGGCAGCTGAATACCGATTCCACAGCTTTTAAACTCTCCCTATAACTCTACCTCCACATGCATTCACATTTGCAACTGTCATGGAGAACCAAAGGCCAGTCAGCCAGGAGGCTGTTCACACATAGGAAACCAAATCCTGGTTCTAGTGAAGTTAATGGCAGTTTATGCCATTGTTTTTACAGGAACCAAGATTTTGATGCATACACTTAAGTAGTTGGTCTCTGTGGTATCTGTGTCTTGTGAAACAATAGTGGGATTTAGGAATCCTTCATGCTGAATTAGGGAAGAGGGGATTAGGACAACCCCTAATCCCTAAAATTAATTTTCCAGGATTACATGCTTGCAAGAATTAGTTACTAGTGTTTAATAAAGTTGCAGATAATCTAGGAAGATTTTAGTTCTCAATCACTTCTCAATGACAAGACAACTTTACTGTGTAACCTGCCCCCTTCCAGTTAGCAACATGAGAGAAGGAGGATAATCAATATCCTGGGGAAGTCATGACACTTCCACCCCTTCCAGTTAACCCTGTTCTGAATCAGTGTGTTGCTTCTTTTTGTTGTGCACACACACAATTATTAAAACTGACAGACCAAGTTCAGTAGTTTTTAACTAGTGCCTTATATTTGGTGACTGTTCCTATAAAAAGAGCATGTACAGTTAAAAAGATTACAAAGTTCACTTTCCAGGTTTGAATTTCATAAAAAGTTGTATACTTTCTGTGAATTATTGTTCCTAAAATATATGTGATTTGTGTTTTGGAGTTCTTGATGTAAAAATAGAACTGATATTCATGAAATCAAATTTCCAGAGGAGTAGCTGTGTTAGTTTGTGTATAGTAAAAACAACAAGGCTACGTTCACACACGGGGTTATATTGATACAAGTTGTTTCGAAACAACTTGTATTGAAATAAGGTGTTATTTCAAAATAAGTTAATTCGAATTAAGAAAATGTTAATTCAAATTAAGGAAAAAAGCAGGAATCAAAATAGCACGTTCAGACAACAGTTATTTCGAAACAAGTCACCGTTGTTTTGAAATAACACGGTCAGACGGCATTGTTTCAAAACAATCATTTTGAAACAACGTTGTTTCGTCCCCACATGGGGTTTAAGTTGTTTCAAAACAATGCCGTTGTTTTGAAACAATGGAACCTGTTGTTTCGAAACAGTGGTGCATCATGTGAACATGGCCTTTCTTATTTCGAAACAACCTCTGTTGTTTCGAAATAAGACTCCTGTGTGAACACACCCCAAGAGTCCTGTGGCACCTTATAAACTAACAGATTTCTTTGGGCATAAGCTTTCGTGGGCTCCAGCCCATTTTGTCAGATGCATCCAAATCAAAGATGAAATCAAAAGAAGTTTTTCTCTCTGTGAAATGCACCTATGTGCATTTCTTTCCAGTATGGTGAATTGTAAAAGTGGAACATTAATTCAGGTTTGTGTCTTGATCTTTAAAATGTGGGGTATTACTCTGCAAGTATTCTCTAACCACAGTTGTTTATCATGGCAAACACTAATGGGTATCACCTGACACACTTGTTACTTTTGATATAATGAACACTTGTTTTCAAGTCATACTTCCTTATTGCATGTGATAGAGTGTAAATTTTTGTTTTGTGTCTCTAAAAGAGAATACCAAACATTCTCTCTTTTGCAAGGCAAGTATCTTCTTGTTCATTTGATTTTCTCAATATGTCTATAAACAGATCTTATTTTTGGAGTAATGGTGTTTACATCAGTGGCAATGTCTGCCTAATTTTGACTTTTTTGAATTTCTTCTCATGCAGCCTACCATGTTGAATTTAAGGAAGAAAATGACTGATAGAGATGGGGGGGTGGGGATTTCTATTCAGTGTTTTACTAATAGCTTTATGGCTGTCCTGTAAGGATATATATTAAATGTATTACCATTTCAGAAATTTTTCATTTCCTTGACTATGAATATAATACATTCTATTCATATCCTGTCTTTCATCTCTCCTGCATGGCAAAGTGTGAAAATATTGGCCTGAGTCTGTAGATATTGCAGTTTTGTATTTGCAGTCAATATGCATATCTAGCTTTACGAGAGGACATGCCATTATAACTATAGCAAGAAGTGAAATAGATGCAATGAGATATATATGGATAGAGCAAATTTCACGTTGTTTCAAATTATCCCCAATTATTTCATTAGGAGTTGTGAGATCTCAGCACCTTAAAAGATTCAAACTGTATTGAGCTGCTATTTCTGCTGTTTGACAAATCTTGTAAACTACTTATCCTCTGCATACCTTTCACTTACTACTGAAATTTAGCTTTCTGCTTCTGATTACAATTATTATTTATTTGTATTGCAGTAGCACTCAGTAACCCTAATCATTGTCCAGAACCCTATTATGGTAGGTACTGTATGAACACAGAACAAAAAGATAGCATCTGTCCCAAAGAACTTAGTCTAAGACAGGGGTCTCAAACTCAAACCGCCACAAGGGCTGTATGAGGACTGGTACATTAGCCCGAGGGCCACACCACTGAAACCTTTTCATACAACAATATTGCAAATATCGATAGCGATAGTGTCATTGCAGGTCGCAGGAAATAATTTTAGGGGCCGTAAGTTTGAGACCCCTGGTCTAAGGAGTGTTTGAAGGCTCATGCTTGTAAGTATTTTCTTCTTAAGGAGAAAATATTGTTTCTTGAAAGTCTAATTCAGGAAGAGGTGAAGGTAGGTTACATTGTATTGGGGGGTGGGGGGGACAAGTGTTTCCTGTAGGGTTGTAGAATGCTGCCAAGTGTGTCATGACCCACAAAAGGTTGGGAACCACTGCCCTACGATAAGTTCCAGGATGGTTTTAACTGCAGAAAGCACAGTCGCCCATGAAAGCTTCTGACTGTGCTGGGGGAGGGTACACTGAGTACACTGCAAACCCACTCCCGATCTTGAGTGAAATCATGCCCGTGTTGGGTTTAGTGGGACCAAAAATCTTTATGGTGCCAGGATATCACCCATTGTAACTTATCCTTACAGAGTGAGAGTACAGGATGGGTAGAGGGAAAGAGACTCTTTTGCACACGCAGCTGACTCACACTTCTCCAATAGGGCCAACCACAGCTTGGCTCTAGTTATTCCTTTAAAGGAAGGCAGTCAGAAGCTGAGAGACCGGTTTTCATTTGGCATGATATCCATTTTAAGAGACAATTGGAATAAAGAGACTTCACGTGACCCAGTCTCTGCCAATGTTCAATGGCACATGTGACAGAAGGATGAAATTGATGTGTGACTGATCTCTCCTTGTAATTAAGTAAATTCTCCTTTTCTCAAAGAAGGCTTTTGTTGCTGATCATCATAAGGTCACATCTAAGGAAGGCAAGCACAAAATTAGCAAGCACCTAAGTAATACTGTAGCTGGCAGAAGAACAAATTTTAATAAATCTTTCCAAAATTAAAATCAATCACCACTGCATCAAAATTAAAGCAGTGAGTATATAAAATAATGTGCAGTTATTACAGGACTAAGTATTTACTTAAACAGTTTGGGTATTTAAATATCAGTATCTTATATGTGCTTTTATGTTAGTTTTTCAATGAACTGTACAAGGAAATTATTCACCTGATGATACACATTTTATAATGATTTCTAGAATGTTATTTATTTGTGTACAATATTTCAAGGCAGGAAAACATTTTATTTTGACAATTTCTGATTTTTAGTGTCATTTAGTTTAGCTGTAGTACCTTATAATGTACTCAAATTACTTGTAAAAGAGCCAACTTTTAGAGGAACAGGTAAGTTTATGATTATTAGCATCTAGAATTACTTTTTGAAGATGAATCTTTAGATTCTTTGTGTTCGTTCATTTAAAAGGCCTTTCATAAATGTAAGCAACTAATTGAGCTCTAAAAATGCCAATCTACATTGATATTAAAAAGTATTATTACATCTTCTTAAAGGGAAAAAATAAGCAGAATTTTATTTTTCACTAGTTATGTTTCTGTTACACTATTATATGTTATAGGTAAAGTACATCTGAAATGAAAAAAACTCTCCGGATACTAGAGTAATGCAGTAGATCTTTTCTAGAAAGGGGAAAAAATATGCTGTCAGGTGGGCCCTTTAAAGAGACAGTGTTAAAACTGTGGTGTGCCATCTCCCACCACCCTGGTTTTATGTAGCCTAACATTTAAAAAAATGCATTTTATGAATTTTTATAGATTTCAGTGGAAGAGTTTATTTCAAGTCAAACATTTGTCTGCAACGTTTATACCAGTGCACACAGAAGTGCATGAATTACTGTATGAAACTTGCAAAATGAAATGGGCTAAAAACAAAAATAAAAATGTAGAGTCCAGGGCTGGGCACAGGGCAGAAGGCAGTGTCTGGAGTCCTGCCCATTACCAAGCTCTTAGGGCCAATATGAAATGGATCAGCTAATGAAGGCTGAAATCAGAAGTGATTCCTACTCAGCAGAGCAAGGCTGTAGCATTACTGGAGTATACCTGCCTCACCTTCTCCCTGGTTGGCATCCTGAAGAGGCTGTGGTCATATCTTCAACTTCTGCATCACCCTAGAACAAACAGGAGCCACTGCTCCCCATCTCCCTTCTTGCTGATTCATTCATGCTTGGCAGTGAACCTAGGCCAAATCATCCAAACTGAGTGGCATTTGAAATATAAACAAGCAAAATAAATAGTATGAATGCTGGTTAATAATTTGTGTAATAAGGCTTTGTGTCTAAGAGTATCCCTTTAAAATGCAAATTATGGCTTCTGCTATTGAAACTAAAGTGGGCTAATTTCCTAAAAGTCCACTTATTAGAATATGAATTTATTGCAATTGAACTAGCGATTTTTGCACTCTTCTAAAATCACTGCTTTGAGACAGACAGCCTGTGGGAGTGAAGTCCTGTGGATATGCATAGAATGGGAACAGCACAGGCAGTATCTGTGACAGGTTTCCCATATTGTCTATCAGTATGCTTCTGTACTGAATTAGTGGGAAATGCTAAAAAAATTATTCGGTCTCCATGGCTCTTCTTCCCTGGCCTCTTCTTTGAGGCTTTCAGCAAGGCTGATAGTCATTTGCGACATGGACTAGACTGAGACTATCAGTTTAGGTCCTGTGGCTGCAAAGCACTTAATTAATTGCAAAACTTAAGGCAAGTGAGTAGTCCAAATGAGATTCAGTGTTCTGCTAGATTGGAGCCTTGTAAATTAACCCAAACCAGTGAACAGCCACAATATGGTAACAGCTTTCAATGGCAGCATTCTAAAACAGATTTGAAAACAATGACCAAAAAATGAAAGCCTCAGCATCTCACTATTGATTCCCTTAGCTACCCAGTGCCTGGTTTTATTTTTTTAGAGATGACCCATAAAAGATTTCTTTTAAAGCCAGGGGGTTTGTGAGGTATACTTGTTTATGATTTATATAGAAGGCCTTAAACTTTGGGGTTATTTTATTTTCATACAGGTTTTTTCCTCTCAGGGGTGGGTTTTATATACGATTATTTTTTGCTTGCTTTTTTTTTCATTTTTGAGGGGGTTTTTTTGTTTTCTTTTTTACACTTAAAATATCAGAAATGTGAAGTGTCATCTACCTTTTATTACTGGAGAACTTTTTTGGGTGATTTCAGAGAGGTTATTGAGACCTCAATAAAATTATAAGATATTTTTGTGAAAGATTCAACACCTTCTTAATAGAAGGTGTCAGATCTTTAATGGAAGTATCGTTTTTGTCAATTGTTCATCAGACAATAGAGTTTAGTAGATGTCAACAAATAAAAAGTACCAAATTCTTCATACAAAAAATCCTTTACTTTTCAGTTGCTTAAATTTCACTCCTTTCTCTAGTGATATCATACCACTGATTCTCCAGTTTCCATTGGACTTTCTGGCTAGACAAGATACATCTTGAATTTCATACATTAATAGCAAGTGGGTGGGTATGAAGGGAGGTGCAAGGAAGTACTGCTGGTGGAATATATAAGTTTCAAGCACAAGAGAACACAAATCTGTTTTTTCCCTTCTTATTTTGAACACTAGGAGATTGTTCAAGTGTGCATACAACTGTAGCTGATTAGAGAAAACTGGTATCAATTGGTATACGGAAAAAAACTGCAAAGTCATCTGTCCAAGAGCATTTTTTAATTAAAACAAAAACTTAAATAAGGATGAACCGGTACAGTAAGAGAATAAGCAACAAAACAAAAGTAAGAAAAAAAAAACAGTAAGAAAGGAAAAGCCTTTATTTATTATTATTTCACCAGTAGGAATTGTTGTTAAGTGGCTCAGATTATTGTTTTTTGCTTTATTTAGATTAATAGCTTGGCTCTTGTTGCCTAACTGTGCACAAAACACTTGGCACATAGCATGACTTCCCTGGTACTATCAAAATGAGAAGACCTGTTCGAGGACATTGACTCAAGATACATTGGCAGACAATAGAACATCCTTTTCACTGAAAGCTATTCATTAGAAAAGCATCAGCCTAGTTTCTCTGTAGTTGGCTGAATGCAGATAAGAGCCATGATTAACTCTAATGAGTGATTGGGGATTCATTGTTTTTTTAGAGATAAGATGTGGGCTTCCTTCATTGGCATTTTCAGCAAAATACTACAGTTTTAATTTGCTATACCTTTTTTATTTAAACTGATTTCTTTTAGGCTTTGTAGTTGATATTTGTTGTTGTTGTTGTTAGTTATTGAAATGTCTAAGCCCTTTGTCATTGGCCCACAAAAATTTGGATGTTCTTTATTTGCATCACATGTTCTGTAGCCAACAGTGCTTTTTCTGTTCAATGCTTGCCCTCCTCCCCAAAGCTAAAATAAATCAAAGTTGGTTGAGACTCAGTCGCAATAAATCAAGACCTGTCCAAAACTGGAGCCTGCCCAGTCAAAATGTCATGGCTTGGCTTTCACTGAGGATTAATTAAAGGCCTGATATAAAGCCCAGATGTGCTTCAGGAGAGTAGCAAAATGCCTGGTGGTGGTTGCACTAAAAACCAAGGCTCACCATGAATCTGCCCACCCAAGAACATGGAGGAGGATAAGGCTGGGAGGGAAAGAAGGAGGGAGTAAACTGAATCAAGCATGTTCTCTGTGACTTTACAGCATCTAGCTTGGTGGAGAACAAGACAAGCTCTATGTTACAGCACCTTTGGAAAAAATAATTTGTGTGTGTGTGAGTGAGTGAGTGAGAAAGAGTGAGAGAGAAATAGTAGTGTGTGTGAAAGATTCTAACAGCAGCAGTGAACATAATTGTTAAAATGTTCTACTGCATTAATCAGGAAGTGAAAGAAAACTAACACAGTGAATGAACTTTTGCACTTTTATTAGGAAAAAAAAACAACCGAGTGTTTGAGTTTGTTGCCTGTTTTGCATTATATTCTGAAAAGTTATTGTGACTGAAATAATTTAGTTGAAGATTCCTGAGAGTCTGAGTGATTAAAAAAATTGAATTAAATGCTGACAGCTTTCAGTGCAATCCTCAGAGGACTCTAGTTTTTGTTCCAGGTATGTGAGTATCTGACTGAATAGTGTACATGAAAGATGCACCATTTCAGCACTTTGAAAAGAATGCTTTAACTTGATATGATATATATGGCTGTGGTCACTTTATTTACTGGTCATTGGGACTTAAGGCATTCCTGAAAGAATAAAGTACAAGTGAGCATAATATATATAATATACATAAAATCACAAATGGAGTGCTTCAAACACCTTGCATGAATATGATTGTCCCAAAAACTCCATTATCCTAATGCTTCAAACTTGACATTCTTGAATGATGAATTCTCATTTGATGAAACTTGATATAGAAATTACAAAGTACAGTACTGAATAGATACCATGGTGATGGACGTGGTACAAGACACTAAACAGAACAGTACTAGATCACTGAAATCTGTGAAGTGGGCCTTTGCACTCTAGTTGTTCACAAGTCTGGATATTTTGTTATTATATAAATTCTTATATTTGCTGACAGTTCTTTGTCACATCACCATTGAGAGATGCCATCCCTTCTGTCTCTCCCCACTACAGTCTATATGAATGCTGTCAATCAAAGTAGGGATGAAGGGAGAGGAGGTTCATACAAATGAGACCCAAAGATCTAGCAGTTCTTGATTAAGTGCAAAACAACTAGACTTGCTAAAAGCCTACTTATGAATGATTAAGTTCAATGGCAGACTTCATAATCCTGCTATATTTTTTTTTGTTGTTCCTGTGTTACATATGTGATAAATTTGTCCCTGTGCCTGCTCAGTAAAACAAAATATAACTCACCCCTAAATGTAATATGTGTGTCAGGTGGTTGGAGAGAAACTGATATTTACTAAGGGTAAAATCCTTTTCTGGACAGCACAGAGAGTGTAAAGCCAGTGATTAATAAGGTTTCTAAGTGTAGAGCAGTGGTTCTTAATCATTTGTGGGCTGCAACATACTTACTGGCAAATTGCAACCCTACAGGACACACTTATCCCCTGCCACATCCAGCCCTCTCCCTGGCCCTCCATGACACACTTACCGCTGTGTGGTGACATGCTAATGTGTCCAAACACAGTAGTTGAGACCACTGGTATAGAGGATGCATCTATCTGCTAGGTCAACTGGGGCCATGTAGTAGGGTGCTCATTTGGTGCTTAATTCATAATGAAAGAGGTGCTGGAGCTCAAGCTTTTTTTTTTTTTTTTTTTTTTTTTGAACATTGATAACTGATGCTGCAATGCCAAAGGTGCCAGGGCAATGAATTGCCGAGCCTAGGAGTGTCAGAGCTCAACTCCGGCAAATTCTGCACAATTAAGCACTGTGCACAATTTACATCATCATGACTAGCACAAGCTACTGGTTGTATCATTCCTCCAGCTCCATTTCCTCTTACCATAAAGCAATACTGATTCCTCCATCTCTTTCTCTGTCTTGCATTACAGTGAGAATATTATCTCTCTCCTTCACCAAACTCCTCCTCGTGCTCTTCCTTAAACCCCACTTCTTCCTGTAATTTTTCCTCTCTTTCCCTTCAATAATTTCTACATACCCTCCCAGGGATCTACTGATTCACTCCTTGTGTGCATGTTTTTACCTCTATTCCTTAGACGGTAAACTCTTGGGGAGCAAGGTGGATTGTTCATGTGTTTGTAAAATTCTGTAGAAATATATTGTTGATTATTACTACAACTTATTAGAATAAGGGGCTACAGCAAGCAGGCTGGGGCGTTAGCTTGAGACTGCCTCTGAACCCTCTGATGAGCCCTAAGGAGGACTGATGCCTTCTTTGTTTGAGTGTGTGGGAAGCAAAGGAGCTGCCCCCCACAGTGGATCTGTGCCATGAAGGAAAGGAATTAGCCCCAAAATATATGTGCTTGAGCAAAATAATAATAATAATAAGTGTAATTGAAAAAAAAACCAGTAAAATTGTGGAATTTGTTTAATTCAAGGGGGATTTCCTTTAATTAACAACAGCTTAAAGTGTTTCCGTGTCCCTGAATATTGGGCAATGGCGAGTCACTCCCGTACATGCTTTCTTTCTGAAGAAATAGAGTTAAAGCAGTCTTGCATCACAACAGCATAACTCACTAGAACAATAAGTGCTGAGGTAACTGGCATGGCAGCAGTATTTTGCCTCAAATCATTTTATAGGTGTTGCTCTGGACGTTCATTTTTGGGCAGAACAATGTTGGCGGGGAGTGGGAGGATGTTTAAGAAGTGAGGGTTAGACAAGAGAAGCTTTATATGCTGTCTGAACAGTAGTTGACTGGTATAACATATGGCTCCTGTTACCATGTATATGATACTTCTCAGTTCAGTAATAACAACATGCAATAGCATTATTCTGGTTAGGAGCCACTTTCTACTGTTGTATCATTTTCAATCTCTTACGTTAGCCATACAGTTTCACTTTGTTTAGATCTAGTGATAGACCTGAAACCTTGGCAGCATTTTACATCAGGATTTCAAGACGCAGGGGTGGTTCTGTGCTAAAGTTAAAAACTCGCTCTAGGTATAAAAGCTTTGGCAGCCATTTGTTCTGAATGTGAGCTAAGTCCTTGATAGGGAGTGGAGTAGAAATAGATATTAAACAGTTCAGTAGTTAAAATTTTGTAATTAGCTTTTATATGTGCTGTGGAGCTTAACTCCTCAATGTTTTCCTCACTCTCGGGTGGTCTTCAGCATCCCAGTTGGTTTTCCCAACATTCCACCTCCCCCATTTTCCTTGTCTTTACTTTCCCTGTGTTGGAATCCCACCCTTCACAGCCATCATCCTTCCTGCTCAAGAAGACAGGTGAAGACTCCTTCAGCTTGATGTGATGGTGCTTTCTAATTTGTGTGCAGAACCAAACAGGGATGAGTTATACAGGAGATATGAGGGGAGTTTAGGAAACAGTGCTGAATCCAGAATTTCCCAACTGACAAATACAGTGAGGATCCCCTGCTTGTATAAAAGTCTGTAAGATGCTTCCCAACCTCTGTGTCCTTGATCCTGCCTTATGAATAAGGTCATGAAGCGCCTTCCTCCGGTGAAGGTGGTTATGGAAAAGTTGGCAGTGCAGTAATTGTCTGGAACTTCCAGATAGTATTGGAAACAGTACACTCTCACCTTCATAGGGAGCTAGATCCCTTGATGAAAATCCATGTACACCTTTCAGAATAATGGAGTTATGCTGATTTATGTCATTATCATTTGAAGATTGTGTGATGCTTGTTTTACTCTGTAGGCTATGGGAGTGGGGAGAGCATATACAGTACAGTAGGCTCTTTGAACTCAGTGGGAACTTTTGACTTAGGCCTCATCTACATTAGGAAGTTGTACTCCTTTAATTGTACTAGTATAGTTAAAGCGGTACAGCCTCCCCTAGTATGGAGGCAATTATGAGTAAAATGGTGCTTTTATGCTAGAATAGCTATTTCTGAATGGGAAGGGGAATAACTGTTCTGATAAAGGGCACCTTTGTATTGGTGTGCTCATACAAGAGCCCTTCTAGTTAAAACTGTTTCAGATAAAAAAAATTAAACCACCACCATTTCTAATAAAAACATTTATATCCATAAAATGTTTAAGTAGGGAGTAGCTAGAAGAATTTTCATAACATTAGTAATTAGAAGAATTAATGCTTTGAAAGATTTCAGTGTATTGTGTTTAATCACTTAGCTTATGATGCCTCTGAACTTTTCACCATGTAACACTTTATACTGTATTTGTTTAATATAATTATGGAATAATCCTTAGTCTAGTTTCCCAGAATAATAACAAGTGGTCTTTCTTCTCCCCATGTGTTCCTGGTTTACAGCCTGACTTGGAAGGGACATGTATTTGTGAACCTTAGTTCCTTTGCACTTCAAGGGCCAGTTCCAACATATTTCTGATTTCATTTTTTATTTTTAATAATTCTGCTGTTTGTCAGTCTAATGCACATTTTGCTAAATCTTCTCTTACAGTTTTACATAACTTAATACAAATTGGAGTAACAATGTATATAAAATATTTTATGATTATAAAAATATGAGTAGTACATATTGTTTGTGTCTATAGTTTTGTTTTCTCTCTCTTCAACCAGGTACAAGATTTTATTTTATTTTCAGACTTAAACTGCTTATTGTTCTGTTGGAGCTGGGTCAAAACAAAACTCTGCATCTGAGCAACACCAAATGTGGATCAGATCTTTTGTAGTGGGTCCTTGTCTGCAAAGATTCAGGATTTTATTCTGGCAACTAACCACATCATAACATTTTGGTATCTCTTCATGAAGCATTTTAGAATGTTTTATACTAGAGGAGGAGGATTCACAAGAAGACAATTTTAACTTAGATGTATTTCAGGCTTTAATTTTAATGAAGTATTAGTTTTATACAAGCCCAAGAACCCTACTAATATTTTTATGGAATGGAAATATTCAAAAATAGAAAATAGATGGAAAATTGTTTTGGCTGTACACCTCCTTTAAAAGACATTCACAGTTCCATACTCACACTCTAAATGATCCATCGATATGTCATCACTTAGCACAGTACTTCATTCATGGAGGTACTGATTTTTGTGTGAATGCAAAAGATCAGATCTTTTGGAACATAATTTCTGAATTCTTGAATTTTTGAATATCCCTACTTTTCTTTCAAATTGATACATATTTTATTTGTATTGTAAATCTTGGCTAAAGTAGGGAGGAGTAAAACATTCCAGCTATAGACCAAGCTTTCTGGATCTTTTGGTTGATGATCTATAGCTGTATTATCACAATGTTATCATATGGATGGTATTGTCTAAAGCATTAAATGTGAGAACACACAACAGTTTGTGAACAGAACTGTGTTGGATGAATTTTTGTTCTTCTTCAAGAGCATGCTTATTGCCATTCTATCTGTAGGTGTGTGCATGCCTTCGTGCACGTTACCAGAAACTTTTTCCCCTAAGCAGTAGCTGTAGGGCTGCCTCCATGCCCCCTGGAGTGCTGCATATATGCCATGGTTTATCAGGGGACACCGGAGCTCAGCCCACTCAGTTCCTTCTTTCCGCCCCTGACAATTACTGGAACTTTGCTGCAGCTCTGCTGTTTCTTCAGTGTTAGATTCCCTTCCTTCTAGCATTAACAGTAGTTAGGGTTATCAGTTGTTATGTGTTTTCCCTTGTTAGTTCAGAGTAGTTACTGTTAAGTAGTTCTTAGAGTCATAACACACAATGCCCAGATCTCCAGGTTTTAAAACCTTGCTCCTCTTGTGGGAAAGCTTGGGTCTCAAACTCATGGCCCATGGGCCACATGTGGCCTCTAAAGTTATTTTCTGCAGCCCGCAACAATGCTGTCATCATCAATATTTGCAATATTATTGTATGAAAAAGTTTGTGTTGCAGCCTTCAGGCTAACATATTAGTCCTCATAAGGCCCTCATAGTGATTTGAGTTTGAGACCCCTGACCTGAGGAAACACAAAGAAAGGACAAGTGTAAAATCTGCAAAAGCTTAAAACCTCACATGCAAAAGGAGAGGAAGTTTTGCCTAAAGGCTCCCCTGATGGAAGCCACTCTAACCCTGATGCTGGCTTCAAAGCAGACACTGACTCAGCATCAATGCATAGCACCCATTCGGCATTGCCAGTTGCCTCTACACCCGGTGGGGTGAGAAACCCTAGGCATCACAGTGCATTACCAAGGAGGGCAAAGGAATGTCAGCATGGGTATAGCAGTTTCCCCAGGCAGACCATGCAGGGTTTGAGCTCCAACTATAAAATACAAGATGACACTTCATGCCTCCTGGCACCATAGACTCCAGAGGCATTCCAGGCAGCAAGTGTTCTTATGACAATGCCTTCTCCTCCTGCCAGGACAGTTACAGCCCCAAGCCACAGGGGCAAGCCTTCATTGGGACCACCTCGTTGGCTCCCAGATCCTTCTGCAACATCAAGACCTGAATAAGTCTCCCGTACTGCAGAGCATAGTTCCAGATGGTACCACTTGGTCACCAAGTGGTGAAAGTCCCTGGGCACTGCAATTCCGCAGAACCATACAAACTGTGCCCCTCAGTACAAGATGCTGAGACTGGTGACCATAGCCAACAGGGCTTGGGCTCAAAAGGGCTAACCCCAGAGCAGCCTGAATGGCTTTCCACATCTAAGGATATAATGCTGTCACCTTTCTGGAGAGAAAGTAGAGTCCTGTCACCAGAAATGGCTTCAGAACCACCAAAGAGGAAGAGAAAATCTTTGGTATTGCTGCACCATTCCTCTTCCAACCCAGATACTCAGTTCTGCAAATGCCACTATGCCAGGCATGGGAGACACAGCTCCACCTTGCCTTCCTCAGGGGCCAGCTCCTCTTCTAGTTTGGATACCCACCATCACCGGAACAGGAGATGGCATGCAGGTGACTCCTCTTCATTTTCTTAGAGGACAGACTGAAAGCCAAACCAAAGGGGTCTTGACCCAGCCATGTCACATCTCCCAGATTGGACTCAGGGACAGTGGCCCACTCAGTGGCCATACTGGGGTCCATGGTCTTTCCCTCTGACCCAGAGTACAGTTAGTTCCACCAGCTAGCATACAGTTAGCCCTGCCAGCCTCAGAGGGAGTCCGTCCTTCTGGCTCAGAGGACTCAGACCTGCAGCAGGGTACCCCTAAAGGACCTACTTCCTCATCAAAGGAACCTCCGAGATCTCAGTCACCACAGCAGTCTTCGTCCTCATTCCCTGATGAGACTATTGGGCAGGGCATTTCAGCTCCACTAGATGACTTTAAGGCTTATCAGAAGCTGTTGAGAAGGGTAGCTTCTGACCTAGGCATGGAAGCGCAAGAACTCAAAGAAGCTACAGATAGCCTGTTTGATGTACTAATCATGGCAGCCCCTTCCCAAATAGCCTTCCCCATTCATGAAGTTGTCTTTAAAATCATGAAATCCTTTTGGCAAACCCCTTCATCAGTAACCGCAATATCGAAGTCTCCAGAAGAAAGATATGTACCCACAAAGGAATTTGAATATCTCTTTAATCATCCTGCCCTGTCACATTGGTTGTAGAGGCAGCTAATCAAAGAGACAGACAGAGCCAGCCAGTGTCTACACCAAAGAATAAAGACCACAAGAAGTTAGACCTGTTTGGTAGGAAGGTTTATTCAACAGCCAGTTTGCACTTCAGTACTGCAAGCCACAAGGCCCAGCTAAGCAGGTACAACTACAATTTGTGGAACTCACTGTCTTTTTGAAGAGATGTTGCCACAAGAGCAGGTTGCTGAGTTCCACACCATCTTAGACGAAGGTATAGTGGTAGCCAGAGCAGTCATGCAAACTGCATGCAATTCTGCAGATGCCTGGGGACACTCAGTAGCCTCAGCACTATGCATGCACCATTACTCCTGTTTACAAGTTTCGGGACTTCTGCAGGAAGATCAACAGGCAATTCAAGGTCTGCCGTTTGAGTGCCCAACATTGTTCTCTGCCAAAACAGATGAAAAGCTACATGGCCTAAAAGACTCCAGGACCATGCTTAGGTCTCTTGTTCTCTATAATCCGCCCCAAAATCACTGTCCATTCTGACCACCTTCTGTGGCACCACAGCCCCAGTATTGACCAAAGCCACAGAGATACCCTTCATATAGGCAGAGAGAGAGAGAGTGAGAACCTCGAGTAGATGCCACCCAAGCACGAGCACTTGGTGCTGCCCCACAACACCAAAGTAGCTCTAGGTAGTCAAACAGTAGACACCCCTTTTGAGGGTATGATTGAGGATGACAAACAAGTTCCCACAGGGGGTTCTTCCCCTCCCTTTTTCAACCACTTAGCCCCTTTTCTTTCAGAGTGGGTTCATATAACTACAGACCACTGGGTCCTAAAAACCATCGTGCGAGGTTACTCCATCCAATTTTGTTCACCTCCCCCCATCCCTCTTCAGGGACCCCTCTCATGAACAAACCCTTCTTAGAGAGGTTCAGTCCATATTGTTTCTAGGGGCATTGGTCCCAGTTCCACCTCAAGACCAAGGAAGAGGTTTCTGCTCCTGCTGCTACTTAGTCCCAAACACCAGTGGGCGCCTAAGACCTATCCTGGATCTTTGCTCCCTCAACAAATTCATAACCAAGAGGAAATTCAGGATGGTGTCATTGGCTTCCATTATTCACTCCCTGGACTCAGGGGACTAGTTTTCTGCCCTCAATCTGAAGGATGCATATTTCCACATTTCCATCCTTCTGGCCCACAGGCAATTCTTAAGCTTCATGATAGCAGACAACCATTTTCAATTTACAGCCCTGCCCTTTGTCCTGTCTTCAGCCCCAAGAGTCTTCACGAAATGTGTTGCCGTGGTAGCCGCTCACCTTCATCAAAGGGGCATCCGTCTATTTCCATACTTACACAATTGGCTCATAAGAGGCAAATCCTAAAATCAGGTTGCTTTCAGTGTTGCCGTAGTAGTGGACACCCATAAAACATTAGGTCTATTGGTGAACCTTCAAAAATCCAAGCTCCTTCCCATCCAATGGATAGAATTCATTGGAGCAACATTGAACTCCTGACAGGCCACGGCCTTCCTGCCCCAAGCCCACTTTGCTGCCCCTAACATACAAACTTTGGTGGAGTCCAACTACTATAGTCAGACAATGCCTAAAGTTATTCGGACACATGGCAACATGCACATAAGTAGTGCAATTAGAGTGACTAATGTTAAGATCACTGCAAACATGGCTAGTGTCAGTTTACTCCCCAACTCTGCACCCCTTGAACAAAGTCATCTCCATCCCACCTCAAATCTTAGACCAGACAGACTGGTGGCAAGACCCAACACTGGTACTGCAGGGGCTACCTTCCCAGCATGAGACTCCATGAATGACACTTGTATTAGATGCCTTAGACGTAGGTTGGGGAACACACCAGCACGGGAACAAGAACTCAGGGCAAGTGGACTCTGCAAGACAGAAACTTGCTTATTAACATCAAAGAACTTCAAGTGATTCATCTAGCCTCCAACGTATTCCTCTACAGCATTACAGGGAAAGTAGTACATGTGCCGACAGATGACAACACAGCCATGTGCTACATAAACATAAACGAATGGGTTGGGGGGCACTCACTCTTCTGTTTTATGCAGGGAGACCACCCTCCTGTGGGATCTGGCTGTAGCCCACTATTTTTACCTCAGAGCCTCTCACTTACCTGGGGTCAGGAATATAGAGGCAGATCACTTGAGCAGAGTATTCCTACATCATCACAACTGGTTGTTTCATCCCAAAGTCGCATCCAAGATCTTCTGAGGGTGGGGCTATCCACAAATTGACCTGTTTGCATCTCATTGGAACAAGAAGTACACCCAGTTCTGCTCTCTTCAGGGACTAGAACAGGGCATTCTCTTCCGATGCTTTTCTGCTTTTGTGGTTAGGCCTTCTACTGTACCAATTTCCACCAATTCCTTTAATTTTCAGAGTAATCCTGAAAATCAAAAAAGACAGGGCAAATGTGTTGATTACACCAGCATGGCCTCACCAATGTTGGTTCACAAGTCGCCTGAATCTGTCCATCACCTCCCTCCTCCCCCCATGGGAGCTTCCCAACCACCCAGATCTCCTGTCGTAAGACTTAGGCAGACTGTGGCACCTGGACCTAGAGTCACTGCACCTCACAGCTTGGAGACTCTGTGGCTAAGCTGTGATGAGCAGGCATGCTCCACCCAAGTCCAAGAAATCCTATTTGGTAGTGGGAAGCCCTCTTCCCAAGCTTCATACACTGCTAAATAGAAACACTTCTTGGACTGGGCCAAGGAACAGAGCATAGAACCCATAGAATGTCCACTTCAGGCAATTTTTGAATACTTACTGAACCTAAAACAACAAAGTCTCTCCTTAGCTTCACTGAAGGTTCATCTGGCAGCAATTTCAGCTTTTCACCATTCCTTACAGGGCAAATCTGTTTTCTCCCATCCAATGTCATTACAGTTTTTGAAAGGAGTCGAAAGATAGTTTCCCCAAGTTTGTAACCCTGTGCCACCATGGGACCTCAGGGTAGTCCTCTCTCATCTTACAGGGCCTTGTTTCGAATCCCTTGCCACCTGTTCACTTTTGACTCTGTCTGGAAGGGTAGCCTTTTTGGTGGCAATAACTTCAGCTAGAAGTGTGTCTGAACGTAAAGCGCTGACCTCAGAGCCACCATATGTTGTTTTTTTAAAGAAAAGGTACAACTAAGGCCATACCTAGCTTTCCTTCCCAAGGTAATATTAGACTTCCATTGCAACCAAGTCATATTTTCACCAGTTTTCTGCCCAAAGCCACCTCTTTCAAATGAGGAACGCCAATGACACACACTAGACGTAAGAAGGGCACTAACCTTTCACATTGATTGGACTAATCCCTTTTGGAAGTCCACTCAGCTTTTCGTTGTTGTGGCTGACCAGATGAAAAGACTCCCAGTCTCTTCACAACGCATTTCAACATGGATCACAGAGTGTATAAAGCTGTGCTATGAAAAAGCAAAAGTCACACTCCTGAGTCCTGTGACAGCACACTCCACAAGGGCTCAGGCCCCTTCCTTAGCTCACCCCCCAATTCATGACATCTGCAAGGCCACTAAGAGGTCATCGATACATACACTCACCACTCACTATGCCATTGTCTAGCAAGCAAGAAATGATGCAGTTTTCAGGAGAACGGTGCTTCGATCTGCACGGTGTTAACTCTGCCAACCATCCAAGGTAAGCTTGCAACTCACCTACAGATAGAATGGACATGAGCAAGCTCTTGAAGAAGAAAAGGTGGTTTCTTACCTGTAACTGTTCCTTGAGATAAGCTGCTCATGGCCATTGCAATCCCACCCCCTATCCCCACTTTCAGAGTTAGCGGAAAGAAGGGACTGAGTGGGCTGAGCTCTGGTGTCCCCTGATATACCATGACATATGCACTGCACTTCAGGGGGCACCAGAGACAGCCCTATGGCTACTGACTGGGGGGAAAAGTTTGCAGTAACCATGCATGGAAGCATGGACACACCTACAGATAGAAAGGACGTGAGCAATTCATCTTGAAGAACGACAGTTACAGGTAAGAAACCGTCTTTTATATGGTGTCTCCATTACGGAAGTCTACAACCACACTAGCCTGTTCTGTACAATTCTCTGTTAATCTCTCTGTGGATGAGTAGTCCTTTGCTCCATCCAGGATACCACATAATACATTCATCCAAGATGATCTTTTTCTGTCTTGAGTTCTTTTGCCATCAACTTACCCTTCCAGGGCCTGTCAACATGTGTCTTCTGCTGAACCCCTTAAAACGTATGCTGTAAATCAAATTTAACTTTTCATAAGATCTCTGACTAGTGTTGGCTGATTTCCAGTAATCTTCAGTGTAAATGAATTACAGAGCATTAAATGGTAATGGGAAACTATTAGAGAGTAAAAAAATATAGTTAGTAAATTATTTTACTTCTATATACCAGTTTCAAAAGTTACTATAATCCTGAAATTAGCTCTTGGCATTGGGTAAGCTAATGGTTTTCAAATCTCTTTAAAATGTGCCACTCGACATAGAACAGTTTTTAGGGCCAAAGAGCGTCAGTAAAAAACTACAAAAGCAACATCTTCAAGTCTGCTGTCTCAGCTTCTGGGAGCTGAGTGGATGGTGAGGAGTCCCTTTTCTTTTAGTAGTGTTTTTGCAAATACAAGTCATGCAACAGTTCGAGGAAGATAGGTTTAAACAGGAAAAGAAAAAGAGAATGCTTTCATGCATTTTATTCAGTTGTAATGATTTTTATAGACACTGATCTTATTTGATGCATTGAATAAATAATGAAAGGAACCAGGATGAAATAATGAAAATACGTATGGATTAATGAAATACACAAGTAGATGGCCTAAGTGTGTTTTAGAAACTTTAATATAGTGCTGCCTGTTCGTGTTGATGTAATTAAGGGACTCTCAGTATTTCCATTACAGGAGTCTATTTTCATGGGTTTATAACCCAGCTGTTAAAGAAGAAAAAATTGCCCTGGGCTTCAGTGTGACATCCAAGACTGAACTCAGGAGTAGACTTTTATACTAAATTTAATTTGTTGATTTGTTGTACACAGTTTGTAAGTTGCTTAGGGATTTGTTGAGGATGCTGGCACCAGAGTCCAAATTTTGTGATCTTCAGGAGCATTGCTACCCCAGGCAAAGACCCAGGGCACGGGCACATGCCCCACCCCCTGGCCTCAGCCCCCGCCACCCCACAGCCCCATTTCTCCACTAGGGGCCAATCCGGCCTTGGGCTCCTGCCGCTGCCAGCCTGTCCCTGGATTCCTGGCCAGGACTGAGGCCGGGACAGGTGGGCGCCACCGCAGGCAGCCCAGCCTGAATTCCAGGCCGGTGACCGGGCTGGGAATGGCAGGTGCCGCTGCACCTGGGAGAGGCAAGTACCGCCACCAGCAGCTGGGCCCTGGATCTCTGGCTGGGGCCAGGGCCTAGAGAGGCAGGGGCTGCCCCAGACATTCAGGGCACTGGTGCTGGGACTCGGGGAACGCACCCTGTGTGCCAGGCACCAGTGACGCCCCTGGTGATCTTCATGACATGCAGAACTCACCTATTTTCTTAGGCTCTCCCAGGTGGTATGTAATTAATAATCATGTAAGGCGTCTTTGTGCTAAAGACACAATAAAGACTTCATTGTTTATTGGGAAGTTTTCATTGTTTAAAAAGTTTGTTGGAAGATTTGTTTAACTGCATTTTGGCCAAAAAAAAAAAAAAAAAAAGTTTCCTTTTGACCCTTTCTAAATAAGTGGCTATAAATAGCCACACGAGATTTTTCTTCTCAATGGAGCCAGTGCAAGTGGACTACCCGAATGATACTCATGACTGTGCAGGATGTACAAATGCAACATATCACTGAACCCGTAAGTTCCTCAAGACAGTTAAAGTGATGAAAGTTTAGTTTGAATGGACTATTGTGAAATGACCTGGAGATTATAGTGAAGTCACTGACAACTCCATTGAGGAAATCTTTTTTTAACAACCTTAAAAAAAAATGTTAACCAAAATAGAAGAGCTCTTACATATACTACCAAAAAAGCAAAGAAATTGATTGAGGTTTTATCTTTAAGCTTTTCTCATAATCATATTTGAAATGTACTTTATGTATTGATTATAAGGCACTTACATCCATTTATGTAAACATTTTATAATGCAGTTTCCAACCATTTGCCTCTACTTGGCACACAAGTATGCATGCACATACATGTACCTGCATTTAAAAAATCTGTGAGCAGAAATAATTCTAAAACTCACATACAAGGGTTAGAATTCTTGTCTCTCCTAGTCTGTGTTGTGGGTGCATATTCTAAACTTGCAGACAAATTATTAAAATTCCCAATACAAATGTGCAAAAGTGGGGGTCCTGTGAAGTCCCAATTAAACCTTTGTGCCTGAATGTCAATCAAGGAAGAGAAGGAGTGATTATATTGTTTGAATTGGATATTTAAGTTTTTTATTTATATTATCTTTTTATTCATTCTGTGTCTGTGAAAGCAGTATTGCTGAATGGTAAAATGTGAAAGTTACACTAATGAATGATCTTATAGTCCAGTTGTTTTCAACCACTGTGGTGGGGCTTTAAACTAGGTCTGACGGGGGAAGGGGACCAAAGCCCACAGGTAAGTGACAATGTGGGAGACCAGGGGGATGGGATGGAACTTGGGGGGTGCCGGGACTGTAACTCCAGGGATAGAAGAGAGGGTAGTTGGAACATGCGGGGGGAATCAAATAACCTTCTTAGATGCTCTAATGAAGCCCTAATGCCTGAGGCAGGTGGGGGAGGTCAACACCAAAAGAAAATGCAGGGAGGTAGATACAATAGAATTGAAAATCAAAATGGGAAAGTAGGGCAATCAGCCGGGTATCTTAGGTGCCTATACATAAATGCAAGGAGCCTGGGAAACAAGCAGGAGGAATTGGTAGTACTGGCGCAGACAAAGAACTATGACATGATTGAGATAACAGAGACGTGGTGGGATAGTTTGCATGACTGGAGCTCTGCAATAGATGGCTATAAACTGTTCAGGAAGGACAGGCAGGGAAGGAAAGGGGGAGGAGTAGCACTGTATGTGAAAGAGCTCTATGACTGCTCAGAGCTTCATTATGAAAGTGGAAACAAGCCAGTTGAAAGTCTGTGGGTTAAGTTTAGAGGGGAGAGCAACAAGGGGGATGTTGTGGTAGGTGTCTGCTATAGACCACCAGATCAGAAGGAGGAGGTGGATGAGGCATTCTATGGACAACTGACAGAAGTTTCTAGAGCACAGGCCCTGGTTCTCATGGGGGATTTCAATTACCCTGACATCTGCTGGAAGGCCAATACAGCAGTGCACAGGCGATCCAGGAAGTTTCTGGAGAGTGTTGAGGACAACTTCCTGGTACAAATGCTGGAGCAACCAACTAGGGGCCTTGCACCTCTCGATCTGCTACTCACAAATAGAGAAGAATGTATCAGGGAAGTGGAAGTGAATGGCAACCTGGGTAGCAGTGACCATGAAATGATTGAGTTCAAGTTGATGATTAAAGGAAAGAAGCAAAACGCAGACCCTGGACTTCAGAAAAGCAGATTTTGTCTCCCTCAGGGAATTGATGGGCAGGATCCCTTGGGAGGCTGATCTGAAGGGGAAAGGTGTCCAAGAGAGTTGGGTGCATTTTAAAGAAACCCTGCTAAGGGCACAGGAAGATACAATTCCGATAAGGAGAAAGCACAGCAAATGTGGAAGGCGCCCACTGTGGCTTAACAGAGAGCTCTGCACTGAGCTGAAGCATAAAAAGGACGCTTACAGGAAGTGGAAGCTAGGACAGATAACTAAGGAGGCATATAAAGACATTGCTTGGGACTGCAGGGATAAAATCAGAAAGGCCAAAGGACAAATGGAGTTGCGACTAGCAAAGGATGTGAAGGATAACGGGAAGGGGTTCTACAAGTATATCAATAACAAGAAGAGGATCAGGGATGGTGTAGGTCCCTTACTGAATGGGGCAGGCATCCTTGTGACAGAGGATGAGGAAAAAGCTGAAGTGCTCAATGCTTTTTTTACTTCAGTTTTCACAAGCAGGGTCAGCTCCCAGCCCACTACACTAGGTACGGTAGACTGGGGAGAAGAAGAGAGGCCCTTGGTGACAGAAGGTCAGGTTAGGGACTACTTAAAGAAACTAGATGTGCACAAGTCCATGGGGCCGGATGAACTGCATCCGAGGGTGCTGAGGGAGCTGGCTGATGAGATAGCAGTACCGTTGGCCATTATCTTTGAAAACTCATGGCGAACAGGGGAGGTGCCAGAGGACTGGAAAAAAACAAATATAGTACCTATCTTCAAGAAAGGCAAAAAGGACGATCCAGGGAATTACAGACCTGTCAGCCTCACCTCAATCCCTGGAAAAATCATGGAGCAGCTTCTCAAAGAATCCATCCTGAAACACTTGGGGGAAAATAGAGTAATCAGGAACAGTCAGCATGGATTCACCAAGGGTAAACCATGCCTGACCAACCTCATCGCCTTCTATGATGAGATGACTGGATTTGTGGATGCGGGAAGAGCCTTTGATGTGATATACCTTGACTTTAGCAAGGCTTTTGATACAGTTTCCCACAGCATTCTCATTGGCAAATTAAGGAAGTATGGGTTAGATGCGTGGACTGTAAGGTGGATAGAAAACTGGCTAAAACAACGGTTTCAGCGTGTAGGAATCAATGGCTCCATGTCAAGTTGGCAAGCAGTAACGAGTGGCGTGCCCCAGAGGTCGGTCCTGGGGCCAGTTCTGTTCAATGTTTTCATTAATGATCTGGATGATGGGATAGATTGCACACTTAGTAAGTTTGCGGATGATACCAAACTGGGGGGAACGGTAGACACCCTGGAGGGCAGGGACAGGATTCAGGGAGACCTAGACAAATTGGAGCAGTGGGCCAAGAGGAATCTCATGAGGTTCAACAAGGACAAGTGTAAAATCCTGCACTTTGGACGAAAAAACCCCATGTACTGCTACAGGCTGGGGAGTGATCAGCTAAATAGCAGCATTGTAGAAAAGGACCTGGGAGTCATGGTGGATGGGAAGCTGGATATGAGTCAGCAGTGTGCTCTTGCTGCCAAAAAGGCCAATGGCATACTGGGCTGCATCAGAAGAAGTGTTGCCAGCAGATCGAGGGATGTGATCATTACCCTCTATTCTGCACTAGTGAGGCCACATCTGGAATACTGTGTCCAGTTTTGGGCTCCCCACTACAAAAAGGACATGGACAAATTAGAGAGAGTCCAGAGGAGGGCAACAAAAATGATCAAAGGGCTGGAGCACAAGCCCTATGAAGAAAGACTGAAGGAACTAGGCTTATTTAGCCTGCAGAAGAGAAGACTGAGGGGGGATTTGATAGCAACCTTCAACTACTTGAAGGGTTGCTCCAAGGAGGATGGAGCTCGACTGTTCTCGGTAGTAACAGAGGGCAGAACAAGAAGCAATGGTTTCAAGTTACAGCTGGGGCGGTCCAGGCTGGATATTAGGAGAAACTTCCTTACTAGGCGAGTGGTGAAGCATTGGAATAAGCTGCCTAGGGAGGTGGTGGAATCTCCATCTCCGGAGGTATTCAAGGCCCAGCTGGACAAAACCCTGACTGGGATGATCTAATGGGAGTGGTCCTGCTTTTTTTGGCAGGGGGTTGGACTAGATGACCTCGTGGGGTCCCTTCCAACCCTATGATTCTATGATTGTGTCACCACACAGTGGTTGTGTGTCACAAAGAGCTGAGAAGATGGCTGAATTTGGCCTGGAGGGAGTGGGCTAGTGTGTCCTGTAGAGTCACAATATATTGCGAAGAGTGTTGCGACCCACAAAAAATTGAGAACCACTTTTCTAGTTGCCTTACAATATCTTAAAATTTCTATCTCTTTGTAGAGTCTTTATTTTAACTCAGGGCAATTCAAATTCTCACAGATACATCTGCTATATGGTTGTAATCATGGATAATAAATGATGCATTATTCTTTTAGCAAACATCTTAATTAGGATCTGATCCTGAGAGAAATCAGTTCATTGGGAGTTACAGGTGTACTATATTGCTCAAGATCAAGATCTTAAAAGACCAGACTTGAGTTTCATTGTCTGTTCAGTAACCAGAATAAAGCCACAGAATCACTGAATATGCACAGGCAACAGCATACTTGAGAGGAGACACCAGCAGAAAAAAAACACAGAATGTTCTTTCTTGGGCAATACACTGCATGTACCTCCAGTCTGCCTAGTTCTGGAGAAAGTGACTCCCTGGGCTGAAGTTGGGATTGGAAGGAGTGATGAATAATACAGGGAACAGGATTGCAGTGCAGTGGTGGAAAATCTGATTTATCTCATCGCCATCTTCCTAACATTATGAATTACACAGTTGGAAGTGGGACTGGACAGAAAGGAAGGTACCACTTGGCAAGAGGAGGGGAGGAACAGATAAACTAGTCACCCCACCTTAAACAGCTTCCACACACATTCACACTTGGAAAAAATGGGGGGGGCATAGAGTTCCATTTTCCTTATCAATTGTGTTTTAAAATCTGATGCTGAAACAGATTTGTAGTATACATAGAGTTGCCACCCATCTAGTTTTATCTGGACAGATGGATTTTTGACTTGTGTGTCCAGGTGCCATTTACAGTTGCCAGGTGCACATTTTTTGGAGACCTGACAATCCTAAATGGCACTTGAATAAAAAGTCTGAATACTGCAGGGCAGGAAGAAGCACTGGGTCATTAACGTGCCTGATCCTAGTCAACTGGGGCCGCTTCTGACCTGCAGACAGGGTCTTTGAGACAATCCACCTAGTGGCCTTGGAAGAAGAACAAGGCAGGGAGGGTGCCTTCAGAGGTAGATGTAGAGAAAGGGGCAGGGCCTTGGGGTTTCAGTTACCAGTAATTGGAAATGTGGCAAGGCTAAGTATACAGGTTTATTCTGAATGTACCATAGGCATAAATGAAGTGTTAAAGATATGTATATGAAGAGTCTGTTATGTTGCTTGAAGGGTTTTTTGCACATAAATGCTGTCTTAGCAATTGCTATTACTTCAGTAAGATTTAACTTGGAGTGGGAGGAACTGATGGTTCTTTGAGTCATAAGTTCTGTTTGCCACAGACTTCCCATGAGACCCTGGGTATATGAGTTACTCTCTACTCATCAGTTTTCTCCTCTATAAAATTAACATAACAGAATATCTCATATGACTGAAGATAATTTCAATTATAACTGCAGATCCTCTGGAAGTCATGTCAGTACAAAGTATTATAGGTATAAATCTGGTAATTGATAGGATTAATCATAGCTGTCTAATGAATCTGAATGAAAGGGTTTACTTGTATTGTAAATACATATAAAATTAGGACATGCGGTATATTGCTTGTGAAATAAAGGCAAAAATCCTTACTACCAGATGACCTCTGAAGTAGATGAACTGCAATAATGCATTGGCTTCAATTTTTCTGGAATATGAGGTTTGACTATTTAGCTGTGTTATGGGGAAATTAATATTACCGAGATGCCACAATTAGGCATTAAAAGACACTCTGTGTAGCTCTATGGCATTCTCCTCAGTAACACAACACTGAGATCAGATTAGGGACTTTGTGAGTAAAATATTATTGTAATAAATTATATTAGAGTTTTAAAAATTAATCAATAATCTTTCCAAAATAGGATAGGTCATTATTTCTTTTGATTTCAGGGGAACGTTTTCACAGTGGGTATAAAAAGGCATGCTTATTTTTTCTTTAGATATCTGCCAATTAGTTAATTTGAGTATTTTTATCAGTCAGTGTGACCTCTATATTTGGGCTGCATATTGACTTGCCCTGGATTTGTGGTAAGAGTGACTTTGTGTAGGGCTAACTTCAGTTAACAGAAACAAAATTTACCTTGCTCACATTAAATCAAATTTCTTATCAGGTTTGATGGTATTCATTTTCCAGAACCTGTACCTTTGGCAAGGGATGAAACTGAGTTAAATTGGTCCTGTTAGCCCAAAGGTTCCTGCTTTCTTAAAAGGTTCATAGCAGGTCAGGTATTTTTTAGTATATTTTTAAAGACTCGGTTGAGCTAATTTAATTTCTGTTCATTAATTCCTCACCCCCAAACTCCCCCACCAGCAAAATAAATGGCCCTTCACACGAATCCAATTTAGCTTCAATATACCTTATTCACACTGTTTTTTATTGCAAGCCTCAGTTCAGCCAGCTGTATGATTGCCCAGCTGCCTCAGGTTTCCCAATTTAGCACTGGAAATGATTTCAGCATGGCTAAAACTTTTTGCTGGCCAGTTTGGAAACAGGATTCAATTTGTGAAAATGCCCTAAAATGGCCACTGAAAACAAAACAAACAAATGGGGGATTTGTAATTTTCTTTCTTGGGGGTGTGGGGGGGGCATGTGTGCGTATATTGTGGAGCAAGAGTTGTTGAAAATGAATTCTTAGTTTTGCACTTTTGCCACCCTCTGAGGGACTTCTTTTCTTGGCCTGGGCTTAATTGCAGCACTGACATAAACAAGGGGTTTAGTGTGAAACTCTGTACAGGCAGCTGGAGGTGAACTGGCAGCAGAGACCAGGATCGAGTTTAACACTGAGGCAAAATAGCATGGTTTTATCTGGGAGCAATAGTAGGAAGGAAAAAAGGTTTGCAGCTGTGTGGTGAGAATGCATGTCTAATCAAAGAAGTCCCTGGCATCAAATGTTCATATTTACATGGCCAAGGGTAAAAAATAGTAACACTTCTCTGTCTCAAGCACCATTGAACTTGAAGCTGGTTCACGTTTTACAGAGGGTCCAGCCACTGGATCTGAGTTGTATTTTACAGTGTCCATATGTGAGCAGTTCAACAAAGGGTTGATTAAGCATGAATTTATTGTTGTGCTTTTATAGGAAATCTTAGTGTGTCTTGAAGTTTATAGAGACAGACATGTTAATGAAAGCCCTTTGGCAAACCTAGAATTCCAAAATAAGCAACAGTCAAAAAGTCTGATCTTGCAGCTATGAGGAAAAAAAAAATGTATGTGCAGTGTGACCATAGAAATACTTTGTGATTATTCTGCATATAAATTGCATGAATCAGGGAGAAGGGTGAAAGACTTGTTAATTCTTTGCTTCTACCTTGGTCCACTTTAATACATTGGTATATGGATTATTCCTTATTGTTCTAAAGGGGTCCTTTTAAAGAAAATTGTTTGTTTGTTTTGTTATTGGTTAATTTAATTGTTTTAAATTGCTTGGCTGGATGCTTTATTATAAACCTGTGACTATCTATTTGAAAAGTATCATTGAAAGCTGTATCCAAATCTATAGATACATATAATTTTTTCTTTTAACTTTTGATGAAGAGCATACATTACTGCTATGAGAGTTCCTGGTTTTCTCGGTGCAGGTATCTGTCAGTGGAGGCTGCAGTGGTTAAGCGAGGAACCTCTGTTAATGAAAAATGCCAGTCTGGTAGATTTTGCATGCAGAACTCTATCACATAAGTGTCGTCATTAAAGTGTTTTATCCTTCATGTTATATAAATCTTCAGTCAAATTTAAAAACTTAGGAAGGTTTTCAACAGGCATGAATATACCTAGTCTGTACACAGGAAAAGAACTATAGAGACTAAAAATTCAACTGATGTTTTTACAGCAGTAATCTAAGTTGCTTCCAAAATATCGTCTTGGTCTGAAGAGCAACTCCTTAAAAAGGGACTTCTGTGTTTATTATTTCTCAATAATTTTCTGATCAAATTTGGCCACTAAATTGAAAAATGTCTCTTGTAGCAGTCAAGCCATCTAACTTGACCAGTAATCTAAAAATCTGGCAATGCTGATGCAAGTATCAACACTAGTAATAATGGTTCTGTTGTTAGAATTTAACTGAGAGTTTTGCTGATATTATGTGAACCAGAATAGTACTTTGCACACTTTCTTGTGGTTGTGTTTGCCCTATACATTTTTGTCAGAAAAATAAGCAGATTTGGCTCAGAAAACACACAGTGAGCGGATCTATTGACTAGGAATATAATTGTTCATAGATTCTGTTCTGACTATAATTGCACATTAAAAATAAGAAAAGGCAACATTAACAAAATAAGCAGAAATCACTTCCCAGCAAAGATGTTTTTAATAAATGGAAGCAGCTCTGTTTGTTTGTGAACTGCCTCTATAGTCCTGAACTTTACTGACAATTAGGATAATAAAGTTTAACATTTAAATAATCACAATTTTTATTTATAGAAATTCTATCATTTTGATGATTGTTTGTCAGCTGTCACATAAATCATACTTTTGTTTTCCTTCAAAAAACTTGATCAGAAAAAAAGAGAGAAGCACTGGTTTGGCATATTAGATTTCACAATTTGTATATATTGCAATTTGTTCACATTGGTAGAAATTGAGTGAAAAATATTTGAGAGTAGAGCTTGGGCCATCGGACTTTCTCAATGAGAAGGGTCATCTGACTTCCAAAGGATGGGCAACACACACAAAAAATTCTTGTAACCTGATATCAGTGATTTAACAAACATTGTGGTATTTTTGGCTATGTTTACACTACCAAAATTAGTCCAGATAAAGGAGGCTTAATCCAAACTAGTTTGGTCCCTGTCTACACTAGGCATTACCTAGTTTGAACTAAATTTTACCTAGCTTGAACTAAAAAAACTAAGCAGGGCTTAATTCAAACTAGTTAGTTCATACTATTTCTAACTAAATAAGTTAGAACTAGCTGTGTATTTTTAGTTGCACTTTGTAGAGGAGGGGAAAGTTTGGATGCCATGTTTTCAGTAGTGCTTTTCATCCCAGGCTAAGAGCCATGTGGTTTGTGAAGTTTATAACCCAGAAGCACCCAGTGGATTCTCAATGAGAGCCATTTCACTTTGAGCACTTCCAAAAATCTGGCCACTTGGTTTAGATGCCTACTTGGGAGTTTTCATAAAAAATGCTAAACAGATTGTGTACACTATTAAATATTGCTGTGTATTAAATGGTTTGACCATATGAAAAGAACTACGTAAAATGAAGGCTTTGTTTTTTTAAGAGACTGCGTTCATGAAACAATTACAGATTACAAAAACATTTTGTATCTCTTCTCATCCTTTTAGACTGTGAATTAATCACTATTATTTCAGATGTCACTGGTGCTGGGCACAATGGGCAGAAGCCCTGAGTCCCCATGCCAGTGCCCCGAGTCCCATCAGTGACAGCCCTGAGCTTCCGGATGGGGAGAGCTCAGGGCAGTCCTGAGGCAGACTGTTGATGGCGGCAGGATCCTTCGAACCAGAGACTGCCCCCACCCCCAGTTAGCCTAAGGAAGCAGGATCCAGCCTCGACCATGGCAGGGGACCCGGGGCTCAGCTGGCAACAGTGGGAAGATCTGGCCCCTATCCTGGTCAGGAACCTAGGGCTGCTGGATCTGGTTCTAGCCATCAACCCTATGGCTGTTAGTGGTGGCAGGAGCCAGGGCCACCAATAGCAGGAGCCGGAAGCAGCCCGTATCCTGGCTGGGGACCCAGATCTGGCCAGGGGACTTGGGGCCAGTGGGCCTGATTGGGGCTGGGGAAGCAGATTGAAGCTAGGGGGAAGATCCAGCATAGCTGATGGGGGAGGTGCGGGTCCTGAACACTTTTTTGGGACAGCAACAATCCTGTATTATAGTAGTGTGTAGTGCTGTGGACCCAAACGACATTGGGTCCCCCAGTGTGCTAGGCAGTCTCAAGCCCAGAATATGCGAGAGTGCTCCTCAAAAAGCTTACAGTCTCAGTAACAGGGCAGGAAAGGGGAAATAATACACAACTAGAGCAAACAGTGTGAGGCGATGGTTTGCTTGTGTCTCTATCTTGCACCCTTCCGCTCTATGTGTAGGTTGGCTAAACAGAGAGAATGGAAGAGGGAGGAGATGTTTTTAGAGAGGGTAAGGAAAAAGGAGAAGAGGGGGGAAAGGTTGGAGGAAACAGCCAGTCTCCACAGGGGGAAAGAATGGTCATAGTTGGAGCTATAAAAATGAGTTGGACTTTGACGATGTAATCATTTGTTCTCTGCTGCAGCTGCTTGTCACTGCTTCTGCCAGCTAAGTTTCCCTCTGTCTTCACTAAGCTCATGTGTCTCAGATAATGATGGAGCCACAACAGCCCAGTTGACCCGAGTGTAGTTTCCCTAGGGCATTTTTGAGTCTAGGAACCTTTGGTGAAGCTACTGGTGACATTTCAGACTAAAAATAAACTGTTGGAGGTTTTTTTGGAAGGAAAGGTAGTCTTACATTGCAAAACATCTTAAGAGTGCCACACAAAAATAAATAAATAAATAAATAAATAAATAACTAGGAGACTCATTGTTGAAAGCAAACATATTAAAGTTCATAAAAAATCTGACCACAATAGCATTTCCTGTGGTGTCTTCACTGAACACAGATATTACAAGTTGCCTGATATTATATATTTTATTTTTAAAATGTTAACTTCCTTAATTTATATAGTTTTGTCACAGCCTTGATTCTCTTTCAGTGCTATTTTGCTTCTGTGAATCAATAGCATTAATAACAGTTAGTGCCCACATAGCTTTGATTACTGTCTTAAATTATAACTGCCTGTGAGAAAGGCCTCTGCCTGTGTGTATTTCAGAATTTTTGTGCAAGATTTTGTTTTGCTTTTTTGATGGCTGAGCTTCAGACTTTGGATCCAGCCTGAACTTCCTCAAAGAGTTCAAGGGATTTTGGATCCAGTGTTTCAGTCAAGGCTCACATCTGTCTTCCCTCCCCAAAGCTGGATACTTTGTTAGTTTAGTTGCAGTGAATGAATGAGAAATGTGTGTAAGACAGTGAAATGCCCCAGTTGGCTTAAACCTTATAAGTAAGCATATGTGCAGTAATAGCATTAAAACAGCTCTGTACATTTTTGTTGATTTAAGTTCTTAAATCCTCTAAATAAATATATAAATAATCCTTGAGAAATATCATTCTATTTATACCAGAAATGTTTGGGATACAGTCTTGAAATCAAGAAGAATTTATAAATGCAAGCCACTAATCTACATATAAAATGTAAACAGGAGTTTGACTTAATTTCCTATGAATTAAATAAATCATGTAAACTTGCCTACAGGGAGCGCCAAATGTAGATTAGGCAAACAACAGGACAAAAGGACTGCAGGGGTAATTGATGGGAGTCCGATAATGTGCTCAGTTTTATGCCAGAAGTTGCAATAATTTTCTGAAGAAAGAGGGGTGTTGTACAAATAATCATTTATTAAAAAATTAAAGTCTGGGTTAGGTTGCCACAATTAAGTTTACTTAAAGTATCTAGGCATTCAAGTCTAATTTCTCATTACAGTAACCAGCTAATAGTACCTTTTACATCAGAATTCTATTCCGTACTTTTTCAGTTACTGATGTTGATATCAATACTAAAATAAATACTGGGTTTTGTGGGGAGTGAAGGGAGGAGGAGAGTCGACTTTGATTAAAGACATTATGATTAATTAAACTGAGTGGATAAGGCAGTAGGGGAGAGTTTTGTTAGATTCCAGAAACTCTAGATCTAAACTGAAGATACTTTGATGTATATCTAGTGCTCCAAAGAGCATCTGTTTTTGAACTTTAATTTTCTTAAGACATTATTTGTGAAGTGTGAGGGAGCGTTAGAGTTCCCTTTTAAAAATAAATCTCTTTTCCCCCCAAAATGCCTCTGCTGAAACTGTTGATCTTCCCATGGCAAAAGTTATTTATGTCTGTCCCAATGGTCATCATTCTATGTAGATAGTGCCATGTGAAGGAATTATAACAAATGAGGAATCCTGTCACACTAAAAACTATCAAATTTATTTGAGCATAATCTTTTGTGGGCTGTAGGCCACTTCATCAGATGCATGCAGAAATTATCTCATTTACATGAATTTAGGTCTTGGTCCTGACTCTATTCAAATGAAATTTTCAGCACACCCATGTCAGCTGAAGTTTTGCCTGAGAGACAAGTGTAGCAATGGGCCCAGAATCTATAACCTCTGTTCTCAGTTTATATTCATTTTTTTCACTGAACAGCTACTTAAATAAAAGTCTGCAACTTCACTGATCCAGAAGGATATCGTTCAAGGGGCTCCATGTAGTATAAAGATTTCCATGAAGTGTAGAGATTAAAAACAACAAAAAAAAAAGAGTTCATCTCACAGCATCTCAGAGGGACAGAAAAATAGTCAAATTTAGCCTGGTTGTAGTGTGCGAATTCCTTTTTCTTTGTAAAAATCCAAATCCAACAGTAACTATCAAAATGTCATCATGTGCCAGCTTGTTCATACATGTTTGTTACAGATTATCTCACTTTTCTTCTGTTGGCAATAGGAGATATTTCTGGAAATGGCTGACAAATGTTAACTGCTCATGGCTTTTGTTATAAAGAGGTTAGTAGATGGAATGTGTTTAGGTAACTCCTATTGACATCTAATACTAATTAGTATTTTATTGCCTACATTGTTAAAAATGACTAGTGGTTCTAGGTGGTAGGGCATCGCTAGCACTGGGCACACGGGGCTCGTGCCCTGAGCCTCAGTGCCCCGGGTCTCCCGAAGACCCAAGGTCCGGCCGCCAGCAGTCCAATACGGCCTCCCTCTGGGGCCTGGCTGCTGCAGGCCCAATGCAGCCCCCACTGGAGCCCAGGGATCCGGGGTCTGGCCACCAGCCCAATGCAGCCCTCACTGGGGCCCAGCCATGCCTGCCTGGTGCAGTCCTTGCTTGTGCCCACAGAATCTGGGGCTTGGCTGTTGCCAGCCCACCCAGGGCTGTTCCTTGGGGTGGGGACAGGGCCAGTCAGCCTATGTGGGCCTCCCCCTGTGGGGGACTGGTGCTCCACCTCACAGTGCAGGAGGAGGAGTCTTACCCCCATGTGCCACAGGGAGGGGGCCCTGCTGAGGGGCTGCAGAGAGGAACGGAGGGCTTCTGGTCCAGGCCACTATTTCATGGTGCCCCTTCCACTGCCTCTGCCAATCCTCTGTGTGGGCCAGGAGGCCTACTGGCCACAGCCCCAGGCACTGGAGGGGGGCTGAGGTCACAGACCACCCTCTGCAGCAACATTCATCCAGTCTTGCCCTGCCCCCGGCCGGTCTGTCCCGGGGCTGGGCGGGCTGGCATGTGGCCGGGCCCCGCAGAGTTTACTCGCTGCCCCACTCTGCCACCAGGCCAGAATGCCACTGCAGGGTCAGGAAAACAATGGGGCCCAGGGTGATGGCCCCACCCCCTGGTCCGGCTCAAAACCTATTTTGGGGGCAGCGATGCCCCTGCTATGTGCCTCATTTTTTGGCACCCAACTTGACGTGTCTTTACGAAATCTTATTTTTCAAGAAGCCCCTTTTTAAAGTGTTTCAAACTGAGCACCCAAAAATTGAGCTGTCAAGAATGGCTAGTTATTTTTGAAAATGCAGGCTACATTGTATTTTTCTTTATCTATCTATAGCAGTGTCTAAAGTCTGCTATCACAGCCATATATATGGTTTGTAGAAAACAGTGGGATACCTTTAAAAGAGCAGCCCTACTTCATTAGGTTAACTGTTGGCTTTGGAATGCACTGCTGGGTTTTCTTCTGTTCTGGTGCTTTGGGAATACTTTGTTGAAGAAATGAGACTTACAGCATGAGTAGAAGCTGGCTAAATTGGATTTTCCTGATTTGTGAGAAATGTTCCACCACAGCCGTGCTGTTGAGAACCCTGATCCTCCAGTTCCCTCAAGATTCTGTGTGGGCTTAGTTAATCGACTGCATCTGATGACACCTGTTCCAAAAGGACGGGCAGTTTATATGCCAACATTGGCCTATCTCATTAAGATTTTGTAAACCAGTACCAGAACCTTGAAGCAGATTAAGTAGTTAATGTAGAGGCAATGCTGTAATACACCTAAACTTGACTTATTCTGATAGTCTTGGATTTCATGAAATGCGAGTATATATCTGCATGTGCCCACAAAGGGCTAGGCATGGGTAGGAAATGAAAGATGTGTAAATAATGTATGATGGGCTTGAAGGGGGACACAATTTGTTTCATTTTCCTGAAGTGGAGAACTCAACTTTCTTAAGCTTGGGAAAGTATGAACCAAGGAGGCAGGCTCTAGCTCTATACCTGTTTTTAGTTTGTAGCTTTTTCTTGCACTTTTTTTCTAGACCCAGGTGAAGTGGTTTAGTGTTTTCCTGTCTGGAAATGCTGAATACGTGAACTACTGCCATGCTCAGAGTAGAATGGATGGGGTGCTGTCTTAGCTGAGGATTGTAGACGTTGCTTTTTGTGACTGCTGCTCTTTGAGTGTCCAGGGATTATTGAGTACTGTACTTTCAGGCTCTAATTCATCTTCATCATCTGGGCCCATGGCAGGGATGCTCTTGAAGATTTCCACAGAGATTTCAACAATTTCCACTCCACAATTAAACTCAGCCTGGAACACTCCACACAGGAGAGCCACTTTCTTGACACTACAGTACAAATCAGGGACAGGCCCAGCAACACTACGTATACCGAAGACCTACTGATGGATATCTACCTACATCCCTTGAGCTTCCATCCTAAACACACCACATGATCCATTGTCTACAGCCAAGCCCTAAGATATAACCGCATTTGCTCTAATCTGTCTGACAGAGGCAGACATCTTGAGGATTTCTATCAAGCATTCTTAAAACTACAGTACCCACCTGGGGAAGTAAGAAAACAAATTGACAGAGCTAGATGGGTACCCTGAAGTCATCTACTGCAGGAGAGGCCCAAGAAAGAAAACAATAGAACGTCACTAGTGACCACATACAAACCTCAAGTCAGACCTCTACAACAGATCATGAAGCACCTATAGCCTGTTCTAAAAGATGATCCCTCACTCTCTCAAGCCTTGGGAGATAGACCTCTCCTCGCCTACAGACAGCCACCCAATCTTAAACAGATACTCACCAGCACCTACAGATCTAACAACAGAAACATTAAAGCAGACACATATTCCTGCAATAAACCACCCTGCCAAGTCTGCACACGTATCTGCACAATAGATACCATCAGAGGTCCTAATCAAGCCAGCTAGTCCATCAAAAGCTCATTTACCAGCTCATCTACTAATGTGATCTATGCCATCATGTGCCAGAAATGCCCCAACACCTTATACATTGGACAAACAGGATGCTTCCTGCGCAAAAGAATAAATGAACACAAAACTGACATCAGAAATCTCAAAACAAAAAGCTAGTTGCTGAGCACTTCCATCTTCCTATGATTTGTTAACAACTGTATTCAGAGGCATCAATGGGATATCAATACTTCAAAGAGAACAGCTGAACTGGAATTAATATGCCAATTAAATTGTGTGAAAGCAGGATTAAATTGAGACTATGGGTTCTTTTCCCATTACAATAGGTAATTTGACTTCAGCCTTCCCAGGGTTTGAACCTAAACAACTGCTCTGATTTGCAGTTACTGTATGACTTGATCCTATGTTTTACACTCCCTTGCATTTATTTTCATTCCATTCTGTAAGTTCCCTCATCTTCGAAACATCTGACGAAGTGGGATTTTCTCCCACAAAAGCTCACGTGAAAAATAAATCTGTTGGTCTTTAAGGTACAGTTGAGGTCTACCAGTAGCTAATAAGAAGCGATCAGAACTAGTGTCTGTGCTGTATTCATATGCTATGAAGCAAGATGGAGCTCTTAATACAAACCAGGGGTCAAAAAGGCTTTCTTTTTCCTCCTACAGCCTATAAGGAGACCAAGCAGATGGTTCCCCAGATATTCCATCAGAAGCAGTAGCAATGGGTAGAAGTCCAGAGCTGTGGAGCTAGGAGTGGAAAAGGTTGCTAGTGAGGAGAGATGAAAGCCATGTTTTAAAGTGAGGAGACAAAGCTGAAGAAAGAGAAGCTTGCTGAGCAGGATAAACAGAGGCAGCTTGGGCAGAAGAGAAGTGGAAAACTATACCCATGAGATGTAGGAGGGAGGATGTAATGGTATACCTGATCAAGGGCTAGCAATGTCTTCTATTCCTAATTAAGGTGACAACCCCATCCATTCTGTTTTGAGCATGGCAGTAGTTCATGTGGGTGTAATGGACCTCATCACTCTGCTTCTACTCTGAGTCATGGACAGTAAATGTCATTCTGGAATTCCAATGGTAGGAAAATGCAAAGTGTTTTTTCTTGGCATGTTTTTTTTCTGTAATAATGTAACAATTTTTTTTTTGAGACTGTGAGCCTCTGCAACAGAACTTTTAAGATGGCCAGGGTTACAGGGAGGTGGAGACATAACTTCTCAATGGCCTGGGTTGAACCCTAAAACCTTACAACTCCTACTGCTTGAGGGGATGTATAAGGAGGTCTCGTTGCTGCCCTGTGCCTCTTCAACTTGTCAATGGGGAACTTGCTGTTTTGCAAGTGGGACGATGCCCTTTCTGCTGCTTGTAATGTCACGAGAGATGGTGAACCTATGTTGCTTTCTCTGCCTCTCTGGGAAGGGATGGAGTCCCTATAACTGGCACTCCAAGCTTGGGATGTGCCTGGAGGTTTGAGCTGCAGGAGGCATTCCATCCTTGTGCACCTGGGGAATTCCTTAGCTCAATGCTGATCTGTATTCAGGAAGTCCCTTCAGCATATGCTTAATTTAAATTCCATGTTTGAAGGTAAACACTTGATCAAGCGCTTTTCTGAACATGGATGCTGTCGTGATTCAAAGCCTGACAGGCTCTGCCTATGGCTATGTCTGTGCTATGGGCTTAAGTCGACTTAAGTGAAGCCCTGGCCACATTTGGATTTCATTAATTCAACTTAAGGGCTTCCTTAAATAGACTTAATAACTCCTGCCCTTAAAGTTGACTTTAAGGGTTAAATCGACTTTATTAATTTGATTTGACACAATATGGCCATTAAAGTAGACTTAATAAAGTTGACTTAGTGCAATGAGGCCATTTGAGTCGACTTTATAAAGTCAGCTTAATGCAATGTGGCCTCACTAAGTCAACTTAATAAGGTCTACTTAAAAGTCAACTTAATTGAGCCATGTAGTGTGGACATAGCCTATCAGAGTGCATGGAATGGCAGGAGCTTCTAGTTTGTCTTTCATCTGAGGCTCTCAGCAGGTTTTCTATATCTTAGCTAAGGAAGCTTGTGAGCCTATTTCTGGGGTCCTGTTTTACTGATTTTTAATATTAATGATTTCATTCCACAATCAGTGGTGGTCACAGTTATCAAAACTAATAGTACATTAGTGAAGCCAAGGTGGAAACAGCACATTGTACTTTGTGGTTCTCAATAAACCTTTGACTATCTGTAGAGCTCTGCAAATCCACGGATATCTACATTATATCCGCATCCGTGGATACAACATGGATATCCATGGACCATTTCTTGTGGATGCAGATCAGATACGGATCCACGTATTTTTTTTCTGCACAAAGCTAGAGCCCTGCAACTATGCAGATATCTGCAGGCTACTTCTTGTGGATGCAGGTCAGATATGGATCCACGTATTTGTATCTGTGCAGAGCTCTAACTATCTACTCTCCAGGCTGTGGGCTACATAGTGCATCATTGCCGTGAGCAAGTTGCATCTTCAAGAAATAAGCTGCTGATAGAATAGTTGAATCAATGTCCCATATACAGTGGACTGATGAAGTAGCATTAGTGATAATGCCTGTCTAAAGGAGTAAAATAAAGTCGGATGCAAATGGAGAAGCATGGTAGACAATAGTGATCTCAGTAGCATAGCCACAAGCCCTTATCCAGATCCAAATTTTGGCAGACTTTAGCAGTATCCTGACATCTGCATGACCCCAGTAAAACAGAGGGCAGAAACCAGAATTCTAAAAAAAAATGAGGTAGGTCTTATTGGAACTATATCCATTTTTTAATTAATTCATTGTCTTTCCCCACAACTTCTGAATAACAACCTACTGACAGCTTCAGAATTCAGCAAACTCCAAGTGTTGTTTTTTTTGGGGTTTTTTTTTTTTTTTTTTTGGTACTCTTCCCTCTCCTTAAATCTGATTGAATACAGGTTCATATTAAAAGTTTTAGTTCTTCCCTGGGATTTCCAAACACATTAAACTGATAAATGTGCTAGATAAACAGGCAATTAGAAGTGAGGGAGCCCAGTTGTCCCTGGGTAATTTTTTTAATTTGGCTTTAAAATGTGAAGTAATTGCACTTATCTTTACAACACTGCGCTATCTCCATCATTCTTTAATTTTCATCTAATAAACTACATAGCTATATTACTTTCTGGACACAGATTCCCGATATGACACCTGTTGCTCAAAAGACTTGACATCTCTGGTCTAGGTCTCTCAAAATTTTTATTGCATACTGTTTTATCCATACAATATTCAGAGCATCCTTTTAACCTCTCAAAGGAGAGGTATGAGATTCTTGAAGTATTTAATGTTCTATCAAGCAGTTATGTTAATTTTTCATTTATTTCAATGTAGCTTTTCTAGGTTTTGCACTTAAATCAGCCTTTTGAAAGTTAACATTAAGTAGGGAGTTTACAGATAAATGATAAAACCTTGTAGTCTCAACAGATAAATCTTGAGTAGCTGCCAGTAGGTAAATGACTAACTTCAATTCAGGCAATTTAGTAGCAATAGGCTTTGAGGTCAAGTAACTCTGGACAGTGTCATTTAATATGTTATGTTTTAACAAGTAAATCATTGCTGCCTTCTGCTCTCATAATTTAATTTTTTATACATTTCCCATAGATTGCTCCCCTCAGAAGTCAAATAAGGTAGTATCAGAGCTATAGGTGACTGGGAATGTTGACAAATGGACATGACGCTGATGTGAACCAATGGATTATTTGCATTCCAGTGCTTAAGTTATGACTTAATAGTTATAGGCTCTGATGGCAAGACTGTGGACTGTGTTATGTTAGACTCAAGAACAAATGCTAATATCTTCAATGTTTTCAAATTCCCCACCATATTTGGTAAATTGTGCTAGTATAAACTCATGAGGGCTGCCAAGAGACTCCTTGGCAAAAATGCCACTTTGGTGAAGACATTACTTCAACCACAAGCTTTACTTGTGGGCTGTCCTTATTTAAAGTGGTATCATCTCTCTTTATCGGGACTCTCTTGGTTGATTTTATTTGTTTTTCTAACTAAACTAGTTTAGCATAGAGTACTCCTGCCCCATATGACATGTTTTTCTCTGTTTTAATGTTTCAATCTTTGTATGTTCCCTTCATCTTTTAAATAAATGTATTCCTTCTACTCAAGAACATTTATAAAACATTGTACAGATCCTTCTGACCTGCATATGTGTGCAAGTAATTTTTTTACAAGTTGCCTTTGCTTCTGAGTTTGTGCTCAGTTTTTGCAACAATTCTGACCTGGGTATTAGAATGGTACCAAATAAATTAGAGTATGTTTAAATTTAGGAAACTAGACATTGGCATAAAAAGCCGCATCAGTTTGCATCTAGTCCAATATCCCATCTCTGACAGTGGCCAGTAATGGCTGATTCAAAAGAAGAAACAAAAAATGGACAGTTACAGAAATCTCTTCCCTGATTCTTTCAATTAGAGTTTGTATTATGCCCTGAAACATCAGAGTTTTATATCATTTCCAATTTCTGAGTTGTCCGGTTCCCCCACTAACCCTAGGAGCTTTTGTGGGGGGTTGTTTCTTTGTTTAATAATTGTCTGTGGTGGATTTTTTAATCCAATCTACTTAAAGCTGGTCATGATCTCAAGTTCTAAGGAAAATAACTTGTTCTTTATTTACACATGAGCCATATACAGGAAATGAAATTTTTAAAAATTTGCATTTAAATAATGTTGTTTTCACAGATAAGGCAAAAGAAGTTTTGTTGTTTTAAAGTCAGAGAACAGTGATTTTTACATTGAAGGATAAATGAGAGGTTGTAAATGAAGGCCCTGATCCTCTGTCTGCGTGTGTGTGAAATCCTGTGTTGTCCCCTTTGTTGCTCCATGAGGGAACAAAGGTCTAACTGAAGTTGCAGGCATGGAGTCCTATTTATTATCTAAGATGTTTAACAAATATCTAATAACCTATTTTACTGTGTAGTGTTCACTAACAACTATTATTGTTGGCAAGGAGGAGCTTAAATCCATGAGTTTAGTTTTTATTGAAGGAGTAATCCATGGCAACAGTGGGGGGGGTCAAAATTTCCAGCCACTTTTGTAAGGGGTCCTGCAACAATATCTCAGCACTCATAACATAATATTATCACTGGCATTATCACTTATCCATTTGCTGAGATGAGGAGCCAGTGTTTGGGCAGTTCCTTAAGGGTGATTTTGTGCAGGGTAGCTTCCTTTTGCCCACTGGCAGGACTGACTCATGGCTTGTCTACTCTCCTTCTCAACCAAGGCTCCATCTCTGCAATAATTTTCTAAAAATTTCCCTCTGTTGCTAATGTTATCCACTGAGCAGTGAGTTGTATGTCCTCTTCTATACCATACGCACAAAGAATAACCAAGAACGTGCATTTCTCTCAAGCTATATCAATCTTGGTTGTAGCTCTGGAAATCCCTGGTTCAGTCCCTGGATCAGTCAGGATGGTGGTCATCACATAGGTGGAACTTATCCAGGATTCTAATTGCTGTGGGCATCTGACATTCAAAATAGGCTTTTTTCCTCTAAAGTTAAATATGTACAGGTTTAATTGTGTAGATGTTAGAGCCCTGCAATAGACAGTTTCTGTGGCTGCAGCTGTTTTTACCACTACATCAATTAAACCTGCTTTATAGCAAGTTTAACTGACAGGGTGTTGAAAAAAGGTCTGGCCACTGGAACTTTGTCTACTGCAGCTCCCAATATGTCTAATACTGATTCTTGCTGGCTCCCTGGATTACTTTCCAATGGGGGAGGGGCAGGATGGGGAGGAAGAGGATAACACTGGGATATACACCATAAGATTTTGTTGAGCAAGGGAAAGGTACTTGAGTCCCTTTCAATAAAGCATTGAGCAACATGACTGGTGGATCTGTCATATGTTTTTCTCATCCTCTCCCCACAGGGAGAAGCATATGCAGTGGAGCATCTTGGATTTTTGTATTGTATTTTAAATATACAGTTGCTTTGCAGGTATTTGTGTTAGAGAAGGCAAGGTCACAGAAACATGCCTTGCACTTGGAATGAAAAGTGGACAGGTTTGTGGTGGTCCTTCATTTCTTAGAGTATTCGTTTCACAGTTTAGGACAGCCCCCAAGACAGTTCTTTCTCTTCCACAGATGTTGTATAGACTTCCATTGTGTTAGTTGTCCCTCCGTAAAGATTATCCCTGGTGGAATGAGAACAGATCTCATAGCCTTGCCTTCTCCACCTCCCAATGTATGCTCCTGTCAGACAGACAGAATACCACTGAAGTTCTTCCAAACAGTAAGCACTAAGACAAGAAGTCAAATAAACAAACAAATATAAACTACCTCTAAGGTCCTCTGGTTGCACACATTGGCAATATCCTTCAGCTTTCTATGTTCAGAGAACAAAGTTTGATAACTGAACTGCCTTTTTATTTATTTGTTTTTAAACTGCTGTTGCGACTCAACTAGTCAATGGACTAAATCCTGGTTTCTCTACTTATATGTTACTTTTTTTTCCTTTAATTTGTCCAGGTCTTAATCAGGCAAGTTCCCTTTGAAATGTGTGGAAGTAAAATTTAGTAAAGAGTTCAGGGTCAGGATTAGAGATTTGGAACTCCACAAATGCATGCATAGTGTGTGCACTTACACGCTGGAATCCTTTTATAATAAAGTCATATTTTTCAGAGGGCAGTTTCACATGAAACTAACTGGATTTTCAATTTTTTGCATATTGCAAGGCTCTAACAATTAGAGACTTATACTCTATTTCAACATGAGCTTCACTGTGTTAACATTTATTATAAGCTGACTCCATTGAGTGAGTGTTTTTAAAAATATGTGTTGACAAGTTCCGAAGGGATAGCCATGTTAGTCTAGTTCAGCAAAAGAAAGAGAGTCCTGCGGCATTTCTAAAAACTAACACATTTATCACATGAGCTTTTGTAGGAGAAAATCCCACTTCATCAGATTTTCTCCTTCAAAGGCTCATGTGATAAATCAATTTGTTAGTCTTTAAAAGTGCCAGAGAACTCCTTGTTTGTTTAGTGTAATATATGGATGCCTGAATTACTGTCCAGGCCTCTCTAGTTTGATTTTTGTGTGTGTGTGTGTGTGTGTGTGTGTGTGTGTGTGTGTGTGTGTGTGTGTGTGTGTGTGTGTGTGTGTGT